>JAHLSL010000061.1:8777888-8855888 GCA_025920805.1 Petroica traversi
AGAGCCAGGGCCGTCATCGCGCATAGCAACGCGGGCAGAGCGCGGGGCTCCGGCGGGAAGCGGCGCTGAGGCGCTGAGGGGAAGGGGCGGGCCCGGCAGCGTTCCTTCTGCCCGGGACACACGGGCGGCGGGAACACGGGAGTTAAAGTGCGGGAATTAGAAAATAGAGAGGTTAAAATAGAGAATCGAGATGAAAGTGGAGAAGGCGGCAGCTGAGCGTGTGGTTCACGTCCGTGGCGCCTCTCGCGGTTTAATTGCTGGCTGTGAAGCACATGGAGACGTTGTAAATCACAGAACTTTTTCCATTAGGTTGGAAAAGACCTTTGGGATAATCGAATCCTACCTGTGGCTGAACACCACCCTGAGTGCCGCGTCCAAGCTTTCCTTAAATATTTCCAGGGATGCTGACTCCACCACCTCCCTGGGCAGCCCGTTCCTATGTTTCTTCATCCTTTCTGTGAAGAAATTCCTCCAACATTCATCTTTTACAGAAATATCTCTGTGTCTAGTGCTGCAGACTGAGCTGAAATCCTGGTTCTGCATCATCTAACAAGGCATGACCGATGTCTGAAAGCAAAGCTCGGCGTCATAATGCTGCTCTGCTGTTGGAGAAATCCATCCTCATTGCCACAGGACAGGGAAGAAAAAAATAAATTATCTCTAATAATTGCTGGGGAAATTAGCATCATTTACACAGAACTTCATCCTGGCCAGGGCAGTGTGCCAAAGACTCTTCAGATTTCCTGTGGCCCCATAAAAGAAACTGCAAAGTTATCACAGAATGGGCCACCTCACATTTGCAACCTCACACTGTCCAAGTTACAGCACTTGTGTAGGTTTGGGTGCTCATTTGCATCTCATTTCCATAGGACATGTAAATGCCCCTCTGAGCAATCCCGCTTCATTGTTCTGAGGCAAAGATTGTCCTTATGATTGCTTTATGATATGTTGAAGGTTAGAGAAACGGACCAAGATCACATAGAGGTGAAAGGTGTTACTTTGACTCACAAGGGAATTTTCTGTCCCAGAACAGATCCCAGGGTTCTTAAGTCACAGGACAATCTTCCTTTGGGTAACTGAGCTTGCTGAAGCTGCTCGAAGGCTGGAGCTCAGGTGCCAGCAGTCCATGCTCTGGAGATGATGGCAGCGTGACAAAGGCAAAGCTTATACAACTAAAAACAATACCTTTGGAATATGTCCAAACTGTAGCTCCTTTCTGTCTTGTAAATAGAGGAATGAAAAGAGAAAAAGGGTAGAAGTGGGCAGGAGAGGTCTGTGCTGACAGGAAAAAGGCATTGTAGAAGTAGGAGAGTGGTTTCCAAGTGGTGCTTTTGGCAAAAGAAAAGAGAAGGGAGTCTGCGAAGAGACACTGAAGATGGGAGGGTAAAGGAGAATAGAAACCCCAATACAGAAACCAAGAATATTTTTCCTGTGCTTTCTTCCAAATCCTAATACCAGTTGCAGCATTTATGTCAATATACTGGTATTTAGAACCCTAGCCAGAATGTGCAATCTGTGCATTACAAAGTGCTTGTGGCCACACTGGTAACAACTCCTACACAGCTAAGCACACACAGAGGTATTTTCCAGTTGTTTTTATGCCACGGGCATGTCCATATAGATACACAGAAGTTCTGCTTGTCTTAATCAATGCAGTTATTGTTCCTGCCAGGTGTAAGCAAACCTGAGTGGTAGCAGGCAAGGAATTCCTTGGCACAGGTTTGTGGTGGCAAGTGGTGTTTGCTGAGGAGTGAAAAGCCCTTTTCTGTCTGTGCCCTTCCTATCTTTTTGGAAGTTGTTCTTATCTAATGGGAAGTTCAGAAGCTGCACTGAGTTTGAGTGAGCTGATATAGGAGGCAACAACTCACCTCTAGATAAAAATGGAAGCAGCAGCCTGGATTCGGGATGCAAGGGAATTTGATGTTGCATTACTTCCCTGCGAGAGCTGTTTCTCTGACCCGGGAAGAAGACAAACATCCAGCCACAGTCTGATGGAGTCCTGCACATCTCCAGGCACCTACATCCAACAAACATGCACCATGCACAAACTCAGCTCAGAATTAGACAGGTGCTCTGGTTTTGGATGGCTGAGAGATGTGCCACAGCCTGGAGGAAGAGGGACAGCTCTGACACTGTGAAAGGGTTGTGCTACTGCTTTTTCAACTGGGAAATAATCCTAAGGGGTTTCATCAGAGCACCTTATATCCTTATATCTAATACAAATCATTAGTCTTTCAGTTTAAAACCATCACCCCTTGGAACAGGCCCTACTAAAAACACTGTGCCCATCTATCTCACAGACCCCTTCTAATACTGGAATGCCTTTAAGGTGGAAGCAAGTGTATCTATTGAACAAAGACTGTTTTGCAGCTGGTAAATAATATGTACTCTAAAATGTGTCTTGGGGAGAGCAAAGAGAGATGAGAGAACTTCTTTTAATTATCTTGTGTGTGTTCCGACTTAATTCTCAGAAAATTCAGCTTCAAGGAGGCAAGATGGAAACTCCAAGACTGTGGCCTGTGATCATCTCCGACCTCAGGATGTGAACAGAATCGGTGCAGTGAGTGCCAGGAGAGCTTTGTGAGAGCCTGGCTTTGGGGGACCTGGACAGGAATCCTGTGTGTCACTTCACCCCAGCTTTGAAAACAGCTCCTACACCAAGACAGAGGTGTAAGACTTGCTAGAAAACTTCCATCTCCCTCACTGTGCATAAAAAGAGGCTTTTCAGGCTCATTGTCTAAACTCCCCAAAATGATTACACCATCATTATTAATTGCAGTGCTTATTTTGTGCTGGGGAGTCTGTCTGAACATCACCTCCAAAGCTTCTGGGCTTTGTGGAGCCTGTAGCTACTTCTCTAACACTTGCCACCCATTACAAAAGTCACTTAATAAACTCTATTTCAGTATCCTTGCTTCATAACCACAGTATATGAATGATAGGGAGGAAGCAAGCTCATTTAGTGGTCAGATTAGTTAAATACTTGTCTTAATATATAATAAGTAGAACAAAACATTTTTATGGGTCGAAGGTCAGGGCTGACTGCTGTGGAGTTTTCCTTCAGCAGACCGAAAAAAAGCACATCGAAAGCTTGGCAGACACCTTGTGGAGCTGCTCTCAGTGCCTGTAGGTGGCAGAACTGCCGCGTGAAATCGCAGTTTACCTGCGGCATTCAGTCTGTTGGGCAGCTCGGTAGGTTGGCAGCAAAGCTGAAGCCAGATTAATTTTCTTTACCGCATACCAGAGTGCTTATTCGAGAGTATCCCAAGATTGATTTAAATTTTAGACTATATAAAGTATATTAAACTTCTCTGATTTAGATTGTAAATCAAGGATGGTAGTTTTCTCTTTTCTTGAAAAACCTTAAGAGTGCTTTCAAAATAAACCACCTTTTTTTTTGCACTCCACATAACAAACTTGAGTCACAAAGTAGGAAAAAAATTATCTTCTTACAACCCAAAACAACCAAACTGTACCTGGGGCATTGATCAGTGCTTCTTGAATCAGCTGCTCACCCACTCTGAAGCATCCCAAGGGAATCTGCTGATGACTCCACTGAAAACAATGTTGTCCTGAAAGCAGTAAGCTCTTTCAGGTCACTCCAGTACATTTGTTCTCTGCTGCCACTCAGCCAATTGTGAATTATTGTTGATAGGAGCAAGGAGGCACTGAAGGACAATTAAACATGGCAAGCACACTCCAAGGCTAGAACAGAACTGGCACAAGTCACCTTTGACAAGGCTTTGTTGAAATTTGGATATTAGGGAAATCAAATTTATATGAATTACCACAGAGTAAATATAAGCACATTCCACAGATAATTGCATGTACACTTGGTGTTAATAAAACAAAAAATATGTAATATTCTCATTGCTGTTTGGGGAATTGCTATTGACTGTGTCAGGCAGTATCATCTTTGGGCATATCTGTGATGATCAAAGTTGGCTAAACAGCTTCATTACTCTTATCAAACCTGAGATCTTTCAAACACAGATACCACTTTTAAATTTTTTCCCCCCTAGTGTTTAAACCAGAAGTTTAAGAAGAGATGACTACCACAAGAGGTTATGATCAGCATCAGATTAGATAGTGATTAATTTAGGCAAAGAATGGATTTAGGCATGAGGGTGCCAGCTAGAAACAAGCCATTCATTCTGTGCACTGCCAGAGATTTACTATGGGATCTTGTGGAAGCCATTTAATTTTACTGTTCCCTGAGTTCTTTATTTGAAAAAACCCAACAAATAAAGAGGAGCAGCATTTCCCTTCCTCCCAAGGGGGTTCTGAGGATAACCACATTAATTAGTTGCCTGCTTAGAGGTGAGTGTAATAGGATGGAGTAGCTAGAACACAGCTCTTATCTCTGCTGACCAGTCCTGGTCAGTATCATGTCAACTAAATTGATTTTTGCAGAAGGTGATTAAACACAATTAAATGTCCATGTTAAAACCAACACTAAGATTAGCTTTATTGAACTGAGATCAAAGTGGTGATAGATTTTGAGCTCCTTTTATTAAAAAAAAGTGTTAGTAGGATTCATGCAGAGCTGACAGAACTACTTCCTTTCCCACAATCCCACTGTTATCTATAAAGCTCAAAGATGAAATTACAATTCTTCTTTAAACTACAGAGCAGTGATATTTTTTTAAAGTGTTAATGATCCCTGTCTTTAGCTAACTTGTTAATATTCATTTGGCAGTCTCTGATGTTAAGCTTAGGGTTTTTATTGTTGTTGTATGTAAAGAATTTTTTGACAGATTTTACAGTTCACTTAGAGAAATTTAGTTCTTGCTGTGGACACCATAGCTGGCCAGCAGCTGTGGGGATGCAGAGGAAAAGAATGGCATCTGGAACCATTCTTCTTTGTTTAAAGTTCTGAGAATATCCTGGTTAAATGACAGAATTTGTGCTTAGTAAAAATCTCTGTCCATCTGCACTCATGGGCATTAATTGAAATCCAGTAATGACAATAATAATGATAATTATGAATAGCAGAGGGCAGTCCTGTGGCCTGTGAGAAGCAGATTTGCAGGGTCTGTGCTTAATTTTCAGCATATATGGTTGTGTGTTTTTGGACAGCCATTGAAATCAGTGGGACTCTTTCCAGCAGCTTCCCTGGTCATTGGCTGGGGCCCTAAACTGCCTATTACAGCAGGGGAAAATTAACAGAGCTATTGGCAGCTCATCAGCTGATGACTGAATAGATACACTGAAATTCCATTCCACCTTGATAAAGGAAGTCAGGAAAGACCAAGGGTGCAGAGGAGGGAGCTGCTGTGCTGATGAACAAACAGCTGCCCTTTTCTTCCTTAGTGGCAGCTTCAGGGCTTCTGAGGAATTTCAGACACCCAGTGATTTTACTGTATGATGCCCTGGTTTTAATGACCTGGACCCAGAGAACTGCCTCTGAAATAACAGCTATCACTTCTGTGGAAAAGAACATGTTTTTATGGAGACCAAAACACTTCTCACTCAGGGCAGACCCGGGGCCCGGGCAATTGGGACACATTACATCCACTGATCCTGCCTCCGAATCCACAGCAGGGCTGTGCAATCAGGCAGCTCGCTGGAAAATCTCTCCATGCTCTGATGTTAGTCAGTCGTGCTCCAGGGACTTCTCTCATTTTGGAAGCGGGAGGGGAATCCCCAAAGTCTTCAGGGAAGAACTGTTGCAGGAGATGTGCTGCAGAAAGCAGGGGACAAATCCCACTCTACCAAGAAGGGGTTTTAGGCCAGCTTCAGCAGAGACATCTGCTGCACCAATCAATTGCATGGATCTACCCTTTGAAGAAAGGTGTACGCTGAATTTTCAGCTCTGGATTTTCTCAGGATGCCTTTTGGAGATTTTCCTGGCCTGTTCTCTTGCCCAGAAGTTATTCCTCTGAGTGCTGTTCAACCACAGAGCAAAAAGACAAAATCTGCTTGAAGAAATTACAGTCAAGCCAAGAGGAATTTCCTGGGGTGCAGAGAGACAGTGAATCAGTCTGGCCATGAGATAAGGAGAGATTTCTGTGGATCAGTCTCCTGGCCCTGTGCTGAAGAGTGCTTATCCACTAAGGGCCTCGGTGGGACAGATTAGGTGGGTAGAGATGCAAGAGTCTCATTCTTGATTTAGAACCACAGGTAGGCTCTTTGCCTTCTCTGTGCTGTAAAAGCTAGTAGGAAACCCCTGCTGCTTTTATGGGATGCATCCTACCATGAAAAGGAGAGCTTCCTTGCTGTATCACATTATTCATTAATTCATTTAATTGTACATTCATCATGTTTGCTCATGTGATAGACTGACACAATCCAAGGCTTACCTTCAGGATTTATTATAGGTGCAAAGTTAAACAAAACATTGCCACATAGAAACAGTATACTTCAATATCTCTTTGAAAGTCCATTATTTGCACATTTACAACATCCATTATAGCAGGTCTGGCACTGCTGTTCCCTTTTCTTTGCCATGAGTTTTACCCCGTGGAAGAGGGAGTCCTGTGATTTTAGCCAGTGGCTTGTGGCAGTAACATCCCTGGCATAATTGTACCTTGTACTTCCACAGGTTTCTAAGAGTGTGCAAGCCTTCCTAGCTTTGCAGCATTCCCTGCCAAAGATCTGTAAGAAGTATAAGATGTCAGATATTCATGTTGGTGAGCTTGGATAAGGTGGGTTGAGGTTTTAAAGCAAATTGCTGGGTTTTGGGGTCTAGCTGTCTTATTTGGGTACCTTCCTGCTGAATGTTTCTGTTCTTCAGCCTTTCCAAACCCAAGCAAAAAGGGAAATAAATAGTTCTGTTGTCCCTCTCTCCCTTTTCTCATCTACTTACAGCTTAGGCCAGGAAAAGTTTGGGGCTTACACTTTCCTGCTTACCAGAGCAACCTTTGCTGGAAGCAGGTCTGGATGACTCATGGATGTGGATGGGCACTTTCTCAGCTCTGCAGTGGAGGAGAAGCAATGCTGACTCCTTCAGAGAGAGGTTGCTTGTTCAAGTTGAACAGCTGTTAACAAAGACTGCTGAGTTTTAAATAACTCAAATAAGTGAAGTCTCTTCTTTCTCTTCTTGTTTGCTTTGTACATCAAAAACCCATGCTCCTCTTACCCAGACAGTTTTTCATGGCAGACAAAAACTGAATATTGGACATAAACAGCCAATCCCATGGACTGAATGAAACTTTATTTCCAGTGACTTTTGGATCTGCTATGTTTTTCCTAGTAGAGAGCAGGGGTTGGCATGAGTTTTTCTCCTGGCTGGGCACTTCCTCAGACTCATTCTCCTGTGTGATTGCACTGGTGGCTAATGAGACTTATTCTAAAGCCTTCCTCTTGGGGAAAGAAATGAAATGGAGGAGCTGGTGCCATCCCCTTTAGAGATGTCATGGACTGGTAAAGCCCTGGTCCTTGGCTTTAAACATTTGGAGCTGCAGACATAGAAGTGGAGGATAGAGTACTGCAAGCCCATTTCATTTGGGGTGCAACAACTGGTCTCCCTGACCCTCTGTTACAGCTATTGCTCCACAGCATTTGCATAAACTGGATGAATTTTTTCCTCTCCACAGCACAGAGAAGTTAAGGACAATGTGAAAACTCACATGCCCTCTAAACCATCTCTCACATTCTTTCCTCTTGCAGAAAGGAAACTGGATTTAAAACACACAGAGCTCTCCAGGAGGATGAGGGAGGCTGAGCGCTGGAAGTACTGACAGGCTGCGGAGAAGTCGGCAGGGTCTGTATGGAGAAAGCAGAGCTTGTTCCAAAGTGTCCCTGTGGAAAGCCCAGATCTCACCTGGAGCTGACACTGGTATCAAGCCCATGTTGGTCACAAATGCTGTCTTAAATGATGATTGGGGTTTATTATTAGGAGTTGCTTTTGTGGCACCCTAGCAGTGCAAGGCATTTGTCAAACACCTTCAGAAGAGATTTCTAACAGACATTCAGTCATTAATTATTTACCTTGCAATAGGTGAGCAGAAGTCCCAGTATGTCAAGACCTATACATAACACACACATCAACACACGCACACACAGAGGACCTGTTTTTCTACACAATTCTCTGAGGATATGGTGTAAATAAAGCCACAGACAGAATCCATAAATAAATAAAAGGGCTCTGCCCTGTTACCGGTGAAGTCAAGAGTCTCTCACTGATGATACTGAGAGCAGAATTAGCCATGGATTCATAGTATTCCTGGAGCACATGGTACTGTAGAATAGAGATAGAGGAGGAGGGAAGTGCCAAAATGCAGTGGGGGTGAAACTTATGTGCCCTGGCTCATTTGTCTGAAGCACAAGGTGCAGATCTGAGCTAGTGGCAGAAATGGGCATCTGAAGAGCACTTCCATCTCATCAGATTTTGGACAGCTGGCAGGTTGCCCCCCCCCCCCCTCAGAGTTCTGTGTGCAAACATAGCCTGGAACATACAGATCCTAGCCTGTGTTCTCTTTTGCTTTTTCTCTCTTTCAGCACAGGTAGGCAAGTGAGCAGCAACAGAGATACAAATTGCAGCTGTTAGAAAATGCTAACCAAAACTAACCAGCCTAAAGCCTGTGTTGCTAGGAAACAATCTGCTCTTACTATGCATCATTGCCATTTGCATGCATCCACTCCTCTGATTTGCTTATTAATATTCCTCACCTCAGACACTCTTTAGAAATTTCCACTACAAGCTGGCACAGAATCCAGTCCTCTCCAGGTCCCCTAATGGTTTAATTTAACCTCAGACTGCTGATGCAAGTGGCTTCAGTTACTTAATTTTAGCCTGGCAGGAAAATGACAGAATTCACATGTCCACATGCACGTGGCCATATGAAAACAGGGCCAGCTGAGCTTTGCAGGATACAGTGGCATGTACTGCCTTCTGCTTTTCCAGCCTGTCCTGGCGGTTTCTTCCTTTCAGTGTTGCTGTTGACTCTTACATGCCTTGTGGAACTAACCTGGCTGCTTGTGATTGTCCTACCATACCCAGAGGGAAACTCGGGCAAAAATAATTAATCCTGCTAAAATTATTTTTCTTAGGACAAGTACCTTTAACCTGCATTTTTCTGTCAGTTCTAGGGAGGTCTTGATTTACTATATTGGAATTTAAGTCAATGTAGGTAAATCAATACCCAACTGCAGTGGAGATTAAGTTCACCATTGATTTTAAGTGTGCGTGACACCGGTAGAGTTTGCCATTTACAAGCACAGGATTTATTGGTGTGAGGCAGCTTTAAATCTCCCTGGCCATGTTACAGCAGCTCTGCTAAGATTTAGGCTGGGAGCTGGAGGGGGATTTCCAGTGGTGCATTCCCAGTCTGCTGATGGTTGCAGATAAACAAAGTCTCCTGGTAAAACATGGTGTGTCACTGCTTCCCAGTGCAGTTATACCAGAAAATTGAAGTTTAGCAAAAATCATGCCTTTTGCTTTCATTTCAGGTTCACATAAAGCATGTCCTGGTGCTGTCAGGATTAGGAAGGACTCTGCCTGCAGTGCCAGCAGCAGCCTGGGTGTGCCATGGCAGGGCAGGGACAGCACAGACCAGCAGAAGTCGCAGTCAGAGCACTCTCTGCTGACACTGAGCAGCAGCAGCCAGCAATCACATCATCTTATCATCTCATACAGAGGTATTTGGCACTGGCTGCAGCTTCCACAGGCAGCTCCTTGGCTGCAAATCCATCTTGGCTTGCCTGGAAGGCTTTTGCCTTTTATCTTAGCAGTGAAGGAAGGAGGCAGGGTCCCTTTGGATAAACCTGTCCATTGCATGTTACAGAATAACAGAATCCTGGGGGAAAGAAGTGTTTTCTTCCAAAAATCTGATTGCAGTGCACAAAGGACAAAATGAATGTTTCACCTTGCACCTGTAATCTTATAATGGATGGGAGAGTCAGTGTGGCATCAATGTACAGACTTGTTCCCTTGTGAAGATTATTCCCTAATCCATAGATCTTTGCTGTTTGGGAATGATTCTTGAAAATGCCTGTGTTTTCCTTTGCTTATTGTCTTTGAAGCAGTTTGCCACAAATACGCAGCACTTAAAGCGATTATAAATGAAAACTCAAGCTTTTTAGACCTACTCTAAATACATCTCTTCCCACATTGTATAATCTTTGCCAAAATCTATAGATATCCAAGGGGTTTGCCACCTCATTTTACTATACTAAACTGAAATTTTCAGAGATTTTCAATAGAATTTGAGATCTCGACTCTCTTATTGTTTTGCTGCTCCTCAACTCCCTTCCAATCGGGGATTTATACAATGGTGTCACAACCAGAAAATTCCACTACTCCAAGACATTCTGCTTGTTTGAAGGGATTATTTAACATGTATACAGGTAGGGCCTGTGAGCTTTACTTAAAGTACGGAAAATGTAGGTGCAGGAAGATCAGCAGAAGATAATGGTACAAATCATAAAATGAAACCAGAAGGCCTGTCCGTTGTGTTTCTGCCCAAAATTCCTGTGGGAATGAGCAGAATCCCTTCCAACTCCACCAGAAGGAAACGTGCCATCCCTCATCCAGGGTTGCTGTGCCCAGGGACCATCATACTGTGAAAGGTGTGGGAGGCAGCAGGACAGGTTATGACATGAGTCCTGAGTGAACAGCTTAAGGCTTGATGGACCCAATCTGAGCTAGTCCCAAAGTCTGAGACTGGCAGCAGATTCCTTAGCAGCAGGAAGAAACCTTCCTCTGGTAACTTGACCCATCCTGGAAAAAGTGAGACCTACTTTCTGCTAGCTGTAGGAGCAGAACAAAACAAGATGCAGTACTTTGGAAAGAAACTAGTTCATGCACTGGCAACCCTTGAAATATGCTGTTATTCCTGTAACTCAGCGCCATATCAAACACCCGTGAAAAAACGACTCAGACTGCAGTTGGTTAAATGCAATAGTAAAACTGGTAAAAAGCAGACTTCTAATATGCTACAAATGAATTAATACCTAAAAACTCACATCTGAACCTTGGCAGCCTTGTCTTGTCTGGAAAACCTGGAGTTGAATCTGTTGGCTGAGCAGACACCTCTAGGGCCATTGGGGAGACTCAGCTGGGCTGGAAGGATGTGCAGCTCCTGGAGGTCCCACGTCACATCTGCCCACACTTGGTGTCTCAGCCAAGAGGGTCTGGAATGTGTTGAGGTCACTGAATAGAGCCTGTCTTGTGTGGGTTTGCAGTGAGTTTTCAGTATCTCCTGGCACAGACAGGGACACATAGGTGGGTGACTATAAATCTGTATCTTTATCTATATCTATATATCTATTTGTAAATTATTTGGGTACAACTGCTTTTAAAAAAGGAAGTGGAAGAGGAATTGCTCTTTCCCCATCAGTAATGAACCAAGGACCTGCTGTTTTCTTATGTTACTTGCCTTTCGGCTGTGCTCTGTCACAGAAGTTAAGTCCATCTCTTCCACCAAATGGATATGGCCAAACACACCTTGCCTGAGCCTTCCTGTCTACCTCCATTTCCCTCCAGGTGCATCTGAATAAGGTAATTCACATTTCCTATCTAAAACCATGGTATTATTTTGCAGCAAGGGGTAAAACTATGTAAAAAAATACATAAATTTGGATTTCATTGCCAAAGCATTTCAATAGATTGATTTAATTGTGTTGCCTAAAGTTTGCAAAGTACCAGAGTTTTTCTTGTGTCAAGAATATATATACATACATATAAATATATAGATAGATATTTAGATCCTGTTCAAGACCTCAGCTCAGCTATGACTTATTTGCCTGTGGAGTGACCACAGAGCCAGGTGTGCATCTAAGGATAGACTTGCAGTTGCCAGAAGTCAAATGAGCTCAGGAGAACCCAGACAATTCCCATCAGCCCATGGCTTGGTGGGGGTTCCTATGCAAAATTACTTAGTGGGAAAGGCACTCAAGGTGCACACAGCATTTAAGCAGTAGTTTTAAAATTTTTAAATTAGGAAGGAAAATATTCACTCTGAACAAAATGTGGAAGTGGGAATGCTTTGTGTACCAGCTGGGACTCCCTCATCCACTGAACTGGTACAGAAATAGCTGCCATCAGCCCAGAGCGTTCTGGAGCTGCCTCGGTCTGTGAATTGACATTTGCTGATGCCAGCAAACTCGGCAGCCCGAAAAGCTGTTTTTTCCCTACTGCTGAGACCACCATTCCATAGACTCTGGCAGAGGAGGTGCCTTCTGTCTCCTAGCATGTCATGCCAAGAGAAAGTCTTTTGTCTGCCCACGACAGGGACAGTGGCAGAGCAGGAAGTTGAGAAACACTAACTACTGTTTCTGGCAAGTGAGCCATAAAGGAGGGTTCTGTGGAAGGACACAGTCTGGGATTGACCTCCCTTTCAGTGCTCACAGCCAGTGCGGATAGGTGAAGCCATCTCCTGAGGGAGCACTGGAGGGGGCTGAGCTGAGCTGAGCCAAGAGCTCCCTGGAAGTTAACAGCATTGTTAATGCTGGGGCAGAGATCCGGGTCCGTGTCGGAAGCAAGGAAAATGCTTCCCCTCAGCCTTGCCACTGAGAGATTTCTGCCAGCTGGGTACCTGCCATGGATCTCAAAACACAGCTATGAAATTGGTATCTATCCCAAATTAAATAATATCCTGCAGGATGGCACTGAGCGGCTTTCAGGCCAAATTCGGTATCTTTTGTATTTGCTAAAATGTGCCTTCTTAATAGTCCTTGCCTGTGTCTGCTCTCTCAGTGCAGCATCAGCTCCAGAGTGTCAGAACAGTGGGATGAGGTGCCTTTGGGCACAGGAGATGTGTTGGATTGGTCCCCCCAGGTACTCCCTCTGCTGATCCTCTGCCCTGCAGAGGCATCTAAGATGGGTAGGACATTGATGGGGTGATCCTCTGCATCTGCTCTGGGAGTGCAGAACAGAAGAGGGGTGCAGTGTGGGACACTGTCCCAATGCTGTGTGCTGATGAAAGATCTGTTCTCTCCCTGCTAAAGGGTCTTCACTGTCCCCTCCCTGCTGGAAGCTGCACAGGGCCATAGGCACAACTCTGTGTTACTGGTTACTCCCAGGGTAAACTTCAGATGCTCTGTTACAAGCCTGAGGATTCAGAGACATATTTTAAATGTGGAATCTGCAATTCTGGCATTTTCACCTGCCTTTGGGAAACAGGAGCTTTAACTGACTCCTTCTCAAGTCTTAAACAACCCTATCAGTGCTTGGCTCAGCTATTTCACATCTAAATCACACACTGGACCCATCTTTTCAGAAGACATTTTGCTGCAATAAGATTTTCAAAGTTGCTCCTTAAAATTTGTGGTTAATTTCACATTTGAGGCATGTGAATGAAACGGCCAGATTTTCCAAGCCTAAAGCACCTTGAAAGTGCCCATAACTTTTGTTCTTGCCAAATATTTCCTCTTGAAGGCAGAGTCAAACAGACCCATGCTGTGGTTTATCATGACCTGATTATATTGCAGCGAAGTCAAAGGGTGGGTAGGAGGGGGAAGCAGCTATTTAAAACCATTTTCCTCAAAATCAGAGCAGTCTGTGAGAGCAAAACAGCTGCTAGATGCATTGTGGGCACTGAGATGGGAATTCCTGCCTGTTTAATCAGGCAGCCAGCTGTAGCCAGCAAAACCCAACAAGTCGAGTGGAGGAAAGCTGCACCTGCGAGCTACTTATGCGCCTGTTGAGGGGTTGGGAAGGGGAAAAAAAGAAGTCTAAAGATTGGATCAAACAAATGAAACCTGAAGTGTGGAAGCTGCATGGAGGTTAAAAAGTAACAGCACTGTCATGGATCATCTTGCAGGCTTGGCTGAGAGACGACTCAGTGCATCGTGGTGAGGAGTCATCTGTGCTTAGGGGAATTTCCAAATGTCTGCAAAACCAGCAGTCCTCTGTGGAAACTTGGGTAGCTGGGTCACCATTCCCACTGCCTGAAGTTCTGGCTAATTAGTCTTAAGGACACCACTGTGATGCCTTTGGATTGTTGCCTGTGAGGTCTCAGCAAGAAGTGTGGCAGTGAAAGCCTGCAGAACCCCGGTGCACAGGCAGCAGCAAACCCAGCCATCTGTGTTTTGCTCAGGCACTGTAAGCAGACATGGAATAAGTGCATTGCATCAACACACACACATATTTCAGCCTGTTGGTTGGGAATTGCCCCTGCTGCACGTGTGGGCAGGAAGCAGCACGAGGCTGAAGGGCAGCCCCTCACCAGCTGCCCACATGGATCAGGCAGTCAATCCAGAGCTTTTACTGTCACACCTGAGCTGATTGATTGCTGTGGTTACTGGACTCAGTGAATTATGTTTAAGTATCACTTCTATCTGAGATGAATTTTATGTGATCATGAACTGGATGACACCAAACTGGGTGGAGTATCTGATACACTGATGGATTATACTTCCATCCAGATCTCCATAAACTGGAGGAATGGGCCAGCAGGAACTGCATGAAAGAAGTGCCAAGTCCTGTGCCAGGGGAAGAACAAGCTCAGGCACCAGTACGTGCTGGAGGCCACCCAGCTGCAAAGCACCTTGTCAGAAAAGGACCTTGGTGGATATCAAGTTGAACATGAGTCAGCACAGTGCCCCTGCAGGAAAGAAGGCAAATGGTACCTGGGCTGCATTACACTATTACTAGAAGGAAAGTGGTATTTGGTATTGGTGGGAAGTGATATTTCCCCTCTACTTTGCTTTCTTAAGACCCCACCTGGAGTATTTTATTCACTTTTGGACTCTCCAATACAAGAGTGACATAGACGTACTGGAGAAAGTCCAGCAAGAGACCATGAAGATAATGAAGCTCTGGACCATCTGTCCAATGAGGAGAGGCTGAGAGAGCTGTGACTGTTCCTGGGGCAGAGAAGGCTCCGGAGGATCTTATCAATGTATGGAAATACCTGAAGGGAGGGTGCCAGGAGGATGGAACCAGGTTCTGTTCAGCAGTGCCCAGTGAGAGGGCCACCAGCAATATGCACAGACTGAAACACTGGAGGTTCCCTCTGAACACCAGGAAACACTTTTTAGCTGTGAGGGTGACTGAACCCTGGCACAGACTGCCCAAGGATGTTGTCACCATCCTTAGGGATATCCAAAAGCTGTCTGGACACAGTTCTGGACAGCTGCTCTAGGTGGTTCTAGTTGAGCAGGGGGCTTGGACGAGATGACTTCTGTAGGTTTCTTTTCAGCCTTAACCTTTCCGCGATTCAGTGATCTTGTTTCTTGATTAAATACAGAATCTTGGCCACAGGCATGACTGTTCATTTTCCCAAGCATCAAGCAAGAATGTAGCAAAGTAAACAGAGCTAAGTGATGTGCAGACATAGCCAAAATTAAATTGAACAGAGTGAAATGATTGAGGACCTTGTTCGGTTTAATCACTTATCTCTGGTCAAGGCCATGGCAAGTGCAGGCTTTATTTAGAGTTTTCAAGAATAGGCTCTCAAACCAGAAAGATAATTTCACAAAGTAACATTTCCTGAAATGATAATTACTTTGGTAGGTTTTGTTTTCCACAAAAACCTTATCTAGAAAGATGACTTCTTCATACAAATAAGAAAGAGGATTTTTTTTCATGTATAATGTTCATAAAATATTTTTTGAAGTGTTTTTATAAAATGCCTGGAGGTTTACAGGAAAAGACAAACCAATTATACAATTTTAAAATCTCTTACTATGCTGCCCTTTAAAATTGATTCTTGTTTTAATACTCACAAATCACTGCTGTTCTGGGTTGAAGAACGGGTTTTGTTCAGCAACAAATGGATATGGGGAGGGTTCAAAGAAGTCAGTGGGAATGAAAAGAACCTGAAAATCCACCTTTTCTGCTCCCAGACATTGCTCCCTCCTTTTGCATGCCCCACTTCTCTGTTTGCCCATCCATGCCCAAAATCAGATTCTCAGTCCCTGAGGGGAGGACTGCCATAGCCTTGGGTGCTGTGCCATGCCCCAGCTGCAGCACGAGGGCTGAATTACACAGCAATGGATCTCATCTGCCTCACGAGAGCCCATTCCCAGCACAGAAGGCCATAGAGCAGATTTCCTCTCCCCATGATCCTAATTAGCCATCTGTGGCGTGCAACTGGAAAAGGGCTCAGCTCAGCAAGCAGAGCAGGGAAGGGGCAGCCAGAGAATGATTTCCCCAGTCCAGGCTCGGCCGATGTTTCTCTGTACTTGGGAGTGGAGCTGCCCAGTGCTGCTGGGAGCAGTGACACAGCTGCAGACCAGTGAAGGAAGGGCTGAGACCCCCTGCTTTGCCATGACAAAAACTGGAAAAAACAGAGCTGTTTGAGAAATTCCCCGCTGGCAGAGTGGGGATCCATCTTCAGTCCATCTCTTTCCAAAAGGGCATCTGGCAGTCTGCTCCATCCATATGCGAATACATGTGAGCAAAGCAACCGTCTGGAATATGGAGAATGGCTCCAGGACACTGGGTCAGGCCATCAGGGTCCACAGATGTGTCTGCTGCACCAAAGATATGTTTCCAATCTGAAGAAGTGTGGCCAGCAGATGAAGGGGGAGGATTCGTCCCCTCTGCTCTGCAGGGGTACTGCATGAGGCTGGGGGAACCCAGTACAAGACAGACATGGATGGGTTGGAGTGGGTCCAGAGGAAGGCCATGAAAACTGTCAGGACACTGGAGCACCTTTCTGTGAGGACAGGCTGAGATAATTGGTATTGTACAGCCTGGAGAAGAGAAAGATCTAGAAACACCTTACAGTGGCCTTCCAGTACTCAGAGGGGGCTTAAAAGAAAGATCATAGAATCATAGAACTATTTAGGTTGGAAAAGACTTTAAGGTCATTGAGTTCAACCATCTGAGTGTCTTTTAAATACCTACAGGGATGGTGACTCCACTTCCCTGGGCAGCCTGTTCCGAATGGGGACGGATTTTTTGGTAGGGCCTATTCTGGAAGGCCAGGGGGTAATGGTTTTAAACTAAAAGAGGGCTGATCCAGACTAGATACAAGGAAGATTTCTTTTGCAATGAGTATGGTGAAATACTGGAATAGGTTGTCCAGAGAGGTTGTGTATTGGAAGTGTTCAAGGACTGACTGGACAGGGCATTTAGCAACCTGGTCTAGTGGAAGGTGCCCCTGCTCCTTGCAGGGGGGTTGAACTTGAGGACCTATAAAAGCCCCTTCCAACCCAAGTTGGAAGTTACAAACAAGATAACCCCCCCCTTTTTTTAATTCCTTGAAAATTACCTGCTTTTTGGAATGACTGCTAAGAATCAGCCGTCAGGCAAATCTGTGTTATTTCAAAAGGGCTGCACAGAGACTAGAATGCATATTTGTAAATTCAAAGGAAATCTTTCTATGAAGGAAAATCATTGAAACTCAAAGAAATACTTTGTCATTGCTCTTTTGTTTTACTTAATGCTTGCAGTCACGCCATGTTAATACCAGTGGGTAAGAGTGAAAACCGGAAAATTGCTATAAATGTATAAAGTTGTGAAGGTTGGATGTGTAATTGAGAAAAGAGTGGAAAGTAAATGAAGCTGATCACTTACAAAGTGTCAATTATTTGAAACTGTTCTGGCTCAGAGGCTTGAAGTGTCACTAGTGCGTGAAAGGCCATTTAAAACAAAAATATGGGTTTTAATCTTGAATCCTCTGACCTACAAAAGGGAGAGTTTCTACTGCTGCCTCAAGGACAATCTGTGCTCAGACAGAAGTTTTATTTTAGTTGTTGTTAATCCAGCTATAGTAGCAAGGTTCTAAATCCATCTCAGAAACTAGTAGCACTTGTTATGAAAGAACTAATTTTTAAGCAGCCTTCTGATTTTTCCAAGTTTTCACTGATGGAAGCAACCTGCCTGGTTGGAAGATAGCAAAGTAAATATCATAATCTCTGTTGTGCCCATTTCAACAGCAGAATCAAGGCTTGATTTACAAAAGCTTCTGGCTCCAAGGCCCAGGATTTTGGTTTGGTATGAATATTATTTGCATAGCCAAAATGGAAAATTTGAACAATGACTTTCATTAATATAAAGTGTGCATATGTGCATTCATTCAGCTTCAGGAATCATCCAACCTCTGGTATTAATTCTACAGTAGAACGGCACAATTTGTTGAAAAGAACCTCTATTTAGCTCTTCATTTCCAGTCTTCTGTAATCTCACCACATGTGTTTACTCTTCACTTGTGTTTTTTTCCCACCTACTCAGTAGGAATCCCTTAGGGAATAAACATTTTCACAGTCCCTCAAAATTATAGCCCTTCCTGGGAAGACAGAGGGATGTACTCAGAGTCTGCTTCCTGCTGATCAGTGAGTCTTGTCAGGTTTTTGGCATTCCAAGACAGAAGGTTTTTGTAGCTTCTCAGGAGATTTTGACAGGCATGCTCAAGACCTTCAAAAACTAGATTAGCAATGGAATAGTGGGGAGGTGGGGGTGGGAGTTGTTTGTTTGGTGTTGAAAGTGTCAAAACATTTAGAAATTTCAGAAAATTAGTTTAAAAATCCAACCAAACAAACTCAAAAAGTTTCCTGTTCTTGATTTTAAAAACTTGTTTATTATTAAGTAAATTATTTTGCTAATCAGTCTAATTTTTTTCCTGTCTAGAAAAAGGCTCTGCCGTAACTGGATGAGACTAAGGGCTCCTCCCACCCAGTCACCTGCCCTCAATGATGCCTAAAACAGGTACAACAGAAGATGAAAGAAACTCTGAAATTATTAGGGAGTGTTTTGGCTACCATAATCAACTTGTTTTTTAACCTCAATCCCTATGTGTCTCAGATAAACACAGGCCATCTTATCTCATTGCTTATCTTACTGGTTTCTTGTTGCATCTCCAGCCGAGCTCTTTTAAGCTTTCCCTTACAAGCTGGTCCATCTGGCATCTGCAGTGCTCTTCTCTGAACTATCTTCTATTAAACTCCATCCAAGTAGCACCAAGTTGCTTCCAGCTGATTTAATGATTCCATGGATTAGCTACACTGTCTTCCCATCCTACTCATCTTCTACAGAATGTATATACTGTATGTGTATAGACCTGTATGTATGTATACATCACACATAGGTCCAACCCCCCTGCCACAGGCAGGGACACCTTCCACTAGACCAGGCTGCTCTAATCCCCTTTCATCCTGTCCTTGAACTGTTTCAGGGATGGAGCACCCACAGCTTCTTTGGGCAATCTGTTCCAGGGCCTCACTACTCTCACAATAAAGAATTTATTCCTAATATTCAATCCAGACCCACCTCTGTCAGTTTGATATGAAGTAGGAAAACCAGAAACTCAGCTGGTTTCCGGTTTCCAGCTAAAGTTTGGGCAGTCTGAAAGGAAACAGAAAAGATAGCAAGAAACTGGATTCATATTCTCTGATCACGGTTTTAGATCCCCCATATTTGAAAACAGTGGTACTCTATTGATTATCATCAGCTGCTTCTGCAGGGAGGTCAGAGGCAGCAGATGCAGGTTGTGGCTTTTGTCAGGATGAGGAAGGGGAGGTACTGGGCTATGGCCAAACCCACCAGACAGACATAGGTTTGGGAGAGGTTCAGAGAGTCAGTGCTACTGTAGGAGTGATGAGGAAAGAAGGGACACACAGACGAATAAAACCTGTAAAACAAAATGCTGTAAAACTGGCTCCTGTGAAGTGAGAGACCCAGCTAGGCTTAATTTCTGCTGCAAGCCTGGAGCATCTGAGCTAAAGCTGACCTGATGTCTCCCGCTGAGAAGAGAGTATAATATCAGCCAGATGAAGGAAAAAATTCTCTTGAATGAATAATACTGAAGACGGGTCAAGAGTTTGCTGAAATGCACCTTCTCCATTTACTCGACATGTCCAGCTCCTGCCAGAACATTTCAGCTCATCATTAATTTATAAGCAAATTCAGGAAAAATAAAGTGATTCTTGTCTCTTGTCCTAATAATATCTCAACACACATAAAGAGTGGTTAGCACAGTTAATTGACTGGTGCAAGGAGATCTGCTTGAATGAAATAAACATTGAATCATGACTTCAATGCTAACTAGAGTGATGGGCCCTAACCAAAACCCAATAGCCCCAAGTTGTCAGGAGATAGACGTCATGTCTGACTGCTGGGATTCATGGCTGTCACTTCTTAGATGTCACCACCAGTTCGTTTTGAACAGTCTCAGCTTGTGAGATTTCTCATGTTGTCTTTGAATTCAGGACAAGACTCACAAGTTAATTACTTTTGTCCTGATCACTTCTCTTACAGCTACAATGGAGGATTTAGCTCTTTTTGTTGGCTGACAAAGTATCTCTGTGGCTCTCACAGCAAGCAGGCACTGAACATCCTTCCTCCTCAGTGGTAATATAAGCACACACCTGATTTTTAGAACACCCACTTTTCACTCAGACATGCATCTGTGATGTGTGGTGAATTTAAGTGGTCATGACTCACTCCTACAGCTAGTCTTTGTGTAGACTGGTGTTCCTATAAACTCACTAGGTTCTCAGAGTTGAAGAAAAGCTGGTATGGCCAGCTGAAGACCTGGAAATAATTGAATGTAGGTTGGCTGGCTGGCCGACTTGCTGAAATAATTATTTTCATTCCAAGGACAGCTTGCTGTTTAATTAAAGAAATGTCAGCTCACTGAAGTCTTAGTTGTGCATCACTTTGGAATTACTGTTCTGATCTAGTACCGAAAGCTGTTCCAACATAAAAACATTCCTTGGGTCCTGCCTTACCATCTGACCTCTCACAGCCACAGAGCTGTGCATAAGAGAAGGGCACCCAGGTGGGGGCAAAACTGATTTATCTGCAGTGAATTCACTTCCAGAGGAATCCATGTGTACCCTAATGGATGCAGAGTGAGAGGAAGTTGCTGCATATCAGCACAGCCAGCCTTTTGTCTCCTGGCACTCACTGGATGTTGACATTGGTGCTGATATTTTCACCTCAAGTAAAGCAACGTGGACCCTGAACCAAAATCAACATCTCCATGACTACAATACAACTAAAGCTCTTCACTTCAAGACCTTCCAGTTTTGCAGCACATTTTCCCCCTCTGAGTTCCCCTTCTCTCTATTAGATCCTCTCTTAATTTTTTCCAAGCCTTTTTGGGTCAGCAGGTGGCTGATTCTAACTCCAAGAGCCATACGGTCTTCACCTCACTCTGGCAATATTTTCAAACAGGGGAGTGATACAGGACACCAAGAGTCCCTGCAGGCCAAAATGCACTGCTGTGCAAGCTGGAGGCCACTTCAAACCTTTCTAAACCCCAAAACCAGCCATTGAGATGTCCAGAAGTGCAAGACTCAGTTAGAAAAGGGTACAAAGAGAACTTTAACATTATTGATGATGAGGGACCTGAGTTTGTATTGCTCCCTGTGCTGACAATTGACACATCAGGAACTTAACCCTCAGCATTCTGCACTTTAGTTCTGGATGAGCTACTACTACTGGAAATTTGAGTTTATCTTAATGTATCACATTTTTTGCCCTTACAGGAATATGAAAGGAATAATTACAGGGAAGGTTTGACAAACAAGAGCTAAACATCTAAAAGCAAACCAGGCTAGAAAAATAAATGGAAGACTATGACCTTGTTGAGAAAGACTGAAACCCAAATTTCTCTTCAGAAGATATTAGCAGGTAAATACCACATTTGTATTCAGAGACCTTTTGTACCAGCAGCTTAATTAAAGGCAAATAAGAACAAGCTGCTGCCCTCAAGAGTTTATAACCTTCTATAAAGGTATAAGATATGGATAGTGGGCGGAAAAAAAGAACTGATTACTCTCCTCCTTTTTACAGATGGAGATAGAGATCAAATAACATCTCTGCTATCACACAGGAAGCCTGTGGCAGCACAAAATAGAAGGAACTGGGATTTTATGGAAGCAGATGCTCTAACCAGAAACTCCCTTTTTCTCTCACTTCCCGCATATTTTTGTTCTAACAGCCAGCCTCCAGCCACACCACACTGACAAAGGAAATTTCTCCCTTTGCAACTGCCCAACAACAGATGAGTTTTAGTAGGATGCTTTCCTGGTTTCCTCTGGGGAATGGAGAAGGCCGGGAAAAGCAGCAGTGACTTTGAGAGGAGACGGGAGATGTGATGTTTCGTGGCTGGAGGAGGAGCTATGGGGACAGATCCTGCATGTGCTGTAGGAGGGTGTGCTGGACATGGGTGCCCACACAGCACCCCATCTTCACCTTCCTGACCAAAGCACCTGCTTGTTTTCCCATCTTAATGATGAACAGCCCAGCCAGTGCTTGGAAGTACATATTGATGCAAGTCAGTGATAGATGAATGATTTGGGGGTTTACTGCTGATAAACACCCGAGGTAACCAGAGCCAGTTTTGCTATTGTTATGATGACACTGATACAGTGTTGATGCTGTTATGGCCGCAGAGCTCGGGCTACATTATCTTTTTGCCTCCTTTGCCAGGTAACTTGAGGCCGCAGCACTATTGATTGAGGACCGCTGGGTGCTGGAGTGTCCGCTCCTGTAACCGTAGCCTGCTGGGGCTATGGAGCTATTGTGAGAGCTTTGTTCAGCTGCTGACAGCTCCCAGCAAGAGCATGCAAGGGTTGCAAACGTTTTCATTGTGCCTGCACCTCTTTGCCTTGCAGACAATAGGAGTGGGCGGCAGTGAAGAGACAGTGGGCTGACTTTGGTGGGGGACAGAGCAGGAGGTGTAGTACCCAACTTCTGAATGCTCCTGACAGCAGAAAAAGGGGTGCTCTCTCCTAGAAAGGCTGGAATGCCGTCATGCCGGGGCTTTCATTTTAGGCACTCCTGTGGATGTGAGTGCAGCCTGTTGAATATGCGGATGTGGAAAGCAGGCTAAGCGGATCCGATAACCTGTCATCCAAGATGCATCCTTTCCCTTGCTCAGCCCTGCTCACCTGCTTTGGAAACACACACGAAAACACTCCGTTTGAGCAGCCCAACGCAGGTCCTGTGTCCATGGAGGAGGAGAAGGCAGAGGCAGCCTCAGCAGTGTGCCTGCAGCCATCCACAGCAGCAGCCAGCAGCATCGAGCACGGAGGAGAGGGGGACAGCGAGGAGATGTTCAAAGTCAGCAGACGCTCTGACAAACAGAGCCGTGCAAGCAGCAGTTCCAGCAATCACACTGCTGCCCAGGCAGCGCCTGCTACCACCGAGCCATCCGTGTTTGCTGCTAAAGAGCTGAGCCAGGAAGTTATTGCACTCTGCACTCACATCCCCAGGCCATCCATCATCCACGTGCCAAAGGTGAGTGCTCTAAAAGTCACTGTGCAACAAGGTAAGAGAACTGGCTCACTTTTTCGAAGTATAAAAAGGGTAGAAAAACATAGGAGCATTTACCTTGTATTGATTGGCATGCAGCTAGGAAGAGACTAATGGCTGTTCTTACTAGACTAATACAATATGACAGCCATAGTTTTCCTGCACTAATATCAGAAGCCTTAAGGGATGTTTGTAATAATACCAGGCACTTTTATAGCATGTTTTGATCATTTGCCTTCCTATCTTTTGTTGATCTTCACTTCTTTTGGAACTGATCCAAAATCCCTTGAAATGAACAAGCATTACTTTTTCCCCCTTGCTTTGAATGAAAGCTGCATTTTTGCCACGTCAGCCAGGTGCCTGAAGGCTGTGGCACCAGTGGCTACAGAATTCCTTTTCCATCTTATTTTTAGCTTGTGTGTGCTTGGAGGCAACAGTAAGGTTTTGAGTGCAGTTTTGGTTAATTCAATTTTTTCTTGCTAATAAGATCACGAAGTTGGGTATTTTGCCACTGTTACTACTAAATAGTAATGGACAAATTGTGCTGTTCTCATTTTCTTTTGGCTAGGTAACTGGAGATCACAGGCTTTCCCCCCCCCCGATATACACTTAGGAATAGAAACCACATGTGTGACTCAACTTTTTTATACTACAGCTTTTGTTTAGGAGTCCATTCCTCCCCCAATTTCACTGCCAAATCATGTATATTCAGAGTGCTGCTGTTTGCTTCCCTTTCACAGTCAGGTAATACTGTGTTTGGCAAAGATATCTGTCCTTCTGGTAGAACAAGTGTTAGAAAAAGGTTTAATATGAGATATATCTGCTGGAATCAGGAAACTTATCAGAGTCAGGGTCTCCAAGTGGGTTATGCTGCAATTACCAGAGCTCAGAGCTCTGTAGACCCTCTCAGTGCTGTTGCCATCAACCACAGCCCCTATGTAGAATATAAGGAAAAAATGGAGCTGCCCAAGAACAAAAATTTGTAGAAGGAGGGCTGACTATGAAGGTGCTCCGGATTCTGAAGAAGAGCTACCTGGCCATTATCTGGGGATGGAGTGAGTATATTTAGTCCTTGTGACATTTAAGGAGCCAAACCAGATGTTATCAAGGTGTCCCTCAGCAGCACATTTCTGTGGTTTCACTTTTGTTGTTGTTGTTGTTTGCGGGGGAAGGGGTGGGTGGAGATTTTTTTGGGTTTTTTGGGGGTTTTTGGAGGTTCAGAGTAGATGTTAGGAAAGGCTTTCTCACATGGAGGGCAGCACAGCATGGGAGGAGATCACACAGAAGTGATGGGGATGCTGTGCTTGGAGAATTACAAAACTTGGCTGGACAAATCAAGGGCTGACCTGACATACCCTTGGCAGCCATCTGGCTTTGAGGAGGAGATTGGAAATAAGACTTCGAGGCTCCTTCCAGTCACCATTTCTGTGATTGTGAGGTCTGGATTTTGATGGTGCATGCAGCTTATAAGCACGAGGCATCTCTTTGCTATCACTGAGACAGCCCGTGGTGCTCTCGGCTTTATAATGGTTTTGTGACAGTTTCTCCCCTCTGTCTGCTCTTACCTGCTCCATTCCAACCACTTCACCCTGCCTTTGCTCACCTGCTGCTTTTCTGTGTGCTGTCAAAGCCACTGCCAAAACCTCTCCTATTCTGTGAGTGTTCACTGTAGCAGAAGAGGTTCCTTATGTTGGGCACAGACATCCCAAATCTCCAGAGGCCTATGGTATTGGAACAGATAAAGCTGAAGGGTCGACACTGTGGAAATCCAAGGATGCTCCATGCCTATGCAGTGGTGGAGCAGGGACTCTGCTGGCTGACCTGAGCCAGGGGTTTATCCAGGAGGACACAAGGTCCAATTTTGGTGTAAAATTTATATGAATCTGCAATCAGAGAAGAAGTCAGGAATGGGCCAAATCCCTCTGGATGATCTGGGTGATTCAAATTCAATCATCCAAGACACCACTTCAAATCTTACATCACTGGTTTTAGGGATTTTTTTTAAGAACAAGCTACAAAAGGAACATCTCTCAGGATGATGTGAGATCCCTTGATATTTTCTCATTATTGGGGAGATCTGCAAGGAAATTCCTTCTTAGAGCAGGAATTGAGCTTTCTGCTGCCCCTCACCATTGAGACCTTCCTGCCAAGGTCTGGTTGGTGACAGCAAAGTCCCACACACAAGGAGCACTTCTGTCTCCATGGCCCACATAGCCTGGATGTTGCAACTGATTAATCCCAGGCTATCAGGGCACTCTGCAGCCAGTGGGCTGAGATGGTTTTGGAGCAAGCTGGGGAGAAACAGGAGACCTACAGAATCTTGGTGTCTGAGTATCCATGCTCAGCTTTTCTGTGAGACTTGCTTAGGAGCCGCTCTTGGCACCCTCCAGCAAAGCAATGTCCTCCCTCAGTTCTGCCCATTAGCTCAACTGGTTTTAAAATGTTAGTACCATCACTGAGTGCTTTCTGAGGTAAAGAGAAAATAAATAATTGAAGTAAAATAAGAAGAGGGAAGAGGCTATTTGTGAAGATTCACTGGTTGGAAGTCGGAGTGCAGTGGGTGGAAGAAGGAATGCAAGATGTGGACCGACTGCAGGGTTGAAGAAAGTGTGGCATGTGGAGATACTGGGGGTTTGGACTTTCTGCCACAGTTGTGGAAGAGACATAATAAATCTGGAGAGGAAGAAGAGGGTCCCAGCAATGGGACTGCAGCAGGGACTGGGATAGAAAGAGGGAGGTTACAGTCAAGGCAAGAGATGGGCTGGGGACCACACACAGCTCCCGGTGTGAGAGAGAGGAAGAAGATGGAGAGAAAAGGTGGTGGGAGGCACACAGGACATCTGGTGTACATCTAAGGGAAGGGACTTGGGGAAAATATGGTCCATGAGGAGTGAAAGAGGAGCACAGGGTCTCTGTGAGCAGGGTGTGGGTGGCCTTGGTGGGAGGGTGGAGAGGAAAGGAGGGGAGAAAGCACAGGGGAGAAACCAGGGCTGGAGGAATTTCAGTCCCAAAGCAGAGTTCATGCCTGTCCTAAAATAATAATATCCAGACATTGCTAAAGGAGCCAGTGTGGCTAAAGGAGAAGACAGATTTCCATCCTCCTTGTCATATCTGAATTTCCCTTTGTATCTCAGCTACTTCAGCTACAAAACAGACAGAATTGTTCTTATTTCCTATACAATCACAGTGAAATCTATAAATTAAAATAACATCTAGCTGCTAAGCGGCAAAGGCAAACATGCTGTGTCAACACAAGAATCCCACAATCCTACACAGGAGACCTTTAATCCATGTTCTTACATCAAATTCTTCAACATTAGCTGAAGTAATGTCAGGATAAACACTCATAGTATTTTGTTTCCATTTCTAGAATTACATCATCAAGGAGCTAAGGACAAATACACTGAGAACTTCCAGTATCAAGAGACTTGCTGTCTACCTGTCAGCATAGTCCTTTCCAAGCAGAGCATCAGTCCACTTTTCACTAATAGCAGCATACAATTCTAATTTGAACACATAGCATACTAATTAACGAGATCTTCCAGCTGACCCTCCCTCCTGAGACATGTAGTCACATATTTTGGATTACAATGGAGCTGCATGCATGTAACCAAATCCAGAATTTGATCAATTATTCCTTTTATGAGAAGACTGCATCTGCTCCAGATGGAGCCAAGCTTAAATCTGATATAAACATGATCCAAACAGAAATTAGATTTGAAAATAATTACTCAAAGAGATTGAGTTAGAGTTGTTTGGTCACAATTACCATGGCAGCAATATGCTTGTAAATAACCAACCGTCATTTTAATATTTAGAGATTGCCTCAGTAATAAAGCATGATTAAATGTCAATGAAGTACTTGATGTCTTGCATCTTTGTCCTGATTCTGATGTGTAAAGAATTAATTCTCTTGTGCTGGAGAGTCTTTATCAGCCTTTACAAGGCCATAAATCAAAACTTCCAGAACTAAAAACAGGAACTCACTTACCTGGTCTTTCAACCTCAGCAACAGCATGAAAAATTTTCTCATATTTTTTTTTTTTCCAAGTACAGTTGTAGCAGCTGATAAATTCTGGGGTGGAAACTTAAAAGAAATCCTTATTGCTCTGAACCAACAACTATGCTGTGACTCCAATAAATGTTTCATGTTGACAAAAGCATATCAGTGACCCTTTCTACTTGCAATATCACTCACCTGACTTGAACTCTGTTGACCTTCACAGTTCAGATTGGTTCATTTTCCAAAACTAAAGAAACCCAAATATCATCTGATGCATCATGGAATAAATTTTCCCCTTTCAAGCTGTTTGAGCCAGCAGAAAATCAGAAACCGAGACCTTACATGAGACA
The DNA here is from genome assembly GCA_025920805.1 of Petroica traversi. NCBI lineage: Eukaryota > Metazoa > Chordata > Aves > Passeriformes > Petroicidae > Petroica > Petroica traversi. Next base: position 8,805,337 of record JAHLSL010000061.1, read on the forward strand.
TCATGGGAATGATATGTCGGATGAAGCTTCCCATGGGGAGCCTTAATGAAATTGGTCTCACCTGAAACTTCCTTGATAAAGTACCAGTCATACCTTCAGGGTACACAGAACCCTTCAGAAGATCTCATAGTTACTTTCAAACCTTGAATGTGTAGCTTTGTCTGTTTTTCATTTGCACCTTTTTGATACCTAGATTAGTTCCTTGCTAGAGATTTTACACAGTAAGGCTTCTTTTCAAGACTCTGGTCATAACAGACAGGCTTTTGGTACCATGATAACTCACAACAACTTTACCAAGCTATGGCCCAGAACTGATCTGAATGTCAAAATAATGATGTAAAACAGAGCCTGGTAAAGACATGTCCAACATACACAGGAGGGAAAAGTGCCACTGAGTGGAGATACAGGACTGTAAGAGATGAGGACAGTTAGATGGAGAAAACCCACCAGGAGTGGCCTAGGTGAACCCCTACACTGAAGTTATACCTTAAGGAGGTAAACCCCATAAATACATGGAATATATCAACAGACCATTGAAAATAATGGGACTTCTCACAGTCAAACACACCTGCTCATGGTTTTGTAGTACCAGCTCCTAGAGACAGTGCTCATGAGGATTCCTGTCACTTCTCGTGCTCTCCTGGGAAAACAGCTGAGAGTGGTTGTGTTCAAACTCCGCCAAGGTGCTGAACAGCCCTGTGGGCCTTAGTGTCTGACAGCTGAAGGAAGCATTTCAAGTATGCTTTGGGAGTTGTTAAGTATTTTGATAAGCAGTTAAAAACTATCAGGAAATGAACATAATTACTTGGTGAATGGCAGCTGCTCAGTATGGAGCTGTCCTTTTGCTTGTCTTGGCAAAGGCTTCACTCCACCCCTCAGCAGAAGATGCTTGTGACCATTTAATCAGTGGGACTGCAGGACTTGCACAGGGATAGTATTTTCTCCAGTATAACAAGGAAAAACTACTTTTATTTTCCCCACGATGACTCTGGTGCAAATTTGCCTTAATTTAATCAACTTAAACCCAAAGGGTAAACCCATCTCTTCAAAGTGCTCTATCTGGACACTCAACCATGGGCTGTGATTGCCAGAGAAGCATTAACACCCTTTACTCCTCTGACATCTGCAGGAGCTTAGCATCTCAAATACAACAGTGTCATTTATACTAATTGCATTTATATTTTAATGCTTTGGCAGATTCATTTGGGAGATTATGGCCCTGGCCAGAGGCCTCCAAGAGGCTTGACAGAGTCCTTGGACAGGATGGATTTTTTATCCCCCCTCTCTGTTTCCTTGTTTTCTATGACCAAAATCTCTTACTAGAGCATGCTACTGTAATGTTTCCCTTCATCTCTCCCTCTTAATCTTGACTCTGTAGCTGGAAGCTGTCTGGGGAGAGTGTGTGTGAGCTGGCAGTTCTTCACTCTCAACATAAACAGCACCTAAGTGAAACCAGACTTTCTCATTACATTTTTTCTTTGCTCTTGACTCCCACACAAACACAGAGGTAATGGCAGTGCAGAGCCTTTCATCTTGGCCAACTCACAACTCATTTTCTTCCATGGCCTGTACATATGCAAAATAAAATCCATCCTAATGGTAGAAGCAGCAGGCTCTGGTCAAAGAGACACCATGTCCTGTCACAGACTGTCCCCAGGCTGGCATATCTCTGCACAGACCAGTGAGCACTGCTACCCCTCTCCTGCCTGCTGGGCACTCCATCCAACAAATTCCCCTTTCATCTTCCACATGGCATTGCTTTAGCTGACCCCAACCAAAATGGTGCAGATACCTCTATTTGACAATATATACCTCTATTTTGCTTTTTCTAAATTCCTCTCTTACCTCTTACTTCCTCAGCTTGCATCAGCTGGGTTATTTTTTGCAGAGGGGTTATGGAGTTGCATTTCAGCTGCTGTTCTACAGCATCTCCTGCCTAGCAGAGTGATGAGGGACAGCCTAAGAGCTTCCTTCATGCCCTCTCCCACCCTGAAACCTCTTCCAACAGCTCTTGGGAGTAATGAACCTCCTCTGTGCCAACAATAATAATGGAAATAGTGGAGCTTTCAGGGAGTTCTTGAAAGTCACGAGACCCTCATTTAAAGGGGATTAAGGAGAATTTGTGAAGTTTCGTGAAAGGTACTTCTGAAAACAAGATATTGTAACAGGAGCACTTTGAAACCTCCTCTGGGAAATTGGAGACCGCATGAAACTTGACAGGTTTTGGGTTTCATCACCAACACAGAACCAGCCCAGGGTCAGGAAAGAGTTCATACCCCTTCTACTCTTAGGGTGAGCACTAGGGTCCCGGCATGCTGCTGTGTGAGTAAACACTCCCATCCCATTAGCATTCAGTTTTTGGCTTTTGCTCACTTCAGCACCTGCAGAACCAGAACTGTTCAGCTCCTGTTTGCATGTTTTCCATAGCCTTGCACTCAAGACAGTGTGAATGGTGTGGTAACATTCTCCTTCCTCCTGCCTTTCGTAAATTAAAGGGTGTTTGCAGCTCTTGGGGGAAGATAAGATGCAGTTTGAATCAATGGACTAATTACAGAAGAATATGATACTAATGGGACTGATTTGAATGTGTATCTAAGGATGAATGCTGTGGCTCCCTGCCCAGACAGTGCACACTTTCCCCATGATGAGTTATTTATGACTTGACACTTTGCAGCTCTGCTGTTTTGTCGTTGATAAAGCAAACTCTGTCAATATTGTGCATTTTTACTGATCCATGGCTGACTGCTGAGCAGTCTTCCCATCTGGTACAGCCATGGCCACTCCCTCTCCAGCAGTAAAAGCAGAAGAGAAAGCCTGATACAGCTTCAGCAAAGGCAAGTTGTACCTGGCTGAGTGGCCATAGAAGTGTCCTTCCTTGGTGGAGTGATGGCACCAGTGGACATGGAAGAGCTACTGATCTCATCTACCTGGACTTCTGGAAGACCTTTGATATGGTCCTCCACAATATTCTTTGTTTGGGGTTAGTTTTAGTAACCTAAGAAGCTCTGTACCTAAGGAGCCTGATCCTGCACCAAACTGCTCATCAGTCAGAAGGACCTTGGGGACTCTGCCTGTGAACAAAGATCATGTCTTACATGAACCTGACCTTATATTTGCCCAGAGACACAGAGCTCAAGGAATCCAAAACTTTATAAATCATACATATATGTACTACATCATTACAGATTTATCATTATAACCAGATAGAATGGATTGCAGTATAACTATTTTTAGTTCATCAGAGTCCACTCCCTGTGGCATCACACACTTCTGGCATGACAGCATTTATCTTTGCTTCTGCTTTTCTTCTTTATCTCACAGCTCTGTGTTGAGGACAATGGTACCCTCAGATACATCTAATGCTCTGGGGCTGCATGTTAACACAAAATATTGATCTGAAAGGCCATGGCTTGGCAGTCTGGCTCTACACTGAGATCAGCATTCAGCCTCTCCCCAGACAACACACCTGAATACTGAAAAATCTTATCTAAACCATAAGAAGACAGGTCTAATTTCTTGATTATTTTTAATGGAAACATTGAAACTACAAACAGTGCACCAACAGTGCACAATTTCTGAAAGGGAAGAGTGGTAGAACCAGCTCTCAGGAAACTCAAACAACAAACTGAAGCAGTAAAGGAAAACTATTTATGCTGAATCACCATCCATTGGCAGAAAAACCTCACTAGTAGGATGGAATCTGTTCACTTGCAATTCAGAGTGGTGAAAAAGAAAAGTATTTAAGGTCCAAACGTGGCCCTGAGATGATACATACAGGTAAATGTGTAGGTAAAAGAAGAGAATTTTTGTGCCATCAAGATTCTCTCTGAAAGTCACAATAAGAGCCCATGGTACCTGCTGCTCCTGCCCCAGCACAGCTCCAGGGACAGCAGGGACTGGAACCAGTTATTTGGGCTCTGACTGAAGCCAGTGGCCTTAAGCAGCTGCTTGTCCTTATTTTTCTGGCTATAAGTTTTTGTGGAATTCTCCAGTTTTCAGAGGGATTTGTCTTTCTTGTAGGAGGATTTTCCCAGAGGGCTTTGGTCATACATGTAGGGAAGAAAGCGACACAAGCAGATTTTAATTAAATCATTCTTTCAGCTCCGCAGGCTTGTGCAATTTAACTTCTTTTCAGAGATAATATTAACACTTACGTCATTTTTCATTATTGTTAGTTTTGCTTGCAGAATTGCACTGGTAAGAAACCCCCTGGAAGCAAATGCTCATTGAATCCTATTGTTTCCATTCCCTTCAGCCATCGTTTCTCAGCCAAAGAACAAATGTTACCAGCAACAGGAAGGAGCTTGATTTTCCAACAAAATCAGCAGAATTGCACATGCAGAGAACAGGCATAATATCTCACTAAGATCTGCCTGGTCAGAGGAGTTATTTGTCAATACAATTTTTAAAAATAAAAAGAAACTGGTATTCTCTGTCGAGGACTGAGATGGAAGATGTGGAAATCAGTGCCATTGCAGCGGCAGAGGTGTGGAGGAAGGGATGGGTGAAGTGGAAGGGGCGTTCCATGGGCCCCCAGTCAGCAGCTCTCCCCCTCTCCTCTCCCCTGTGTCAGTTCATTAGCAGCCCTGATTGCCATCTGAACTAACAAAATAAACACCACCCCAGTGGAATATCCTGGGATTAGCCTCTCCAGCCTGTCAGGGCATGAGCTCAAGCTTTGCCCTGCTCTGAAGAATAGACAGATAAATAAGGAAATAGATTGAGTGAGCTGGTTGTTCTATTGCCCTCCAATGTGCAAGAGCTGAGCCATTTCATGTCAGAGCCTCAGCATTTGTCACAAGCACAGGGAGAAGGGGCAGCTCTCATGAAGCTAATTGCAAAGCCTAGTTAGGTTTAAACCCCAAGAGGGAAGAATGCAAATATTCAGATATAAAGAAGCATCTGTAGCCCAGTGTGCTGTTTCCAGGAGACGTTGGGTGCCAGACAAAGCTCCGATCATGTCAGCAGTTGACACTGACATGCCGAGGTGATGTCTCATCACCATATGGGCTCCTAACCAGAGACGTGCTGCCACTCCTCCCTTTCACAGGGTGAAATGCTCAGGGGCTTCTCCCCACATCTCCCTGTGCTGGAGGTGGATGCAGGAAAGTGAGCACTGGCTGTACCTGTCCTTGCGGCATGAACATCCATTCTCTAGCATGGGAGGGGGACTATTTGAGGGCAGAGTGTTTTTGCAAACCCAGAACTCTCCACAATCTGCAGAACCATGTAAAATACGCAGGTTATTTAAAGAAATTATGCTGCTCTTCAAGATGCACCAAGGCATTGGAGGAAAGAAGTCTAATCTAATCTGATGGGTTTTTCATGACGGATTTCTTTCCTAAAATACAGTGTCACTGTGATTTTCCTCTCTGCTCTGATAGCTGTTGCAGGATGTGGGTCTGGCCCTTTGGTCCTTTTCCACACTTCTTGCCTTCCCCTCCTCTGAGCCTGCATTTCATCTTTTATTTCTTAATGCTTCTCCCCAACGTGCATATGCTGTTGTAAAACTTAACCTGGTTTTTGAAATGCATATGTAATATATAACAAGAAATGTCAGATGTGGGATCTGGAGGATGCTGCTCCCCCACTTCCTTCCCACCCACTCCAAAACAAACAAATAATGTAATTTTTTGGGCTCATGAGCTGGTTTTGCTTATAGCTTTAGACCCAGTGCAGCTGGTTCAAGCACAACCACCGGGGTGGTGGACTCCTGGAAAGGCTGAGAAGTAAATGCAGGGGTTCTGAGACCCAACCCAGCCTGTCACCCCAGAAATCGCAGCCCCAGAGCAAGGCCAGCAGGAGGCAGAAGTGGGAGAGGAAAAAAAAACCCTCTTAATGATAAAAATTTCAAGTGAAGAAAGTTTTGGGAAATGATCAAAACCTGTCCTGATCTTGCTTTCTCTCCTGTTCCTCCTGAGGTCAGTGTGGTTTGAACAAGGGCAGCACAGAGACCTGACTATGTATTTTGTAATTTCAATCTTTTATTCTTTGTCCCCAAAACACAATCATACAATTTCATGCCTGAAATGATGTATCTTTCTGCAAAATAAATTTTATTGTTATTTTTTGACAAACAAACCGAACCAAACCAAACCAAACAAAACAAAACAAAGCAAAACAAAACAAAACAAAACGCCAAGATGGAAAACTTGGATCAGCTCTAATAAGTTTATTAATATTCACCATGACTCTATGTCAGAAAGCTCTAGTTTCATAATATGGCTTCTTAAAGTATTGATGTTTGGTAACAGTGTGGGTATTTTGGCTCTGCTCTTCTGTCTTTCCTGGTTGTATCATTAAATGCATCACAAGGGTGACACCAGCCAAGCTCTAGAAATACTCTACTGCAGTGATGCTGCTGATTGTCTGTAAATGATCAGTTCAAAGGCTTTTAATGTCTTTTGGACCTCAGTCATAATGGAACTCTGATGATGGCAAAGGGTAATAAGATAATGGGTATGTATTTTCCAGTGCTGTGCTTCACTCCTCCTGCCATCCTGCTCTGTGCAGGTGGAGCTGGGGCAGGAACCCAAACCATTAACATTGTAGATCAGGTCTGTAACTGAAATAATGAGGAGCAGCTTAGCAGAATTACTGAACTGATGCAGGAGTTTGGCATCTCATCATCTTTCTTCTTACCCTAGGGGAGTGTGGTGAACATGTGTGATTAATGTTCCGGGTCTTTCAGAGGACACGGGCAATCTAATACGGCAAGGCAACTGTTTTTCAACAAGAAATTAGAAGTGAGATACTCCACTTTAGGTTTTTTAACCTCTTTTTAATCTTTGTGGATGGACTAGCTGGAAAACAAGGGTGGGGAAGGAATGTCCCAGGTAACTGGGATGCAGGGATCTGATGCAGAGCTTTCCTTACTGTGAATTATAACATATCCTATCTATTACCAGGAGATTCATGTGGCTGATAAACTGCCAGGGTCAGATTAGGAGCTCTGGAAGTTCAGCTTTGGTTTCAAAGGGAGATATTCAGCTAATAATCCTTTGCAGATCTGCACAGGAATGCAGAGGGAGTTGTCTCTCTGCTGAGGGACTGACAGATTTATTACCCTGCTATCTGCAGTGAGCTGGGCTTGGAAAGGGCAGCAGTGGAAGGCTGCTTCCTCGTCTGCAGAAGACATTAAGCCCTGCTTTGCTGAGAGAAGCAAACTGTGGTGGCTTCCCCCCCCCACCCCCCAGCAGCGCATTTCCCTTTCCCTTTCCTGTCTTCTGTCCCCCTTCCCACCATATCAAGGCACTTCACAGCAGCTCTGGGAGCTGCAGCCCCAAATTGTTACAATTCTGCTAGTGGTTTCTCTTCAGTACCTTCTGCTGTCTAAGAAAACACATGTAGTGGCTGTTTTTCAACTTATGGAGCACCTCCTAAACCAACTCTCCTCCCTACTTCAGAGACATTCTTACAAACAAAATCTTCTACAGAGAAGACTCTGCAGCTTCAAAACCCCAAGCTTGCCAGGTGCTGCTGAAGATGAGGGTGTCTGTTCTTGCTGGTTATTTTATCTGGATTGCACGTGTATTACAAGGAGATAATTTCTGATGGTTTTGGAACATCTTTTAACACCCAGATTTTGCAGAGCAGCACATGAAGCCAGCATGTGCTTCAGATTTGTGTAGTGGCTCTTCACCTGCCCTCCTCCCCAGCAGAGCCTTCCTTTCCTCCAGAACCCTGGGCTGCAGAGGGAGGATACCTTTTTCCTCCCAGCTTTGGCCTGAAGTTGACACACAAACCAACCTTGCCCCATCTGCAACTCCTGATCTCTTTGTTTGTCCTCTCTGCTCCCAAATTTCTTGCCACAGCTGGGACTCGGGTGGTTTGGAGCAGGTTTTGGTGGGGCAGGGAGCAGTCTCACCACAGTGACCCCATAGATGGAGCTGGTATTGCAACAGGGCTCTTCTTCACCCCATGCAGACACTGAGGTTTCTGTGATCATCAGTGGCTGGTGAGATACAGGCTCCACGCTCTGCTGAGCTCCCTGCTCCCTTACCTTGTCTCTCCTAAAGGTATTCCAAGCATAACTGGAGGATAAAACGCCTTCCTAAAGGAGTTGGGATGAATGGCTTCCCCACAGAGCAATATTGCTTATGGACAAATCCCACCCACACAGGAGGACTGTTCCATCCTTTTATTTCCACTTTCCTGTCTTAATCCAGGATACAACCTGGCAAGCAGCCTGCAGGCTCAAATGACCTGTTGGCCTCAATCCACTGCTTGCATAAATTCTGCAAGGAAGTCTGTCAATACTAAAACACCCAAGAAATTAATTTGTATCAAATTCCTCTGATCTCTCACAAGATATTTGAAATCAGACCATGGCTGATGGATAAAGGTTTGACCACTTCACATTCCTGGGAAAGGAGTTGCTTTCCTTTACATCTTGTATATTGGGAGCCCCTAATTTCTGGTACTCCCACATCCCTGCAGGATAAAATTGCTCATTTCTGCTGATGTGGCCATGCAAAGTCCTCCAGAGAATTAGAAATCACTGCCTGTCTTCAGAATGTTGATGTAATAAAAAGAAGGCACTCTGAAAGAAATCCATGACAAAATGAATAGCCTGAAAAGGCAGAAGGAATCTTTATGCACATCTAATCTAACCTCCCAAAAAGCACAGCCGTTGACTACTATATAACAATATTCCAACAAAGACCAACAAGAAAATTCAGCAGCTTTTCAGCTTGTCTTTGAAAGAGATGTCTGTTTTACTCCATCAGTTTTGAAAAGGCATTGCTTAGAGCTAAGGAGCATGGAGGTTTTATTCAGCTTCTGCAGAAAAAGAAAAGCGTATGCAGCCTTCTTACTGCTGATGGCTGAATTTACTTCTTTCTCTAAATTCTGGTAGTTTGAGCTTCCAGGAGGCATTTTTACCGGGTTAACTTCTAGGAATTGTTCCTCAGTAATGAAAGACTCCTTGTTAGTGGCATCCTAACCACCACATTCCTGATGGGCCTTTGGACTCACGGGAAGGCAATACCTTCCTTTCCTGGAAAGCAATTCTAGACCAAGGATTTTAAAGTTATTTGTGCTTGGAAAGCAGAATGCATTTGATAGGAATGCAACTGTTTGTTCCCAGCCAAAAATCACACCTGTGAGCCTTTGATTCAGGGAATCCTATGGTGATGAAAAAGGCTTTGTAAAATAGCAGTGCAGTCTCCCCCTGTGAAACAGAAGACTAAATCGTGATCACCCTGCTGTTGACTCAACTGTTAGCAGCTGAAATATTATTTGCTCAACACACTTAACTCAGTTATGATCTGCAGAAAGATGCTGTGGTTAGAGTGATTCTGAAACACAATGGAGCTGCACAACTTCCCCATTAAAAGAGAATTATTCGTATTTACTAGAGGGAAAATTAAAAGCAGGTTTCCACGAGAAGTTCAAGCCAATCCAGCACTGCCTGGCTGCCAAAAGGGACAGTCCTGCTTGCCTGTCCCATCCCACCCAACCTTATTCCTGGCTGTGCATTCCTGCCACTACCACTGTGCCAGGCTAGCAGCTGTGGAACCACCCGGTCAGCCTGCTAATCTGGCTGAAAAATGGGCCACCAAACTGATCCAAATATCTGGAAGCTGCCCCACAAGTTGTGCTGACACAAGGGAGCAAGAAGAAACATGCAGCCAGGGCAGGAAGCAGGCAGGACCACATCTTTGGATGACAGTTTGGTCTCAGATTGGCTTAAACTGACTGTGAACCATGGGTGTAGGGATTGAACGGCCATACCAGTGCTGGTCTTGGTCCAGGACAGTGAGGTCCTGCTTCCAAAGACGGTTTTATAAGCAGAGACCAGAAAATCTCTTGACAAAAGTCAAGAGAAAGGCTGGTGCTGGCTGCAACCAGAGAATGTGGGTTGAGTGTGATGGGACCCAAGCCCAGCAGCCTGGCCAGTGCCCACATATGGGAGTACATCACCAGCTCTGCCCTGCCAAGGCTTGTCGTGGTCAGGAGTTGGTCTAGGAGATCCCAACCCTTTGTATTCATGTTGATCTAAAGCTGTAAATGTATGATAGCCCATGTGAGAGATGGTGGTGGTGTCTCCCATGGACAGGTAGTGATGGAAGTGCTGGAAGGGAATCATGGAGTCCCCAAACCTTTTCTTCTCATTCCTGCACATGGGTGAAAAGGTTAATTTCCTGGGACAATAAAGGAGGGAGTAACCCTCTCTACATTGCTACTACCCCGTGTAACACGCATTTAATGACTTGTGCAATATTAACAACTCAGTTCCCACTGCAGCTGTGTCCTCCCCCCAAAGCACACATTACATGGGCTGCTCCTGCCTCACAGGTTTTAATACACCCTCGGTGAGGGGATGCCTTTCCCCAGATACCATTTCTGTGGTGTGCATTTCTGCATGTTTCACACTGTGCTGCAGGCTGTACTCAGCCTCCTGCTCTGCAGCTGATGTACAGCTCAGCCCCTCCACATGCCACCTGCACAGAGGGGGGGCTGGAGGAATGTTGGGGATAAATCACTGAGGAGGAACGTGCCCATTAAGGGAGGACGTGACAAACCCCTGCACTAAGGCACCCCAGGGCTGTGCATCTTGTTTTCATCTTGTGAAAGCAGAACATTTTTAGATCATATTTCTACCAACACTAGTGATGTTTAGACAAAAGGGTTTTTCAAGGCTCTTTGGCTCATTTTCCTGTCTAATGCCAGCAGAGGAGTGCAAGCCCTCTGATCTGGGTGTTGGGTGTCCAGGGAGTCCAAGACACTGCTGCTGTAGCTGCCCATCCTTGCACTGTACGTGCCATCACATGGTTCCCAAACAGTAATGAGGATTTTCCTCTTAGCAAATCCCAGCTAAAAATGTGGGAGACCTAATCTTGAGCCAGCAGGAGCTGTAGGGACAAGGCTACAAGGCAGAGGAAAGGCAGAGTAGCTGAGGCTGAGAAAACTTCAAGGCTCCCACATCATAAATTCAGGATCAAATTTATTGTTACAGACCAACCAAAAAGGGCAGCCCATCCTCTCCCTCCTCCTTCCCCACACTGCTGTGCTGGCATGAAGATTGGTGCATTTACAGAGTGACCAGGGATGGAGAACTGTTAGAAGGTTGCAATGCTGGCACTGCCTGAGCAGAGAGCTTCACCCCAACCTTATTTGCTCCTCTGAGGGTCCCTCCTGGCTTTCAAAGTTGGCCCAAATAGAACTGTTCAGGTAGACAAAACATTTGTTAAAATTGTTAAAGCTACTTTGCTGATAAAGATCTCACCACTCCCTCCCCCAAAAGCTCTAACAAGCAGAATAAGAGCACACAGGCTGCTGTTATGCTGCCAGCTGGCCCATTCCATACTGTAGGATTGAAGAGGAGTTTGGGGGTGATCAGTTCATGACTCAGGAGGGTCTTTCCAGCCTGACACACCCAGGTGCCCCTGCCACGTGCAGGGACATGATCTGGCAGGTCTCTCTCTGTCCCACTTCTGACTACACAAGGTCACCAGCCTGTTCCTTCCAACCCGTGGGCAATAATTAGGTTTTCTATGGGGCAGACATCTCACTGCATTTCCCATGATCGAGGCTGAGGAGTCTTTTTCAGTCCCTTCAGGTTTGGAGACCCCTGGTTCTGAGTGTATGTTCTGCACCCAGTCAGCAGCCAGGGCTCACAGTGGGACTGTGCTCTATGGGAAATGGGGCACTTACTAAAGGGGCTTAAACTTGTTCAAACTTTCACAGCAAGAACAAGCAGAATGGAGAAGTCTTTATCCATCAGATTATAACAGACTTAAACCTATTCTCTTTTGGGACAAGAATACGGTGACCCCCATCTGAGTGATTAATAGCCAAGAAATACATTTATTACACTAATTAATTTATTAATTGCCAAGTACCGGTCAAGAAAGAAAGGTACTTGCTTTTCGGAGACTTTTATCTGAATGATTTAACGTTGCGTGACTAATTAATGCTTTTGAGCAGAACAAGCTGTACATTAATCTGAGTTTAGTTTTTCCAAAGGGCATTTCAATTCCAGGTTTTCAGCACTAATAGACTTTTATGACTGCAGAAGTGAAGTTGAAAATAAACCAGAGGCTGCAGAACGTTCTTTACCCTGAAAGTTTGGTGACTTGTGGAGGCCAAGCAGATTTATGTATTTCTCCTTGTAGAGGTTACCTATTTTTAGATCCCGGACAGTTTTGTGAGATGCAGAATCTGAATCACCGGGCTCTGAGACAAAAGCAACCAGAGACTTTTAAAAGTTGGTTCTGGTGTCTGTGTCTCTTGCTCTGGATAGTTTTCATTTGTTGTTTTTTTTGGTTTTTTGGTTTTTGTTGTTTGTTTAGGTGGGTTTTTAAAATTATTCTAATAATAGAACAACATTGGATACACCTTAATTATTCTAATAATAGAAAAACACTGGATAGAAGGATGACAGAGGTTCTTTGGGAGTGAAGGATGGTGGCAGAAGGAAGGAAGTTCTGCCATAGTGAAAGGACCCACCCGAAACCAGAGCATGGGAGCTGAGAAACCCGTTGAGGAATGTGTAAAAGACACCCAGCACATCTCCAGGGCAAATAAGAGAACCTCGGCACTAGAGAATCTCAGTAGGGAGGTTTGCTTTGGAGAGGAGAGAGATGTGGTGCTCTGAGAGCTGGAGACCAAGTTTTGCTTTGAGTTTTACACCCAAGACTCCAGGTAATTCATGGGGATGGCTGTATGGAAGGCTGGTGGACTCATACATGTAGTACATCTGAATATAATCTGAAAGATGCTGTAGAACACGTGTCTAAATAGGAAGATCTGCTTGATGAATTGTAGTGGTATCTACACACATGCAGTACAAAGCCAGGAATCCAAAAGTTACATCCTGTGATGTACTGTCCATAGAGCACCTCACTGCAGTGCAGTTTGACACATTGACATCAGGGCTGTGTAACTTGAGGCCTCTAGTGTGTCACTAAAGGCCAGAAAATACTGGAGATTTAGGCTGGAAGCATTCTTCAAGTTGTCTGTGGCATCCACTTTGCCCTTATGCAGAGCTCATTTAATCACAGGACAGGCTTCTCCCTCTCCACGGCCTGCCAGGCAATGTGCAGCCACACTCCCATATAAATGTGGGATTAAGGTTGATTCAGATGAACCTTTGGGCTGCTCTGATTTCCCTTGAGAGCTGCAGAGGTCCCTTGCAAGTCCCAAGCAATGCTGTCAGCAGCTGTCCCACCCAGTGGGACAGAGCACGAGGGGACAGTGTGCTCAGCAGGATGCTTATCCCACATCCTGGCTGCCCATCCTGGCACCGGGGCTCCCCAGGCAAGGGACACATGAGGCACATGATGGAATCCAAGGCACAGAGCCCCCCTGCCCCTTCCTGCCTCCTCTCACAGGACATGTGCACACGGATGCTCTGCTATCCCAGAGCAACTTTATTTCCTTCCACAGCTGTGGCCCGAGGGAGATCAGCTGAGTGCTGCAAAGGGAAAAATTAAGAAAAAAATATTTCAGCTGGTCCCCTGCTGTGTGGGAGCACAGAAACAGCTGCAAGTGGCTTTACCTTCTGGGAGATGGCTTTTTGGGAAATGATGAACATTACCCAGAACTTTAAAAGCCGAATTGAGACAGTAGGAGAAAGGACAGTGCTGACAACTTCAAGCTTTACTTTTATAATCTGTTTATGTCCAGTATTTCTCCAGCCAAGGCAGCACAAGCACAGCACCTGTGCTGTGTCTGTCACCCACTCACACCTTTCTTGAGGTGGACTCTTGTCTGTGGGTCAGGGGATCCTCTAAGACCCTAACTCCTGGTGGGAAAGTGGCTACTTTCACATTTCTAACAAAAACCCACACTTTTTGAAAATGTTTCCTGCACAGACCCCTGGAATTCTCTGAAACCTCCAAGTTCTCTATCAAACTGACAAGCGAAACATTGCTCCCACCCTGTTTCCTCCCTTTCAACCTCAACACGAAGGGCTGGACGGAGAAGGGAAAATGAATGAGCGAACATGTTTGCTTCTTAAATAAATTCCAATTGAGATACAAGAGAGAGGACTGCAGTTTTCCACTTGTCCCTTCCCCTGCCTCGCCAGCTCTGCTGGGAAGGACCCCTCTTGCCCAAATACCCAAGCTCTGCTAGTGCAGCAAACCCCCTTGTGCAGCTGGGTGAAGGCAGAGGTGCTGCCCTTTTTTGATGTGTCGGGGGACTGTGGTGTTGTTCCTGCTTGGAAGCTGTGCTGTGGATCCCCTGTGCTTCCCATATCAAGCAGAGGAGCATTGTGGTGTGACACAGTACCTATATCCCTCTCTTTGCTGTTTTTCATGATCCTCCACTGCTCTGGTGTGGTTGATGTGCAGCTGATGTGGGAATGTGGGAACTCTGATCCCTGCAAAAGCCCAGGGGCAGCAATGTGGGCAAAGGGGCTTTTAGGGAAGGGAGAGGAATGAGGGGTGTGAGGGGGTCTGGGGGTGTCCCAGAGCACAGCCCACTCCAGGGGAACAGGGAGGCTCCAGGAAGGCTCCTGGCTGCAGGTCTCTCCTGTGAGTTTGGAGAAGCACCTGCAGTATATGCTGGGATGTCAGCAGCCTTAGGGCAGGCAGGAGTGGCCCTGCTGTGGGACATTTTCCATTCCTGGGTGTTTGGCAGCTGGCTTTAACCACAGAAACCAGAAGCTTCTGCTTTCTCAATTCTTATTGCAAAGCCTTTTGCAGCATTGCACAACTTGGCCTCCCATTTCAGCCATCTGGCAGTATTGCTGCATCAAGGACAAATATATAAATGAGGATTTGATAAGGATTTCCTTTCTTTTCCTCTTCCTCTTCCCCCCTTGCTTCAAACTTGGCTTTTTTTTGCTCTGGGCAAACTTGCTTGCCTGTCTTTGATAGCTGTGGGACATAATGGTATGGAATCATAGAATCATTAAGGTTGGAAAAGACCTCCAAGATCAAGTCCAACCTTTGGTTCAGCACCACATGCCCACTAAACCACATCACAAAGTGCCACATCTACTCTTTGTCCAGTTCCACAGATCCAGCACTATCTTCCATTGGCACCAAAACACACAGAAAAAGTGAGGAGATGAGGGAATATTTTTATTAGAGGAAATTATCTTCTAGACTGTGTTTCTTAAATATCCAGTCTCTCAAATATAGTCACACCCTGGCAGGATCACTAGAAGTAGTGTGGGATGCATCAGAAGTTGAAGGAAAAAAAGTTGAAGAAATGAGTAAAGAAGCCTGAATAAATTGTTCTTTGTGAAAAAATTTGTGCAAATGCTGCTATTGTCATAAACATGAACTATTTTTGTGTCCTTTACATGGAAAAGTACACAGATGTCTGCTGAGATCTGGCTCATCCCTCTGCCATCTTAATCCCATCTTAAATTTCCTCTTCCCACCTCCCCAAAACTCCTGTGTTGATATTCTGCTGCCAGTTTTTGGATGGATCTCCTGTGCTCTGCCTCTGACCTGCTCCTTTATGCAGAGAAAGCTTTAACCAGGTTCCTCAGTGGCAAATATCTGCCCATAGCTCATGGCCCTGTTTTGCTTGAGCTGTTTGTCACAGTGAGTCTCCATCTGTTCTTTGGCACTGGATGGACTCATTGTCAATTTCTTTGAGCTCTGTCCTCTCTCTCAGATTTGGGGGAAATTCGTGATGGTGCTATAAAAGTCACAGAAAAGGAATTTAAAAGGATTTATCTTTTGCAAATATTAAGCAATACTTCCTGTTGTAGTCTCCTGTCTCCATATCTTTCTAAAGTAATGACAAGCACCTTTAATATAACTCCTACTCTCCTTACAGTTTTAGCCACTCTATCATTATTAAAAGTGTGTCTATTTCAGGTGATTGTCAGTAAATTCTGGTTTAGATGAGTGGGAATCAGCCTGTACTCAGGAGCTCATGTGTGTCTTTTTGCAAGTGCAAAGCAAATATTGCAGGAAAGGCAGAAATCAAGATAGCAAAAAACCATGGAAGTCAACAAGTTTAGCCAGGGAATGTGCTGTGTTGTAGCAGTGAGTTGGTTATAGATAAACTCTGAAAATCACAGTCTATTTCTGGTGGGCATATCATTCCTGGGAAAACAAAAAGCAGCAAAATTTGATTTTCCTCCAAACAAAGGTTTAAAGGCAAAAGCCTTCAAAATTTTCCATAAACATTCTCCTTTCTGCAAGAAATCTATAAAATGCCACAATAATTGCAGGCCCAGTCTACACGCAGGACCACCTTTGAGACCCAGAGGGTGGAAGACCAGGACTCACTTTCTGGTTTTGACAAACAGGATGGAGACTGGAATATGATTCCAAGCAGAGACATTAGAGTTAAGTGTTTGAGAGGCCTTTTTTATCGAGGTGGAATTAAAATTTGTTGATGCATCCAGTGCCTTTTAATACAATCAAGAGGCTTAGAGACAAAGTGAGGCTTTTATTTCAACTGGAAAGTGGTTTCTGCCCAAAGAAATTGTGAGAAAATGTTTCTGTAAGAGGACAAAGAGGTTTTCCAGGCAGAAAGTACAAAAGCTGTTTATATGGGCTGCAGCATTTGATCACAAAGCCTAGGGCAGGGCTGGAGAGAGCTTGTGACAAAGCATTATTCCTTGAGGAAAACCAGCAAGAGGGAGTGAACTTCAGGAAGATATCAGGCAAGACCAGTTTGACTGGTTTTAAACCCCTCCAAAATGCCACCCCTCTTTGTGAAAAGCCATTCTACCATAAAGAGGACCCTTTCCAAAGCCACTTCACAGTGCTGCCTTTGCCACTAACCTTGCAACTCTTACAGCCACAAAAGAAATGAGGTGAGAAGTGAATCCTCTCAAATAATAATAAAAAAAACTTCCTCAAATATAATTTTGAGAAATAGTATTTATTTCTATACACCTATTTGTATATTTTAAAAAATGAGAGAAAGAAAATGAGTCCATGAAATTCCCCATTGACTTGCTGTTGATTTTATGCAGAAAGGGCTCAGATCCTGCAGCAATGGGAAGCTTATATGCCACTCATAACACATCTGGAAGCTCCTTCTGGAGCTGAAAGCCCCAAAACAAGTACAGCCTCTGGCCCTCGCATGCTTTTGGGCTGTGTGACTTGCATTGTTTATTGAGAAATGTGCTTGCCTTAGACCCACACCTTAAATTAAAGAAGGGGAATCTTCTGCTCAGGGAGCTCTGGCCTGGGTGAGGGATGGATGGCAGGATGGCTCAGCAACTGTTTTCTCACCTTGAGGTGAGGCTGCTGCCTTTGCTGATGGAATAGGATGGCCTTTTCTTTTTTAGTTTATATCAAGTTTTACATGCCTAGAATCAAACATCTCTTGGGATCCCACTACAGCCAGCTCTAGCCCTGAGCAAATGAAGTTCTTTGGGTTTATCAAGGTGAATCAGACAAACAATGCCAGCCTGGCTGGATAGAGACACTCCATTCCCCACCACTTTGAAGGCAGAGATTACACCTGACACCCAGAATGGCTGGTGCTGTGCCTCACCAACCCTGGGGCCTGGATTAGGGAGACTGGTTTGGCTTTTGTCACCTGCCCTGTGGCCCTTGAGAGCAATTCCAAGTTTGCATGAGTAATACATAGACTATTCTAAGTCACTGGGAACTCAGAGTGGTGATGAGCATGCTATAAACACGTGATTCTAAGCAACCTTCACAGTGGCAACTTCCTGCCACTTCAAGGAAGGGGACACTTGGAGCTTGTGTGTGTGTCAGGTGTCAGGACTTTGGTCAGAACAAGCCAGAAAGTCCTTTCTGCTCAGGAGCAGTAA
Organism: Petroica traversi; assembly: GCA_025920805.1. Classification (NCBI taxonomy): domain Eukaryota; kingdom Metazoa; phylum Chordata; class Aves; order Passeriformes; family Petroicidae; genus Petroica; species Petroica traversi. Next base: position 8,823,044 of record JAHLSL010000061.1, read on the forward strand.
TTCTGATAGCTCTCAGATGAGGTTGTGGTCACTTTGAGGGCAGCTACAAGTCTCCAGGCATTTGTGTGAAAGGGCAGTGAGGTTCTTTGCTGGGATTTAGGAGAGCCTGGGAGCGGAAGCTGGGAAGTGTGGGTGTGTGAGATGTCCCTCATGGCTTGTCCAGGCTGAAGAAAACCATCTGTCAGATCAAGTGCTCCCTGCTGGCCTGGTGGGCACTGCAGAGATAGAGCAGACAGGACGTATGTGAACACCCATCCTCCATCCTTCCCGTGCATCCTGTTGTCAATGGCTTTTTCAGGATCCCACAGCTTTCTTCAAGCTTTACTTTTATCCCTGGAGACTCAGTGGGTTTTGTTCTTTGCCAGGAAACAAGAGACACAGTCTATGTTAGACAGAGGCACAAGGGCAGATTTTCTGCCAAGGAGAAAATTCTGTGGTTTATCTTTGAGCTGCAGAGACACATCAGAAACGTGTGACAATCAAGGCTGGAAGTCCAAACAGAGCCATGGTCCTCCTATCACCTATCTCCTTCCCCCAGCATGGACTTGGGAGGTGAATTTGGAGGGTTTAGTGATTCTTGGTTCAAATTTCATGGATAGTCACTCACCTACCACTTACCACAGCCTTGGGCTTCCTTTTCAGCTTCTTCCCCACGTGGAGCCCTTCCAGCCTTTGTCTCTTTGTGGGGGCAGCTTGTGGGAGCAAAGGGCTCTGCACCCCAGCACTCTGCCCTTGTGTCAAACCTCTGCCTGAATTTTCAATGTGCTGCAGCAGAGTGATGGAGGTGATGAGTGCCTGCTGGATAGATTCCCAAATAACTCTCATCTGAGAAGGGTGCTGCTGAATTTAAACCAGTTGTGGTGGTGGGAAGCCAGAGGTGCATTTTCTAGAGGAGGTTGGACTAGACAGAGGAGGTAAAGGGCCAAGACCTGGGGTGAGGGTTGTGCACCCCACTGCTAAAACCATGACTGGCTCTCAGCCATATGACCATTTCTTTGCAGGGTGATACAGCTGCATGCTCTGCTGGGCCAAGGGGAAACAGAAAGATCAGCTTTAATTATTACAGCCCAAATTACATGATGGAATGAGCTGATCATGTAGCTTGTCTCTATGTCATAGTTGGCATGAGGAGCAAATACATTCATTTCCAAGGATTACAGGCCAGAAATATAGCTATTATAAATCCTCTTATCTATTCCACGAGGCCCGTAAGAAAACCTTTTCTTTTTATCTTGGAAGTGCTGAAATATGTATGAAATGTTACTTGCCCTGCACACCCATAAATATGGCTCTTGCCTATCATGGTGTTTTTATTCAAGACATTATTTCATCCCCCTGGCATGTCATTAATAATGCCACCCCTTCCTTATCAGCCCACTCCTGACAGGGAGGAGTACTCCTGTACTGCTTGTCCCGTTGTTTTCTGATCCATTTGGGTTGGGCACATGATCCCAACTGGAAAAGTTTCCTGGATCTGAGCCAAGCTAAGCCTGTGCCTGATGGAGAGGTGACCATTTTCTTTTCTCTCAGAAGGGTCCTTGGGAGATGCCATGGAGAAGACATTCTCAGTACTTACTGGCAGGGAGTTTGTTACTCCATGTAGCTTCTCTCCCAGCTTCCCTTTACTGCCTAACACAACGGCTTTTCTGATAGATACAGAAATTAATTTACTCTTAAAAATAAAAATACAGAAAAGTGACACTCTTCCCTTGGATCCACCCAGCAGCTCCTGACTAAGGAATCCTACATTGCATACCCTACTCATCCATAAGCTCAAACTCAAACACCTGTGAGGCAACATTTTGAGAGTTGCTGTCTTCAATGTCTAATGAATATTGTTGTTTTTAAATTTTCAGCAAACATGAAAAATTTCCTGTATAGAGTTTTCTATCTACAATTTTCCTATGGGGAAGGTTCAACTTGCAACAACTTTATGGAGCAGCCATCGTGGTGGTGAGGCAGCCATGGGGCAGCTGCTGAGGGATGAAAGTTGAGAGTGAGTGAAACAGTGCAGGGCACACAAAACCTTTGCCTGCAGATGGTTTGGCTTCCTCTTGGCATTTACCCTTGTGCTGGGCACCATCAGCTTTACTCTCTTACAGGGACTTTCATTGTGGCCAAGAAATGGTGCAGCAGGTGGAACCTGGTGTGCTCCAGAGCAGACACAGCAGTGAAAGGCCAGGCAGATGGCAGAAGCTGGTGGAGCCTCCACCCAGTGTCCCAGTGGCATTGCCTGCTCTTCCTCTCTCTTACTGGTGTTATCTCCTCCCCTCCCTCCCCACCATTCCCCTTTTGCTTCTCTCCCCTCTCCGTTCTGCCTGACTAAACTGATTTTCCTAAATCAATACAGAGCTTAATTCTCATTCATGGTCTTATTTCCCCACCACAAGATTTTAAACTTCCAAGTGGAAGAGAACATTTTCTCCTGCCCCCCCACACGGCTGCTTTGTGTAGTTTCTGTCAAAACAATGGTGAATAGCAGCAAACTATTCACTGACCCGTCACTCAAGAGGCTGTTGTTGTCAGCAGGTTCTCCATAGCTGCCTCATCCATCCTCCTGCTCCACGTGGTGGCTTGGGTGTGTGACAGATTTGCAATCCACACTGCATTTTTAATAAGCCTGTCCTCCCTCTTTGGACGTCAACGGCACCGTTCTGAAAGTCAATCTCAGCCTCTGACCTCTCTGAGCTTCCCTCTTATATTTAATCTGGAAATACTACTCTGACAGAAGAATATGATCTGCCTGCTTTATGCTCCAGCAGTGCCTCCCTGCCTTGCCAGAGGCTCTGTGGCATTTTGCCACTGCCAGCACAGAGCCCTCCAGGCTGCCTGCCTCACACTCCTGCCCATGTCCCCAGGTGCCACAACAACACATCTTTTAAATACCTCCAGGACTCAGCTGCTTCCCTGGGCAGCCTGTCCCACTGCTTGACAACTCTTGTGGTAAAAACACTTTTCCTAATATCCAACATAAACCTCCCCTGGTGCAACTCAAGGCCATTTCCTCTTGTTATCCCTTGTTAGTTGGGAGAAGGGACAAATCCCCACCTGCTACACCTTCCTGTCAGGGCATTGTAGAGAGCAAAAAGATCCCTCCTGAACCTCCTTTTCTCCAGGCTAAACACCCCTCGTTCCCTCAGATGCTCCTCATCAGATTTGTGTTCTAGACCCTTCCCCAGCTCCACTGCCCTTTCTGGAGTTGCTTCAGTCCCTCCATGTCTTTCTTGTCATGAACCCAGGATTTGAGGTGAGGCCTCGCCAGTGCTAAATACAAGGGGACAAGGGGACAATCCCTACCCTGGTCCTGCTGAACACACTATTGCTGGCAGAGTAGATGGCAGGGCTCATCTGATCTAGCCCAAGACATTTGAGATGGCAAATCAGAAGTTTGACTGTGAACAGATTTTTTCTCTGAATGCTGAAAACATTCACTCATCAAGGAGCAAAATCTCAAAAAAAAAAAATAAATTCAGCCTTCTGCTTTGTTCTGTATTTGGCATCAATGGATTTTTCAAAGGAATGTAATTAGTATTTTAATAAGGAAAAGTTGAGTAAGTCTAGTAAAACTTTCTCTTTTGAAATGGACAGATAAGCTTATATACTTCAGCTGGAGCATGAGACAGGCAACACTGAGTTCAAGTGTCAAGATTAAATCATAGATTTAGAGGTGACTCCAGCCAGCTTTTTCAGCCAAGTAGTTCTCTGTTGCTTCATATGATTTCTGAGCTTCACCTCCTCCATAGGTACTACTGGCATTATGGGGAGGTGATGCCTGACACAGAGCTTTTAGGAGCCTTGCTTTCACACTAGGCATGAGTTCCAAGATTGTTTGATGAAAGATGTTTTTGATGAAATTCATATTTCTGTTTGGTATTAGTACCATTCAAAATTTTCTGTCTTGTTTTGACAAACAGTTTAATGGTTTACATTTTCTCTCTTTTTCTTTTTTTCCTTCTTTCATTTGGGAAATGAAACATAACAGGAGGAAGAAGATGAAGAAGAAGAAGAAAAAGAATCGCCACAGAAGCAGCTGGATTTGCCAGTCTTGGAGAATGAGCCCTTATCAGGTATGAGTGATATTCAGAGCTTGCATCCATTCTGTGGAGCGAATTAGAACCAGTCTTTTCTAGATGGGCCTGAGCTGGGCTGATAATGTGCTGACATTCAGATCATGGTAAACGAAAGGAGAGGTATCTGTGATAACAGGCCTGGGACTTGTTGCATGTCTATTACAGCTTGCCCATCGTTTTGGGATTTGTTTCAATTTGTTAACACAGTGGTTCTGTGGGTCAGGCATTTGCAGTTAATGCAACTGAAATTGGTTTTCACCTCCTCCCTTGCAAAAGATAGTGACTGTGGGTACGTGCAGTATTTGATCTCTCCTTCAATCCATACACTGCAGAGACAGGTTCTTACAGCATGAATAAAGAGGAATTTGTCTACATCCCCCTATAAAGAAATTAATTCCCTTTTTGCTAACAAGAAACAATGGGCCATGAAATCTCTCTATAAAGTTGTGGATATGAAACACAGCCAGGCTAAAGTTTGTTAACTCCAGTTTGGTAGATCTTGCTGTTAAAATCATTGGCAATTTTCAAAGCATCTGTTAAAAAGGTAAAGAGCAGTGTCTTTTTTCCTGCCACTCTGAGCCTGTTTTGGTATGAAGCTCCTGCTTCTCCTACCTTTACCTGCCCAGATTTATTTTTGGGAGCCTTGTGTACCTCCTGCTTCCAGACATGTGTTGGGAGAAGTGGACAACAGGTATTTCTTACAAAGAGAAGCCTTCAGGTCTGCTAAGAGAACTGTCACTTCTCAGGGCCAGCTGCTGTATCTGCTTTGTAGACTCAAAACCTGGACGGATTATATCTTTCTCTTGTGGCTTTCTAGACAAGGCAAAATAAAGGAGAGGACCATATAGCTTTCAGCTGTGTAGGGTTTCCCCCAAATTTCCCTCCCTGCCCTATTTGCTGTGTGCAGAGCAATAAAATAAAACATTCTCAGAAAATCTGTGGTTGTAGATTGAAGGGGGCCTGTGTTTAATTTGGGCCCACCCAGACAGCAAGTGAGACATCAGAGGTGGAAAAGGACCCTGGGAAGGATTGCCTGGTCAGCTATTTATGATGTTTAAAATTTTCTGGGTGAGCAAGTGAATTAATTGCTTGGTAATATCCAGTGCTAGGACATATGTGAGCTGTAGCCTGAATTCCCTGTTCTTTTATGATAATACAAGCCCTGGTGCAAATGGTTGTCACCAGCTGTGGATGCTGAGATTTCGGATGCTGGGACTGGAGAGGAGAAATCACAGCAACAACTGAGCAGCTGCTGGTCAGGGCAGTGCATCAGGCCAAACCTGCTGAGGGATGGCATTTGAGTTGACAGAGATGTGGAAAAAATGTAGGGGAAAAAAATCCTTAAACCCAAGCTCTCCCATCCTCCCCACTCGTGTCAGTGCTGAACCAGCCTGGCAAGGACACACAAGGCTCATGTGCAGTGTCTGTGCCATGTCCTGACTGCAGCCTTGAAAGGATGCAGCAATGAAATGGAACATTTGTACCACTGTAGCTTTTACCCTTCATCAGCTGCAATCAGTCTCAAAGTTGCTTTTATTTTTTGTGGCAGAGAAATGAAAGTGAACCTCCTCGCTCTGGCATTTGCGATCCAATAGGCAAATCAGTGAGCAGAGATGCTCTGAGAAGCACACAGCTCTGGGACTGCTGTTTCAAGAGTCAAGTGGAGATCAATTCTGAGCCCTCTGAACCATGATTTATCTAAACTGCACTAAAGACAGAACATGAGTAAGGCTTATGTAATTTTCCAAGCAGAAGAATAACAAATATTTTCCATGTAAAGTCTGAAAGACTCAGACATAATTTTGTTATTGTTTTTTAACATTGCTCACAGGAATTTGTCTTTTTAAAAATAAAAACCCACATATTTTCCTGACTTAAAAATAGAATGGTGCCAACAGAAACAAAAGTTTATGAGGAAAATACACTTCTAAAAGAAACCAACAACAAAAGTATTATTTTCAGTAAATCATAAAATAATTGAATAAACTGACAGAATGGTTTGGGTTGGAACGGACCTTAAAGACTATCTAGCCCAATTCTCCTGCCATGGCCAGGGACACCTCTCACCTAGATAAGGTTGCTCAAAGCCCTTGGCCTTGAACACTTCCAAGGATGAACATCTGAAAAAACTCAGTTCAGGACCAGCAAGATGCCAAGAGGAACTGGGAGGAGAGACAAAAGTTCTGGGAATCACTTTGATGTCCAACTGCTCTGCTGCATCTGTCTGCAGCTGACTCTGCAGCCCAGCATAGCCTTTCCCAATGCAGACCTCTGTGAGGCTGGCCATGGAAACTGGCAGGAGCTGTGCTGGGTGGCTGAGAAGCTGCTTTGCATGGAGAGGCTGAGGGAGTTTTCCCCTCCCACCTCCTTTCAACTCCCTCTTGACAGGCACTAGATTGGTATTTTCCTCTTCTGGGACTGCCCATGGCCTGTTACTGCAAAAAGGGGTTAACTTTGACCACAGGCAGCACTGAGGACCTGCCTGGTGAATTTGTAGGTTCCAACAAGCTGCAAAGAGTGGAAGAAGGAGCAGCACCCCTGGCAGAGCCAGGAGGAAGGGGTGAGGGTGTTTGGCTGCCTGGGGAGTGAAGGTGTAGGGGAAGCTCTGCCACAAATTCGTCACCTCAGTGCTTTCTAACCTTGCTGCAGGAAGCCACCTCCACTTCACTCTCTGGGCTAGAGCAGGCTGTCACACTACTCCTCCTCATCCTCTTTGGTGACAGGCCTCTCCTTAGCTCTGGGCCATTCCCTAAACATCTGTGGCACAGGGATCCCTGCTAAGGGCTTTAGTGTGACTCCTGTGTGATGCAAAGAGCAGGTTTTGTCAGCCTTCTCACCACTGCTTTGCAACTGCAACCTCCCCAGCCCTGTCTTCCATCACATCTCCTGGCACAGACACCACAAGCAATGCTGGCATGGGCTGTGAGTTCCACAGGGACAGAGTATCCAGGGAAAGGTCAGCCCCACAGACCAGCCAGAAACCACCCATCCCTCCTCCACAAACCTTGAAAGCAAAGCCAGAGTAGGAAACCAAGGGAAACGAAGGAAAAACAATGTTCTGGCTCCTTGCTAAAGAAAACCCTCAGGGTGGCTCCTCTCTTCTTGCTGCTGTGGTGTGGTTACAGCTGCACCACAAGCCAACTGGCCATGATCCAAGCAAAGCCGAAAGCACATTTCTGAGCAGAAATCAGGGGCTTTGCAGGTAACTGGTAAGTGGATGTAGCTGCTGTAATTTAATATATTAAGGACTCTGCCTGGATGTGCTGCTCATCTGCTTCTGCACCAGGGAAGATGATTAAATCTTCTAGTGATAAAGAATATGGAAATGCCAGCTCTGGATGGAGCTGCCCAGTGAGACATGGGTGTGTGCTCATTCCTGCTGCCTTTCAGGTCAGCCTGTGCTGTTGGTGACACTAAAGCAAACATCTGCACTGTTGCAAAATGACTTTTAAAAAAAATGCCTTTCTTAACCTAGGGCAGACTTCCTTCAATTCTGGGAGGATCAAGCCACAGGTATTTTTAACCAGAGCTGAAGCAACTGCATTTTTGCTCAGCTGCAAAACAGACAGAGTTTTCTGGGTTCAGCAGGTCTCTCCTCTGCTCCTGGCTCTCTGCTGCTCACGGGCTTCTCCAGTAAGCCACAACTTCCTTCTACAGCTACCAGAGAATGAAATATTTTGTGATCTGGAACTTTATCCTTTTCTAAGACAGCAGCTACCATAATAAAAGCCTCAACTGGCCAAGACATTTCTATCCTTGGCAAAAAAGCTGCTTGAGCAAAAGTGGAGCCACAGGTTAAAAATGGCAAATGAAGCAGGTCCTAAGAAAGTATTTTGCTGAAGTAACCTACTGGTGCAAAGTGGAGTTCAGCCTCTTATTGGGTCTTGCAAACCAGAAAATACCTCATGATCCAGATGAACCTCCCTTCCACCTCCCTCAAGCACTCTGCAGTTTTCTTTGATTGGTGATCAAGCCAGTCATGACCTCGCAGGGTCTGTAGGTAGAAGTATCTGGATTCTGTTTTCATCCCTGCTACACAGCACTTATTGTAGGGTTCATGTGTGTTCCCTTGTGCAATGCCATGCCTAAACAGGAAGCTGGAAATCATGGCCAGTGCTGGAAATAAAGAAGAAAGGGCCCAAGGTGGGTGGGTGTTTTATTACATGGAGCTTCCCCAACGTGGCTCACCCTCCAGGCAAAAATTCTTTTCTTATTCAAAGCATCAGCAGCATCACAGATGCTCTTCCAAATTATAGTCCATTTGTTTACATTGAGACAAAAATAAGAACTTAAAAAAATCCCTTCCTGCAGTACAGGATGCAAATATACAGCACACACCTTGAATATAACTTAAAATAACAACCCATGGCACACGTGACTTGATCCAGAATACAAATGCCACATAACCTGTCAGGGGCCAGAGAGCAGATCCTTTCATGTTTGGTAAAGTAGCCCTGACATGTCTTTCCTGAGATCAGCAGCCTTTATCCCAGATGCCAAGGAGCCAGGGGTGTCCCTCTGCAGGGTCTCTTCCCTGCCCTCAGTCACTGACATGGAGAAGGTGCAGGGTCTGAAACACCAGCTCACGAACAAACTGTTTTGGGTATTGCTTTCCAAAAAGCAGATGGTTTGCAGTTTCCCTTTTGGTGCGGTTGACAGGCAAGCAGATGTTGGGGGATTTATCTGTGTTTCTTGAAATGGCCAAGTGGAATTGGGAATCTGGAGGGATTTCTGGTATTTCCTACTCTCAATCAGACTAAATGTACCTAAGGATGACCTTTATCTTGATATCTTACCCCTTCTAATCCTGATGTGAAAAACAAAGCAATGAGATTCCTGGAAATGTGAGACTGAAGGAAAAAAAGGTGCTGGACCTTCTCTTTTTCCATCTCTGGAAAGGGAATGTGGTCATTAAGGGGTTTGGCAGTTCAGCCTGGTTATTATTTTATTCCATATAAATCCAGAGTCCTTTCATTGAGCTCAGTGAAACTTTCCTCACCTCCTGTTTTTTTTTTATAGAAAATGTAAATCACTTCTATTTAAACTACTTTTGGACCACCATAGATGTCTAGCCATCAAAAGTTACTGGGGGAACTAATGCTCTCAGTTAAAATATCAGTATCCTTAAAGAGAGTCAGCAAAACTTCTGACCAATTAAAGCTTTTGCTTTTAATCATAAAGCAAGCATTTTCCCACAGCAAATTCCAGGAGAATAATCTGTTGTCAGCATTGCTTTTAGGGAGCACTGAACCTCTGGCAGACCTGCTAGATAGAAATCCTCTTCTGGAAGCTTCTGCAAGGAGTTTTCCTCCAGCCTTTTGTGTCCCACAGATTCTTTCTCTCCAGAATTAGATCTTCCTCTGTGCTCAGTGGGAGATCAGCCACTTTGGCACTACAGACTTGTTCCAGGTTTTTATTTTTCACTTGGGATTCTCCAGCAGCTCCAAGCTAACAGCTCTTAGAAAAAGACTTTAGAAAATAAAAAAATAGCAAGTTTTTATATTAAAAATATTGCATGCCATGCTATATTTCAGGAAAGTCTGTGTGCAGGGATTCAGATGAACTGTCCCTCTCCATGTCTGCTTCTGTGAGGACAGAAATTCCCTCTCCTGTCCTCCTGGAGAGTAGGACTTTGGGCATATTCTTTGTGTGGTGCAGCCTCTAGCAGACAGGTCTTTCAGTGAAGAAATGATTCCTAATATCCAACTTATTTCTTCTTCTTATAGTTTCCTTTCTTTTAACTCAAGGCAATGAAGTACTATGTATGGAGGAGGTAAATGAAGGCTCATATAATGTTCAAATTCTTTAAATTCTTGAGACCCTTTAGTTTATTGGGAGATACAGAGCTTGTATGGGGCTAGTTAGGGCAGGAGAGATATAAAAACACCAAATAGCAGGGTGTTTAAACTATTAGCACTTCTAGAAGTGAAATATAATCTTCATAGCTGAAGGGATATGCTTATCTGCAGTTGAAGCCTCTGGTTTCTGACTTATTTGGAGGTTAGATACTCATCTAGCTGGACTTCAGGTCAGACCTGGTGTAGTGATCCTGTTGTTCCTATCCATTTGCATCTCACACTCTCTGCAGCTAAACTCCTCCTGATGAGTCCTCCTGATGAGATTGGATCTGTCCCTAATTTTCTCCTCTTAAAATCCCAACTAGCCTCTCAAACGGAGTGCATAAGAAGCAGAAAACACCCTAGGGTGCTGTTGAAAAGCAAATTTCAGTAACAAGGAGCTGTTTGCACACAGTTCAAGGATTTGGCAGCTCCTCTTACCCAAGTCAGTAGAAAAAACCCACCATTATCTTCCAATCTTTGAATGCTGCTCTGCACATTTAGTGGCACTGTGTTTACTAGTCAGCACTGGTTTTATTTGTGAAAGGGGAGCTGCAAACAAAGGTCCAGCTCTCGTCTCCAGGAGCGGGGGAGGCTGGATTTCCTGTGGGGAGGAAGCTGGGCAGGTGGTGAAAACTTTGTGGAAAGATTTGTTTTGCCAGCTGTGGTGTGGTGGGATACATCCCAAGCACCCCACACCTATAGCTCCTGCTGCTCGTCATGCAGCAAGAATAAAACCTCAAGTCTCCTGGGGTTTGTTCAGACTGGAAACTGCATCCTCAGAGCCAAAAAGATCAGAAGAGTATTTCCTGCCTCCAGCCTGCAGAAAGTGGGATGTCAGTGAGCAGCAGCACCTCTCCAAGGGCCAAGAGGAGTCGGAGAAAGCCACCGAGGAGTTACACAAAGCCAAGTATTGCTGGAAACAACAAAGAACTGCAGACTGTAATATCTGTGATGTAAGGGCTGACAAGAGCAGAGAGACATTAATTTCAGTTCTTTCTGAATACAAAAGCACCCATACTCCTCAGCACCGAGCCATGCCCTGGGTGTTTGACCACTGAGTTACCCAAGAAGGTATGAAAGCTCCTGGTGCTCTGGGGTCAGAGAAGGCAGGACACCTCCAGGCAGGGCTGCTGCCCACAGGACAGGTTGAACAGTGCTGCAAAAAATTCACATTCCCCCCTCCCAACCTCCCAACAGTCCTGTTTCAGTGTGGAGAATGGGAGGGTGTAAGATTGGTGTCAAGAGGTACCTGAAGATCCTGCAACAGCACTCTGGGAGGAGTAAATAAAGAAGCAGATGAATTTACGTGCATGGTTTTCCACCTCATGCAATGAAAAATTGTGTTTTTTCTCAACTGGTTGCTGGAGAAAGGGCTCTTCTTCCTAATGGCTGGAACTGCATGAAGCATCCCAGTCCCAGGCCATGCCTGGAGCAGGGTAATGATGTGCTCTGTAAAATATGGTCAGGTTTCTGTACCAGATTGGCTAAATATGCTTCAGAGGCAGCAGGGTCTTCTCCATGCTAGACTTTGCTGGTGTGTTTAAAATAGCTCCTACGCTTCAGCAAATGCAGATTCCTGCTCTCTCTGAGGCCCCTCAGATCCGTCTGCTCAGGCCAGCAGAGCCCAACTGCAAGAAGCAACAAGCTGCAAGACCATCTGGCTCCAAAACACATGTGCCAGGCAAAGCACGGCCCAGTGCAGAGGAGCAAGAGCAGGGGTCATCCACCTAGGGTGGTCTGTGCCCACCATGTCCTAACAGGGCCATGCCAAGTGTCCCCAAAGCACGCCCACACCTTCTTCCTGTGGGAAAAACAATCTGTGCCATGAGCCTGAGGACAGACAAGTCATCTCCCCTGTGCATCTCTTCAATACCAGCACTGGTGCAGGGGTACATTTGGGCCCAGCTGCCTGCAGGGAATGTCAACAGAAATGAACATTTCTGTTTAAGGAGTGTGAAAAGTACTCACTGTGGCACGTCAAATATATCATGACTGATTTCTATAGGATACTCCTACAACTGGTTGCAAGGTGAACATTCCAGGTGACTGGAAGAACCATGGATGTGAGTATAGTCCAAGGATTAGAACAACACCCTGAGGACCTGGATTCAGGTTTTGTTCTGCCACAGTCCCTCTGAATAAACCAAGAGGAAATCAAATCACCATCCCTGGAGAGATTTAAAAGACATCTGGATGTGGCACTTGGGGATATGGTTTAATGGTGGACTTGACAGTGCTGGCTTAATGGTTGGAGCTGACGATCTTGAAGGTCTTTTCCAACCTAAGGAACTCTATGATTCTATAATTATTGACCAATTTGTGTCTCACTGTTAATGGAAAGCAATGCCATTTTCCATACTAACAGGGATGTGGAGGAGGAAGGATGTGCAAGACTGCAGAGGGCTGAGCTGTTGCAGAAGAGCACGGGGAACAGCCAGAGCAAGGAAGCTGAGGGTGTACAACACATCCGGCCTGGTGGCAATTTATCTGCTGCTTTCTTACATTTCCACTTGGCTTCCTCTTCCGCCCCAACCCAGCTGCCCACCCTCTTACTGAATATCTGGTTTCCCAGCTGGTAATCCTCACCCCATCCACATCCCTGCTGAATGTGGTCTAGACAGTCTAATTGTACATAATCCTAGAGCTGTATCAATACCCCACAGTAAACCCTGCAGTTCTGTGCATGAAGGGATTCATTTGCACACGTATCTGCTGAGCATTCAGAACACGTCTCATTAAGGGGAACGTTGGGGATTAAAAGGTCGGGGTGAGGTGAAGACAAAGGCAGATCCTTCCCAGAGTGAGATAAACAGCACTGCCTCGGACTGATTTTTGCTTATGATGCCACAAACATTGAAGAGAGTCATGATCTTATCTCAGAGCACCTCATTCTGTCATTGCTTTTCCACTGCTCTTTGCATCTCTCATTCTCGTCCTTGTGCAGCCTCTCCCATGACCCAGCCCTGGGAACCTTTGCCTATCTGAGAGGGGGATAACTCTCTGCCTCCTCTGCCTGCCTCACAGAGGAATCTGTTGTATTCTTCATGAGTACAATTCAGTGCTTCCTTCTCATTTCTGCTGTAGGACCGAGAAACCTCTTAAAATTACAACCTCTTTCCCCTCTTGTCTCCCCTTCCTTGCTAATGAGGAAGTCAGCATCCGTAGGGCCCCCAAAGTGACTCTGGGAGACCCAAGCTGACGAGTTGACCTCTGAAATGACACCCTGGCTTCTGCTGAACTAGATAAGGTGCTGTGGGAGATTCTGTGAAAGCTGTTGCACAGTGAAGACCTGGCTGGTGTTTTTGCTTAACACAAGCTTTTCTCTGTCAGTCTCAAGGGCTCGTCAGCGTGCAAGCTCGAAGTTTTGGAAAGTGTGAAAATGAGCTGGATGAAATCAGGAAGGGAACTTATCGGCTTTGCAGTACAGACAGGGGCCAGATGCCGAGAGGTTACTGGGAAAAGAGATGACAAGTTTTTTATGACAACTGTTTATCTTCAATTGCTCACAAACATTCTTTGTCAGGAGAGGATGGGTGGGGAAGAACAACAACTTTTTCTGTGCTTTGAAGCCTTAGAAATAGAGACACATTCTTGCTATGGCAAACACCCTTGCAGGTTCCAACAGCCACATGCCCCAAGGAAGCACTGGAGCAAGTGGGAGAGTTCTTTGGCAGATCATATTGTGCTGTCACACAGCTGCCAGTATCCTGAAACATGTAAAGGCTAAAGGGGAATTTCATTGGTGTCAGGGGGAAAGGGCAGAGAGGGGACAACATTACCTTGGGACTGAGCTCTTTGAGGTGTGACAGGGAAGGTGTTGGAGTCGGTGATGGACTTTTAGGGACCTGTTCACAGCAGGAAAATCTCAAACGTGGCGAGGAGGAGTCCTACAGAGGACATTCTGAAGGAGATTTATGAAGCAGAGAGAAGTGGGCAATAAGGGGAGTCTTGGAAGAGCTGATCTGCAGCTCAGTGTGAAAGGACAGCCAAGGCATACCCGTGAAGGAGCCAGCTCCTCACACTGACATGCACAGCTTTTGAAACACTGCTGGTGAGGCCAGGTTTCGTTGTTTTTCCTTCCCTTAACTGACTTCTTTTTGCCCTTTCGTTTTTTCTTTTCTATACCCAAAGTAAACACACTCTCTGCTCAGACTGCTGCCCTGACACAGCAAGTCAGGCTGGGTTTAATAGCAATCCATGTTTTCAAAGCTCCACCAGATGAAGTGTGAAGGACTTCCAGCCCTGCTTGCAGGCTGACTCCCAGAGGGGTCAGCGGCTGGTGCACTCAGCAATGTGTTTCCTGCCCTGCAGCAGCAAAAGAGAGGTGGATGGAGGAAACAGATGTGGAAAACCCACCTCCCCCCTGCAGCCTGTCTCTCAGAAGCTGCAAAAAGCAGATTTGGGCTCTTTTTCGGTGTGGTGGTAATGACTGCTTAGTTTTGTTAATGGAAAAGGGCAGCTGATTCTGGCAGTGGGGTCATTGTGTTGCCATACAAACGTGCAAGGCAGGAGGAAAACAGATCTTGTTTTTGTCTCTTGCTATTTTTCTTAGTCAGGTAAAAACTTCCCAGGGTACCTTGGTGGGTTTCTCAGATGCAGCCAAAAACAAAACTCTTCTCTTGAGCCACTGACTGCAGTGGGTGTAATGACTCTGGTCATTTCCCTTGCAATGACAGCTGGAAAGCTAGAGGTTAAGTTCAGCCATCCCAAGGGAGCAGAGGCAAGTTTTATCTCCAGAAAGGTGAGTGCTCATTAGAGCTTGCATTAGCAACAGCTCAGCTCCCTGCAAGGGAATAAATACACCAGCCTCAGATGCAGCAACTGCCAAAAGCCTGCGAGCATAAACCCTGAAATACTCCTTGGGTTTCCTCCGAAAAGAGAATTCGACAGGACTAAACACTTTTGCATGGAAAATTTCTTAAAGACGGGGACTGGAATCTGCACTGCTCTGAGCAGAGGTTTGCTAATGCCCAGTGATTATTACCTTTTACATGGTAACTGGTGCACATGCAAATTCTCTCACTCTAATTGGAACATCTAGCTGAGAAAAGGCATGATGGAAATTCCTGCAATTATTAGCTATACACCTTATTTAGTTTTGGATTGCATTGAATCAGGAAGAGAAGTCTGGTAAGGGTTTGGAAGAGGATTTAATACATCAGAATATTCCACAGAGAATAAACCCATGAGTGATGTGGTGAATCTCTTAGTTAACCAGATATACATGGTCCCAAAATAACCACACAGCTCTTATTTCTGGTGAATTTCCCAAAGAAATCCCTATTATCTGATGCCATCTCCCCCAAACACCTGGGAACCCGGAAGGCTCCAAGTGCATCACTGGTGCATCTGCCTTGCTTTTACTTTGGAAGAGAATGGAGGTGGCCATGGACAAGAGAAGTTTCATAAGCCGAGCACAGAGCCAACAGAGCTGGGACTGCTGCCTGGCTCGGCCATCAATCAAGTAAATAATCACTAAATGAAGAAAGCACTACTGTTGCTGTCAAAACCAGAGGAATTCTTATCTTCAGTTTCACAGGAAACTGGATGGGCCCCTTAATCTTCCTTACTTAAGGAGGGGCAGGAGTGGGAAAATACAACTTTTGCTAAGGAAGAAAAAATTATGCAGATAATGTGTAGTGTTTTTATCAGGCTTTTAATTGCTGTTGCCAAGGAAATGTATACTCTTGGGTCAGGGATAGTGTAATGACAAAATGCAAACAGCTTGATTCATGTTTGTAAAGAGACAGAGCCAAATTCATCCCTAGTGAAACTGGGCCGAAATGCAGAGATGGATTTGGCTTGTTATCTAGCTAGCAGTTCTGTGTTAACATGTTCTCCCAAGCTATTTTACAAACAACACCTAATTTATTAAAAGGGAAAGTTTAGGAAATATTTTTTCATGATTTACTGCTACTTGCCTGCCAGTTGTTCGAACAAGACTCCACCAGTCTATTCTTCTTTGCATTTTTATCTGCTAAAATAAATGCCCTGGCTTTGGGATTTTGAATCTGCCTCAGCAAGCTTTTAAATCAACAGCAGTAATCCCTTTACCCTTGATTATCACTTATTCCTATATCTTTTTTTACAAGACAGCATTTCTAAAACGATCAGCAATTATTAAATTCCCATTTGCAATATCACACTGACTGTGCAATACTTCTATTACCAATCTGCTGCATAAATTCTCACCGTAGACCATGGTTACAACTTTAAAGCAAGGGGTTGGAATTAAAATACTTATAAAGGTATTTTGTTCTTTAAGTGTTTTCTCAGTCCCATCTCGCTCATATCCTGCATAATGAAGATCAGTGGGAGCTTTGCCACAGGGTGGGATCACATACATCAGCCTGGGATGTGATCATGGAATAAGCTCCAGGTGCCTGGATCTGCACAAGACCCTCTTTGACTTCAGCAGAGTCCTGAGCATGACCCAGTCCTTGTTTGTGATTTCTGAGCCTCAGTGGTGCACCCCTGCTGGGTGTCAGCACTCAATGCTCGTCCCTTCTTACACAGAATGGGAAAATGGGAGCACCTTGCTTGCAAAGACAAGGAGTTTGGGAATGCTCGGCTTCCAGATCAGGGCAGGTCCATGCCCAGCTAAGTTAAAGAGCTCAGATCTCTATGTCCCTCCCTGGGTTTATATGCAGTTCTTCCTCCCCTAAGAGTTTGCAACAGATTTTTCCAGCAAAGCAAAGGTGACAGCGGTTCCTCCTGAATTTACAGCAGAATGGAGGGAAAAGCTGGGCTTCTCCAAAAACAAAATGTGTTTTCAGAGACAATACATTCTCCAAGAGGCAGTTAATGTAAATCTCATGAAGAAAAGTAAATGTTCCAAGTTTTGCAATACAAAACTGAAAACTATATGATTCTAATAAAACATTTTTTGATTTTTGGAGTTTACAAAAAGCTCCAAAAGTGCCTGTAGAGGGAACCTCCAGTTAGCTGTTACCAGCCTGGATTCTTGCAACTCAGTGATGCTGAGTATTGATATGAAAACTGTCAGGGTGGCTAAATCTTTTTCTAAAATACCAAAGAGGAAGCAAGCTGAGGAACAAGAGAGGGAGGGGTATGAATAGATTTTTGATAAGAAGAGCTTTTAGCTGCGGAATGAGCTTTCAGTGCAGTTAGGGGAGAGCTTGGATGCTATCTTTAGGAGCCAGGAAGCAGGAAAGATTAATCCTAATCTTCCAAAAGACCTTGCTATCCCAGCAGAAAATGACAAACACTGTTGGAAACTCAACATTCTTCACTCTAATTGTCACCAAAAATGTCCACAATGTTCTTGTGAAAGTTGCAAGTGGAAGCAAAACTTAAAAAACCCTATTAAATTAATCAACATAAAAAAAAAGAAGCTGAGGACTCTAAGAAGCTCATCTGCTCCATATTTTCTGTGATAGATGCCTCTGAAGTACAGAACTGGAAGCAAAATCCTGAAAGATGGGTGCAATTCCCCACCAGCACACTTCAGAATTGCAGCACAGTGAGTTTTACATAGTTTAAAGAACTGGAATAGCATAGAATCCTAGAATCATAGAGCATCAAGTTGGAAAAGACTTCAAGGATCATCTCATCCAACCTCTTTTGGCAAAAGGATGGTCTAGATGCCCCAGGACCCTGTCCGGTTTAATCTTGTAAGTGTCTAATATTGTGGAATCCACCATTTCACTGGGAAGATTATTTTAATGGCTGATTGTTTTCATTATGAAAAGTTTTATTCTTGTGTCCAGTTGGAATCTCCCCACAAAAAACTTGTACCCATCACCCCTCATCTTTTCTATGTGACTCCTTCTAAAAAGGGAGTCTCCATCCTCTTTGTAGCCACCCTTTGAACACTGGAACATGGTGATAAGGTCTTCCCTAACCCTTCTTCTCTCAAGGCTGAACAAACCCAGCCTTTCCTCATACAAAAGGCTTCCCAGTCCTTGCATCATCTCTGTGGCCCCTCTCTGTTCCCTTTCTAGCCTGCCCACACCTTTTTTTCATGTGGGAACCAAAACAGAAGACACAATTCCAGGTGAGGCCTGACAAATGCTGAGTAGAGTGGGGTGATGACTTTTTCCTCTCTGCTGGTGATGCCCTTGTTGATGCAGCCCAGCATCCCATTCTTTTTTTTTGCTGCAGCAGCACAGAGCTCACTCATCCTGAGCTTGTGGCCCACCCAGGCCCCTTCCCACAGAGCTGCTCCCCAGCTGGGCTGGTCCCAGCTCGTGCTGCACTCCTGGTTTGTGTTTTCCCACGTTCAAATCCTTGCCTGTATAACTCTAATGCTGTGTATTTTTAACCTACTGTTTACTGTTATCTGTTGCACAGGAATGCTGGAAAAGCTCAGGTTTAAATAATTTGGAATGCCCTGGAGAGATCTTATTTTGTTGGCTTTGTTTTCAGTTTCAAGTAGCTGTTACATTTCATAGACATGTAAAACCACATTTTTTAAAAAAATAAAAACTCCAAGATCAAATTAAGCTGGTCCTGGGTAAATTTAACAAAGTTTGTCTATTTCCTGTCAGACACGCAGACTGTTCTGCTCAGGAATTCGTGCCTTTCGGTCCACATTTAATTCCATTTGCTGCCTGATTTCTATTTATAATGCACAAAGCAATATTATTTGCCAGTAACACTTTAAACAATGCCAACAATATACTGCAATGTGAGTAGCACGGGAAAGAGGAGAAGGCTTTCCTAAATAAGTTGCCCAACTAAATTTCTGTCTTGTTTGAATATTTAGGGGACCACAGGAATGAACTAAAGGTGTTCAAGGTTCACCTTGGAGCCTGACAATTCTGTGTTAATAACAGCTGGGGAATAAAGGTTCTGTTCACCATGTGGTGGCCAGAGGGGGAAGTTGCTTCAGAATGGGCCTTGTTTTCCACAGGTTTTGTCATCCTTATGATCTGTGATTTTCTTTATTCTGTGTACACATTCAAAACAAACTATTGCAAGCTAAATCACAGGCACAAACCAAATCACTGAACATTATGCTTCTTTCCCCTCCCTCCATCCCATGGACATGGAGGTTAAACCAGCAGGATATTACACAGGACGAGTGTCAGTCTCCAGCTTTGCTGCTTCCTCAGGTTTGCTGTTCAGAAAAGTCACAGTAATTTGGAGCAGAGGCACAGTCCAAAACAATCAGCTCTTAGCCAGGAAATCCCCCCAATGTCAAGAGCATAAATCTCCCAGCCCACGCAGAGCTTTGCATTCCTGCAGCACATGGGGCCCATTAACGCCCCCCCGCAGCCCTCAGGAACAGCGGTGCTGGAGCAGCTCTGCTACAGCGTCCTTCAGCTTCTATATCTGCTCTGTTTGCCCCTACTCCCTTTGGGGCTACTTAGGATTTCTTTAGTATTCCAGAAAAAGCTTGAGTGGACCTTCTGCACTGCCCCAGAGCCTGTGTCAGGTGCCACAGGAGGGGCTGGCAGCTCTCTTACTTGGCTGGCTTTGAGGACAGTCACAGTGCTGAATTCCTCAGCAGTAGCAGCAAACCCTGTAATTTTGCCTCATTATGTTCTAATGAAGCAGAATGAGACAGAGCTTCAATTTAGTGGTGTTCTTTTTTGACAAGGCTGAGAAATGTCATCAGTCACGAAGCAATGAAGCTCAGAGGACTCAGCCAAGTTAAGATTCTTCCTATTCAGATAATTTCTTTAGAAGCAAGAGGTTCTTGATACACAAACACACACACACACACCAAAAAATAGGTCCTTCCAAGCTTCTCATGCCTTTCACCACCCTTGCAAGCTGGGCATGCACTGGAGATATGAGACCTCAGAGTCAATTAGACACAGCAGGATTTGACCTTGGCTCCCTCATCTTAAGAAAACACTCTAAATTCTGAATTCTTACTATTCAGAGGTAGGACAAGCTGATTATCATGTTGTGTGGATTTTCCCAGGAATGCCATTGCTATTGAAACCAGTGTGAAAATTCCCACAGAAACTCCTCAGCTCAGGTGCATCAGTTTTGTTTTCTAGCAAAAATCCATTTCACTGGAAAATTCCCAGTCTGTCTAAGCATTATTGTTATAATATGCACCCATGGACACATAATTGCAGGTGCATTTTGTTTTCCAGAACTGGGCACAAAGGAACCAATGTGTGCAGTTTTGCTAAGCCCTGTGAGAGGCCCAAACTATTCTCTCCTGTAACTGAGGACAGAAAATCACATCCACAGTAATTTGCAGGTACCAAAGAAGAAAATATTTTTAAAAGGAAGAGAAAAGTCAAGGCCCTGTTGCATAGCAGGGATCTGTGTCTGTCAGATTCAAATGCATATTCAGAGTGTGAAAGGGCATAGAGGAGTGAAAGGAGAAGGTAGGGTGAGAAAAAGAAGTACCTTCAAGCAATTTAAAGCTGTGTCAGGAAAGCAAGAAAGCAAGCTGAGGAGGTGAAAGACATTGTGGAGGTCTGTATGATATTTAATGAACTCCTTGCCCTTGACATCTGCTACTGACCAAAGAGATGAACACAAGAATGTCCTATAACTGAGTCTACAGAAATTAAACCAGATTTACTGCCTTTGTGAGGTTCTTTCACTCTACTAGTAAAAGTAGTAAAATTTTACTCATCCCACCACTTTTAATTCATGGCACGTCTGATGTTGGAAAGCCCAGCTCCTGTGTGAGTGCCAAAGAATCCATGTAGTAGTCCAAGTCCATGAGCAGGGATGTGGGATCTGACATGGATTGTTCAAATCAAAACCAAGGTGGGCCAATCTGTGATGGTGTCATAGAATCACAGAATGGCCTGGGAGGTCTGGTTGCTTCCCTGGTGCTGTCATGTCCCCAGGCAGAGCAGCCTTGGCAGCAGTGCTCTAGCTCATGGATCCCCCCAGGAAGCAGCTCTTGCGTGGCTGTACTTGTTAACTATTTAGGGGTGCAGGGATAACTTTAACCACTTTGTAAACAGGCAGATCTCAGTCATATCCCTGCTCAGCTGCCTTTTCTCCAAACTGCAGGGGAGTTTCAGCCTTTTCTGCCTCTCTGCGAGGCAGCTGCTCCATCCCCTTGACTTCATTTGTCTTCTTCTGCACCTTCTCCAGCTCCACCAGGTCCCCACTCTCTTTGACACATCAAAGCTGAGATGAATTGTGCTGTGTTTGTCCTGAAGAGCCATCTGACTCGTGTGACAAAGTGACACAGTGCAAATTATGACTCACACAGCCCTGGATGATACAATTTGGAGACTAAGAATAATTTCTAACTCATAACATGTTGTATATCAATTATTCCATAATTAATAAACATCTTCTCATTTGTTTGTTTACATTTCTGCAATCTGTTCATGAATAGTTTGTGAACATAAATGGTACAAAATCCAGGGAACAAATTGTACATGGAATTATCAGCTGAGCTCCCTTTGCCATGAGTTTCTTGGCCTTGTTTTATTAAATTCTCACTCCAATTTCTTGCACGTTCCTTTTTTAAAATCACAACCTTGTGAGAATCCTCTGGAAATACCTTGCTTGCCTGTTCCTAACAAAACAGATCAACTTGCAGCTGGATTTAAGTACAGTTGATGAGAAAAGCGTTTCATTGTTTCATCTAACTACCCCCTCTCCTTGTTTCCTTCCACTGTGAACTCTCTAGTTAGCAGATTATTTCCTACAGCAGAAAAAAGCCATCATGCCTTTGGTAAGACTCCAGCTCTGCTAGGAAAGCTGCTGGGATGGACCAAATGCTTCCAGCTCCACCCTTTTCCTCTGCCCTTTCTTGCCATCACCTCAGCATATTCCCATGATCCCAGGTACCCAAGTGGATTTGCAGACCCAAGTCCTGTATCCTGTAGTCAGACATAGATGTACAAGGGGATTAGAGTATCCAGTAATTTAGAAATTGGCTGGAACTGTTGTGTCATACATGAAATATGACAATCTCCTAGCCCATATGTACAAGTTATTAATGATGATTGTGATGGAAGATAAACTGATGATATAGATATTTATGCTCCAGAGCCCTGAATGATCTAAAATGTCAGAAGCGCTGAAATTTAGTTTAATTCTATAGAACTAAATAGCTCAGGATTGTTTTAATTGGGTTATGTATTTAGTTTAAATGAGCATGAGATGGCTCTAAGTAGTCCCTGAATAATAAGATTAACAAAAGAAAAGGATTGAAACCAGAACCAGAACCATTTGTCTAACACTTCCCAGTCAGGGACTTTAGATTATATCCCTGTCATTCCCACTTCGGCTTTTGCAAACAATCTGGCACATGCTGCCATATGCAAACAAGGCTTTGGGTTCAGTGCTTGGACTGGTAAAATCCTGTTTGTATGCAAGATGTGGCAGGTCCTAGGAGGGCTGGGGACACATGCTAAGCTCCAGCTTGCTCCCTCTCATCCCTTGATCTCAGCGGTCTCAGAAATGAAATGTGCCACAAGGAACACTCTTGCCAGCCTTTTTCCATTCACTTAATTGCTAACAAAATGTGTCTCTCCTCTCTGGATGCTGTGAGACCAGGACATCAGTGGACAAAACCAAGGGGCCATGAGTGAGCACTACTGAGCTTCCCTCTCTAAAATTCACTCTGTTAACGCATACATAAACTAGAAAAAAACACTGATTTTCCATTCTGTCTCTTTCTGGGAATGAACATATGGAAAAACACCACACATCATAGGAGATGAATGAAATATCCCTCCACTGCCATTAAGTCCAGGGAATACAGACAATGAGAGACAGACAGGGGAGGGCTTGGTGTTGCAGGCAATGGAAATGCGATTTATCCAGGCTTTAATGCATAGGAAGCTCCCACAAGGAAGAACAAACAGAATCACCCCCATTACAGGGTCTGTCCAGGATCACCAAAAGTCCAACACCAGTTTTGCTAGGACAATTGGTATTTCCAAAAGAAGATTTCCCCCCTCCCCCAGAAACAACTTTTTAGACCAAATGGAATTATTTGTTAAAAGTTTTAGAAAGGCATTTGGGTTTTGGTTAATACATGAACAAACCCTGAAAAATGTTTTCTTTTAAACTGAAACAGAATTGTTTTCAAGTTTTTGTTTAAATATTTTGCAAGAAAGCCAGAAATTATGTCTGAACAGCTCTTTTTATCAGATCAGAGTCAGCTTGAGTATTGTACGCGTACCAATAAAGACAAATTTGCAACTCAGTATAACTCCTCTCAGAGGAGTTTATAGAAACTCCTGCCAAAACCCACCCGGTAACTACGTCCATCCAAGTGGTGCACTTTCCCCTTATGATTTCCACAGCTCAAGGACATTTAGTCTGAGTCAGAACTAAATGCTTTCTGCAGGGCCATGATGGGGAGCGAATACACTGGGAAAACTCCACTCCTCTCTACAGCCAAGCTGTTCACTCTCTCACTTCTAGTGCTGTATTTTTCTAAAGATTGATTTCTGATGTTTTCCAACCACCCTTTATTTCACAGGATGCTGAAGTGAATTATTTCAGTTCTATGCTTCCAGGAAAAGCCAGCAGGAAGCTCTTTGTTTCCCTTTCTTCCTCCTTTGTGCTAAGGGGATTTATTTAATACAGCTGGGAGGTCAGGCCCCCCAGAGGTCTATTTGTAGGTAATTCTACAACTGCCTTGCATTATAAAAGAATGCAAATGCAATATGCATTGACTCTATGGGTCACCGTGGCACATCTTGTTTGGGGAAATACTGAAGTTATCTGTAAGTACATAAATAAGGGAGTGCACTGAAGTATGCTGTATTTACAGGGTGCCTCTGCCTTGGTTAACAACACAGAAGAAATAGCTGATCAAAACCAGAGTACAAATGGCATAAATTTGAGGGAATTACATGGAGATCATTCAGATTTCAATCCTTTGATAAAAGGGGCGACAATTTAGCAAGATGAGTCCTGTAGCCATGCAAATGAGAGCAGAGCTTTTTATTGGACCTATTTGTTTTGGTAATTGTTTGTAGTGGGGCAGCCCCACTCACCATTCAGCCTTTCATGTCTCCATAAAAAACACTCTGTTGCTTTTTTCGAAGTGAAATTATTGTTTTGATTAATCCTGGTAGAAACTAAAGCAGGATTACAAAGCAAAAACTGCAATAAAGGATACTGGGTATTTAGGGAGAGGTGAAACCTCACTTTGACTAAATTGAAATTTGGACTATTTTTCCAGTCAGCCAGGAATTGTGGACCTAACTAAAATTAAGACTAACTTGCTGATCTTGAGGAGACTTGAGTTAAATAACACTGCTGAGATCTAACACCAGAGAAGCCTATAAAAGTTTGCCTCCATTGATCATATAATAATATTTCCTATAAGAAGAATTGTACTAAGTGATAGTGATTAAATTTGACAAAAAACCTTACTGATCAGTGCAGAATGAGAAAATTATTGAGCTTTGCAATTTCTTGCCAAAAGATACTGCCAGAGTCTCACATGAATTTAACAGGAGGCTGGTGCAAGGGAAAAAAAGATCGATGGAGGGTTATATCTAGACATATTCACCTATTTGTAGAAATTTGTAGAAATCTGCAGTTGGTTTAGGAGGCTGTATGTGTCTAGAGACTGTGTGTAGAGTATCATGTATGTCTGATGTTTTTTTTGCAGTACTCCTTGGGAATTTACCTTTGTAAGTGGGTCATGACAGATTTTTAACCTGAATACTGCAGCCACTCTTAGAGATTTTTATGTCTTTATACTATGATTAATCAGGAGGAAGTGCAAGAAAGGTTCCCAATAGGATCCTGTGAGGCCTGTCCCAGGACAGGCAGTGTTTCCTTGGGCTGGCCATGTAGGATGATCTGTGTGTAGTCCCACCATGCCCTCAGATGAGTGCTCCTCTTTCCATCATCTGACATCCCAATCTAGCTCAGCACAAATTAATGGCCTACCAAACAGCTCACAGAGATGACAGCAATGAGACAGATTGTTGATTTCCCACCAGAAATGTCAAAATTCACTCTGTATTTGGAGCTGGGTGAACAATAAACTTCTCTTAGGAAGGAAATGCTTTGGAATAAGTACAATCTGAGATTAAGGTATAATTCGAATAAGTTATTAATGTTACATTGAGTCAAACTGCCATGTAATCTTGATGTGGGTTTACAGATTCCATTAATTTCATTCCCAGATGCACATTTCCCCATGAATGAAATAAATCCTGTTTCTTCCCATTTATCCTGGTGAAAATACTAAGCAGTAAATAAGCCATCCATCTAATAGTGCTCAAACATAGTTTTTATATTTGCATCAACATGCACTGTAAGGCTTTCTTCCAGAGAAAGGGTGCTCACAAAAGGTAAGGTTTAGGAGAGGCCAGAGCTCAGGCAGGACCTGCAAAGCTGGACTTGGGTGCTGTGGTGTGTGTGGCAGACCACAGAAAGTGGCAGCAGCTGTCTCAGTTACTGGAACTTGATCCAACAGGAGCACTTTTACAGGCTCCTTTACTCACCCTTTATTCAGTACAATAGGATGTCTCCACAAATTAAATGCTTTTGTTCATGGGATTATAAGATACACTAACTCATCTCCATCACCAATGTGTTGAAACTCATCCAGCAATCCAGAACATAATTTATCTAACACCAAAAAAGTTAAGATAAGCTTGTCCCTTTTCCATTTGCTCTCTCATATTCATTGATCTTATAAATTAAATGTCTTTCCTGTATTTTGGCATGGCCATGAAGCATCTCCCAAGAGTTTCTAGGGCAGGCTGGGACTCTAAAGTGATTTACCCAATGCCTTTCCTATGGTTGCCACCTGAATTGTCAGGTGGTTCTTGCAGATAGAAATAGTTACAAGTAGTTTTACTGACAGGTAGAACTTTCAAACTGATTTTTAAAACTGATTGTGGTGAAATAACAGTTAAAATTAGTAGGAAAGGTAATTTTTTTCCTTTGGAAACCCCAAGAAAATCAGAAGGAGACTGGCCTGAGAATGCTGAGCTTCACTCTTGAGTAGTCGTGTTTACCTTATGCAGGAACAGTTTATCTCATTTCTTGTTCACTGGGGAAGCCACTTCTTGGACTGTACTCTCCAATAATTGAGGAGACGTACAGGATCAGATCAGGATTTATAATGAGGGAGAGCAGCTCTGAGGCAGATGCTCTTAAGCAGAGCTATAATTTACTGGCAACCTTATCTAAGACATGGTCAGTCAATAAGAAAGCCTCAGAGGACTTCAGGGTAGCCACAGCGTCAATCAACCTGCTGATTTCTTCATAAGGAATACCAGCTGGTTACTAAACCACAGGGGGCAGACAATAAAAAAATGAAGAGTTAGGGAAAGAATAATGATTTATTTCAAGTGGGAAACCAGGAAAATAGTTTGAAACCTATTTCAGTTAATTGCTTGCTTTGCTGTCATTACTCCATTATTATTTGCAGCAGAATTGGTGACAAGAGACTCAGCTGAAATTCTAAACTGATTAAGCTGAAATGGACCCATTGTGCTCACACTGTGCCTTCACTACCCATTGCTGAAGGCTCTGATACAGCGTTCCCCATATTTTCTTTCTTGATTTACACAATACATTCATACACAACCAAGCTTCTCATGGTTGGAAGTACAGGCTCTGCTTTCCCCTGGGACTCTATCCCATTTCTTTGTCTCTTCAGCTTCTTCCCACAGTTCTCCCCATGTATCTAGATGTGTCTAGCACTTCCATGATGAATGACTCACTGAGAAAGAATCACAGCGACTTTGAACTTATTTTAGCACAACTTCCCCAGGAAGAATGACCCCAGAAATCCCAACTGCATGCAGGACCAGAGATAATCCAGGCAGAATTTCATGGTGTGACTGCCTAAGATGGGCCTGAGCCAGTCAGACATCTCAAGTGGTGATCACAGACCCAGATCTGGAGTGGACACCAACTCCAGCGCGCAACCTGGGACAGTAAGAACCCAGAGCTCTGACTCCTGTTCCCAGAACTGCTACAATCCCAGTGTGTTGGCTGGGAAGTCTCTGTAACCCCTACCACTTCCCTAAGTCATCTGTCATCCTGTGACTTATTTTGTATTTATGGAAATTATGGAAAACCAGAGCAGCTTGGCTATATTAAGAATTTCTAAGTGCTCAGCAACTGCTGTGGGATGATAAACTGGGCTAACCTGCCCATGCAAGGGGACTTGCATACATTCAAAACTATTTGGGCATGGACCCACCAGTTCTGCAGAGCCTGAACAGAAGATCTGAGTTGCTGAGCTTGCTCAAGACTCTCTGCTTGGCACAGCATAACCCATGTTCATAGATTTCTGCAGAGGAAATCACACATAGAAATGCAGGGAATTCAACACCTAGGGATTCGACTTTCTTCTTTAGATGTCAAAGGCCAGCAAGTGGGATTATTTTCCTTTTTTCACTTTATTTTTAGGCATGGTGATCTCTAATTCTCTTATTAACTTCAACTAGGGTAGGCAGTTGAAAATCTAGTTTTTCATTTCTAAATTAGACACACCTATATATTCTGGTGATGGGCATGCTGCAAACACCATGGTTATTGATACCTTATAGTACTAGCTACTAGGAGGAAAAGTAACTCTATCCCAGTCAAAACCAGGACAAGTTGTTAGGTTTACCCAGCACTTTGAGATCCTGTGATGGAAGATGCTGTAGAGTCTTGATCCATGTGCATGATCCTCTGCAAGAGTGTACATGGCCCATTGAAAGTCTCCAGAGTGCAATTACTGCACAAAAGACAAAAATAAAGCTATTTGTCCCTTGCAATTTGCACGTACTTTATGGTTTAGAGCACAGAGAATAACTGTCCATCTTTCACAGAGGAAAGAGCACTTGATTATTTCTTGTAGTGGGAAATGCTATGAGATTGGCTGCTCCAATTGCTGTAGGGCCACCCCGAGCACAGCCTGCTAACAGCCCGTCATCCTGGGTAAATAAACCAGCTTGGGAATGGAAAAATTTGCCCAGCCTGCACAACAGTACAGAAGTGTCCTGGCTGGAGGCAGGGACCTCCTCAGAGGTTTTGTGTCACGTTTTTCAGGGTCTCCAGCTATTACAGCTGTATTTTCACTGACTTTCCTGTGTCATCCCTGGGAACACAGCTGGGCATGTCTTCTTAGGCCCAGTCAAAGCAAAATTCCTCGTGATCTCCACGGGAGCAGGAGCAGTTTCCAAACCTTCAACAAGCTTTGTTGCTTCTTCTCATCTAAGAGGCAGACAGAAATATAGGCTCAGTCTAAATTAACTTGAGGGCTGTGGTAGTTTTAGCAATGCCTTAATTAGCTAAATTGAAGCTTTCTGTGTCAGACCTGACTCTAGAGAAGTAAAATGGGGAGGAATTCTGATATCATTACTTGCAGTAGCTCAAGACTTTGGCCCTACAGAGGAAGCCAGTGATGTGTTTTTGAGTCTGTTAAAATGTTCTGCACTACAACCCTGAGCCCACCTGTAAATGTCTATTTGAGGATCTGATTTCTCCAGAAAAGTGCCATGGAATGCTAGGCACTGTATATCTGTATTATACATAGAATGTGTATCCTTTCCACAGTTCCTGTGTCTTTCAGGTTCAAAATGACACGTGGGCTCAGAGATCTTGGTGCCTGCTTACCTTGCCAGTGCCTGGGGTACAGTTTGTGTTATTAGAATGACATAAGATCATTGTAATGACAGGAGAAGGCAAGCAAAGGCACATAAAACCGGCAAGATTAGGGGAGAAGGTGGCCAGAAAACCAGAATCCAAGCATATCTATCATTTTCCCAAATAAACTTGTGAGACCTTGAGGTTCTAGAGGTCAATACTTAATTTTGTCTGAAGATGAACCTTGCTTAGTGTCTTCTATCTGCAAGTTCAAACCATGTCAGCAAGGATGTCACAGTTATTTTCTCTGTTCTACTAGACCAGAACCTGAGGCAAAATGACTTATTTCAGGCTGCCCAGTGAGTCAGTAGTGGAGGCAATATGAGAAACTGGGTCTTAAGTCCTAGCAGAGGGAGTGCAGAACAGCTTTTCAGAGGCCAGACTACAGGCAGGGATAAAATCAGCCTCCAAAAGAGTGATCAAATGAAACTCTGCTGTTGGAAGGTAAACTAAATCCCTTTTTTTTTTCTGCAGCCTGGGGAATGAGCATGTTTTGGATCCAACTGTGTGACATTAATCACAATATGGAATATTTGAGCCAAAGGTCAGCCACAGGGGGCCAACTATTAACATATGGGATTTATCTGTCTACTTCTTCCATAAAGACGCAGTGTGCTGGATAATTAAACTTCTGAGTGCCAGCGTGGATTGTAGTCTGTTTTTTTCCACTGCTCTTTGTGATTTGATCCAGAACCATTTCCTTTCACTGTATGCTTCAGAAGGGGAGGAAGCAAAGGTGGCATCCTGATCTTCATTATTAATACACAGGAAAACTTGGAGGAAATCCCTTTTATGCCCCTGGCTTTGTGTAAAGAAAACCCTGCAAGCTCCAAAGTCATATTGTTCAGCTCCTATATATATATTCATACATCTATGTGCATAGCAGATGTTTCTTCAAATACTTAACTGTTGTTTTTAAAGAATTATGGTATGAAGAAGCATTCATAGCAACCTGCATTCCCTTTGATTTACTTCTATTAAATTAAAAATTTAGGGAAAAATTTACATTTAAAGTGGCTACAGGGGAATAAAGAAAACCAGACTCTCCTATGATTCAAGTCACTGCTTCTCCACATTATATAGAATAAAAATTTGGGTGTACAGGAAGCACTCAACTCCTGCTTGCAGAGGAGAGAAGGCAACAGGGAGGCATTTTGCCACTCTGGGTGAAGGAATTACACAAAGCTAAAGAAATTCTGAGGAAGGCATCCAGCTGAAGCTGGTCAGGTGCTGCCTTGTACAATCAGAGGAAGCACTTCCAAAGCAATTAGTCCAGCTCTAATACAGACATTTAGGATAGGAGGCACAAATCTCTCTCTGAGGGTACCTACCTCTTCCCCAGCTTTCATGACCTGCTTAGATGAGATGTCTGCTTGGAGACAGTTAAAACTAAGCAAGGGGAATCCCACAGCAGCTGACTCCACTTGTGTCTGCCCCTGTAAAGTGCTCCACTTTGTTTCTGACTCAGTAAAATTGTTATTACTATTATTTAAAGTTATAATGTGGTAACATTAAAGGCCAGGTATGGTGCAGGCACAGCGTAAAATGCAAGTCCCTGCCTCACAAAAAGGGATTTAAATGAAAGGATGATTTTGCTTTTAATTCTGCAGTTTGACTAAAAAAACATACAAACAGCAATAGGCAATTAAAATACATAATACTGGATTAATGAGATATCAAAATGCCAAAGTACATATTACAAATGTCCCATGATGACCACATGATAGAACGTCTATGCACTTTTGGCTATAATATTAATAAGAAGGGAATTTTTTCATGCTAAGTATTTCCAGTGAATCATTCTGTCTAAAGTGCAGCCAGTTTATTATTTTTTTTTTAATTCCAATACACTGCTTTCCATTTAAAATAAAATGGTAATGTTTTGCATTTATATATTGCTTTTCATCTAGAAAGATCCCCGAGGCTTTTTTGAGCGCTTTCTAGAGTTTCAGTACCCACAGTGCTGGGGCCAGAAGGCTTGTCATGAGTAAAAGGCAGTTGTGAACCACGTAACTTTCATATGGTCAAAAGGCAAGAGGAACATACGATGTGCCTGAAAGAAGGAAGAGGAATTCCAGGAATCTGAGTGGCTCACAGATGGGAGACAGTGCTGACCACTCATGTGTTCCTCTCTTAGGGGCTGCAGCTGAGCTGGACTGACTCATTCTCCTGCCAGGGGTCTGAGGTACCAGGCAGCTGTTGCACCAAACCAGGCAATGTGATGACTCAAGTTATCCATTAAACTGCTCGTGAGATGTTTGACTCAGAGCTGTCATTTGACCACTGTCTTTTATGAGGCACCGAGGGAGGAATTAGACAACAGGATAACAGGTTGATCTCTGCCATTGCTGGTCTTCAGGTGTCCTTGGTGAGTCTTTACAGCTTTCTGCCCCTCACAAATTTTCCCCTTTCTTGCTTATGTCCAGCAATATTTTTCAGGTCTGGATACAGCAATGACATCTTAGGGGTTGCACAGCATTACAGCAATTTCATAAAGCATAAGAGATTCATGTGTGTGTGGACCTTGCTAAATCTACACCTGACAACAATGCTGCATAACCACACACTTAAACTGAATTAACTCTGGAACAAAACATCATGAAAAATGCCCATGCTCCTTTGACAAGCCATGGCAAGAGACCTAGGTTTTTTTTTGTAATTTTGCTTCAGAAAAGTGTTACATTCCATTTAAAGGTGTGGATGTGCAGGATCTGCTGGGAAGGCCATAATATCTCAACAAAATAACTGTCTGGGCCAAGGAAGAGTTGGGAAACACTGATGTAAAGTGTCACATTTCAGAGCAGGGACAACTGCCGGTGCAGTGTCTGAGGCTACAGAGATAAAAAACTTGATCAGGGCTACTACAAAGTATCTTTAGAATACAAATGGTTAAGGCTTGCATACAGAAATTATATGGAGGGTCAAGAATGCAAAAGATAGGGAAATCCAGCATTCTGCTGGCCTTGCAGTTAATTTTATTTTGTTGCTGTTTGCAATTTTCTGGCCATAAACTATTTCTCCCTCCTATGCCTCAGTTGGAGGGTTGCTCACAGTCCAGGGAACTAATCAATATTTATATTGCCTCATTCATCTAGGCACATAATTTTACCACATTTATTTTAAAAAAATCAATTTTTATGAGGTTTTTCTTTATACAGGGTCCATGAGCACCACATACTGAATGATATCTCACAACAGTCCTGTAAAGGGAATGGTGCTGGGGAATGAGGCTGCCCATTGCCAGGGCTGACACTGAGAACATGGACAACACAAATGGCTGTCCAGCTTGGCTTGTCATAAGGGATTTTTGGAGTAACATTTAGTATTTTATCTGTTCACAGAACAGCTCTGATTGTGTATGCTGGTGCTTGACAGCAGGCTTGAATTGAACCAGATGTGACAATGGCCACTGGTGCCTTGGATTTCATCTATTTCCTAAGCTACACCCCGGCTGTCGTTTATTCCAAGTGGAAGAACAGCAGCACACAAAGACCTGAACAGCCTTTTAGTACATACCAGCACTCCGGATTTCAGCCCTGCCTCACAAAAAAAACCGTGTTTCTCCCAACTCACTCGCTGCCCTTGCTGGGGCAGTGGGTTATTTAGGATAAATTCGGTGGAAATAGCACCATCTACTGAGCACCCAACACTGTTCCTGCTGGGAGTCCTGGGGCTGGGGGTTTGCAGGGGAAGGGTCTGTCCCCACAGCCCAAGGGGTGCTGGATGCTCAGCTCCTCACATTACTGAGCTCCCCAGATCACGCTGAAGCTTTCCACCCCTAAGATGACTCCTGTCGCTGTGCTGAGATTCGTCATCTGTTATGAAGAGACGCAAAATAATCCCAGAGATAAATATACAAAAGAAATCTGTTTAATCCTAGTGTGTACCTCAGTGTGTAAACACACATTTCATCCCCAAATGTCTTTGTTTGGGTTCATTCCCAAAGTCTGTGCACGCTATGCCGCGTCCCAGGCTCCTTCTCATGTCCCCACCATGTGATGCTCACTCGGAGACAGATTTTGGGTACACCGAACACGTGTGGGCCGGCTGGCCGTGACCTCTTGGCCTGACTTGGATGGGACCTTAATTCCTACAGAAAGAACGGTGAGAAATCCGCAGGGACAGGGCTCCGGGACACGGGAAGGAACTCTTCCGAAAGTTAAAGGCAGGCACAGCTCCATTCTCTTCCATGGAGACAGAGGCGGCTCCCGCAGGTGAGCGGGGCCGCTCAGCGGACCCACGGCCCCGGAGGAGTTTGAGACCCACCCGTGGCTGCCCCACGCGCGTTGTCCCCGCCGGTCCGGTCCGGCCCCGGCCTAGGCCGCCACACAGGCCCCGTTGTTTCCCCGTTCCCCTCGGGATTTCCCTCCAGCCATCCCCGCCACCCCGGATTTTTGCACGCCTGAC
>JAHLSL010000061.1:8856288-9053788 GCA_025920805.1 Petroica traversi
CCAGCGCTGCCGGGCGGGCAGAGCCGCCCCGCCGAGGTAGGTTCTGTGTCTGCGCCGCACACAAAGGCGCTGGCGCGGAGGGACGGGACATCCCAGCCCGGGGGGGCTGAGGGACGGCGGCTCCCCGGGAGGAGAGGCGAGAGCGGCGGGTCCCGGCTGGGGGGACACCCGCGCCTTCCTCCCTGAAGGGAAACACGGGGAGCTCGTCGTGGCTCTCATAAATTGAAGGGGGAGCAAGCAGAAGGGTGGCCGGGGGTGTGCGGGGCTCCGGCGGTGCCGCCGCCCCCCGCGGGTGTCCCCGGCTCGCCGGGTGTTCGGTGTGTCCATGGGGTGTTCGGTGTGTCCATGGAGTGTTCGGTGTGTCCGTGGGATGTTCGGTGTGTTCTTGTGGGCAGCTTTGATCCTTGGGTGACTCTTGCAGCCGAGGAGCACCCCCATAGTCCCGCGGGGTCCGTGGGTGCAGGCTGGCAGGACTCGGGGAGTGGGTGGTGGTGGGCGGGAAGAGGAGTTGGAAAAGAAATTAAAAATGTTAAATATTTTATTTCCTCTACCTGGTGCTCTGTGAAATAAGCATTCAGAGCAGCTGAACTTCTGGCGTGGGCAGTGGGCATCTCCTTACAGATCTTTAAAACAAGTAGAAGCTGGGAGCGGGACAAGCCCCGAGGAGCTGCTTCTCCTGTGCTCCCACCGCTCCCTCCTGGTCCTGTCAGAGTTTCCCTCAAGGACCCCGGGTATCCAAATGTCCAGGTTTTCCTCTGCATTGGGTTTAAAGGCTTTGAAGCTGCCCAGGGAAACTGCTCAGAGAAAAGCGTTGTGGGAGTGCATAAGGGGAAGGGGTGCAGTACAGGAGCTCTCTGTGCCTGAACTACTTGTTTGCTTCAGCCATTGAATGTTTTCATAGCCTAATGAGTTCTGGCATAAATCGATACTGTGCAAATGTGGTGTACGGCCGTGGCTGGCGTTGGAGCAAGAGTCTAGCCCTGTGAGTCCAGGGCATGCTTGTGGCAAACTCAAGATAATGTCAGGAACATGTGAACTTGTGGGATTTTGTGTTGAGAATTCACATGGTCAAACAAAAATGTAACAAAAGGAGGAAAAGATGCTTCTGTGTGAGCATAGTGTGGTCGCAGTGTATAGTTAGTGGTGGGAGTATTGTTGAGTAACTCTGACAGCAGAGCTGCTCAGCTTTCTGGTACATCTGTGTGTGCATTGAGACCTGTAGCACCAGTCAGGACATTCAACTTTCGTTGACTTGGCAGAGGAGTGTGGAAGGATGTTGCTGAAAATGAGAATGATTGCTTGTGGATCTGGTAGGCAATTTGAGAAGCATTTAAACTGCCTTTAATTTCCTTGTGATGTGAGCAGGACACTGGGAGTCTGTTGCTTTACTGATGGATGTTTTCCTAGCAATATATGGACAGACAGTTTGTGTTATGATTGTGATGACTGTTTGTTTGCTGACAGCGATATTTGCTCAGGGATAATAAACAATTGTTTGCTGAGCTTTATTATAAAGAACCAGAAATGCCCTGTACCTCCTGAAACAAAGCCTTTATTGTCTTAATGCAACTGTGGGCCAATTTCATGCTTGGTGTAGTTCCACTGATGATGGTGGAGTTTTGCCAGGGATGATTTTGGCAGGTGAAATGTCACTTCTGTGTCCATAATACTCAAGAGCAGTGATGCTATATTGTCTTGAGCACTTGAGTATTGTTAATTGAAATGGAATGCTGATGCTGCCCAAAAGTTAGAAGTGAGAGAATCATCTCATCAGGTCCTCATGATACTTTCCTGCTTGCTTTCTCGTTTCTGCTTCAGATTTCATACCCCTTAATTCACTATCTTCCTTCTTTTTCAGTCTTAGCATCTTTTTTCTCTCTTCAAAATTAAGAAGTTTCTCTGAAGTCCAGTTCACCTCCAGGCATTTAAAGGTTTTGAGACTGTTGAATCCTGCACCACCCCTGCACAGCTGGGTAAGTGAGGAGCTGTGTGGCAGCTGCAGTTGGGAGATCTTTCTCGCATTCGCTCTCTTCACAATCTGATTTGTGTGGTGGCTCTGGTCAGTGTGTTTGCTGAAGTGGCAGATTGTTTGTCAGAGTCATGCAGTGGAACAGCCTGGCTTGAGAGAGAGTGATAGACTGGGGGTGGGGGATTCTCTCTGTTTTTACACACTGCCCATACTCAGGACATTGAGAAATAGGTTTTGAGATGCTTCCTTCATGACTTCAGTAAGGACAGGGAAATTACCTAAAAATTGGACTAGAAGGAAAAATGGGGAAAGAGAGAAGGAAATAATCATGTTTGCTAGCTGTGGGAAGAAGAGTGGGAACAGTTTAACCAGTAATTGGCTCTAACAGAACTTTGGCTCTATCAAAGCTTCAAAGAAAATATTTTATTGAATAAAGCTATGTTATCTTTGTACGCGGTTAACAGTATTAAATACATGTGGCCAACTCTTAATCTGTTCTGGGACTGTGGTAGTTGTAAACAGAGCCAATTTCAATGCTCAGCTTCTGCTGAGCCGTTTTGTATCTGATGTCTCTGTCCTGTTCAACTTGGGATCTATTTGCATCTCATAAGAGCACAAAAAGAGCGTGTCTGACAGCTCAGGGCTGATACTGTTCTGAAGCAGTATCAAAGAGCAAGACACATGCACAGTCTCACTGCGAAGGGGAAGAAAATGCTTTATGCTTCTGCAACTCAGTTATTAGTCTAAGTTTGTTCTGGTTTGGCCAGACCTGGTGTGTTTTTCACTGTCAGAGATGTATGGTTTGCAGCCCAACATAATGTTGCAAAGAGCCTGCAACTCTTCTGTGTTTACTTAAAAAGCATGTAGGTCAGGGTTTTGAAGTTTTGTTTTGACATAAGACAGTGGAAGGATTCAGATGTGGAAAGAGAATTGTTCATGTGCTAACCTTTACATAAAGCTGTAATTTTGATAGGAAAAACAATTTTTTAGGAGAAAGATAGATAAATTATATGTTTAGAATTACATTTTTCAGTGATACTTCCCTTTCCCATGTCTTTCATGCTCTTGCCAGGCTTATCTCTTTGAATGCTTCATTTATATTCATCCTTCTAAAACCGTGCTGAAGTGGAATACCATGTGTTCCCATTGTGGGGAAGACACCCTTCCCTTTGCAGATGGGGAATAAAAACACAAGCAAGAAAACGAGTTGTTTGTGACCACACAGGAGCTGTGTAGTAGTGCAAGAACTTGAACTTGTGTGTCCTGAGCTGTTGGCTAGTGTTGAAATGAAAGTACTGCCCCCGCCAGAAGGAGTGGGAGAAAAGGCACAGTGCGAAAATTGGTTGGGTTACCTGGGTGTGAGGCACTCAGTGGTCAACTGCTCTTCCATCACAACCATGCTGGTCTTTGTTAGACTGTGGAAAACAGAAGGGTTTTGTAGTGATAAGTACTTAGCAAAGACACTCAGCATACATAGGACAGAAGAGAAGAAAGAAAGGGATGGTTTTTTACTCTTCTTCTGTACCTGCTTTCAAATAGTGGGTGCTGTTTTGCAGATGGATCTCTGGCTGGGTCTTTGGGGAGGTCCTTCATCTGTCCCACTGTACAACGGCATGTGAGCAGGTGCCAGCAGAAGGGTAGAGAAGGCTTTGCAGAGCCAAGCGGGTCATGGCAAGACCAGGACTGCCTTTCTGTGACTCCAGCAGCTGGGTGAGGTGGTTTGAGTGCAGATCCCCACCCTGAGAGACCAGGCTTGTGCTCTTTTCTATTTTTTTTTTAGGTGTTTTCTACAGGGGTGGCTATTCTTCGTTGTGCTATGCACAGACACTCACGTAGCTGCTCTTCTCACCTTGCTGCTCTTCTGCTTCTGAGAAGGGCTGTGGATGTTGCATGTCAGCAGGGAGTGGTCTGTAGAAGTTCTCCTGTGGCAGAAATCTTATGGGGTAATATGAGAAGGGAGCACTGGTGTCTGCAAAAAAAAAGGCAGGATGTGGTATTTTCTTCCCTTTTTTGTGTAACTTGAAGCACTGGAGCTTACCTGCTACCTCTGTGCTCTGTCACTTCAGGAAAACTGAAGTAATGCTTTTCCTTACAGTGCTGTGTTTGATGGTTGACAGTTATAATTGTGTAGTCAGTCCTGTTTGTAACTTTGATTTCAAAACAACTTTTGTGCTGACAGCCTACTTCTGCTTAGGCCAGTGCTGTAAGTTTTGTGCAATGAAGGGTGGGACTTTAACAGGTGGCTTAGCAGTGTTTCCATGCTATGTCTATAAAACAGTAAGCTGCAAAGATTTTGGAGCATTTGTAGGCAGTGCTGTCTGCAGGTTTGTGTCATATTTTAAAATAACTTTCGAAATCAATATTTCCTCCACTGGTTTAGCCTGAGTGTGTGGCTGAAAGGGCAAGTTTTGTGGTGACTTGGTGCAGTTTGCTTGTAGCATAGATCTAATCTGCAGTGGAGTTTACTGAGGCTTTAGTAGGTTATCAGCTTGCTTAGATGGGACGAGGATCATAGTTTTATGATATCAGCAGGGAGCACAAATGCAAAAACCTTTACCTTGTTTAGCTTTATTTATCCTAGAAGCAAAACTCCTGGATTTGCTTACATTTTTAAAATGTCTTTGACAACATGAAAGCCAAAGGTTGCCTTTTGTGCACATACATGCTCCTCATCAAGAAGGAAATAGTGCAGTCATTTAGGAACAGTGGAACAAATCCCTTTCATTTAGATGAGCTCAATTTCTTTATTTTTACATTTATACTGCAATTTTTTTGGCAGCATATGTGCTTTCAGGATGAACTGTAAAACCTCTGTGCTGTCCTTTAGCAAATCTCAGCCATTTCCATTTATAGCCTCTCTGTGTGAGCTACATTAGAGTACTGTAGAGAACCAGTGATGATGAAGCATGAAAATGCTGCTGTTATGAGGGGTATTTTAATATCCTGGAGAACAACCTTGTTACTTGTTATGGTGGGACGGATCTTGTGTTACCTTGTACTGGGCAATTACTTACCTTTCTTGTAAGCTGTAGAGCTGAAACCCAGGAATGCTTCTGAAGGAGAAACTGCCCTCATGTTTGGCTTTATTTGAAGCAGTCCCTCTGATTTATTAGGAAGGAGAAACTCAGTCTTGAAAGTGTTACTCTGTAGAGAGGAACTCACTTTTAGCTGCTTTTCCTTACTTGAATAGTAGGAGTTCTCTGCCCCTTGAAGGATGTCCAGTTCACCATGCTTGTGCCCACTGGTGCTAACTCCCTCACCAGGTCAGCAGTGGCTGCCCTGAAGGGGAGGCAAATGCTGCCCATCAAAGGTATTTCAATAGTCATGGCATTCAGTGGGCTGGTGAGAGGAGGATGATGATGGCAAATAATAGAGCAATTCCTTTCAGTCCTTGCCTGTGCAGTGAGTGGGCATTGTCAGACCTCATGTACATACACAGGCTTTTTTTTTGTTCTGGTGCTAATAATAAATAGAGTTCACAGCTCCGAGTAGCCAGGACAATGTGATGAGAAGTGGGTCAAGACCACTCGTGTGTGCATAATTGCACTCCTAATCTAGGCCAGTGCCTGTGCTGGATGCTTCTAAACAAGCTGAAAAGATTTCAGAGAAGCTGGAGTTTATGCTGTCAGCTGGGTGAATTGCACCTTAGCTGAGTGGAGCACTTAAGGACAGGGCTCAGAGTGAATGGTCTGGAGTAGCTTTGCATGTTAGGACCATAGAGGTACAGCTTTGCTGTTTAGTACCCCTGAAGAGTGAGGAGTTTAAGTCAAAGTAAACTTTCTTCTTCCTGGCAGGATGGCTTGCTGAGCAGCCCTTCAAACATGTGCACTGCTCTGTTATTTCACTGGAATATGTCTCTCCTACCTCAGTTTCCTCTGAAGTGTCACTGGGGACAAAGATGACTTGCTGAGTGTCGCATTGCATTGCTGCCGTGTCCTTCAGACTTCCTGTAATGGTTGAGCTCCTTGGTGCCCTTCAGGGAAGAGTGGGTGCCTGGCCTCACC
Source organism: Petroica traversi (assembly GCA_025920805.1). NCBI lineage: Eukaryota > Metazoa > Chordata > Aves > Passeriformes > Petroicidae > Petroica > Petroica traversi. The sequence goes on from JAHLSL010000061.1 coordinate 8,862,262, forward strand.
TTGAGATGCAGTTTGGGGCTTGGCTGCTGGTAGAAGAAGAAAGCCAATTTTTATCTGACACCACTGGGAATTGTGGAGTTTATTTTTGGAGAGAATAGGGAAGGAGGAGTTTCATTGATTTCTTTCATGGTTCTGTGGTTAGGTTTGGTTGTTTTTGGTTTTTTTGTTTTGTTTTTTTTGTCCTAGCGCTTTTCAAGGTTACTTTTCCTTGAAGAAGAGCTATGACAAATAAGACAAGCTGTAATACACTTGTTTAACTCATAATACCTGGCACATCACTGCTGCTTCTGGAAAAGTCTGTCAGAAATTCATACTCCAGTTCAGGTGAGAATGGAGGAAAGGATAGGGAGAGAATCATGGTAGTTTTGGGATTTTCATGGTTTGGGAGGTGGTGTTTTGATATTTCTGAAAGTAAACCAATCTTTTCTTCAAAGCCTCAAGTACATTTGAGGCCATCCCTGTCCAACATGCAGAAGCAAACAAGTGCTGGGATTGTACCCAGTGTGTTGAGGGTGTGGGTAGTGGGCTTTGCCACACAAAGGTGACCTTTGGAAGGTGAGTGTGGCTTGCCTTGGCTCTGTCCCACCATTCTCCTGTGCCCTTTGTCCCAGTGAGCAGTGCAGTGACACAGTACCTGATCAGGCACAGGGATTCTGGTGTGTTCTGGAAGGGAGCCCTGGCTGTGCAAGGGTTGTCCTGTGAGTGGTTTTGTTACCACAGATGGCAGCTGTGGGAACCAGTGACTCTCCAAAGGCAATGTTAGCCTGCTCATTACTCTCTATTTATCTGTTTGTTCTTTCAAGTACAAGAAGGCTGAGCAAGTCATAAACTTATTACACAAAATATAAGCAAATAAATCCTTCCTTTTTCAGAAAACACATTGAAAGCAAGCTTTCAAGAAAATTCAAGAAAATAAATGTCTCTGAAAAGCAGAAAGCATTTATCTCTTGATATGAAACTAAATTCTGCTGAAAAGATTTAAAAAATATTTTCTGAAGTATAGCAACTAGAAAGCCAGCCTTGAAGCTTGTCCTGAAGGCTGGATTTTGTGAATGTCTGTACCTGTTAGTCTTTGGTGCAGGATTGCACTTAAAAGGCCAAAGCATGTGTTACATTGTAAAAACGCTTTTGGGGAAGCTCCAATCTGAGTTCTTGGGCCTGTCTTGCTTTGCTTGCAATTAAAGACTGATTCATTTGGGCTTAAAGAGGGAAAGGTTAGATCCTTTTCCTAATTGGGCAAAAGTGCTGTACCTTCAGAGTTTCCTCTATAAATCTAACTTACTGAATGTGCAATGACGGGTTTGGTTTTGGTTTGTTTGTTGGTTTTTTTTTTCCCTGTAGTATGTAAGCAAAATAAAATAAATTCTCTTGCTTGAGGATCTGAGGCCAAGTTAGCATGTAAGTTAGAAAATAAGTGCAACAACTATTTTTTGTTTTCCAGTGGCCTGAGGGTCTTCCCACTTATCACTATTATAAAGGGACAGTCTCTGCTCTGAAGAACTTAGTTTAAGTAAGGAAGTGTGTGTAAATGAATATTAGAGACACAAAAAGGTGAAGCATCTTGGTGTGAGGGTTGAAGTGGAAAATTTTTTTGCACCAAATCTAGCTGCTTTGATGGAGAGACAGATTTTGCTTAAACTTCCACTGTAGCATTACGTATCTGTATAAAGCTGCTTCATTGGTCATGTTTATTGCACTACAGGAAGAAATTTTAGCACTGTGGGCTGCCCTAGGGGTTTCTATGTGATTTCCAGCTAGTTAGGGCCTACTTTTTTCTCTATAGAAGCACTAAAAAAGCATCTCCTCAACCTTGGTACCTATTTCCAGTTAACTAATAGGATTAACAGATCCAAGACAATGTGTTCCTTTAGCTGAATGTAATCCATTTGCCAGCTTCAGCCAAAAATATTGCAGGGAGGAGAAACACTGGTCTATATAGTAAATCTAATTTTAAAAAGAACAGGGCTTAATACAAGTTAGACCAGTGCTTTTCTTTCTGGAGAATTTCCGAAACGGTGTCACTTCATTGTGCAGTTTTAGATCAGATGACTCTAAAACTGGGAGTCAGCTCAAAATGCAGTCAGGGGTCAGTCAGGTCAGTGATACTGGGATACCTTTTTTAAAGGAACTGGGAGAAGAACTTCAGAATGAGGAAGTATTTAAGTCCTGGGGGACTTCTTGCATGCTGTGGCAGAATGAGCCATATGGATACCTAAGTAGCTAAATTTTTGCTCAAATTGTAATTCCTGTGTCTGTCTAGCCTCTTCCTAATCCACTGCCATGATTTCCTGTGGCTAAGTAGTCCTTCCTTCCCCCAGAGCTGTCCCAGTGCTGCTAGCACGGGATGACTGCAGGCAGCAGCTGCCAGGGAGGGGCTCTCATTTCTGGGGTGCTGCGGTTGCGGTGGGCTCGGGGTGTGAGGCACAACAGCTTTGCCCCAGAAGGATGCCCAGGTTTGTACTGCTGTGCCAATTAAGATTTCAGTGTGTGGTGTACAAAATTCTTAATTGCTGAAGCATCCTCATGTCAGCTTTCAGCAAAGTTGTTTTCCAAAGCTTTTTAGTTTTCATTCCCCACCATAGAATTACAAAAGACAAAGGAGACTGGTTGCTGTAGAACAAGTGGTGTTACCTGTTCTACTTTCTTGTGGATTTTTTTGCATTAATGGAAGGCTTTTTTTTAATGCTGAGCTCTTTTGACTTCATCTAGTGACATACAGGGGGAGTGCTGCATGTGTAATGCCTGTTCTGTGCACTGAAAGGCAAGAGTTTAGAATGGGCTTTTAACTGTGTGCCTTCAGAGACTTTATTCCTTCCAACACCAAAATAAAAGTAATGGATCAAACTGGGCATTGCACGCATTGATAAAGCAGTGCTTTATTTGCTCTAAAGGGTTGTTTCAACCCCTTCCTCCCATTTTAGTATTGGTTATTAATCTCTTTATTGCAAGTAACATCAACACTAGTGGAATTAAGAGTTAAAGTTTGAGCCAGTGGTGAATTTCTTTATTCCTGTTTTATCTGTGCTGATGAAGAAGCCTCAGCTGATTTCCTGCTCAGGTTTGATGCTTCACGAGGCTTGAGGTTCATCTTTATTTTATCTCCAGAATCTCATTTTGATTTAGGGTGTTTTTTCTGCCTAATAGGAAGCTGATTAATTGACTGGTAAAACAGGCACAGATGTAGTTAATTTACTTTGTAAGTGCAGATGTTTTGTTTGCGAGGAAGTCAGGCAAAGATTGGGTTTAGAAAGGGCCAGATTACAGACACCAGTCAATGAAACATTGAATATCACAAAAAACTTATTGATGTAAAAGCAATGACATAAGGAGCTCTTACTCCTCTATATTTTCCCCCAGGAAGAGGAGTGGAAAAAATTCTGTACTGTAATACTGGAATATATAGTCATTTAGATTCCTAAGATTAAATGTCTCTGTAACTCTGTAATCAATGCACTCTTTCTTTTTTTTTTTTTTTTGGACTGTCATAGTTAGGATGCCATGAACTCAGGCCAGGGTATCATGGTTTGATACATGGGAGGCTTTTGAAATATACTGTAGGAAATGGTCTCCTTGAGGAAGGAATGGATAGGGAGTTCCACAAGCAATTTACAAAATTTACAACCATTCCAGTTAATGTGAGTAACTGGGTAATTTTTGCATAGAATTTTATAGAATGGTGTGTTTGAAAAACTAACTGTGTCAGGGTAAACACATCTTTCCAATATCTATTTAAAGTACTTAAATATTTATTATTGTCCTTCTTTTACAGATTAAGAAACAAAGACTGAATAGCCTAAAGCTATAACTAATTAATGCGAGGATAGAATGTGAACTTGGAACCAAGAGAACAACAAACAAGATGAAACACTGCAAATGGAAGCATAATGAAAAGATAATATAAACTTTATATTTCAGGCATAAACTCACTACTCCAATATTGAAATCATCTTCCCATAAATGCCTTTAGGCAAGTAAGCAGCCTAAAAAGCTACATCTCACTGAAAACAGAATCTATTTAGACTAGATCATTTCTTTACTTCCCAACCGTATGCATCCAAAATTATCCCCATTAAGCTTGTTGCTTCTGAGAAAATTCCTAAAGACAAATAGGAATTTAATTAAATTTTCTAATAATTCAAATTTAAATGAAGAGAACCAGGCAAATTTACACTTCATCATGAAAGCTGCAGCAAAATTATGCTCGAAATTTCCTTTACTTATCTCCCAGGTAGATGGTTGGTGTGAGTCAGCCAGAGCACTTGTACTAATTGTGGGAATGGAGCTGACTCAAAGACAAGTGATTGGCACCATTTTATGGGATGTCAGCAACTGCAGCTTCATTAAATGTCAGATTTCCCTCTGTCTTGGTCAAATGTTAATTTTCATTGCAATTTTGACTGAACATACCAGATTATTTTTGCTTGTTTGTTTGTTTATTTATTTTTCTTTTGGTAAGGTCCCTGGCTCACAAGGGCCACCCATGATCGTTATTTTTTTGATGGAAAGGCCATGGGTCTCCAAGCACAATTCCTATTTCTCTAAATTGAGGTGGTAGCACGCACATGGTCACTGTACGACTCCAGTGTTTGTGCATTTTGAAAGAATACTTTAGTCCTGCAGCTGGGTTTGGGATTTCTCTCCTCCTTTTCTGGACATTAATTTGGAAGGAATTTTGGAAAGAATTCATTGCAGTATCTATCCATTTCAGTGTTTTTGGTCAATGCCATTGTGTCACTGGTGGAAATTGAGAGAGGGTGGTTTTAGTGGCATTTCTGTATAACTTTTAGCAATTTCAGACTTTTGTAACGATAATTTTTTGTTTCAAAATGTGCTATGTTAAAAGAGATTGCCTAGTTTTCTGGGCTTCTAAATGTCTTCTGTACTGGATGTTGTTTGAATTACATTCCTTTGCCTGAACAGTCTTATTTGTTCTGGTGTTTGTGATTCATTTGAATGTGCACTAACCAGCGCTTGAATAATGGAAAACCTAAAGTAAATAAGTCATAATGCCTGCTAGAGAATCAAAAGGTTCTACAGTGAGCTGTGGTGCTCTCTAGAACAATTTTAATATCTTTCTGTAAACAAACTGTTGAATGAAGAGTGGTTGTATAGAAGTTTAAAGCTTGAATCATTCAAGTTTGGGACATTGCAAGTCTAGACTAAATTTAAGTGTTATTACTTTGAAGCTCTTAAAAAGGACAGAAGAGCATTCTGAGAAGCGCTTTCTTTACCTTTGCCTAGGGTTTATAATTTAATCTAGGTTTTGGGGGATTAAACTGGGTTTAAGATCATTACAGCAGTTAGAGTTTCCTCCCATATATGGCAATTTTTAAAGGTTAGTGGTTGGGGTTTTTTTTTCCTTAAAGTGAAAGATGCTTTAGATTGCAGATGCCAATTCTGTAATTAACAACAACAGGAAAATTGTAAAATGACTGGAAGTGGCTCTTGAAAGATTCTGAAATTTTAATCACGTTCATCACACTGATGGTATGTTTTTTTCTAACAGAAGAGATATCTGTATTTTATACTGGAATAATTTTGGCTTCTGGGGCTTTTTGTGTTTGTTTGTGGTGGGAGTTTTTGTTTTGTTTTGGGGTTTTTGGGGTGTTTTTTTGAGTTTTGTTTTGTGTGTGTTTGTGTGGTTTTGGTTTTCTTCCTTAAAGACGCCCAGATGCCAGAACTGTCTTACAGGACACATACTTGCAGAAAGAATGAGGCAGTAGGTACATTAGAGTTGATCTTTACATCAACTTTGATTAATTTTAAAAGAAAATGAGTCAGACTGTAATATTAGACTGTAAAGAAAGTTAAATATGAGGTAACCAAAAAAAAAAAGGAATATCTGTTTGTACCATATGTATTTCTGCTACAGCCCCAAGCTGTACACACTCTATCTGAGCTGCATGAGATAATTGTGTGAATCTTTCACTCCATCATCACAATCTTGGCATCTTCTGTGTTGCATAACTGTTTTCATACAGTTCACATGTGGTCAGTGTGGGGATCCTCCAGTTTTTTCTTCCATAAACCTTAATTTTGTTTTTCTGACAATTCATTTCCTGTTGATTCAAATTCTTTGATTGTTTGTTGTTGTTTCTAACATTCTGCCAAAGGCTGTTACTTGCAATTGTTGTCTGGCAGCACTGAGCTGAAGCCTGTCAGAGCCTGGACTCCTGGCACTTTCATTGCTCAGTCAGCAGTTTACATGAAGTTTAGAGAATTTTCATGGAGACTTCAAAAATTTGGCTGCTACTGGCCAAAAGTTATGGGGCAGGTTGCGTGTATGCACTTATGTTATCATACAAGAAATCTGAAAAGGTTGTTTAACTTAAATTCCTGACCCGACCCTATATTTGCTTCTTGGTTATGGAACAATCTCCCTGGATGTGTTTTTGCAGCTTAGCTTTGTACCCAGGGAACTCCCTTTGGTGGCTCCGGTTTTGCTAGAGCCATACTGATTTCGTTAAGATGTGGGCATCAGAATGGCATCCTACCTCGTATGTAAAAACTTTATCACATGTTTGCTCCCCTTTAGAAAGGCTGCTGGGCAAGCAAACCACGCCAATTTCCTTCAGCATTATTTAAGTGGCAGTTCATGGGTAGTGAGTGGGGAACAGTAGATAAAGCTTTTGTTCTTGCTGACTTTCTGACTGATGAACCACATGAAATTTTGTAAAGCTGGAGGCGGGGAAAAAACCCAGTGCATTTCAGTCCCGTTATTTGGTTAGAGCTGTAAAGGGTAATGTTCGTTTATCACTTCCTTCTAGAAGCTTTCTGTAACTGCATGAGCTGTTCCTGTAATTCAACGACATGCATCACAAAGCCTTGAAGACTGGAATGGATGGGAAACTTCTGTTATTTCAAATTATGCAGTTGTAAACTGGCTGCAGGCCTTTGGGTTGAAAGACTAGGCATTGATTTCAACATACTGCTGGGTTGTATCACAGAGAGATAAAAGTTGATTTTACATGAAGTGGAAACTTAGACACGCTAGTATGGAACTCAGTCAGCCCACGGTGAATAAATGTTGGCTGCTCACAGATCATATCATAAAGCAATTTATTTATATCAATGGCCTGTCACATCATGTAGGATCAATCTTTGCTTAAATAGAGAATACTTACTAAGAAAAGCTACTGCAGACCTGAGCTTGCATTCTAGCTGTGATATCTCTGTGGGCCAATAACCACATGTTTTATCTGGTTTTCTTCCCAGTGCACGAACATGCCTAGTGAGTAACACATGAAAACCAAATATAACAAGGGTTGATACATTTGGCCAGCTTACAGAGTATAAGGATCTCATTATTTTTTCCTACTTCCTGCCTTTGTTTTTTTATTTGAAATGTATCTGTCTAATACAGCATTTCTGTTTAGCAGCCTAAGCAAAGTTCTTTCCTATTTCATTGCCAAATTAGTCTTTCCATGGATATGGCTATGTTGAATAATGAATTTGGATATTATTTACTTACTTTTCTGGTAGCTTTTTTACTGGCTCTTGCAGGAAGTGACATAGTTATTTTTTCATATTTTCTTTTCTTTGTAAATCAAGGAAGCTGAGGGTCACATTCTACAGGGGAGGAAAAAAGAAGGATGTCAGAAATGCACCACTTACCACTATCAATAAAACTTTAATTAACTAAATGTTCTGTCTGGCTTCTTGCCCATGTAATACATAAAAATCAGAGAGATTCTCCTAAGTCATTATTACTGGTTATCAAAAATACTTATGTTTCCATTTACAGTGAAGTCTGAAGAAGAATTGGCTGGCAAATCTCAATATGCAAAGAAAACTTGATTATTCAGGTTATGCATTTCCCTACATTTGCATGTTTGCACTGGCGTACTAAAGAGTCATCTTTATCAATCCAACCCATATTTAAACTTGCCTTTTTATATGCAAAGTATGAGTCCCATAGCAGGATTCCTGTTGACATTCTTGTAAGGTCTGCCCAGTGTTTGTAGCATCACAGAATGGTTTGGGCTGGAAGGGACCATAAAAATCATCTTGTTGCAACCCTCCTGCCATGGGCAGGGACACCTCCCACTAGAACAGGTTGGTCAGTGCCCCATCCAGTCTGGCCTTGGACGCTTCCAGCAAGGTCTGGATTTGCTGCAGTGTGGAGGATGCCATCTGCAGACCCGCTGGGAGAGGAGAGGTCCTGTTGAGCAAAGCCTGTACCTTTCCTCCTCCTGTACCACTAACCTGGTTTCTCTTGATGTGGCATCTTGCTGCAGCTGCTGTTCAGGACTCAGTCAGGATTTAAACTGTCTGAGCAGGAATTGGGCAGCTGGGCTGCCACTGCAGATGGTGACTCATCTTGCTTTCCCCAGGAGGAATGATCCTCCCTGCTCCAATCTTCTGTGAGGCTTTTAATAATTCCCAACTTTTGCTGCTGCAGACGCATAGCAGCCTGCTCACCTCTCCAGAAGGGATTGAACCAGTGTCAGTTCTGCCTGCAAGTGGATGGCCTTTGATTGTATTTACAGTCAGGTGTAATGAGGAGGGAAACAACTCTGACTGCCTTGTTTACTTTTTATCCCTGAATCTTCTGGTTTTTGTCTCTAATCTTCAGGCTCAGACAATAAATGGGGTTTAACTGTGGATCCTTATACTGAGCTGATTATATGCAGAGCTGTGGATCAAACATTAGGCTGTCAGAAGGGAGATTGGCTGTGCTGCCCAAGATGAAGTGGTGTCTTGTTGGACTCTCATCAGACAAACCACATCTCATTGTGTCCTTCCAGAGCCCAGCAGTCCCTGGGTGCAGCATCCACACCACTGTAAGTGCAGCCCTGGCACCAGGCAGGAGCTGGGACTCGGCAGCTGCAGATTTGGTGTGACTCTCCCTGGGGCTGTGGGATTGTGGGTCCCTCTTTCCAAAGGGTGCCCTGCATCACCTGCTGCAGGAACTGGTGGGATTGTGCTCGGGTTGCCCTTGTGCAGTGTAGGTGCTGGCAGCCAGGGGTGACCTCCAGGCAGCATTACCCATCACTGAGCCTCCCCACAACGGCTCTTTGATTGCCCATTTCCATAAACTGCAGATGCTCTCAGAGAGGCTTTTTTATTGGCAGTGCTGTTGCAAGAAAGCATTTTCAGTAGCTGCTTTTTGCCATCAAAATGATTATTCTACTGTGAATCAGAGCTGACTTAAATGCAGGTGAAGGATGACTCCCTAAGCTGGGGTGTCTCTGCCAGACCCTAAATGCAGTTGAGCTTTCTGCCCATGGGCTGTCCTAAGCTGCCTTACATCATCTGCATGTCCCAGAGCAGGGTTTGCCACAGCTGATAGCAGCCTCTCCTGACAGCCAGCAAAGGGTGGGGCAAAGGAAACACCATCCTGGAATCCCACTCCCTACAAATGGAGAGCCCTGGTAACCGTGATTATCTCTTGAGAGCCAGGACTTCCCAGGGCTGCACCTTGGGGCACAGGAAAACTCGTCGTTTTCTTTCAGCCCATTCTTTTCATTCCCATTCACGTAAATTTCCTTTTAAGTGGTGTTTACATTTGCAGCTTAAAAACTGTGGGAAAGGCTGTGTTATGGCAGGCTGTAATACAGTGCAAGTAACTACTTCAGAGCTGGCCTTGCATTGCCTCTTGCCCTCCCATCTGTCATCAGCTCCCTCCTGTGTTTTGTGAAGTTTTTGCTTAACTGCTGACAGTGTCACAGCAAAAACTGAGCTCACACAGAGCTCAAATTACTGTTGAACCAGTTCAGGTCTATTTAATGGAAACCTTCCTTCTCCAAACCCTTTCTCAGTCTTTTACTTGAGTCATAAAACTTCTTCTGTTTGAACTTAGTGAAAACAAACCCCAAACCCTTTCTGTTCTAGTTACAGAACACTTTGATTCCTTTCCCTGGTTTTGTTTCACCTTATTTACTGAACTCCTGCTAGAGTAGTGTCTTGGGGTAAAAAGACACTGCTTCTTAGCTGAACAATTTAAATTTTTCATCAAGGGAAATGTATAACCAAACTCTTTGTGAAATGAGTTAGCCAGCCATTCTAGCTCCAGCTCTAAGTAGGAAGTGTGGATTGTTTCAAAACCCAGGACAATTCGGACACGATAGGGTAGGTACGTGTGCAACAGAACTTCATCAGCTGTGGGCATAAAGGAAAACTTCTGGCTGGTTCTGGCAAAAGCTGCCATAAGTGTATGACTTCAGGGGTTGTGTGTGCATCTGAGCACATGAGACAAGGGTGAATTTTTGCATGTTACGCTGAGTAGTGGCGTGTGAGCATCAGCCCATATTTACAAAACTGTGGTAAGTGTCTTTTCCATTTTAAAATTTTTTTTCCTGAGGCAGAGATCTGTCAGGATCTATTGTTGACCTTGTTAAATAAATTCCATCTCTTATTTTGTGTTCTAGTTTTGCTCTTTGGGTTTCTGTGCTATTGGCTAATCTGTTAGTGATGCTTAAGTTTAGGGGGATCTCAGCTGCACAGTCATTCATGTGAAGAAAAAAATAAATTGTATTTACTTCTGGGTTTTTTCTCAGAACTCCTTGTGCTGCTCTTGTTTTTTTGAGATGGGATTATTATGGCAGGATGTGGACAGCTTTTTAGAATTATCAGTCTTGCATTTATGCAGGAAAACCTTTGCTATCTTCTGCATTCAGAATTTCAGCAAACCCACTATCACTGCAGAATAATTTGGGTGGGGATTCTCTTCCCTTGCTGTGTTTGGCTTTCACAAGGATCTGTACATGTCTAAAAACATTTAATGAGAACTAGTAAGATATTTTAGCCCGGGAGACTTGTTTCTCTGTAAGCATTCAGCAAACATTATTGAGATCAATGGTTTCCTGTGTTTTATTAGCACAGCAGTTTCAGCTGTCCTGTAATCTCACATTTCTTTTTATAACTATTTTATAAGGAGAAGGACCCAGTTAAACCAGTTCAGGTTTCTCTGTTGCAGTGCTCTAATGCTTGCTGTCATTGTAGCAAGTCTGTCTTGTTTGTCCATCTGCTGTGCTTCCCAAACCTCCGCTGTGTCTCTCTGGCACAGCTGCATTTGTGCCAAAAGCTCTGCAGTCACTTAGGCAGCTGTATCTTTTTGACCATCTTTGCCTCCTTGTATCCAGATGTGAACACTAAAGCGTACAATCCGATGTTTGCTCGGTATTTTTGAGCCAACACCGGCTGAGATTTCAAGGTGGTTCCACCTCTCTGTGCAGGACTGCTCTAGGCACTGAAACCTCCTGAGCAGGAGTTGTGTCTCTCCCATCCTGGGGACAGAGCAGGGCTGTGCAGGGACGTGGAAAAGACAGTGCAGTGGGAGAGTGGGTGGCAGCTGCTGCAGGGTGATTGGGACAGCTTGTGCTACCTGATACAGGGAGCCAGGTGGTTTCTGTTGTTGCCAGTAAGGGTGAGGATAAAAGGCAGGCAGGAAAGAGGGGCTGTGCTATGCCTGCATCCATTGCCCTGTAGCTGTAGCAGGAAGAAGAGGAGGACTTCAGCTCTTGGGTCTTTGTTTTGTGCTTCTCCAGAGCAGAAGAATGCAGGTGAGCAGAGCCTGAAGGCTTTCTTCAAGACCTACGGCTGAGGTTACTCTGCTCCTGCTCTGGGTGCCTAATGAGTGGTAAAGCTGTGCCACTGTGCTCTTCTCTGCTCTGCTGCTGGACTGGTGGCTCCAGGAATGTGTGGGAGCATCCACTATGTTTGTGCCTTTGTTACCTTACAGGAATCTGCATTATTGTGAAACTGGAGTGAGGTCAGGGGAGGGTTCTTTGGATTCTCAGTTGGGGTGATAAGACGTAACTACACACTGTAAGTGGAATGGCTTGGTTTGTCCATGTTATGATAACTTCCAAGTATTTTGTTGAATGTATAAATGAGGGTAGGTCTTCAGGATCGTGCAGGTCAAAACATTGATTTTAACTGGACTAGAAATATATAAAACTAATGGTGAAAAATATTGTTTGTAAATTAGTTTTAAATAAATGCGTAGTTTAGCCATAATGAAATAATTCAATCTAACACCCTTCCTTACCCTCCCCATTCTAAGCACTTTTGGGCTTCCCCCTTTATGACCTGTTGAAATTTACTGGCTAAGAGGTCAGAACCAGGGTTTTTATAGAAACAAGCAAAATGTCTCAGTAATCTTTCAAATTCAAAAGTATTTTCTTGTCTTTTTTACATTCAATGAATTCAGCAACTAGCTATTTTAATTCAATAAATAGTTATTCCAAAGCTAAGAAAGTGATGAAAAGTCAAGGATGTGATTAAGATAGAAAAAGACAGTTCTAGTAGTTCTAAAATCTGGAATCAGGACCAAAAATAATCAATTTGTGAACTTGAGATAATAATTACTTTCATAAATTTTATCTATAAACAAGATGTCTGTTCCACTTTGTGCCCAGCCTGCTTCAGGGGGTTTTATCTAAGTAAATCAATTCTGCTTTGATGGTTTTGTGAACCTACTCTGCCTTCACTTACCACTCTTAATGCAATGTTGATAGGAATATCAGTTGAAAATGTGTTCATTTAGAACATTAGAACTGAGTCATTTTCTGTGTGTAATAAAGAATTTGGGTAAGTGTGTGTTATATGTGACTAATTAGTGGTGCAGTTTATCTGCCTATTCAGCAAACAAAAGGCTCATGTTACAGCAACCCTTCTGCAGAGAATAGTAATCAAGATTTCTGCTTAAATGATTTTCATTTTTTAGCATCTGTTCACTTCTAGAATACAAATCAACACCAGTGCAGTCTCCTCCGACATGTCTTCTTTGAATCCTTTTTAGCTGAAGAGAAGAATAGAGGCACGGCATTATTTTGAGCCTGCATGTGCTTTGCTCTTGATGTAAAACAGTGAAACCCACAGACTGCAAGCTTTCGATACGCAGATGTTGCCCCTGGCTGTGCAAGAAGATACTTAGATGTGCAGATCATGAAGAACATTTGTGGTCTTTTAAGGAAAGATTACACTGGGTAAAAATGAGTTTGAAAATTGAAGCTTGCTATGATTTCTTAAATCTATTAGATGCCTGGATAAAGGGAATTACTCATAAGAAGGAAGTCATAAAACTGGTTTGAATTAGATTTCAAAGGCAAGGGTTATGTTGGTCATTGAAAGCCTTGGATTTCTCACCATGACCAGAGTCAATAAATAGCAATCTGACACAAGGTTCTGGCAAAGTACAGTCTGCTGTGTAAAGGGCCTTTTGCAAGTTAAAACGTAGTACTTTGGGATCATATTTGGCATCTGTGGCTTGTGCTAGAGTAGTACATGGTAGGAGATGGCTTGTTCTCACCAGCATGGGATGCTTGGACATCCTGCTGAAACAGAGCCATTATTTTATTTATGCATGTTTTGACTTGGCCTTCAACTCCGAGTTGGAGAATGTAGGTCAGCTGCACCAGCGAGGCTCTGGGGTTCTGAAAGATTTCCAGTCCTGTCCCAGTGCCTCTTTCCAGTACCCTTTGGGCTTCATTAACAGTCTGCTTGCTGGCTCCCTTTGGCACAGAGACTATTAGCCATCTGACACTCGTTTGCCCAGGGGCAGCATGTTTGCTCAGTAATGAAGGAAATCGGTACCAAATTACATTTTTCCAAAGCTGTTATAATTTCCCTACCACCACCATCTTCACCATTAATCTGAATATTTGATATCAACAAAATTATAGTAGACTAAATAACATTTTCAATTCCAACTGGATGTGATTGCTTCCAGGGTATTGCCAGGCAGTATCTGAAGACATTTTGGTCTGAATACAAAACCTGACTGATAGGAAAGGGAAGAAGAAACTAATGAGATTAGGAAGTAAAATATTGGCAAACAACATTGTCTCTCATGGAGACTGGGGAAGGAGGAGGACAATTTATACAAAATAAATAGAGCCTTTTTTTTTTACATATTAATTATGGATTAAAATTTGTAGTTTAAGCAGTGGGATTTAATTTCTTAGCTGAATCGGATTTTATAGTTAATAGTCTATGGAATAGACTGAATTTGGGATAAATATTCAAAACATAATTATTGCAAGAATTTAAGCCAGAAGTGGGAAGGGGGAAAGAAAGGTAGAGAAGTTGGTAGCGACTCTTTGTAAGCTCTGAGAGTAGAACTTTGTGCGTTCAGTGGAGGGATTTTTTTGGTTTTGTTGGTTGTTTTTTTTTTTTTTCAGTCGGTAATACATACACCTTTTCTTCTGCAAAGTCAAGGATTTCTGATAGACAACCAGGGTTTCCAAAGGAAAACATATCATCTGTAGCACCCACCTTCTCTTAAATTGTTTCAACATCAAAAGGCTTTCACTGAGGATGTTTTCTTATGTTTTCCATGATCCACATTTCATTTCTTTCTTGAATTCTTCATTCATTTCTTGAATTCTTCATTGGGCTGTCTGCTGGGAAGCCATTTATTGCCTTGGTAAAGAGTGGGGGCCTTTTCCTTAAAAAACATTTGCACAGTGGTGGTGCCTATTAAACATAAAATGCTTCTGAGATATCCACTGGAAAGAATATCCATGAATAAAAAATTAACCACTTAAATCAGTACTATTACTTTTCATTCTCTGTTTTCTTAATTTGCGTGTTGCTTTTATTCCCTTTATTAGCTTTCCATCATGATGGAGTTTTCTTTCCACAAGAGGCAATGAGGTCCTGTTATTCTCCACTGCTTTGTTTCATCTGCAGCTCACACAGCAATGTGATAGGGATATTGGGAGTTACAATTTCAGAACTGTGCATGCAGGTAGTTTGTCTTTAAAACATTATTTCTTTTTCTCCTCCTTGCTACTACCTGGGGTCTTTTGCCATATCATCTCTTTTATTTTACTGCTTTTTATTATTTCATTTTATGGTACTTTACATAGTCTGAGAACACAAAGAAAATTGATGGCTTCTGAATCAGAGGCTATTACAGCATTTTCCTGATTAGATGTCTCCTTGCTCTCAGTCAGATAAATCTTAAATAACACCAGAGCACTTTAGGTGAAAGTATAGTTTTAATAAAACTTACCGTATGTTAAATTCTTGGAGATTTTTGTCTTTCTAACAGCAGTCCTCATCAGGGTTATTAATGTAGAGTTATTAACTTTCAGATGTTCACTAAGGCCAAGTCTCATTCACTTCTCTTCAGTTTTCTTTCAGTGTTTTAATAAAATAGCATCATTATATCTTTGTCACATCTAGACCTGTCTCTTACATGCAGAGGAGAGAGGTGATTTACTGTCTTAATTTCAAAAGTCCCAAATTCTGTGCTAGATACAGTGGCCAGTGTTCATTGCAGCTGACAGACCATTCCCGGGGGAAGGTTGGTTTGGTAGAAACAGAGGAATGAGGGTGATAATGAGAGTCACTGGGCTGGAGGAATGGGCACGTGTTAATGCTGGGCAAAGACTAGCAAAGAGAATGGCCATGTAGTGAGAGTGACCCTGCAGCACTGACTTCTATTCAGACTAATTTTTTTCGTGATCACAAAACTAGATTCTAATTTTAGTGAATTCTCTTGCCCTTTGTTGTTAGCACGGAGGTGGTCACAGCTGGTGGTGGCAATGAGCCCACGAGCTGTACAAAGTCAGGGGAGGCTGCACTTCATTGCTGCTGTGCACAGGCCCATTCAATAAAGTTTGAGAGCATGCAACAGCAGTGTGTGCATTTTATGGTGTTGGCAGAGCCTCTTAGGTTTTAAATGCACTTTATTTCCAGTACTGTGACAGGGTTTTCATGCAGCTTGATGCTGTGTCTAAGGTTGCCTCAGCAGTTCCATTAGAAGCCCCTAATTTCCAGCTATGGTGCTGTGCAGCAGCCTGGTTACAGAGGACATACTGGGAAAGGATTTTGTCAAGATTAAGAAAGGGGAAATTCTCAACCCCTTCTAAAGTTATGTAGAGTAAAAATATTGAAAGGGAAGAAAGCCTCTCTGTGTGTGATTAAAATGGTCTTAGATGGAGTTTGGAGGTGCTTGGAATAAGAGGCTTGTCCATAGTAGAGTGGGAATATGGAGAGGATTAAAAGCAGAGCAGGACAGCATTTTCCATTAGGTGAGGACTGTGAAGTTGTTGGCAGTGACCTGGAGCAGTAAACACAAATGTCAGCAAGGCTCCTGCAGTGAGCAGGGGCTGCAGTGCTGTTCTGCTGGAGTTCACCACCTCCGTGTGCTGGGAGCTGTTCCAGCCACAGGATCTGCCTGCAGAGCTGCTTCTCTGCCTCGCCATTTCCATTCAATGGGATTGCTGATGACCTCTGGCTCACTTTATTTGGCTTGATGCTGGAATGGTGCCTTCTGTTTGTTGGGAATTGTCTCTAGTTTGGAAGGGAAACTCTTGGATCTCTACTGGTGGCATATTTGTGACTTGTAATAAACTTTTCTGTGACTGTGAACCATGTGCTTGACTAAAATGTAAGAGGAAATTAGCAGGACATCTGGCCTTTGTAAGGGTCAGACTTTCATTTTTACTTTCTTGACTAGAATTTCATGAATTCTAAGTTAATCTGAGTTGAGTGACCTTTTGCCTAGGGTAAAGGCCTATCTTGCCTTCCGTTTTCCCCATTTAAAAAGGTTTCATGTCCTGGATCTGTGAAATTGTAATTTTACACGGTGCGTAAGTTGGTCATTCCTTGCTCATACACTCCAATCTAAATCCACAATAGTTGGAGGCAGTTTGTGGTATTAATTAGTGGAAAAGGAAGACTTGAGTTAATCAGTTCTTAGTAAATGAGACCTTAATGGTTCTATCGACAGACTTCCAGTGCTGGCTTTGTGGACTGTTGTAGGAATTCAGCAGCATGCAGTAATCTTCACTTCCAAAATGAAAGTCTGTTAAAAAAGAAGTACTTTTGCATGACTTAAATCATCTGTATTAATTTTTAATTCCATATTTTTAATGTAAATTAAATGAATAGTTGATTTAGAACTAATGAAGCAAATGATACATCAAATTTTCGGAATGAGAAGGCATTTCTTGCATTAATGCTAAACAGGCTTACGTGTTACTCAGTCTCCAACTTTAGTCTGCCAATCAGACTTTGTTTTTCACATATTTTCTTAATAGTTTGCACATTTGGGGAATGTTTTTTACAAAAAAGAGTTTTAAAATATCAAATAGAGGTGATTCATCAAGATCTGGTTATTAACAAAGGCAGTATGTGTGTCTATGTATGTGCATATGTATCTGTGAGTTTATGCGTATGTTTTAAACTAGCAGGCCTTACACAGAATGTGATCACATTGTGCTTTCTTGGCCACATTCGTGGCCAAGAAATGGCCTGATTATTCTCCTTTTAAGTAAATTTGTGGACTTAAAAGGAAAACAAATAGATGTAAGCAAGATTGACAGTTGGGATTATAAGGAATTCTAATACTCTCTGCCAGAGTTAGGGTCATCTTTTTCCAATGAGGTAAAATTCATGAGTCTTCTGTTACAGTTTAAGTAGACAGGATTTGAAATTGCTGCACATCTAGATGTCTAAGAGTTGGTTAAATGCAGTAGTATTTGACAGGGCTCACTTGGGACTTCCATGGTCCACCTTGAGTTTCCTGTTCTACCTAATTCTTCAAGTAGGTTGATTTCTGATTTGGATTTTTAATTTTTTTTTTTTTCTGTTCACCTTCTTACAAAATCAGGAAGCTTGATCTTGGCTCTCCAGAGGGAGGGGTAAATTGGAACGTGCTAGTGGATGAATACCATGCTTCTGCTCCTGACTTTAGCCTGGGCTACAGTGATAACCAGCCAAGTGGGCCGAAACGCTTCCACAAAGTGACACCTTTCATATATAGATTTCCATATTGCTACCAGCTATAACAAGAAAGTGTTGTACATTCAATTTTTGAGCCTGTGTTGTGTGTAGTAGTCTTGCAAGGGGAGTCTTCCTGCAAGCTGCTACCAGCACAGGTGCATGCTCCTAAATACCCAGTGCAAAGCACTGCAAAAAAGCTCTGGAAACTTGAAAAAACTCTGGTGTCTAATGAGAAGTCTCGTGCTGATTTGAATTTATTTAAATGACTGTGAGAGCATGTGCTACCAAAGCCACTTTTCTCAAGACCTAATTGCTTTTAAGTCTTGAAGAACTCATCTTGTGCATGCACGTCTGCAATTCTAAACAGCTTTAAGATAAATGTAGATTAATGAAATGTCTTGAGAGTACTTGCCTATACATGCACTTTACCTAAATGGATGAATAACTGATTATATAAATGTTTCATTACAGAGAGACAGAGGAGAGTCTAAAGTTTTTAATTTAAATGAAGAAGCCTGGGACTGACTCTCATACGTGTCCAAATTGTATTCATGTGTCTCCTTGCTAGGAGTCTGCCACTCATTTACAGTCTGATCTCATCCCTCTCCAACAGGAGCAGATGGGGATTCTTGAACTTGGCCCAAATTCCTAGAAAGTCTCTGCACTGACATTTTGTGAAGGTGTGAGAGGAACTGGGAATTTGGATGGCAGAGGGTACAGTAACAGGGAATGGTACCAGGATGAAGTAGCAACACTTCCCTGCACGTCATTCAACACTGTGGCAATGTCTGTGAATACAGAATATCTCAGTGTGGCAGAATAAATGCTTCTCTCTTGCCATCTAGGTGACATGTGACATGGATATTCTTTGCTTGATTGTTATGCTCCCCATCGCCCCCCTCCCCCATTTGATCAGCTCAAAACTATCATTCTTAATGACATTTCTAAATTGTAACATCCTGATACTTGAGTCTTTCCCTCACTCCTCTCTCGTTCAGATTTGTAGGGGAATTTTGGCTGTTTTGTGGATATTTTGAGGCCCATGCCAAAGATGGGGCTGAAATGCAGATATTTCCTGTTTCTCTCTCCCTGGCCATGCTTGCCTATTTCCTTGTGGTCCTGGCATTGCAGCTCCCCTCTGGGGGAACCTGGGAAGGAGGACTCAAATCCCAGGGGATTTTGAACAAGAACGTGACTGGGTCTGCTGCCCATTGTTATCTAATGGAACAAGCAGAGATGAGTTGTGTGTATTACTGGAAATAAAATAGAGGGGGAAAATTTGAGTTGTTATAATAACTTTAACATTTTCCTCTTGGAAACATGATTCTGCCTTTTTTTAACAGGCAGTTCTCCCTTGCAAGTCAGACTGGTAGTCCCGTTTGCCCACAGCTTTTCTGATTGAGTTCTTGTTTGATTCTTCAGGGGCCAGAGACTTTGTGAGCAATATTACAAGTTGATTATTCATAATTTAAAGCAAAACATTAAAGATAACAGTGAGTGCTTCTGGTGGAGTAACTTCTAAGTACAAAATCCTCTTGCTTCTCTCAAAACATTAAATATTCACACCAGGAAAAGTCTGGAAGCTCTTCTTGAAAATGTGTGACTTCAGCCTCTGTGCCAGCAAGATTTGTGTTAGAATGAAATTGCCATATTGTGTCTGACTACAGTTGTCTCTCTATTTATTAGGTGTCTACTTACGTGGCAGGGTTTTCAAAGGAGAGCTGAACACATCTTTTGTTCATTAGTAGTATTTAATTAGTAGCATTATTTTAATATGTGGAAAGCCTGTGTCTCTGCATGTGTGTAAAATTGCACACTAAGCTGAATTACTGCTTTGCAAATAATTATCAGTTAGTGAACTTAAATTTGTTGCCCTTTTTCTTAAATTTGTAATTTATCAGTTATTTGTTCCACCATTCCAATACAAAAGTCAGGTATTGTTAATTCATGTATTTAAGTCTCTGGGACTGGGTGACAGCATGTAACAGAAGACTGAAGCAGAAGAGGGAATTACTGCTAGTGAGTGATGGATGCTGCTTTTCAGTACCTAGCAAAACAACTGGCAGATGTGTAGGCTGCACACCCAGTATCTGTTTACTGCAGGCTGTTGGAGTTATTATCTGCCATACCCAGCTCTGACAAGCACAGAGGAATCTTGTGTGCATCTCTCAGTGCAGGAGTCCTTTGCTGTCTCTCACTGCTTCCTCCCTTCTTTGTCTTTCTCTGTGACAAAATAGCCAGCACTGAGAGTGGATCATGTCAACCACCCTACTGCTATGAACTGAGCTTTGTCCTCAGAAATTCCGCAGCAGCTTCCAGGCCGCTCTGGCACCAGTGCAGGACTGTGGTGTCCCCTTCAGGGTGCCCTATAAACCGTGTGCAGTTTGTACCCAGCCCAGAGGCGCTCCAGTCCTGCAGGAAGCACGATGCTGTTTGGCACTGCTGTGCAGCTAAAAGCCACACCAGAGAAACTGCAAGGAAGAGTCTGCCTTTCAAGCTAAATATTCAAGCAGCTGCTTTTGAGCAGCAAGCCTGCCAGTCCTCTGGCTGCAAGGGATAATAGTATCCCGTGCTGTTCAGTCTCCCTCTGTGCAAGGAGCAGACCTCAGCTGACATTTCTCCTCAAGCTTTTTACCCCCATTTTCAGGCCTGCACATGTGTTTGTGGTTTTCTTTTAAATTGTATGATACAGTTCCTATAGTGAATCTTAATTTACTTCTTGTCTGACAAAGGTCCTCTTGTCTGTTTTAACGAGAAGCATGTGCTGACATCCACTCAATTCTTTTCATCAAGTATTTGGCAGCGTAATTAAATACGAAGGGTTGTTCAGACCATACACCTGCTGAAAGATCTGGCCTACAGTATGGATTTTTCAATGGATTTTGATTTACTCAACAGTTGGGACATAATAGAAATATGGTTGAGGCATAACCACCAGTATTCAAAATCTGCAATTTTTTATTTCACTCTTAACTATTAGTTTTATATTTAGTTTACTTTGTGAAAACAAAAAACTGTAACCCACACTTGCTAATGCAGAGATTGTGTAAAGAATTTAGGGAGGCATCAAAAATTTCAAGTGCAAAATGAAACTTCACATTTAATTGTTTACTGCTGAAACCATTCTGTCTTGGATGGACTGGGCATTAAAGGAACTCTGGAGTAAAGGAGACTCCTTTTATCCTTGTCTTGTTGCATTCTTCAGTGGTAAATTTGGACCTAATAAGAAATCACCTGATATTTTCTTAACCTCTCATGGAGCACAGGTTTTAGAAGCAGCTGGTGAGTTGTTAGACTTTCCAACTTAGCCCTGGAAATCTCAGGGAGGGCTGGTCAGATTCAGGTAATGTGGCAGCTAACAGTTGTGCAGTTCTTGTACATCCACTCCTGCCTGTGCTCTGTGGGATTCAGCTTAAATGGGTTTGTATGCAAAAGTCCTGGATTGCACATGGTGTCACTTGTTCTTTGTGAGCCAGTTCTGCAGAAGAATTGCTGTCTGTCTGTCTGTCTGTCTGTCTGGTTACCTCAAGAGGGAACGACATTTGTGCCGTCTTTCACAGTGAATACGCCTGGAGAGTTTCTCTCATCAGTGACCTGTTTTGTTGTCTGAGCTCTGCACATCTGCAAGACTCAGCTTCTTTTCTCTCCCATTAACACAGATGCAGAACAGGCGGATGTTTTATGAAATGGATGAGATATCTGTGTAGGTGGTTGAGAGCTGAGACTGAATCACAGAGCTCTGTGTCCATCTTTGCTGTCGTCACAGTCTGTATTTCAGAGCACATGGGCGAGCAGGAGGCAACTATGGGAATGGAACCTGGGGCAGCCTTCTGACCTCTGAGGGGGTCAGCCAACACACTTGGTATGTGATACAGCCACTTCCAGAGATACAGATATTGAAGAGCTCAGTGTTACTCCAGCTTCTATATCCTTTTTTTTCCCCTGCGCTTGAACTTCTAAAGGAATAAGCAGCTGACGCACCAAATAAACCCAATAGATAGGGATAAGGGCTCAAATGAAAATAAAGGCAAGACTTCTCTAACCAATACAAGGACACATTACCATTTCCCCTTTCCATCAGCTGGGACAGAGCTGGCTGTTGCAGCAACTGGATGCTCCTTGTACATGGGGAGCAGTTGTTTTATAGCAGCTGCTGAAGTGAGACTGGTTGGGTCTTTGGGAGGGCATGAACTGGTACAGGACACCTCCAGCTTAGTGGGACAACTGTGCTTGTCCCCTTTGCAAAAACAAGGGGAAGTGTGTTGGGGGAGAGTGGGAAAGCCCTGTGCATTGGCAGCTGTGAGAGTTCAAGCTCTGGGCTGGAAATCTGCCAGTGCAGCTCCTGACCACAGTGGGTACAATGTCTGTTATGGGTCACAGGAGATATCCTTCCTGTCACTTGTACAGAAAGTGACAGAGCCACTACAGATGCTTCTTTCTCAGTACTTTTTCCTTTTCTTGGTGAATATGCAACTTACTGGGGATTTTTAATGCTAACATTCAAATTGTTTAATTTAGTGATTGTCTGGTTTCTAAGAAAATGCTTTGCAGGTCTCCATCTCATTAATACCTTTATTCAAAGTGGTGATCCAAGCAGGAGACTAATAATAGAATTTAACACTGTTGCTTTTGATTTGAGAACTGCATGAAGAATGGTGTCAAATTAAAATACTTAGTGTTTTGTGTGTTGCTCTTTGTAGTCTGAACCCTTTTTGTGACAAGTGGCAGTAATTTTCTACAATTCTGGGAGAAAGCAAATGGCTATCTATTTCTAATTGCTACTGGTTAGGAGTGTGATATGTGTGTAATGCAAGAGAGATTGATTAGACTCGTTAATGACATGAAATGAAAATGTCAGAGTGTAAAATAAGCAACAGAGTTGCTGCATTTTTTATTACACTTTTGCCTTGGGTTTTGCATAATTGAAAAAGGATCATACACACAAAAAGGAATCTTGCCCTGCAAAACAGAACATCTGAGAAGAAAAAAGCTCTCTCAGTTATTGCTGTAAACTGAGTCCCAGGAGATTGGGGAGTATGATTTGTTTGAATAATCGCATGCAAAAAATATAGGGGAAAAAATAGAAGCAATATATATCCTGGTTTAGAATCACAGTGAGAAAACTGGGTTGCATCTCAACATGAGCACAAGATTGTTTTCAGGACTGGCAGAAGCAATGGAAACACTTCCAAACAGATCCTAATGATTCCATGCCTGGAAGATGTAGAAGGAAATAAATGTTCTTATTAATGTGTTATTTTCTTTAAATAAGCTGCAGTGCCTTGTTACAAGAATTGAGGCCTTGCTTTAATAATTTAAAACTTTTTTAAGACTAGGATCTGATGTCCAGACCCTTCTCCCTTTACCTTACTACTGAGGTGCCATCAGTAGCTGTTGGTCCTGAATCCTTCTGTGCTGCTGAGAGCCATCCAGATAATATTTTTGCAAAATGGCAAATTGGATGGCTTTCCCTGCCAGCTTCCCCTTTCTTCCCTCCAGACTCTTGTCTCCGAATTTGTGGCCTAGGAGGTTTGGAAGGCAGAGGAGCCTTCTTTGCCCCATGGGACTCTCTCCTGAGCCTGTGACTTTCTGGTGGGAAAACAGAGGGAAGGAGAGGTACATGCCCCTCTGCCTTTGCAAGAGGATTTTATGTCAAGCTTGTAAAAGCTGGGGAGGTCAAAAGCAGGCTTGGTCAGTGCAAGGCAGGAGAGAAGAGCTCTCTGGGAACAGAGTGGCCTCTTCTGTATGGCAGTGGGAATACCTGCTGCCTCGATGCCTGTCGTGGAAATGATTTCCTCAATGAGAGCATTGCAAGTTTTCTCATGAGCTCTGTGGTCTCCTCTAGATGTGCTAAAATATCTCCTGCAATGGAAATTATAAAAAATATCTGGTGAACAGATTTTTAAATTTCTGCTACGTTTGACTCCTGCTCTAAAGAAATTGTTACTCTACCTGTTTGTATCTTCTGCTGTCCCTGCATTAGCAAAGGCTCAGGAACTTAACCAGCCAGTTTGATGTTCTGTATATCCATTAGCATTAAATGTCAACACCTGAGGCTTAATATCAGATGAACAACTGGGTTTAAATCACATCTTGTTTTGGATTAAGATCAAGAATGACAAATTTTGGCTCAAAAACTTCTTTGGAAGGAGGAAACTTTAGGGGTGTGTAGGTGTGCTACAGCTTGCCCTGGGGCAGGGAAGAGGCAAGGGGCCTCTTGAAGTTTCTTCCAGCCCGATTTTCCATGTTTCTACAAAAATGTGATTACAGTGGTTGCTGGCTGTGCAAATTACTGTAGATAAATTGCTTTTGGCAACTTGTGTGTTTTTTATGGCTGTCTCCATCATCGTAGTTGATGCAGTTTTCCATGGGAGCAGCGTTACAGGTGCATCCATGCGGGGCTGGAGCGTGTGCTGTGAGCAGAGGTTTCCCAAGAGCACTGCTCTCACCAGCACTTCTGCATGTGTGACTTTGTGGAGAGCTGCAATATCAATATTGCCCACATTCCCTGAGGTGTCAGATAAGATGAGGAAGATAAATTGATTTTAGTAGACTGCCTCCAGCTCATGCCAGATGAGAGTCTTAACCTGATGCTATTTGTAGTTGTATTTTGTCTGATTGTGTAATTTCAATGTAAAAATTTGAAATCTTGAACACATGGGTCTGATTTTCCATGTGCACCTAATTTCTGAGCTCCTTAATTCATGGTACACAATCTGAGCTGCATATAAGATGGCTTTTATTTAAGACTACAAATACTTAAGTAAAACCCTAAATAAGCAAACCCCCAAACCAATCAAAAAACCCCACAATCCCTCCCACCCCAAAAAAAACCCACACAGAAACAGGAAACAAACCAAAAAAATTGAAGCATCAACCACAACAAAACTACCCCCCACAGAACCAGACAATAAGAATATCAGGTTGATCACCTGAAAACAAAATATTCTAAACCACTGTCTTGACATTTTCCGTCTGTTTAATACTGGGAACCCTCTGTTCCAATTTATTTTTAAACAAGTGCTCTGGGAACACAAATGAAAATGTTTCAAGTATTTCCACACAGATTTATTTTAGTTGAATTTATTCTGAAACTCATTTTTGTTGAAAAACATTACTGGGCCAGATTTATCCCTGGAGTAATTGCCCTTGATTTTTAATAGCATTGCAGGAAGGGTAAATTTGGCTTGTGTTTAATTTATAACACAGGAAATATGTACAGCTACATAGAACATCTTTACCCAGGGCATGGTACACAAGGGGAAAACATGCATAGTTCTATTAGTACTTTGTTAATTTAATTGTAACAACAGATGCAGCATTTCATTTATTTGACTGGTGTTACATAGTTGCTAATCAAAGTCTACCCCAGCTCTGGGGCCCACAGTGTAGGAAGAACAGGGTCCTGCTGGAGTGAACCCTGCAGAAGCCCAAAGATGCTCAGAGTTGGGGTTGTTGAGCTTGGGGAAGGGAGGGCTCTGGGGACACCTTAGAGCCCCTTCCAGTGCCTACAGTGGCTACGAGAGAGTTGGAGAGGGACACTGGACAGGTTGGAACAGCTTTAGACTGAAGGAGGGCAGTTTTAGATTAAGTATTAGGAAGAAATTCTTTACTTTGAGGGTGGTGAATTGCTGGAGCAGGTTGCCCAGAGAAGTGGTGGCTGTGTCCATCCCTGAAAGTGTTCAAAGTCAGGCTAAATAGGGTTTAGAGCAGCCTAGCCTGTTGGAACTAGATGATCTCTTAAGTTCCCTCCTAGTCCAAACCACTGTATGATAATCAAAGTGTATGTTTGTTTCCCCCTACTACAACACTGAGTGAAAAGCCTCAGACTTTTTTGAAATATTAAGCAGTTGTGCAACTTTCTCTACCTCAATAATCTGATATTTTTGCTGATAGCACTTTGGTTCTGAATCTGTGAGATGTCTTCCTTTCTGTTCATAGCACTACCTGTTTCTTCTGTGTTTGGAGAAAGAAAAATGCCACAAGAGAGACTTTTTTCCTCTTTTCCTCTTTGTTTTTTTTTATTCCCACCTCTCCTCCCTTTTTAGGTTACAACATGCTCAGAGTTAACTTTAAAATGGAGCTCTCTAGGAGGTGCAATTTAGGCACAATTATGTGCACTGGCATTTGGTATTTGTTCAAGAAAGTGCTTCCATTAAAGGCATTTCTTAAATTGGAAACCAGAATAGTGAACTAGTGAGTGCTACTTGTGTTTGGTGGCCTGGAAATAACAGAAATATTTCTACCGGTATTTCCAGTGATGCAGTTTAGATTCCTTTAAATAGAAATTTGTGCCTCTTGCTTAACCAGGACACACAGAAATGAGATGTTTCCAGCTGTGTTACGGGTAGTGCTATGTAGCTACATCTGTGGCTGGGGGGAGCAGTAATTCTGCTCAAGGGCTTCCTTTGCCTGTGTGAATGTCCTGGCTCCAGGAGAGGAGCAGCATTTCTCTCACTGCTGGACTGCTTCTCTGCAGCAGAGCAAGCACCCCCAAAATGTGTTATCCCCTCCTTATATAAATGTCATCAGCCAGAGAGTCATTGGCTTTGAGTTCATCTAGTCCAGTCCCCTTGCAGTGGGGAAGGACATCTTTCACTTGAATTTGTTGCTCAAAACTCCATCCAACCTGGCTTTGAGCACTTCCAGTCATGGAGCATCCACAGCTTCTATCAACAACCTGGGCCAGTGTCTCACCGCCTTCATCATAAAACATTTCTTCCTTTGTGACTCTTCTTTCCATTCCTTTAAACAGTTTGGCTTCCAGGTGTGACAGCCCTTTTCTCTCTTTGATTTTACCAATCTTTGGGACTTTCCACAGTTGCTTAATGATTTACTCATCTTCCTGTACAGGGAGGAAGGACCTTTTTGACTCATGTGTAGCAGGTAGAAGGGGTTTGTTATTCAGTTCAGCCTCTCTCATGTAGATCACAGGAGCACATTGCTCTCATTATGTAGATCGCTATTTCAGACCAACAACATTAATAGTACTTGCAGTCATTTTGTTATCTGGATAATTAATCCACAAGGTATTGCACACAATGTGGTGAATAATACAGGAAATTATTAAACTGAGTGTTTTCCACAGGTTTTACTATATGTGAAGCTAGAAGTAATGGGCACGCTGGAGATAGTGTAAAAAGCAGTGGCGGGTTGGATTTGTTCAGTATTGCTGTAGTTTATGAAACTGGAGCTGCAGTTTCTAACTCTTGATTTTTGAAGGCACCTTGCCCATTGCTTTAAAAAAGCCATTTGGGAATCTAGATTCTCTAGACTTCTCATAACCTCAGTGGAGGAAGGTGAGAGTGTCTGGAAGCTGCTTGAGAGATGATACATGACTTTAGTGCTGAACATAGCTGCTTTGATTTGCCCTCTGGATAACCATGCTAATGCTATAAGGAGCTTGCTTTCCCATTTTAGCTGCAGCAGTTAAAGGCCTAAAGGTAGGTGACATGAATGCTTCTATAAATATGTATGTTTTAATCAAGCCATTGTTTATAATTAGATAATAATCATAATGGTATAAATAAGGGGTAGATGGGATGTAGAAAAGGTCTTAAGCAAGAGAGAGACAAGTGGTTGATGTAATTGGTTTTTAGCTGAGGTATTGGGTAAGATTAGGAGACGGCAGTTGCAGCTGAACAACTCTGATTCATCTGATGTAAGGAAGGGTAGAATGAGGTGTGAGAATTTGGATGAAATTCTTATTGCCCTGGCCTTCTGTGTCTGCCTTACTCATTTTATATACTGTCTCCTCCTGCTTCTCAAGTCACTTGCTGAAGTAATGAAGCTGTCCCATAGGCGGTTTTTGGAAAGGAATATTTAAAAGACATTTTCAGAGGTTTTCTACTAAATGGATGTCAGTACTTTCTAGCAATAGAAAAAAAAACCCCGGATGGGATAAAAAACTTTGATATCTGCATAGATCTCTTTTCCTGATAAAGAGTCTGTGCTGTAGACTTTCCAAACTTACCCATCTTTGCTCTACTATAAAATTACTAACAAATACATTACCTCCCCAATAGTGAGAGTGGTACTTCTGAGGGTGAGCAGGCACGTTTGCTGGCATGCACTTTAGTAAAGCTGGTGTTACTGTGTGGGAAAGTTCATCCATTGATTTCAGTTTTTTAATGGTTATTGTAAATTTTTTGTCACTGTGTGAATTTAACTAAACATTGTTTTCCTGGAAGCACTGTGCTTTCAATGGTAGTAAATGTTTATGTTGAATGGAAGCCATAGGAAAGCATTGAACACAGTAGGGTGCAGATCAAAATTAATTTGCAGACATACACTTCCTGAATCAAAACCTACACCCCTGCCCAGCCACAAAGACTTGGAGTTTATTCCACCAGGCCCTGAGGTGTGTGTGTAATTAACTGTGTTGGTAAGAGGGAAACGGCTCTTTAAATGAGGGTGTTTTACCCAGAACTGTGGGGTTGATGGCTTAGCTGCGTATGAGATGGTGCCATGCTGGTGGGCTCTCCTTGGCTGGCTGACACCCTGCTCAAAGGCACATAGTACTGTATCTATGCAGCCCAATTTGTAGCAAACAGGTTAGTAGTGCTGGCAAGGTCAGGTTTGGGGATCAAGGTGGCAACCAGCATCTTTTTTTGTCTGGGAAATCAACTAAAGAGTTACCTAAAATATGAGTGGGATGTTACCTTTGTGTGAAAGATGAGCTGACAGTTGTGTCTCTCTGTAAGGACACAATGTTGGCTGAGTGCAGTCAGTAAAATTTGCAAAAGTTTTATTTGTAAGTCCCAAAGGCCTTTGATTTCCAGGAAGATAGAATATATAAAACGGGGATAATGATTCAGTCATCTGTGTAGACTTAGAGAGCCTACTGGCTCCCTCAAGTATGTGTGAACAGTGAGGTTGCTCCAATTTTTGTTCCAATTGCCGCTTGTAAAATAAATGAAGTCTAATGGAACTCGAATAGGATTGATATTTTGTCATTTCAGAGTTACTGGAATTCTACTCTTTTCATACAAGTTGTTCTGTAGGATTCAAGGGATCTGAGTCTCTGCACTAGCTGATTGTGTTTTTGCAGTTCTCACTCCGGAGTAACTTTGCGTGATGCTGATACAGACAGATCCATGTCTGTATTTCCCCTAGTGCATTGCATAGCTGCAATCCCAGCAGACTATGCCTGTCTCTTCTGAGGGTTTTTCTTCCTTGCAGGGCTGTTTGCTCAAGCAGGTACAGCACAAGCTGCTGTAGAGTTTCTCCAGTATGAGGAGCTGGGACTGGCTGGAGCAGAGTGCTGGCTGCTGGAAAGATCCAGACTTTGTTCAGCCCATATTCACCCATCTTCCTTTGCCAGCTGCAGTGTGCTGCCTTTGGTGCCCGTGGTGTTGATGCTCGCAGCAGTGCTGGAAAGGTGCAGGCAAGAGAACAAGAAGTATTAATGACAAATCTGTGCAAGGGAAGGCTCCTGGATGGGTTACTTCTGATTGCCTGGTAGCTTTCAATAACCAAATGTCTTTCTAAACTGGAGGTGATCCTGCCTTTGTTGTGTTTCTGTGCAGCTTTTTCGATCTTTTGTGGGGATCAGGGGGACAACATCCTCTGTTCATGCAGGCTGCTGGGTTCAAGTGTTTAACATCACATATCTCCATATGAAAAAAGTTATGGCTGGTTTTCTAACATTCACATTAAAGGATTAACATTCTTAGATTAAATGGGACTTAATTGTAGCAAACGTTTACTTCAATCTTAAACACAAATGTAGGTGTTAAACTCACACTGGGAGAAGTGACTGAAGGTGCAGTATTTACACCCTGCTGAGCACCGAGGCTGTTGAGGAATACATGCTGTTTTGAAGAGCACAGATTTTGATAAATGGGTCTCTGTCTTATTATGAACATACTCAGAAAGAACGTGCTGTATTCACCAGTGGGATAGGAAAGCCCTCAGGCTGCCAGCTCTCATTCTGGCTTTTCAATGTGGATTTTTGTCTTGGAGTCATTTCTGAGAACATTTTTACTAGTGCAGCTTAAAAAAAGCATGTGTTTAATGTGTCTCTTTTTGTTGTTGAGATGATAAATCCACAGGCAAATAACAAAAAAACAATCACTGGGGACTTTGGTAATAACTTGGGAAGGAAGAAATTCATAAAAATAGGCTTGGGGTGAAAATAGCGTCAATCCTTTAGGCATGAGACTTCTAAATCCCTTGTGTTTGTTTTGCAGCACCAAGAAGTTCACAGTTCTGTGTTATTAACTCTGACATATTTCTAAATTTTATTCGGTGTATCTCTTAATTCATAACTTTGGATTTTTATTTTAAATATCATCAATTTAATTTTCTAAACTTCTTTTAGCAAATTACCTGTTTGGATTTTGCCTCTTGATTCTAAAGCAAGCATTTGTTCAATCCTAAAAAAGAGAGTGGTTAACATGAAATGGCTCCAAAATGTCTGACAAAATGCTGCTTATAATAGAACAAAGCATAGTGTTGTTATAATTTATGATGTTTCGTATTGATTTGCTCATCCAAAAAAGCCTGTCTTGCTCTCTCTGCTTTTGGTATCCAACATGTTGTCTTGTGCTGACAACCACAGCTTGTTCCAGAGTAATTTAAGGCTCGGCAACTTGCTCAGCATCACAAATCCAGTTTTTGGTAGAGCTGAGAATAGAGCCTCTCTTTTCTGTCATGGCTCAGTTCCTCACTGTAATTGTGGGGCAGCTTTCCTACTGACTGAGCAAGTCTGATGTGACCAAGCTTGTTATAATGAACAGTGTTTCTTCAAATTTTGATGAATTCCCCTCATTCAGTAATTTTTTTCAGTTTTAAAATATAATTCATTGAATTATATTCAGTGAATCATGGCAAAATATGATTGTCTAATTAAAAAAAGAAGCAGATGTTAATATTCTATTTTGCAGTCTGGAGTTCACTGCGTGTTAAGCAAGCAGGTTGATTGTGTTGTAAGATGACAGGCAAGCTATGGTGTGTGTAGGAACTTGAGTGACTCGGGATAAAAAGTTTGAAAGTGTCGTGGCAGTTTGGTCAGTTTTTCTCAGGTTTATGGGTCTAGTAACTTGTCACGAATTTACAGTAAAGGGGATTCCACATATTTTTATTTCTTTAGAAACAGCGCTCACATTGGTAGACCACCTTCCCCACAGTGAGGTGCAACCCCAGGAATTAGTAATGTTTGAGATACCTACATAAATATCAAGTCAGCTTTCACTCTTAGTCATAAAGAAATTTCTTCTTCTAGTAAGTTCATAACGTCTTTGTAGGTTATGCAGTTGTGGAGAAAATTAGTAATTAATTTAGCGATAGGAAGCATGAGAGGCAGTGCTTGTGCAATGAGACACAGCACAATGTGCCCACTGGAGTGCTGACTATTTACCTGTGACCCTTTGTTGGAGTGCTTTTGCTTGCAAAACTGGGGTGTGCTTTTTTGGAGGCCACATGGACTCACTGGAATTTTGATTACAATTTTTCTGTGGCTTTTTTTTAATAGCTCATTTAGCTACTGAAGAAGATCAGGAAAAGGATGACAGAAAGACCCCTTGCCATTTCTTCCTTCCTTCCACAAATATCTGAGACAGTGAGATACTATCCTGCTGAGGACACTCCATGGTGACATTTTAAAGGAGTCCTTAACCTGCAGTTCATTGCCAATATAGAAAGTTTGCTTGCCTGAAAGTTTCCCTCTTTGACTGCCATCCCAGCAGGTGCTCAGAGCCTCCCAAGTTGTGTTTTCAGCAGCAGAACAAAGAGCAGGGCTGGCTTCAGGCATGAAGATGTGCAGCTGGCAGTGGAGGTTATGATTGCCTATCAATAGGTATTCATTCTATTAATTAAGCTGCTGCTGTAAAACCCAGCTAGAGGGACAGCTTTTCAGCCTGCCTGTTGTAAAGTAGGCTGAGTCACCTGTGAAGTGATGTTAATAAGAGGGCTCCAAGGCTTGTGAGGAGGCTTTTTTCAAGCTCTCTTCTCTTGGGGCTGGCAGCAGCCTCTTTCAGAGATGTGGCTGCCGGGCTGTTTGTGAATGACAAATGGCATTCACTTCTCTGGAAGCTCTGTACACAGCTTTTGTGAACCTTGACTAGCGGGAGCCAAGCTGTGACCTCACACTGCTTTTGTTCCTCAGCTGTGGGCATGTCTGAGAAAGCCTTCCAGCCCCTTTCTTGGCTCTGCAGAAGTCTTGTTTGCAGCCCTTTGGTTTTTGACTTCTTTAAGGTTTTTCTTTATTTTTGAGCATGAAGATGCAAGAATATGCACGTTTTATTTTCCATTATGAGACCACTGTGAGCTAGTGTGTGACTTCTGGGATGCAGGTGGGTTGTTTTAACCACTTGATGGACATCCTTGCAATGCCTCTTAGGACTATTGGGAGGTTTTCTTCTGTTCAAATTACATACTTCAGAATTCTTGCATTTCAAGCTTAGGTTCAGTTCAGTTCCACTTCTGTAGGACATAAAGCAATTGAGCTGCCTTCTCTAAAGCCCTCGAGAAGGATGTGAGGAGCAGAGTGGGGGTTCCTACAAACTCCAGTTCACAGCTCACCCTCTTCACAAGTGCTGCTGAGGAAGGACAGCCTGAGACTTTGCTCCAGGTGGTCTCTCAAGCAGAAAGGTAACAATTGTAGGAAATTCCTTTCCTGCCACCAGTTCACAAGCTCAACAAACAATCCCTTTGTGAAGGCATTGGGGTCATCCTTCTAGTTTCTTACTCTTCTTTACTACTTGGAATTTGATAAACAGTTCTTTTCTGAAGGGATTAGGGAGCGGTGGTCTGTTTCTCCCTTCCTAAACCTTTTAAAGTCTTTTTAGAAAAGATAAAAAAGATAAAAAGTTGACAGAAAATATCCTAGAAACAGTCCTATGTCACCATACACTATAAATTGTTCTGTCAGAGTATATGCTAATATCTCCCTTGTGTACATGCTAAGCTTGTGTGATTGCTTTTGTTTTAGGTGTTGACATTCTTGGTGCTTCATTCCAGGGAGGCTGAGAAGCCAAAGGCAACTCAGTTGTGTTGTAGTAACACATCAATGCTGTTCAGAGGGAGGCTTGTTCTGTAGAGAGCAACGCCCTTCCGCTGGAGCAGCGAGGCAGGCTCTGCTGCCCTTTCATGTGCAGCCTTCTGGCTGAGACTCAGCCCTGCCCTGGTGTCACAGCTTCCTGATTTATGAGCTTGCAGGAGAAGCTGCTGATTGTAGCTGCTCATTAAGAGCAGCAGTGAAAAGTCACCAGCTTTGACAGATGTGACTGAGTGTCAATTTTTCTCCATTTTAATTTTCTGTAAATTCTTAGTTTCAGACCTCTCATTCTTCCCGTAAGTGAGCAGATGATGTTGCTCCTCATGCCCTGTGGCATGTTGTGTTCTTTGCAGGACGCCTGTTGATTGCTGTTGCATTTTAATGGTCGTGTGTATCAGGCTTGGCTGTCCTAAGCCCACTTGAAGCTTCCAGGAGGCTTGTTCTGGCTGCCATACATTCTTACACCCACTCAATCCTTTTAAACCATTAGAGCATTGTACTTTTGGTTAAGGTCATGAGTAGGGTGTGGAAGAGCATTAAAAAAATTTTTTTTACTCTACCTCACTTTTGGAAGATTGTTCATCAGTTTTACCAGTGTCCGCATTTTTGCTTTTTCCTTCAGTTCTTGTTTTCCTTCCTTGGTAGTGGTTTCTTTTTCCACTGAGTCGCAGTGTAGAGCCTCATACTAAAATGCATCTCTGCCAGCTGAGAGTGGATAAAACAGGTCTGGGCAAGGAAGGGTGTCTCTTTGTGGACATAGTGCAGGCTGGAATGTGGATGTAGTTGCCTGAGCCAAGACTAACTCCTTGAGGTGAAGGTTTTATTTCTTTCCTGTGATTAAGCTGGGAGTGTGTTAGTTTGGAGTAGCAATAGATTCAAGGAAATTATTTCTTTTTGTTTCCTCTTGTCTGTTTCTAGGAAATCTCCCTGTGTTAAGAAATCAAAACAGAGGCTGGATGCTTGCTCTGAGCCATTTGTCACCAAAGGGAAGGGAAAAAAGCAATCTTTGCTAGTGCTAATTTTTTTTTTTTCCTCCTATGAAAAGAGTTTCTTCCTAGAAAATGAAAAGAACTTGAGTTGTTGAGTTGGCAGGTAATTGATATATATCTGCCTGGTGTGGAGAAGTACTTAACTTTTACATAACTACCTATGAGTCTGTTTAGGAAGCTGCCAAGCAGCAGTGGACTGTGTGGTTTTTATTATGTCAGTGTATTTAAACTTGTTGCAAATGGCCTTCTTTTATGGGTGGTTAGAATTCCTTTTAAGTTGTCATTCAGAAAGCCCTAGAGGAGAGGGGAGCTGTGACAGCTCAGCAGATCGTGCTGTGCCCCAACTCCAGGCAGGATGTGCTGTGCCCTCGGGAACAGCACGGGGCACCGAGCAGAATCTGGTTCAGCAGCCCCACTGTGCTCCTGGCCAGACTTGGGCATTTACACCACTGGAGTAACTGAGGCAGCATGAGAAATACTTTGCTTGCTTGTTCTCATTTTTGATGCTGTAGCTACTGAATGCATAACTACCTGATTTATGCAGAGATTTTAATCTTCTGACCCCCTTGCAAACACTTATTAATTGCACTCATAGATTTTAAATTTGTAGAACTAGACGGAATAATTATGATCCTGTAATTTGGTCTCTCTGTGCAGCTGAACACAAATCTTTTACTGAATCGATGGTTTCCCTCACTTAAAAAGTGTTCTCCTTATTTAAGGAATTTGTTTTCTAGCCTCAATACCCAGTCATCAAAATTTCTCAAAGCATTGTTAGGCTTGATGCTTATACGATTATTAGGCTGGTATGGATCTCCATTTCTTAAAAATCTAATGAGCAGAGCTGTTAGAGCAGCCTCAGTATAGGGCACGTTCTCCCATTTACAGATGTTACTCTTCCATTTGCTTTTTAACTTCCTAATTTCTTTATAACAAAGAAAACTTTGTTTGCTGTGCAGTTTGTTTGCTGCTGTTTGTCGTGTTTACAGGGTTGCTAAGTAACCTGCCTCTTCTCTTGCTCCAAATTTTTTCACATATATCAAAGGCATTTTTAACCTTTTTGGCTTTGATCTGATTTAAACTTCTGTGTGGTTGAATATTTGCTAAGATCTTCCATCATCGTCATCCTTCACTATCATCACAGCATCCAGAAGAGGATTCATGTTTCAGGAGAATGACCTACACTCTTTGGTCCTGGACATTGTTTGGCCTCACTGGACACACATTAGTCTCTATCTTTCTCTCTAGATCATGTGAAGAAAATACAGAACAAGTGGAAAAACAACCACTATCAACATGTTTCTCTCTTCCCTGAAGAATCTTGCTGAAGTCCTGTGAACTAGATTTTAAGAGCATTCAAGATTCACCAGTCTCCTTTTAGGTATCTCAAGTCAGATGTTTGAAATGTTTTCACTCTCCCAGTTGATAAGGGGCTACTGGCTGCTCTGGATTTCCCCTTCTCCCTCAGAAATACCTGTTTAATGTTAAACCTTTTGTATTTGAAGAATCACTATCCTCTGATGCTGATGTTTGCAGAATTAGAATGACTTAGAAGTAAGACTTCCTGCTAAAATTGGGGGGGGATTTAGTATATTTGTTCCTTTAGTTCAGCATTTTTGTATATAAACAAGGTTTTGAGTCTGTCATCCCCTTCTTCTTCCCAAGTTTTTCTATTGTGTTCCTATTTGCAGAAAGTCCTTTACCACTGGGTGCCACTGTTTGATAGTTCTTAACATTTGCCTCAGTGAAGACCTGAAGAAACTCTCCCCTCAGTCTTTGGACTTTGATTTTAAATCAAGGCTCAGTTTTCATGTGGCAACCCATGTTTTAATCTAGTAAAATTTCGTTCAAACAAACTTGTCCTGATTTTTAATTTACAGCCCACACTGATGGGTCTGCACTGATGATGGTGCACTGTAGCTGCAGGTAGTATAAACTGATCTTATTTGCTTTTCTGCTCTTAAAAATCTCTTTAAAAATGTGTCATTCCAGAATTACATATGAATCACTGTTGACCCATGTATAAGTAAATTGCTTGTTACCTTTGGGGATTAATCTAGTTGCAAACTGTGCTGATGAATGCCTTTCCTAAGAGGCATAATATCATTATCATCTCCTGAAAATCATGTTACTGTGCTGTTATAATTACCTGTGTAGTGTTTTGGTGAAAGTTACGTGTATGTTTAGTTGTGTGCCTTTGCCAGTTGTAATTTATTCCTTCCTTTCAAAGACCTGACATAGAGGAGAGGACAGCAGGGTGTGCACGACATGCTGTTCTGCAGGGCAAAAGCACTACAGTCACTTAGGGCCTTTTGGATGAGAGGTGTCCAAAACACTGGGTCTTCTCCTTGTCATCAGAATGGCTTTCCACGTTCCCAACCCTGTCTTTGGATTTCAGTAATCAAAAGGATACTGAGCAAAATGAGTTTGGGGAATATAAAGTCCTTAAGAAACATGTAGGGAATTTAGGAAAGACAAATGATGGAGGATGCACAGTGTGCAGTGTGCCAGGCTGGAACCGTGGTGTTACAGCAGGTGGATCACAGACCAGGATTTAGGGCAGATGGGTGCTGTTCATTGAGCTCCTCTTCATCTTGTGTCTTTCTGTCCTTTCTACTACCTGTATTAAAAATTAGATGCTAAGTAGTTTGTTGCAGTGAAAGTCAACATCTGAGTTTTGCCTGTGTCAGACAAAAAGGGGGCCTTTTGGAAGGTCTTCATCTTCTCCTCTTCAGTATTCTTAAAGCACCTTGTGTGCAGACCTCTTCTTGCAGTAGGAGGGGAAAGGTACTTTCTTTCTGTCTTCTGCCTTTCATTATAGAGGTGCATTGACACCTCTTCAGCATTTTAACCGAACAAGAGAAGAAAGAAATGCAACTATTTACAGCTGATCCTTTCATCTGGTTCGAAAGCCAATGGTAGAGAGCTTCCTTGCAGATCTTGCAGCCTGAGGGAAATTTCTTTGGGATTAATACAAATTCCTGTCATTGAGGTACCTGGGGTCTTTAGTGAAAGGTGTGAGGCTGTTTTTAAAGCTGTTTGTGTCTTCTTGCATCTCTTTTTCAAATGAACTATAGGCCAAGAGGAAGGAGCTGTTCTGTCCTCAGCAGCATTGTTGTCCAGGCCTTTGCCTCAGTGGGGATCAAGGCTGTCCCTCTGCACTCGAGACTTGATTGAACTTCAAAGCCCTGGAACAGAGACTGCCTGGTGCTGTTTAAATTGAAAAGGAGCCAGGAGCAGCTCTTTGCATTTGAGAGAATTGTAACAGTGTGGAGTACTGTCCCAGATCTTGCACTCTGCTTTCCTTTAGGTGTCAGTGCCAACGCAAACATTTTTAAAATTACCCTCTTTCTTCTGATTTCTCATTTAGTGGATGTTTTA
Source organism: Petroica traversi (assembly GCA_025920805.1). Lineage (NCBI taxonomy): Eukaryota > Metazoa > Chordata > Aves > Passeriformes > Petroicidae > Petroica > Petroica traversi. Next base: position 8,899,312 of record JAHLSL010000061.1, read on the forward strand.
TCTGTGCTTTGTTGATGTTACTCTCAGCAGTACTTAAGGGAAGAAAATGAGTGTTAACGGGATTTCCTTCAGATTTTGAGTGGGTTAGGTCATTTTAATATCATCTAAAGTGACAACAGGAACAGCTTCAGGAGCCAGCAAGCTCTGCTTCTTTCCATATCCTTCACATCACTGAGATTGCTTTGGGCTGTCCTGATCAAGTGAGCCCTTGTTCCTGAGAGAATTATCTGTGATCTGTCAGTCTTTTGGCAGCCATGGAGTGAATAAAGCCATTAACTAATGAAGCCATGATACCTGGTGTCAGGGGGTGCTGTGAGTTAAACTGTCCTGGCATGGGATGGACAGAACTTTGTCAGCCTTGGGATGGGATGTGAGATTTTGAAGTGCATGACAAGAAGCAGCGATATTTGCCTTGCAGAAATGCGTGGTAGTTTCTAAGACACTTTTCTCTTTTGTGTGTGGAGCAGTTAAGAAAAGGCAGATGCCTGTTAAACGTTTAAAAGGTCTATGATGTTAATTCTGAGGAACAGTAATGTTGAAGTAACCTGGTAACAGGAAAGTACTCAGTGCTAGTCCCAGGTACATACTGCCCTGAATGTGTTTGATTTGAGGCAGGTGAAGACACTACAGTTTGGATGTAGAAGCAAAGCTTTTGTCACTGGGAAGTGGCAGCCGTTTTGAACAAAGCACGGTGGGCTGGGAGGAATTGCAGCCACCAGGACCTCTCTGGTCCTCCCCTCTCCCTCCACGGGCAGTCTAACTGTGTTTTGCCACGACCCAAACTCCATCCTCCCTTTCAGCCACAAAAGGCAGTGTAAGAGTAAAATTCCTTTATTGGTGTCTGGCTTGAGCATCTTGGCTGGGAAGAGTATTTTGTATTCTGTTTTCGGGAACTCTTATTTTGAATTAAAGGGTGAACTGAGGGAAGTTATTAATGATATCTATAATCAAGGATTAATCAAGTAAATCTCTCTAGTCGAGTGCCTCTTACTGCACTGAGAGTAGATAGATAAAGACGATAGCGGTGTGGGCTTTCATGTGCAAACAGTGCTGAGGTGCTGCCTGCAAAGCACACTCTGCATTTAAGCAGCTCTTTTGCTTTCTACCCAAGCTGGCTGATGCGAGGTGGTGCTTGGTCGTGTGACATCTGAGCAGAGACATGCTGAAGAATTTTTATTTCAAATCCTCTTGAAATTGGAAGGGGGAGAATAAAACAAGATTTTGTTTCCTGAAGAATGCCTTTGGGTTACTTGTAGCAAACTGCAAGTCTGCGCAGTAGTTTAAAAAGCTAAAAATGTAAGTCTTAAAACGAAGTGTTTGATGGTTTACAGGACAGCTCAGAACAGATGTTAAAGCTTTTTTTGAGAATAAAATCTTCAGGAGGTATTTGGCGTTTGAGCTAGTGCTCCTGTGGAAGATATTAGTTCAAGAATTTATTAAGGCAAAAAGGAAATCACGTGAATTTAGTCTTAATGTGACTTTTGGATCTAATACCGTCTATTATTTTCATGTCCATTGGTATTTTTAGGCATTTATTTATCTGCTTTTTAAGGGGCCTCAACGCTACCTCTGCTTTCACAGCTGGAAATAATTGTGGGAACCATTTGAAGGGTGAAAATGCCATATATATGTGTAATAATATAAATATATGGTGTCTCACAGGAATTTTTATATTCAGATTCCATATGTAGAGGGTGATTTCTGGTATGAGGAATATGAGATAGAAAATAAATGCAATTCCCTGAATGCCGTATAAACATGAGAGCGTTTGGGTTTCTTGTGAATTAATTTCTCCTGTGGAAGCCAAAGGAGCCGTGTTGTAGCAAAAACTCTGGCAGCTGCTGAATCCTTAACCTGGCGTTGTTAAGATATCTGTTACAAACACTGGTATCTGTCTGTGGTTCTCTTTGTACACGTGTTTCCTGTGTTACTACCATTAAGGGACTTTAGCTGGAAAAAACCCTCTGTAGATAGAATAAAAATAAATAACATTGGAAGCAAAGTATCTGCTGGACACATTCCCCCAAATGTGACTCACGCTTCTGGCTTGCTCCACATTGGATGTATCTCTTCAGCAGGACCAACTTCTGAAGGGTCTTTTCTGTTTTCACTGAACTTCCTTGTGCTCCAAGGAAATTAAATGAGAGAATTGCAAGTATGTGACTGCTTGGTCTTTGCTCTTCAAGGTTGAGGTACCTGTATGGTACTTCTTGATTAGTCTAAGAGCCTCTTTTTGCTTGGAAACAGTAACTTCTGTCTGGGAGAATACTGAATCCGTCAAGGAATTTTTCTACAGAGGAATTTTCTTTGTCTGGTGGGATGTTGAAATTCCTTTGCAGTTGGTTTGAGGAGTTAAAATTCCTCTTCCGTGCAGGATCCCCAATTTATTCTTTCTCTCTGTGGATCAAAATCCACATATACAAAAGAAGTTGTGGACAAAGACTGTGTGAGTTACTCAGGCGCGACAAGTTAAGGTAGATAAATGCTTTTGTTCTGCTTGTACAGCATCAGCTAATTCAGCAAATGCACTGGGGAAGCACCTGCCAAATTAGTGGGTGTATTAAACTTGAGCCAAGCTCAGCTACAACGTCCCCTGAATCCAAATCTCTTTTATTTGGAGCAAGGTAGCAAGGAAACACAGCAATGAATTGTGCATTCTCAGTCGATCATGTAACAGCAGATGGTTAAAAGGAGCCTCTCGGATGCTCTTCAGGCAGTATATTCCTGCTAAGTGATTATTTGGATTATTAATGTCCCACTGTAGCACCTAGTGATGATCTGAAAGCAGCTTTATGGGCTGTGACTTTTGTGGTGATGAGCACTAGAGAGTCATGGAATTAATAATGTTTTAATTGTTATTGCTTGAACATTGATTAAACTTGTTTAAGGACTTTTAAGGGATTCTGTCATCAAACTTGACTGGTTTATTGGTGTGAGCCTGAACCTCAGAATGAAACTCTGGGGATTAACTGCTCTGTTCCTGTCTGCCCTTGGTGTGGTGAATCCTTTGTGCCTCAGTTTGCGTTTTATGTGAAACTTGCCTGTGCTTTTGTAAATGTTAGCTTTGACAGGGGTCAGGTAGAGATTACTTTAATTGTTTGCATATAATGTTACACAGTGACTGTGCAGGACTTTGTCAGTGGCCACCAGCCAGGCTGAGGTTTGCAGAGGGTGTGAGAGAATTCACTGAGTGGGAACTGGGCACCCTGTGTGGCTGGCTCTGTTTGGAAATCCTAGTTGAAGTCATTTGCAGCTTAATCACACATGGAAAGACTCTTGTCTTCCCAGGGGAGTTTTCATTCATTCATGTTTGCTGCTAGTAGGGTTCATGTTACAGTAGGAAACCACAATTACTGACCTCTGAGTTGAATGCATGTTTTAAAAATAGTGATGGGACAGAAGAAAGAAGAATAAATAGACTTCACGTTAAGGGCTTGCTCAAACCAAATCGATGTGCTGCAAAATACAGCACCACACTTGGAGAAATGATTGAATCAAATTGTTTTTCAGGGGCTTGTGTCAAGAAAATTGTACATTGTTTATGGCAGTTATAGAGTAATTCTGTGTTTTTTATCTTCACCTAAGCAAACAAGAATTATCTTGAAGAAGTAGCAGGTTATTTTTGGATTTACTTTAACAGAGAGCTGTTGATGATAAATGGCTTCTAGAAGACTCCCAGCCCCTCAGTGTAACAGAACTGATAGAGGAATAAAGGAAAACAAATATTGACAGAGAAGGTTTATTTTGGGTGGAGGTTGGATATGTAATATTTGAATTGTTTTAGTTGTAATAAGCCTGACGTGAACACTGAGGAAGTATGAAATATATGCTTATTTAAGATAAGAACTGCAGCCGGTTCATTCACTGTCTGTGCTAAAGGGAATAGACCTCTCCAAATTTTTCATTAACAGCATGGTGCCGTGTGTTGAGGGGTTGTGTGGGGAGTTGTTTTTGGTTTTTATATGGCACTCTATGGAGCAGTAAGGGATTTGAGATGTGAGTTTAGCCAAGGGTCCCCAAGATGGGCTGTGGTGGAGGCTGAGAGACCTGGGCTGACTCATCCCAGAGCAGAGCTTTGAGGGGACCAAACAGCAGCCCCCTGTGCTGGGAGGTGCTTTCCGAGGAGATGGAGCCAGACTCTTCACCACAATGTGTGGCTGGAGAGTGAGAGGCAGCAGGCTGGAGTTGAAACAAGAGGGTGTAAGGAAGAACCACCATGAAGACAAGTGAGGGAACATCCACAGAGGCTGTGCAGCCTTGGGCAACTTCAGGATCTTAATGGGAAATGTCCTGAGCAACCTGCTCTGATCTCATAGCTGTTCCTGTTCTCAGGAGGAGGTTGGGTTAGAAGTCCTCCAAGCTTCTTCTAACCTGTTTTCCAATGATCCCCTGTATTTGGCATGTGTGGTGAAAGCTGGTTGCTTGACTGAAGCAGGATTCACCTGTCTGAAGGAGTGACAGAAGTATTCTTATTGTATGATCAGGGTCAGTAAGAGGTTTCTGTCATGTACAAAAACACACTAATTTTGAACTGTGGACAATTTTTATAGCAGTTTCAGAGGTCCTGGTGAGACCTGACAGCCCTCCACAGAATTCAAAAATTCTTTGTACGAACTTGCCTTGAGGAGCTCGTGAAGGAGCCACCCTGAGAGCAGCTCAGGTGTTGTTTTTTATTGAAGTTGCTCCACAGGAACTTGGTGTGTGAGATGTAGCACCACTAAAACACAGTTCACATCATCCATTCAAAAAAAGAAGCTGAAAGGTCTTTGCCAGGTCCACTGGACACATTCAAATCCAGAGTATACTTCTTGCATCTGCTGTGAACTTCCATGTTATTTTGCTTACTCACCTGTAAGCAGCTACAGCTGGGTGATGGTGGTACTGTTCAATTTTAATCTACTGTGTATTAAGTGAAAATCTTTCTGCCATATCAAGTGGATTTTGATCAGACATGAGCAACAATATGAGATTTCTGCTGAAAGAAAATAGTTCAGGGATTAAACTGTGGCTGAACTTAGGTTTTATAGCCCATGGGGTGAAAAAGGGAGGGAAGGGCTGGTAACAGTGGGATCTAAATTAAAGCACATATTCAGCTTTTACTGGAAAAAGCACAGCAAATCCCAGTGATTCTCTGATTTGTCTCATAGCCCTGTGAGTACAGTGGGCAGCATTCAGCTGTTCTGCCAGTCAGGAGAACAGAAGCCTCTCGTCTTTTCTTTCATGTCCCATTGATTCATCTCTGTAAATCCACATGCAGTGGGATTATTTTTTGGGGTCTGTTTGAGGGGCCAACATTTCATCAAACTGACAACTGCAAATTCTGCATGCAGGTTTTCACAGCAGTGAAGAGAATTTCCCTGAATGTGCTTTGTTGTGGATGCTGGTCATCTTGTGAATGGTGCTTTTTAATGGAAAGGGCTATGAATGGTCACATATAAATTATTTGAAAACCATCCTTTACTTGTCAGCTGTTGATTCAAGATGTTGTGATTTGTTTTGTAGATAAGTTTTCTGTAGCAGGATAGGAAAGTGCCACTTTTCCAAAATTAAATAAATCATCAATTCATTGCCTGAAGGTCAGTGGATTTCTGTGGATTTTCACTGGGTGAAATACAGCCTTTAAGAAACAATCTCACCTCACCTCACTTTTTCTCCTCTGCTTTTCCACTCAGAAATCAGTCCCCCAATCACTACAATTGCAGATCTGGCAATTTCCACATGGAAACTTTTGCTCCATACCGTTCAGGACTTGGTTATCCACAGAGGTGTTTGCCCCACAGCTGTCATGACACGGACAGCACAAAATGAGACTCTGCTTTTGATACACATTCATAGTATTTAATATAGTCAGTATTTAAAATGTCTTTAGAGTTTCAGTACTACTCATCCAAAAATGTTTCATCTGAATAGGCTTATTAAAATCAAAAGGGGTCTTCACACACTTAACCTAAATTATTTGTCAAATTCTTCTCAAAGTGGGGGACCTCTTGTATCCACATCACTGGATGAAGGCTGTTGGAGATGGCATTGTTATGAAATTGCTGCCTATTTAAAAAAATGCTACTGATGGTTGCTCTGAGAGCCTTTACTTTCTACAGACAAAACTAATCCAGCAAAAGCATGACTGTTGCCAATGTAATATGCTGCCTTTGTGGTTTAGGACATCTTTAAAAGGCCTTTCAGTGTAGATTCACCACAGTTTTTCCTGTTTTACAGATACTGTGAACAAGGACACTGAACCCAAAGATCCATTTCCCATTCCAAGAAAGATTATGGCTGAACCAGACTACATAGATGATGACAATCCTGAATTAATTAGGCCTCAGAAATTAATTAATCCTGTGAAGTCATCCCGGAATCATCAAGATCTCCATAGAGAGCTGCTAATGAATCAGAAAAGGTAAGAGTCTAAAAATCACTTGTGCCACCCTCCCACCCCAAACACACACACAGAGCTTGAGTTTTAGTTTAATCAGAATGACATTGTACCCAAAACCCAGCAGGCACTGTTTGTTTATTCAGATCTTGTAAACTGAAAAACTCCAATTCTTAACCATGGTGTTTATTTCTGTTTGAATCCTAGTGCAAAAGCTTGCCCTGGAAGGCTTCTCATTTTGTTTTTATAAATACTCAGAGGGTCAGTTTCAAGAGGAAGCAGTTCAGTTCTTCCATATTACGTTTCATATGGGTTACCTGGGCACTGTAATTTGTCTTGTACTTTTAACATTATCAAGTATTTGACAAAATTTTGTTATTAGCAGCGGGATGATAAAATCTCTGGGCTTTCACCATTCCCAGCGCACTGAGTTTATTAGGCCACTTTTAAATCAAAGAAATCATGTAGTTTATTTTATCCTAAACTGTTTTCTACTTATTTGATCTGTCTGACAATGCAGTGTGATAGTCTGGTGCCTGCTCTGCTGCTGCAGAAGTGTTTTTTTTGTATGTTTTGCAAATGCTGCCTCCTCCACTGTGGGATGGGATGCACAGCTGTTGCTCTATATTTTGCTTTTAGAGATGTACACGACCATGAGTTCATTTCATCAACTTCAGAGACACAAGCACCTGGCCCAGAAATAGCTGAAGTCTGTTATTCAATCTCTTCAGCAACAGAGAAGTCATTTAGAAAACACATTAACAAAATAGCCACCAGAGCACCTGGTGGAGGAAAAGCCTCTTGATGCTCCTTTATTTAAACCAACAGAAACCAACTATGGTATCAATTGGTGATTTGTTGTGTTGAAGACACCCAAAATTCACTTTCCAAAGGCAAGGTGCGGGGATTTATAAAATAGAAGCGGAAGATCAGTATTTCAGAGTAGAAAACTGGTGGTAGAAGCCATCCAGACTTTTTGAGACCTAGGACCTTGATAAAGAAGAGTAAAAAGTCATGAATTTGGCTACTCCAGCACAATTGGATTTGTCTGTTAGGCAGGAAGAGTCACATTATGGCAGTTTTTCTCTCTCTCCTTTTTTTTTTTTTATTCCTTTGGCATTGTAGTATTTTGAGGGGAGAAGAGATGTTTTTATGTGTAATAGCAAAATCCTCACAAATGCTGGGCTTAGAGACTTAATTCTAAATGAATTGCATACACAATATATAATTTCTTTAGTGATGAAGAAGGAGAGGTATTTTACAGAATGCCAACTGAATTGGAAGAAACTGGCCTAAATAGGTGTTTGTCCTATTTTTTGTTAATGGGATTAAACATCAAAGTCAGTTCCTAGCACCAAGAAGTTTATAATCATTGAAAGAAAAATAGTTGAAGTTTCCTGATGATCTTAATCTAGAGGATGTGGAGGCTGCAATAAATTAAGACTATTTTTTTTCTTTTTAAGTTTATGAAAGCATAAAGATTTAAATAGTATGGAGTTCTTTTCTTCTAGGAAAATATCCTATTACACAGAAAAGTTGTGCAGCCCTCAATACCCTCTCTTCTCTCATTGTAATTTTGATCAGCTGCAGCTGTTAATTTTAGAATCTTATTTATTGGTGGAGAAATTAAATACTTTGAGGATTTTCACCAGCAGAAAAATTGGTGTCTTATGTAGGAGGGTTAGTCTTCTGTGCTTTGCGCCACTGTACTAGCTCTGATAGGAGGCTTTTCAGTCATGTAGGTATTAGGCTGTGTTCTGCTTTGGTGCAGCAAACTGTCCTATGTATAGAGGATTTTCAGTGCTGCTATAGAAGGCTGCCTAACATGCTGCTTATTTTGTTGTGAAGACTCAGTGTAGACTTCAGCAGCTTCATTTTTTGGATCCATCAGCTCTGAACAGCCAGAAATAGATGTTGGAAGATATTATTAGCTAGTACTGGTCCAGTCATTCTCCATGCCCACTGTGAGCAGTGTCTGTCGTGTCTAGAATTGGTATAGTTATTTACTTACAAAAATGGTCGTTGTTTTGCGGAAAAAAAAAAAAGATTCAGGTGGTTCTACCTCAAGACACTTGTCACTTAAATTATTTTTGCTTATTAGGAATCAACCTCAGCTCTGCAGAGTATTGGTGCTGCCCCTTCCAGAGGTTTTAACCCTATCAGCTCTAACTTTTGTTGTAACTCAATTTGCTTCCTCCATATCAAAGCCTTAGCATTTGTAATTTAACCAGAACAGTCACCAGGAGGTGGTACAAGACCCCATTTAATCCAGTACCCACCAGTTTGTTGCTTTTTACATAAGGGAGTGGAAACAGGATTGACGTTACAGTTCTGTTACAGATCTGCCTGGTTGGATTGAGGGCTTGTATTTACTTGTGCCTTCTGCAGATTTCCTTTGTTACAGCACGTCTGAATCAATCTGTGCCTCTGCTTTGTTATGGTGCAACCTCAGTGAGAAAAGCAGCATCAATAATGTTACTCAGCAGCTGCTCTCTGGTTTGTGGCTCTCTTGACTGCTGGTTGCCAGTGTGGAAGCTTCCACTGACTCGGCTCTCACCAGTCCAGTAGTAGTAGTAAAAAATGACTACAGCTTTTCCTGCCTGACTTAAGTTTTACGTGTTAAAATGTAATTAAAATAGCATGAAACATAAAATATGAACACAGTCTTGTAGTTTCTGTTGCACTCAGGCCGTGAGATCTGTTATGAGAAACAGGGAACAGCATTTGGTGTTGCTAAATATTTGATTTTGCTGTCAGGGTATGTACAGGGATAGAGTGTTGCATAATAAATGGAGTCATTCCTAGATGCCACCATAAAATGGAATTTTAATGTTTTATTGGACATGCTGTCAGATATGCATATTAATGAATAATTAGGCAACCACAGATGTATAGCAATAAGGAAGGGTAAAAATACGCTTTCTGAAAGCTTATTCAGATTATTGAATTTCTTAGAGTTGAAATAAAAAATGGTTGCTGTTAAAGTTAACACTGGATGCTTTCACATAATCATCTTCACAGGAAAGCCAACAATAACAAAGACAAATTTCAGATCTCTCTGCTCTGCCTTAAGTGAGGTTAATACCTAAATAACAGGGAGAGTTTTGTGTCTTATAAAAAATTTTGAAACCATCATAGCGTCGCAGAGATAAGAGAAATAGCTGAAGTCACTAAAATAAGTAGGAGTGAGTATCCATGTGGGTGCCTGTATAAATAACATCATGCATCTTCCCAAGGAGTGAGCTTTCTCATTCCAGAGTAGCTGACTTGGAAAGCAATTTGTGCCCAACAGGCTCAAAACATTCAATTCATGTAGCACCTAAAGGCTTGTCAGACGGAGAATCCTCCAGGCTTTGTCTGGTCTCCAAGGTGACAGCAACTTTTTTTACTCTGGATTTTTGTTGTCTTAGGCTTTTGTGATGTTTAGTGTAGCCTGGGAGCTCTCACTGGAAATAGCTCCTCAGCCAGGCATGGGTAAAGCTGTCACATTTTCAAGGAAAGGAGAGAATCCATGATTTCCAGGAGCAGTGTGACAGACCACATTTTAGTCTTGTCCATGCAAACTTCTGTGGGCAGAATACCCTGCACATGACTGTCTGAATGCTGTTGTTCTGAGTTACCAGCAACCAAGCAAATTCTTCTTGCCCCAAATTTATTTCTAACTCTGATAGCAACTTGATCTGTGATAGTTTTTTTCAGTCCATTCTTTTGTAATCAAGAGAATACAAAGAAGATTAAAGTTGAAAGTTAATGATATATACAGGAGAAACACTAGCCTGCACATTAAAGGGAAATATCTTTGGTGATTATATGGCTTGAATTCTTGCTTAGGGTACTGGCTAGAAATCAGGCAAATGCCTGCATTTTTTTTTCTTTTAATTATTTATTTATATCACAGTGTATCTAAATAGGAAATTACTTGATTTTAGTAAAGCTGCCTGCAGAATTCTGTGTGAATTCCTGCTAATTGGAACTGATCTCTTTCCCCCCCCTCCCCTTGAAGGGGTCTAGCACCTCAGAACAAACCAGAACTACAGAAAGTGATGGAAAAAAGGAAACGAGATCAAGTTATTAAACAACAAAAAGAAGAGGAAGCACAAAAGAAGAAGTCAGACCTGGAAATAGAGCTGCTGAAAAGGCAGCAGAAACTGGAGCAGGTAAGATGGGGAATAACAGACATTTACACATCTGCATCTGAGCTACTCACCTGAGGTTCCCTTTATAGACAGGAAAGAAGCAGCAGCCAATTTTTGGCATATTTCCCCTGAGTAAATGTAGACATCTCTTATGATAAGTGAAATCACGCTCCTTAATTAATTGTTTGTTGCCACTTACTGTATTGGAACTACATATGGTGTCTGCCTTTGGTCAAATGAATGCCAACAGGAAGGTGTGTGGAGCACTGACACTATTTAACCATGAAACTGGTGATTTAGTCAATTTTTGTAGTCTAAATGAGATCCACTAAGAATGGCTGTTAGGCTGTAGTGAATCAAAACTTCATTTAATGAATTATAAAAATCACTTGATTCTGCTGGGTTATATAAGAAACTAGATAACTTTTAAAAGATCTTTTATAGTCTTAAAGTATGTGAACCTGTTGTTGTTTTCAGGTGAAAAAGTCCTCAGACCCATTGCTTGGAGATGATGTGGGGTTGGAGTTCCTTGTGGTGAAGCTTTTTGCCAGACACAGGGCCAGCCAAAAGTCTCTGTGCCTCTGGAAGCACTTTGTGTGCCTGAGAGGAAATATCTCTATAGTGAAACAGCTCATCACAGAAGTCACTGTGCACCAAGCAATGCATTTATTTTAAAACAAATTAATGCTATAAATAAATGCTTTAAAACAGTATCTCCTGTGTTTCTCAATAGAAATCAATTAAGCCAAATAATTACTGTTAAAAATTACATGTAATCCAATTATTTTAGTTTTTAAGGTCTTATTATAAGTTGGAGGTTTTTTTGTTTTAATTAGGTTTAGAAATATTTTTGGAGAAAGCTATTGTATTTTTAAGTGTATCATCCTGTCATTTTTCTTATCTCTCTTAAGGGCCCAGCTTTGAATGGCTCAGTTTGTGGGAAGATTGGATTTGAAACTGAGCCATCCAATGTAGATTATGTAGATTAGAAAATTCTGTTAGAAGAGGAAAAACCTGTGCACTGCAGGCTGTGGCTTTGTAGACATCATAGGCATGACATTAATTGACAACATGACTCATGGAGGGACATTGTCGTGATTTATAGAAACAAGGCATGTCCCTTGCGGGTGAACCAGAGACGAAGGAGAGATTATTTAGGTGAGCTGTACGTGGTCCCCATTAATCAGGGAGACCTTGATGTGTTAAAAAAGAACAAAAAACAGCTCCTTTCCGGCACTTTTGTTAGTTTTCTAAAGGATTTTTTCTTCCTTTCTGCCAACTCATGTGCCTTCCCTGAGGATCGCAAAGCAGTCCATATTCTGTGCCATGTGTGAGCCTGTGCTGGATGGGCACTGCACTGTGGCCTTGCCACATAGAGTATTTCCATTCCTCACATGGAAATTTCAAGTGTCTGCATGGGCAGGAGCTCCAGCTTGGTTAAAAAAGTCAGTGAATGGGCTCTCAAAAATGAATGTCTAAGGGCCAAGGAAGATTTTTGGGTTTTTGGGTTTTTATTGCTTTTTGTGATAGACAAAGCAGATACTCCTAAAGAGGCTTAAGTTAGATTCAGAACTTCATACCTAAACATTCAGAAATCACTTCTGCTCAGTAGTAGCTGTTCACATGTTCTCCCATGAGGCACATTCTTCCTTGTTCTGTCATAAAAGCTAGAGAAGGGAAGCACTGTTGTTTCTTTAATGAAGATGTCCAAGAATTTCTTTAAAAATGCTTCATCTTGTTCTTGTACTGGGCTTGCAGAGTTTTTGTCTATCTGGCAAAGGTGGACATCTGGAGCAAGCCAGAGCCAAGGATTTGAAAAGATTTATTGTTTATGAGAACAGATACTCCCAAAGAAAGGCAATTTTATCTTTTCCATGAGACAAAGAGAGGAAGCAATTTAAAGAGGTTGGCATGGCCAGTTATTGAAACCTTTAGTTTTTTCTCTTGCATTTCAATGATGTGTTTTCTATACTTTTTTATTTTTAAACATGTGATTCTCTTTTAAGCTGGAACTGGAGAAGCAGAAGATACAGGAAGAGCAAGAAAATGCGCCTGAATTTGTCAAAGTCAAGGGCAACTTGAGGAGGACGGTCCAGGAAGCAACAGAAGCACCAGACTCCTAGAGCCAGCGCCTGCTAAGACTTCCAGCTTTCCTGCAGAGAGAGGCTTTTGCAAGTTGTCTACATTTGCCCCTCAAGAGGGAAAATAACAGCATCCAGCTGACACTTACTGAAGATGAGATTTTTAATTCCTGGGACGTGTGGATTAAAAAGACAGTATCGTAAACAGATCGACTTGCCAAATACAGCCCTGAGATCAATGGAAAAGGAGTGTCTTTGTTACTTCAGTGTCATGGACCAGGCTGATGTGCTTCCTCAGAGATTTTAACCAGGGATACTAAAGAAACTCCTTCAGTGTTGCACTGCTTTAACTCTTGAGATCCTAGTCTAGTGGAGATACACAGATTATATTTTGCTTTAAAACAACAAAAATCCTCCTGTGATATCTTAGCAAGCTTTGCTGTGCAGGTAGATTTCCTCCATCTAGACCTACAGCCTGTGTGTATCCTACAATAATTTGTGTTTAATTGGAATTTTTAATAAATCTAGGAGGATACGAAGTGTGCTAATTACTGCTGCCCATTCTCACTGGGATAGGCAGGTGTGGGCAAGATGAGAATGCTTAAGATTTACCAGCAGTGAAATGTTAAGCAGCCTTAAAGCCCATTTCTTGCTTTTTGGCATGTAGAATTTGGGCTATGAGAGAGCAAAAATCTGATGATCCTTTCACAGAGAGACTCCAGAGGCTGATTTATCTCTCTCTGTAAACTTACACTGTTGTGTACAGCCCGTTCAGTGCTACCTGTGAATTTACCTCTCAAAGCAAAATTATCTGTCTTCTACTTTTCATGTTTTGAAATCCTGCTTACTTTGGTGTTGTGGCCTTTCTCCTCCAAGGACATGCTCAACAGAGTACAGTGTTAACACATCACTTGGTAGTGTTTGAACTCGTTTGCTGGAACTGATCTGCCATCAGTTCCTACTCTTTGCTTGCAGACACTTATTGCAGTTTCTGCGGTAGAGAAGTGTTTAAACTAGACCAAACCAATTAGTGGAATCTGCTGAAATGGATTTTTTTTTCCCTAAAGGGAGGCATAAAATAAAATTTGTTTTATCCCATCCTTCATTTAGCCTCAAGAAAGACGGGAAGTGTGTTACCACTGAGACTTGGGGTCCAATTCTGTCATCTTCTGCATTTCCACAAGTTGCCCCTGTGACTTGCCATTACATAAAATATTGCTCACATTGCACAGGGATGACAGAATCTGGTCCTTCATGCTTATGACTACTAGTAATCCAGGAAAGCCTGGGATGAGGAGTGGGGAACAGATTGCTCATGTAGGATTATAGATTTGGATTCTTACCTGGTGTGATTGGGTGCAAATATATCTTCACAATCTGGGGAGAAATCCTCATCTTCCTTGGTCAGAATAGTCCTAGCTCTCACTGAAACTGTGTTCATCCATATCAGCTGAGGATCTAATTCTTAGCCTTTGCCTTAGGATGCTAAACACAATAATTTCTACTTTGTAATTACATTGGACATAACTGCGAACACTTTTTATTAATATCAGCAGTAGCATGTTTGTATTGTAGAGGTGTGGTGGAGGGTTGTTGGTTGGTTTTTATAGTTCCTTTTGCCTTTCCTGTAAGTATTGGACATTTTAAATACAATTTCAGACTAGCATTTGGGACAAAACACTCACAAGTAGAAGTGTTTCCTAGATATAGACTTTAATTTGTTAAGATACAGGCATTTTTTGTGAGGACATAATCAGATTGAGGGTAAATTGAATTGTGATAAGCATATTGCCATTGATTTAGACTTGCAGTGTGACTCATGTCTAGAAGATTAAACGTGAAGATGGTCTAACAGACTGTTTAGATTATGGACATACAAAAGACAAAGGCCAAATGTAAGGCTCTTTGATACAGTTTCTCAACAAAGGAACACCCTGAATGCTGCAGATTCTTCTCTCTTCCCTTCCCTTCTCCTGGCAGGAGAGGATCTTCTCTGGCAACACATTATTCCAACACTTGCACTGATTTTGTTTCATGTTGTTGGGACAGCACTATGTCCAAGCCTTCCAGACCATGCTCATGCTTTATCTTAGCTGTTCCCAGCCTACCTAATATCCTGGCTCTTGGTTTCAGCTCCACATTAACCTTCTGCTCAGTATGGAAAAGTCTAATAGTGAGTGAGAAAACCTTCCCCTGGCTTGAGCAAACCATTTTGTGTCAGACCATTTCCCCTTGGTGATGCTGGCAGTCCCACCACACATGCACAGCGAAATGAAATCGGTGACACTGGGAGTGCTGGGGGACAAAGGCCCCATTTTTGGCTTCAGTGGGAGTGTTGGATTGGGCCCTCAAGGCTGAAGGCAGTCTGCTTTCTCCCCAGGTTAGCTTGTGATTCAGGGTAGAGTTTCTCTTTCTGAGACACAGGAGGCCAGGAAACTCCCTTGTACATACAGCATGAAGTTGTTTTTTGGTTTTCATTGCAATTAACTCTCCGTGTGAACAGAACATCAACATGTGTGTTAGAACATCTTTGAATCCTGCTAATCCTTTAGTCTAGGAACCCCAGCCACCTTCATATCGATTCTGACAGGCAAGAGCTTGTCTTTGAAGTCAGGATTGGGCACCCCTTCAATGGGTGGCCAGTTAGTCACACCACAAGTGTCCTGTGCGGCTCCTCGAGTGAGAAACTGCTTGGCAGTGAGCGTAAGCAATTCCTGCTCTGCCCTTCAGCTGTTTGGGTTTTGAAGCAATCCAGCAAATATTTCAGTGATTTGAAAATCGCTCACCACTTTGTACTTTTTAAAAAATTCTTGCTTTTGATAGTATAGTAGTAAATTTTTAGCATTTTTGTGGCTTTAACCTTCTGTTAATATCTGCACTTGTTTGAGTGTACATATATAAATATATATAAATATAAAAAGGGAGCCTTAATGGATTTGTTTTCATAATTTAATATTTTTTGTATTTGCTCTTGTATAATTGTTTTTAACTAAAGGTATTACGAGAATGAGGGTGGAATACTTAGAACCAAAGTTATGCTTAATAAAATCTACTACATGCTTGGTGTATGTGGTGGTGTCTGTCATATCCTGCCAACAACAAAACTTTGGGGGCTGTGCTGAGATATCCAATTTGTTTAAAATTCTGCATTGTAGGGGGAAATTTCAAGATCATGATGATTTTGGTTCCTTAAAACCCTTCATCTCTGTTTTTAAGTGCAAAAGTTGTCAGAAAGAGTTTGCTGTGTCACTTAGCAGTCTTATCCTTCAAACACATTTGATGCAGAAAATTTTAACAGCACTGTGCAGCTGTTCAGGTAACACAAGGTGAGGCAGAACAGGAGGGAAAACTTCTGACAGGAGTCAAGTAATTGTGGAAATAATTCCCTATCAATCCTTGGAATTATCAGCATTGCAACAGCTCCATTTTAAACTGGAGGGAGAAAAGAGAAATGAGCCTGGTCCTGGGTTCAGTCCTACAATGCTCCTTTTAATTTAGCCAATGCTCCAGTGGGTGGTTCTAGTAGGAAAGACTTGGGCATGAGAAAGAAGGTGCAGTCAGAAATGGTTTGCTGGATCAGGGTCAGACAGCTCAGTGCCAAAGAGCAAAATCTTGTGTCAACAACAGACAGGGAAGGTAGCAGGGGATGGGGAGGCCTGAAAGGTGTGTGCCTTCAGTTCTCCACAAAGATCCTCAGCTCACACTGGTGAGCCCTGGTCAGGCAGGTGACAGTGGAGGGGGAGCTGGAGAGCAGCATGGGGCAAAACGAAGTGGGGGAGGAGGAGGAGACCAGTGAATTCAGAACAGATGTCAGGAAATGCTTTTTTCCTTCAGAAACTGCTCAGCATGTGGAATGGGTCCTGGCAGTACTGCTGATGCAATGGTGCTGGACCCGCTCCAGGGGCTCTCAGCTGCGGGGGAGGTAAGAAAGAACAGAGTTAATAAGGGGTGAGTTTCTATGGCCTGTTGGAGATACTGCCCTGTGCTCTCCTACCTCAAGTATAGCCAAATGTGTTTTGAATTATCCTTTGATATTTCACTCCAGCTCCAGAAAGAAAATGGCAAGGACATGTGATCTGCTTTGTAGCTTGTCCGGAGGTAGAGATGATCCTCCTTTTGTCTGTTTTTTTGGATTGCATTGAGCAAATAGGTTTTGTCATGTGGCTTTGCGAGCACTGGTCCACTGGGGGCTTTGCCTGTGCTCCTGTGGCCATGGGCAGATGGGTTGTGTCGTGCCACAGCTTTGTGGAAAGGAGTACCTTGAGGTCCCTTAGCTGCCCTTAGAGAGTCTGTGGAAGTGCCTGAACCTGAAATGCATGGTGGCACTTGTGGTGACCAGTTGCACTTAAAATAACTGAAAACCAAAGAGCTGCTGCTGTGCAGTTTCCATAGGATCAGAACTGATGTTTATAGGGGAAAGAATGGGAGAGCAAGTTGGGTTCTCAAGGCTTTGCACAAACACTTGATCAGATCTGGAGGAGTGGAAATACAAGATACTTTTCCCCTCCCTCTGCCAGTTTAAACTGTTTGAGCTGTTTGGAATCCTTCATCTGTCAGAGTAAAGGTTTGTGGTGCCATTGTCAATATTAAGGATGACTCTCTTCAATGGAGCGGCGGAAACCACGGCCAGAGGTGGTGTTTGGTGGTGGTAATAGAGCACAGACGTCCTGACTGCCACTCCAGGGCTTGTGTTCCACAGCTCATGTTTTGGCATTGCCTCAGACCTAGGTGTGAGCTGCAGTGAGTCCATCCCACACATGCAGTGCCTCTCTGAGGTTTGCAGGGACTGCTTCTGTTCTCTGGGCTGATTTTGCTGAACCTCAAGTACTTGCATTTGAGCTAATCATCCATTTTTCATTGATACCACAGCAGAGCAATCAGCCCTGTGGAGTGCACAGGAGCCCACAGCAACTGACTCAGAGGGACTGTTGTCTACCTTGCTGGATGCTGAAGCTGGGCAGTTCAAATGCCACCTCTAAACCACCCACTCATTTTCATGGAGTTTTGCACCCCAGGATAGGTGAGGTACCTGGATGCCTTTAGTAATGTGGCCCTTTGTGTCTGTGTGGTTCATAATGCAATAAAGAGCCCATCTCTGGTGCTTGGTGCCATGGGGTCAGCCCAGGGGCTTGAGGGGACAGTGGCCTCTGCAGAGAAGGGCCCTGCCCCAGGCCAAACCCTGACCAGGAGAGGAGGTGGCATCTCCACAGTGGTGTGAGAGAGGAGGAGGATGTGGAGCACCTGAGAGGAGGCTCCAACAGCCAGAATCACCCACTGCTACAGCCATAGTACTTCATTATCTGAGTGATCGTTTTCGGAATTAACCTCCATTATGCACCCGAGTCTAATCTCTCAGGTGGATGGCATGAGCAATTTAACACAGATTGAGGCTGGCACATGGAAACTTCAGCCTGATTAAATGGGAAGGAGAAACATGTTTCTTTCCCCCTCTTCAGCTATTCGGAAACAATTCTTTAATAATGCAGTCAAAATGCCAAGTCTACTGTGCTCAAAAATTAAAGAGCACCCAGCAAGCCAGAGCCCCTTAGAGGGGTTCATTTAAGGTAGGTATTGCTTGGCATGGAAAGGCAAAGGGAGCTGCCTTTGGAGTCAGGACATGACAACCCAGCCCATCTGCAATTGTCTCCCTGAAGGACAGAGGGGTTGTGTCCAGCTGGTTATCTGTCCTTCAACTCTTCCTTTGGTAAATGAAGCCTAAAAGATGCTCTGATGAAAAGCTGATCAGGATTTTGCTTTCATCAGTGGTAGTAGAAATAGAGAGAGAGCCCTTAAACTTACATTATCAAACCTGGAAAGTCCTTCATCATTGTGGCTGTGGGTCATAAGGGGTGATTTTCTCTAATGTGCAGTTTGATCTCTTGTTCTTCCTCCAGCTTCCTTTTGGTGCTAATCCTTTCAGTGAATTGTGCTGCATACAATTTCAGGGAACCACCTTCATGGACTGAGCTCAGCAATAAAATGGATTTGGGGAATTTTCAAAGTACAGTGGACACCATACATCACAACCTCTGGTTTGTTGGGGAAATTTTACTCTTAATTTCCAATACAAATAGAATTAACTTATTAAATACCAAGGAGTAAATTCTTTTCAAACAAAGATCTTGCATTTTTTATCATTTTCTTGTTGCAAGGGAGTTGCTTCTGCTTTATACCAAGAACTCTCTTCCCTGTGTATTAGGAAATGGTTATGATAACCAGACCAGAGGTGAGGTGCAAACTGCCTACAGGCCCCTCTGCAGTTAGACCCACTCAGTCCTGATGCTGGAAAGCAGGGATTGCTGTATGGGGAGGAAAAGGAGGTGCTAAAAGGAGGAACAGACAGTGGGAAGGCAAGTGCCTGACTGATGAAGGTTTCCACCTTGTACCCAAGGTTAAACAGCAGCTCTGAGGATGATGAACACAGCCTGCATCTGTGTTCACATCTAATGTACCGTGTGCCTTTTTATTTCCCCTGGAGCTTTTTTGTATTTTTGATTCCTTTCCTATTGTTTCCTTTCACCCCAAGCTCTTCCTGCCTATTCAGGCCTCCCTGCCTTTGGATTATTTCCCGGGGCTGGTTTGTAATGAAAGGCATTTAATTAGCAAAGAATCCTTGGGATGAATCCTAAAATGGGTGTTTGAGGCTGACTGCTGCAGCGTGGAGGGAAACCCAGTCCAAAGCCCTTGGTTTGTGGGGAGTGGAGATGGGAAATACTGGGTATGCAGGGACCAGGAGCAGGTGGGAATAAAAAATGAGTGGCTGTCTCACCCAATACAGATATCTCAAAGCTTTTATCTCAGAGCCCTGCTTTAAAAGGACCATGATGAGAAAAGCCCTATGGGGGTGAAAAGGAGGGTGGCAAAACTTTGTTTCTTGATTCCTTCTCTACTGTCCCTGACCTTGTGAGATCCCACCTGGAATGCTGCATCCAGCTCTGGGTCCCCAGCACAAGGAGGACATGGAGCTGTTGCAGTTGGTGCAGAGGAAACTACAAAGATGATCTAGGGGCAGAATTATTCTCTTCTAGGCAGACAGACAGAGAGAGCTGGGGTTGTCCAGCCTGGAGAAGAGAGGGCTCTGAGGAAACCTCATTTTGGCCTCCCAGTACCTAAAGGGGTCGTACAAAATTGAGGGGGAGCAACTCTTTATGTGGGCAGATAGTCACACGACAAGGGGGAATGTTTTTAAACTAACAGAGGAGATATTTACGTGAGGTTAGGAAGAAGTTCTTTACTCATAGGGTGGGAGTCACTAGAACAGGTTGCCCAGAGAAGCTGTGGATGCCCCATTCGTGGAAGTTTTCGAGGCCAGGTTGGATGGAGCCCTGAGCAGCCGGCTCTGGTGGGTGACATCCCTGCTGTGGCAGGGGGGTGGAACTAGGTGATCACTAAATTCCCTTCCAACCCAAGCCATTTTGTGATTAGCAAGAAGTCTAAAACACATGGAAGCAATGCGTGGGCAAAGCCAAACTGCCCTTCTTGAAGCCCCAGAAGGATTTGCCGTGCAGGCGTTTCCTCGCCCAGCGCGCAGCTCCCGCAGCCCCCGCTCAGCTCCCGCCGCCTGCTGCCCTCTCCTGGGCAAAGCGGAGCCCAGCGGGATCCAGGGCTCGCCTTTCCTTCCCCCGACCAAGCTTTCCTCTAAAAACACCGCCGCGCTGAGCTGTCGAGACTCAATGTCTGGTGATTTCTTGGGGAAACGCGTTATTATTTCTTGATTTTTATTATGCAAATATCATTAACTCTTCCGCTAAGACATCGCTGATTCACCGTGTTAAAAAGGCTTGATAGAGTGTGTTTCGGTAGCTCGGTAACTCAGGAGCTGGGCTCACAGAGGGGTGTGTGGTGTCTTAAAACGCGATGGTTTGGCATGGAGAGGTCTGTGATGGCTACTGTGGAATATCCGGGGCTATCCACCGGCAGATCCCTGCAGAGATCCCAGGCATTCTCAGGGCCATTTGGAAATGTGATAAACCCGAATGTGCCGGGGTTGTGTTAGGAACAGCCTTGTCCAGTAGCTGGTCCTTTGCTCATGTGGCTGCAGCCGCCGCTGTTGCAGTCTGGGGTCGTTGCAGGGAATTTTCTTCCTGCTGCAATTCCAGCAGCGAGCACGTCCCTGTGCTGTCCCCTCTCTGCCCCTTTCCACTGCCTGTTCATTCTGCTGTCACCCTGGAGGGCACTGATGTGCCCTCTGTGCCTGGCAGCCCTTCCTGGCAGGAGAGAGACCCCAGCCAGACCCTCCCTGTGCCCCAGGGAAGGAGTGCAGTGGGACCATCAGAATGCAGGTGGGGAGAATCCTCCATTCCCACATTCCCACTCATCCATCTGCATTTGCCATCCTGGTTTCCATACCTACAACTTTTCCCTCTCTCTACCCATTCAAACTCTCCCCTTTGCTTTCTAAAAATGTCCCCCATCCTCGGCTCCCTCCTCTCGCTGGCAGCAGACTCCTCCTGTTGCTATAACAACGAGCAGCAGCCCAGCCAAATCGGCCAGACCCTGCCACATTTCCCTGCCTGCATCCAAATCATCTCCCTAGGTGTGAACACACTCTCTTCTTCCTTAAGTCTGTGCCATCTGCCTGCAAGGGGGAGATTGCTCCCTTTGGGGGGGGCTGCTGGCACTCTGCACCCCCCATGTGCCTCCTTTCCCCTCCTTTGCAGCCCTCCAGCTGGGTCCACACACATGGCCTGGACCCCACTGACTGTCCCTCATACCCTCTGAGGTAAAACACCACTCTTTTGGCCCACAAACCCCATGCAGATTAAATTATGAGTGGAAATGGGGAGAATTGCTTGAAACACAGTGGAAAAGATGTGTCCAGGATTGTATCTTGGTCTGGTCTGAAAGCTGGAAGATGAGTCTAGCACAGAAGTGCAGGGGAAAGAATTTTCTTCTCAAGTAGAGTCTCAGGGTGTCCCTGCCCTGTGGCCTGAGCCACCCAGCCAGCCCAAGGAGCACCCACTGGGGCTGTGTAAATCCTCTGGTACTGCAAGGGTGCTGAGGCAGAGCTTGCTGGTTCTGCAGAGAGCAGGGCAACAAACCCTGCCACCCTCGAGCTCCTTGAGGGCCCTTCCAGCAGACATTCATGGTGGCTTTTCCACCCTGGAACAGGAGCTTCAGTTTAAACTGCTTTCTCTGAGCCTTTCTGGGCTGGCAGCAGACTGGGAGTTGCAGGTGGAAATGGTGAGTTCCTCTCTGGCACAGAGAGTGTGGCGCAAGGCTCCTCATCCTGAGCTGCATCTCTGCTGCTCAGGGCTCACCACGAGGATTTCTAACCTTTCTGCTGAAAAAAAACATAGGTCAGCCTCCAGGGGTAATGCCAGACTGGAGGAACATCAGGAACTGAGTGCTGTGCCCAGTTCTGGCCCCTCGATTCAGGAAGGACATTGAAGTGCTGGAGGGGGTTCAGAGAAGGGCAATGGAGCCGGGGAAGGGTTTGGAGCACGAGTCTGATGAGGAGTAGCTGAGGGAGTTGAGGATGAAGAAAAGGAAGCTCAAGGAGGGATCCTGTCACTACAACTCTCTGGAAAGAGGTTAAAGCCAGGTGGGGGTCAGGCTCTTCTTCCAGGTGTAGAACAGGAGGAAATGACCTCAAGTTGTACCAGTGGAGGCTTAGATCAGATATTCAGAAAAATTTCTTCACTAGAAAGGTTGGCCAGCATTGGGACAGCCTTCCCTGGGCAGTGTTGGAGTCACCATCCCTGCAGGCATTGAAAGGATGTGTGGATGTGATACCAGGGGAAGTGATTTACTGGTGGGCTGTCAGTGCCAGGTTAACATTTGGATTCAATGGTGTTAAAGTTCCTTTCCAACTGGAATGATCCTATATCCTCTGCCATCTTCTCACCTCAGGACAGCTCCAGCTGTTGCTTTACCTGTAACATTTTCCATTTTCCATTCCTAGGCTGGTGGCCAGGGGAAATCTGGGGTTTCACAAAACAAATATAAAATAGTGCAGCTTCCTGTAGTGAGTGGGCTGGCGAGGTTGAGGAGCTGTTCCCCTCCCACACTGTTTGTTTGGCAGGCAAGGTACATGGCCAAGAGACTTGCTGAGAGTTTGTTCCCTAAAAGTACCTTTTTGTGCATTTTCAATTCTCCAGCCCTTGGTGTTTATTTCTCACCCTCACCAACTGGAGTGAAATCGCTTCAAACCCAGCAAATTGGAAAGCTCTGTAGAATATTTATGGCAATTTTTGCTCCTTTTAGCAGTGAACTCTTTTTGCACTCTTGTCTGCAGCTGGAACTACATTTCTGCTACTGTTAATTTTGGGGGGTTTTGTAACCTCAACTGCAATATAAATTTACTTCCTCATATATGGAGCTTTGGATTAAAAAACTGTTCTTTCAGTTCATCTTGGATTTTTGGATTCAAGAGCTCCCTTACTCCAAAGCTGATCTCTTATTTTTTAAAATGATTTTTGGTGCAAAATGTTTTTGGCTGGGTGTCCAGATGGGCTTTTCACACATCCAGGTTTTGAAAACTGGGAAAAGGCTCCAGACAAATCTGAGCTGCCACTGCCACTCTTCCATGAGGAGGAAACATGTTCTTCCTGTGACCCCAGGGGACAGTGCCCCTTTGTGCTCAGCTTTCCATCCTCCAAGGAAGCGGTGAGGAGATCTGTAATGAAGCTGGTAGATGTTAAGGGTTCTCTCACCAAGGAGAGGTTTGATCCCATAAGTGGAGACTCCCAGCTGCCCTATTTTTGGCTGCCCTCTGTGCCTCTGAGCAGGCTCAGCTGAGATCCACAGCAGGTCCAGGCTGTGCCATCCCAACAGCAGCAAAGCAGGCCCAGAGGTTCTTGTCCTCAGCCACCATCCAGATAGGAATGTCTGAGTGATCCTGGATTTCCGCCTGCCATTTCAAGGGAATTTCAACTCTGCCAGGCTACATTAGGTTGTGGTTTGCTCAGTCTGTGTGTTTTTTCCACTCCCAGTTTTTGAATCATCCTGGTACATAGGGTTGTGCATAGAGGAGCATGAGAGGGAATTAAGGTTCAGTAGCTCGAACGTCTTTTTCATCCTTTTGCTGCAAGATTTCAGACCAGAAAATGCTTCTGAAAAGCTGTTTTTATGGGCCCTCATCAACAAGTTTATGCCAAAGAAGTTCTCCAAAATTTGTTTGTTCTCACCTTGAGTTGGATTTGTGCAACCAAGCATTCAAGAAAAGATAATGGCTTTTTTATCAGCAGTTATTCTAATTCCTAAAGATTTTAGCACTATCTGCTGCATTTCATTCTGGATTCTAGGCTGACTTTGTAATTGGATTTTTTTTTACCAGTGAGTTAATAAGCAGCAATGATGGCATCCCTAAACTTCAGCTAATATAAAACTGCAGATATTTGGAATAGCTAAGCTTCCAAATAAGAGGAAATAATCTAAGAAAATGCCTGCATAGTTTATTGGATGCCATTCAGTAAAGGCATTTTGTACATGCAGCTCCCTCAAAGCAGCTGCCTTAATAAAGACCAGTTTTCAGCCAAGGAAGTTTCAAAAATCACTCCTTGTATTCAAAATGCCACGGACTATCTCAAACATGGGAAGGAGGGGGTAGCAGAAGTGCTTGATCCTTCTTCTAGCCATGACTGACTGATGATTATTGTGTCTCACCTCTTTTGGGGCAGGGGTTATCTCATGGAAAGATCAGAGAAGGCAGTTCAGGATTATCTCTGCTGATATTTAACTTCAGAGATATTTGCATTGCAGGCATGTGAATGTCAGGTTTTCCAGGAGGTGCTGGGATTGGTGCTGGAGGTGTTTGCAGAGGGTGCTCTGCACACGAGGAGCTCCAGGGCTCTGCCTTGAGAGCCCTCAGCAGTGAGAGGTTTTGTGTCTGTGCCAGGGGGAAATTGTCTCAGGATAACTCATTAAGCAAAACAAAGAAGAGGCAGCTGTTTGGGTCATCTCATATGTATAGTTTGTTCTTTTCCTTTGTGCTAAAAAAACCTTTAATGAGTGGCTTTGTGTTGTGAAGGGCCACTTTAACTGTTTCTTCTGTAAAAAATTAAGTGTTCTTTTTATGTTTTAACATTCCTGTTTTGTAAGGAGGGTTGAGGAAACAAGGTGTTGGTCCTCATTCAAAGTTGTAAGTACTCTTGAAAATATTCAAATGCCACATTCCCTGAAGTCCATTGTTTTCATTACCTGTCACTGTAGCAGACAATACTGTGACCTGTGTATTTCATTATTTTTAATCTTAGCTTTCAAGCCAGTTATTTGTGCAGTTTTATTTTCTCTCAGTTATGTATGTTCAGATTTGTTACATTCCTCTCCTCAAATATATTGTGTGTTGGTTACCTGGAACATCAGTCACTGAATGCAGAGATGCACAGGCCATCCCAAATCACTGCTGTGGGCTCCTGTGTGATCCCTTATTGCTCTTACATGAAATCAGTGGAGAGGGGAGGCCTGTCCTGTGTCCTGAATGGGGAACAAAGAGCCAGAAAACTCCAGGGTTTTATTCTTGGAGTGCTTTCTGGCTCTCTGTGTGGTCCTGGCCTCCTCCTCGGGCTCCAGTTCAGGCAACCATCACAGTTCTTTGCTCCTGGTGAGACCCTGTACATCCTCTGAGCTCAGTGGGAAGTAACAGAATAAATGCTTTTGTGCTGGGCTCTTAACTTTCTGGTACCAAATGTTCTGGTGTCAATGTGCTGTGCGTGTCACGTACACAGAATGGAAAGAAATGAAGCTGCATGAAAAATGGGAGTGAGTATCTGGATTTCTCACTGCTGTTTGCAAGCTCAGAAGGCGAAAATTAATGAGGTGTAATTAAAACAAAAATGCAGCGTGCAAACACAAGTCCAGAGCAGCAATTAACCTGACATCTTGTCTGTGGAGTGAGAAGATATGGATTGAGATGCCATTTTGGCTGACGTACTGTTCTTATAGGAGTAAACCTGTGGAGTTAACATCTGTTCTTTCACCCTGTGTTAAAAAAACAGAGACTCTGATGCTCTATGGAGTGGGTGCTCCAGGGAATGGGAGCAAAATAAAGACTTCACAGAGCTCCTGTGAGTCACAGGTCCCAGGGATGGGGATCCTGCTGGGATCCTTCCTAGGCATGTGCAAAGAATGTGGGGTCCTCAAGCAAAATCTCCTCAGGCTTGTTCTGGCACCTGGAGTTTTCCCTCTGCCTCACACTTTGCCTGGGCAGAATAATGAGCTGCCTTCAGGTGTGATTTAAATCTGGTCATGGTGATTTAAGGATGGAAATACCCTTGCTTTTTAATGTGATTTGTCTGCCTCTAAGTGCCACTTTGAAAGTATATTCCCTGCTGATTAAAAGTAATGAGGTAGTCTAGAAGAAGGAAAATAGTGTTCAACATTCTCTGCTTTCTGAGTTTTGGAAGGTTGCCTGGGAATATTTCTAAATTTTGGAAGCTTTCTCAGAAAAATCTGTAAAACTGAAAAGCATGAGGAGAGTTCAGCTGACACGGGCTATTTTTGTGCCTAGCTAATGAAAATCAAATAAATACGCTTGTTCTCAAACTGTGTTTCCTCTCTGGGAAATCAAACCACAACATGACACTGGCTGAGATGCAAATCCCTCTCCTCCTGTCTTTTGGAGGGTCAAGAGCAAGGCCTATTTTTGGCAACCCCAATGTTATTTGTCTGTCCTGTGGGCTTCACCTTATTCCATCTGTTAGCCTGAGCTGGTAGCATAATTCAGATTGGAAGGGACCTCTGGATGTCTCTGATGCACCCTAAATCAGGGGCAGCTTAAGGGGGGGGGTCACTCACAGCTTGCTCCAGCTGAGTTTTTATTTTCTCAATGGACTCTGTGATCCCTCTGGGTCTATTCTGTTGCAGGATATTCTGTGATTCCGTGATCTCCAAGGAGAAGATTTCACTGCCTCTTAGGTCAGCCTGTTCCAGTGCCACATCACAATCCTCACCCTTCTGCTGGGCACCTCTCTTGTTTTTCTGGGTCCTTCTTTTGGGCTTACTTAGCTAAGGGCATCAGCAGATTTTACTTGCCTGGACCTCAGTGTCTGTAAGCGCCAGGGGTCACCTCAGGTAAAAGCCTTCCCAGGGTTGCCTGGGGAGTAGAAATGGGGACAGCTGGAATTATATGGCAGCCCAAGCCAAGAAAATATTCCTGGTGAAACATCCATGCCGTGGAGCCCAACCTTCCCAAGCCCAGCAAGGATCAAACCTTCCCTGCCTGATGAGCTGTGCTGCTCAAGGCTGCAGGAAAAGCTGGGCTGGGGCTCAAGCCCTGGAGAGCTGGACCAGGGGTGAAGGAAAGGAAGGAGCTGCCAGCCCATCATGGTGTGAATTGGCAGAGATGCTGCAGTGGTGCTGCACTGGTTTTGGCTTTTCAATCAGTTGAAACTCTGGTCCATTAATAGAGGAATATTGTATAATTACTGGAGCTGCAGCCTGGGGAGGACATGACAGTCAAAACCTCTTTGTGTGGAGTTCTAAAGATTTAATACATATAAAACATCTTATGTCAGAATTATAATAATACAGATATTTAATGTATGATGTTAAATTTATGACATGGCCAAAGGGTTTATCCTCTGATAGGTGACATCCTCAGCTGTACCAAGGGCTGGTGGTGTGGAGCATGATGAATAGTCAAATGAGCTGCAGGGGACAACCACAGTCAGGCAAGCCATAAATTTTAGCTCTTTGTTCTCTGCTGAGACCAACCTCCTGTGTTTATATAAAAATATGACAGAGGTGCATACTCTACCTGAAAAGGGGGGGGTTGACAACACTATGATTTCCCTGCACAGAGCCTCTGTTTTTCCTGCCAGAGGTACATTGCAACAGACACAAACATTAGCATTTTCTGCTTCACAAGGCAACTGCTGGATTGGGAATTTTTCATCCAATAGTGTGGAAATAAAAAATGTTTGACAGAGGCAGAGCCTGAATGGCATGTATGAATAATCAAAGGCACCAGCCTGCATCTGGGGTTTACAAAATGCTGTAGCACACTGAAGTTTTTTTCTAAACAACCTCCTTGAAGTTTGAATTCTTGAGCTTCCAGACTTCTCAAGGCCCAAAGGCACTAAAGAAAAAATATAAAAAAAAGGATGTACAAACAGAATTTTAAATAAAGCTCTCTCCAGAGAGGAAACTAAAAAAGAATGAGACTTTTCTCCTTTAAAGGAGAAAAAGAGCTGAACACACAGGTCCTTTGTTGCATTAGACCCTTGAACTTCTCTACATGGTGCTATCATTTCCAGTGGCTTTGTCTTGGGGTCGCTACCACCAGGAGAAAACAATGCAGGATTTTATCAGTCAGGTTCATTTTGAGAGAGACTTCCAGGAACCAGAAATCCCACCTAAACTGCAACTGTTTTATTTTTGTGAAGCAGTGAAACAGAGCCTGGAGGAAGGACTCCCTGTGGATTTAGATTGTGTAGTCAGTAGAGCAGCTCCCTCTGCTCAGGCACAGCGGGCAGGAGACCCAGCCCAAAGAGCTGGTGGTTTGTCTGCACTCATAAACTATTGGAGACTTTGAAATGCTCTGTATCTTGGCCACCAAAGCTCTTGCCTCTTGCCTAATTATGTAAATCTCAGTCCTGATGTGAATGGCCAAACTGCAATTTATCAGTGACCTGGGTCTTGGCTTCTAATTCCTAACAAAATCCCTGGAACGTGAGCAGGCATCTAACATCACCATCCAGGACATTTAGCTTGGGGAAAGATTGCCTGTGTTTGTCTTCAGAGAGAAGCAATTGACTGAGGGTCCTCAGTTGGGTTTGATCCCTGGAAATCCTCGAGGATTTTGGATACTTCATGAGGATTTTTTAATTAGGAGCAAATATGTAGTACCTTGTTTCATACATCTGGCACCCGCTGCTCGTTAGAGGCAGGAGACTTAAAGGACAAGCTTGTTGTGGTCAAAAGACTTCAACAGAAGTGCTGCAGAATCTGAGGATAATCCTGCACCTCTGACCTGCATGGGATGGAGCTCTCTGCAAGAGACACTCCTGACTACTTGCAAACTTTGAGTCAGTAAAATAAGAGTCCAAGAAATCTATAAAGGAAAAACTTGTTCACAGCAAGAAGTTACAGGTAAACAGCTGGTGCCTAAGTGAATTTTGCAGAGAAACTGACTGGTTTCAGCACATTAAGGCATTGAACAACCATTTAAATGTGGTTTGGGTTTTTTTTTTTCTGAGCTTCTGGATCAGCAGATGAATGGGAAAAAAGAATGAAAAAAACTGAAGCAAAGGAAAAACTGCTGCCACCTCAAAGCACCCTGGGTTTAAATATCTCCTTATGCATCACCACATAAGCATTTTGATCCCTGACAAATAAAAGAGCACATACCCTTGGGAAAGAATGTAAGGAATTGTTTTCCAGGAAAAACCCTTTTAGGGATAATTTGCATGCTGGGGAGAGGAAGTAATCTCAGTTGTGCAATTCCTAAGGTATTGCAAAAATGTCTTGAGATGTACCTGTGCACTAATGACTCCAGGACTACAAAGCAGAGTGAAAGGAACAAGGGATAAGCCTAAGAATGTTCCTCTGGGAAATTCATTGCCCTGTGATGAGCAAGAGGCCTTTAACCATTTGAAAATTCCTCTAACATATTGGAGATGTAAAAAATGTTCCCTGCACAGCAGTTCTCATGTGACAGCTAACAAAAAATGGGTCGTATAGCACCCGCATTGTTACAGAACACCCATTTAATTGTTGCTGAATAGAATTTCCTTCTGGCCTGGAATTAATAATTACTTAAATAAGAGGATCCCAGTGGGGATCCCCCAGTGTTGATACTGTTTTATACCTCTTTTCCAGCCTCCCATGTCCAAGGGAGAAGGAAAGAATGCGCTGCTGCCCTTCAGCTGCCCTGACATGGGATTCAGTCCTGCCAAGCTGTTGCAGGGTGTCTTGGGGTATTGCAGGCACCAGCAACCAGCCCATCCTAATCTAATTCTGCTGCTAGACACAGTAAAATCCGTGATCTAAAATTACAGTTTCCAAACATTAAAAAAATCAAATTGTAATTAAAAAATTCATGAAAGAAGCCTTAAAATTTTGCTTGATAAACACTCAGTGGGATAGTTTCATTTTCTGCCTACAATTTGTCTACAGCTTCAGGGTCCAGACACTTTGAAAAGGATGGATAAGCTGTCTTTGCAGTCATGTTTGGTCAGGAGGCAGAACTATTAACAAAGTTGCCAAGTCTTTCTAAATACCAAAGGATTTACCCATTATTTACATACAGCCCTCAGTTTTGTAGAGTTGGTGAAAAATAGGGAGAAGTGTCTCTGGAGAGCCTTTCTCCATGGTGCTGTGTTCCTAGGGAACTGCTGATAATTCATCCTTTTCTGCTTCTTCATGGTGGTATCTGAACAGCTTCTTGTTGAGCCTAAAGCACATGAGTAATATCTGTCAACTCTGATTACAGCTTTACTGCTGCTGAGACACTGTAATGTCAATTCTTCTTACATTTAGCTTCTCAATAGCCCCACTCTGAATTCAGATGTTTGCTGTAATTTAATAAAATACTCTAACAAATATATTTGTGTCAAACAGAAGTGTCCTCAGTGGTAAGTAATAAAACACTTAATCCAGCTGCAGAAGCATGAAGTGTAATATTTCCTGTAATAATTTCCTTTTCTGTCTAGTCAGATGACCTTAAAATCTCTCAGAATGTGTTGAGCTCCGGTGTTGAAGCAATTCTGATTTGCTCTTCATCATCTAATGAGTATTTTTTTCTCCTTCTCAGGTCTCCAGTTGGAAAGGACAAGTAAAAGAATAGGTGCTGTGTCTATCATAGCACTGAATAATCTCAGCTGCACATTGCTCTGTTTGTTCTAAGCAATATCTTTCTTTTGACTTGTTAAATGTCCACAAATTTGGAAAGACAATTTTAAAAAATTTCTTTCATTTGAAGACAATATATTCTGCTTTGATTTTTAATTCAGTTAGGAAACAAATATAATCTTATGGAGTTAGAGCAAGAACCTCTTCCCCCCTCTCTCACTATTTTTTTTTTCCTGTTAGTGTTTCTTTTATCACAAATTACTGCAGAGGATCTATTAACTACCTGGACTCCAGGTCCTGGAGGAACACATTCTATTTGACCCTACAGTTCCTAGGAAGGTCTGGAAAGGTTTTGAGTGACTTCCCCTTGAAATTGGGATTGGTAGCAAGCTGGAGATTTTTCCTTTTTTGATATTTCCTCCCTGGGGCTTTTAAGCAAGAGAAAATTTTCAATTATGAGCTACAAATAGAAAATACATGAGAGTGGAGAGAAGTGCATCTTGGAAAGGTGTGAACATCCACTGCCCAGCCTGTATTATTAATGACTGCTACCAAGGGAAGGGGCATCATCTTCCTCTCATGTTTTATTTCTTTGTCTGGTGCATAGAAACTTCTTTCCTTCCTGTGTTATAGCAGATCCTCTCCCAGATCCTCATTTATTTACACAGCCATTTAAAATACATATATTTAAAAAGCAAAAAAACGAGCATAAGGAAAAAAAAAAAGAAACCAAGAAAAAAAACCCCAGAGGGACACACTGAAGCTTAACTTCAAAGCCATTCCTTCCCTGCCGCCTCCTGTGGCTCCACATTTCTCAGTTATGGAACAGCAGGGCTCCATTTAACTTGCTGCCACCAGCACAGCGTGCCCTGCCCGTGTTTATTTGGGATGAAAGAGGAATCCGCCTCTCCCGGGAGCTCAGGGCAGGTGGAGGGGACCCAGCCTGGCCATGGGTGGTGACACAGGCTCCTGGCCCGGGCCAGGCTCAGCACTTGGCTTTGCTCAGACATCTGCTGCCCTCCCAGCCCAGCTTCCCATCACCCAGAGCAGATGGGGCTCCCCAGGAGGCAGCAGGACCTGGGCTCAGCACAGCCCTGGACACAGGAAGGCATCAGCTGGTCCTCAGTGGGCTCCTTCTCCTGCCACAGAGATGCTGGAGCTGTCAAGACGTAGTGAAGCAGATCAGAGGATTTCAGACAAGCTGGAAAGAAAATTAAAGAAAAGCTACAATGGGAAATCAACATCTCTGCTGTTTTTGTGGCTGTAGCTCATTGAATCTTATTCAGCAAGAGCTGGTGGAGGTTGAAGGAGATGGCAAAGCTATTTATTTCTTCAAAATCTGTATATTCTGTGGTTTTGATATCCCTCGTTTTGCTGAAGATCATTCCTAGGGATCAGAATTTGTTCAGGGTCAACACTTGGACAAGTGAGTTCAAGGGAGCTGTTTGAGAATGGCTAAAGAGAAGGGGATGTGACCTGAGCATCTGGAGACACTTCTTAGGAAAGCATCACAGCCTTGGGAAGAAGAAGCCTAATTCTGAAACTGAATTTTCATTTTTGGTGTAGCAGTGATGCCTCTTCTGGACAACAGTTGTTCTTCCCAAAGCAGAATCTAATGTGCTTGAAAACTGGGGCTGAAAATCCTGAGACTGTTGTGCCCAAACAAACTTAAGCTGTGGCACTTCCTGCAGGCAACCAATGTACAAGATAAAGGACTTTTTACTTATTGGAGTTATACTGCACCATTTCAGCATCTAATTCCAATTCTCAGTGATTGTGGCCTGGGTTAAGATTTAGCAAGAGGCACAGACAGGTTTTTGAGTCATATAGAGAACTAATAGCCAGCAATTAGATCATTCTCTGGAGTGTGAAAGAGCCAGGTGCTGGTTCCTCCTCTGCTTCGTCTGAAATTTGCATTGAACTCAGGCTCCTGCCCCCCCCAGGGACCCTGGGGCTTTCCTCCTGAGCATTCAGAGATGTCTAAGCTGCGTCTGTCTTCACTGGCATTTATCCACTTTCTATGGAAATTGAGATGATGGAAGAAGAGCAAATAAATGAGAAAGCTTGGGAGCGGCAGCAAATGTAAAGCATTATACAAATACTGTATTTGTTTTAAAAGGTGTAAATGATTTAAAGGCCCAGTACTTAAAATTATGCCCTCATTTATTATTAAAGAGAATTCAGGGCTAAATTTTAAAATTACATGGCCTGTTTTGTTGCCAATTCTTAAAAAACCATTATGCAGATCATCACTTTGTGAAGAATGGGTTGGCAGCATGAGACCAGCTAGAGCTTTAAGGCTGAGCTTATTATTCAGGCCACTGTCCTCTGGCAGGTGTAGAGGTCCAGGTTAAAAGCTGATTTTATGGCTTGCTCTTTGGGCTCCTGGTGGCTGGGAAAAGTGGCTGGCAAGAACAGCAGCATAATTACTTTGACAAAGCTTAAAGATTTTATCTTAACTATATGTTGTGTGTCATCAGAAAACTTCAGGTGAGGTGTTCAGTTTTCTTCTCTCTTTTTCACCTGCTCCTGTGAGATTTGGAGATGTGTCAGTCCCCTGTAGGTAGGGCACTTTGTCTTAAATTAGAAGAATTCCTCAATATTCAACAAAGTCTGGTGTAATTTCAGTCACAGCATCCGAGTGGAATTTGATCCATACAGACTCTGTGGATCTGTTCATTACTCTGCTCTGATTAAGCAGACACACTAGTGCATCTCTATTCTCAGTCACAGACTCCTTAGAGTTCACTCTTCAGGAACATTAATTAATCCAGTGCTTGTTTCAGCTTTCCCATGTCCTCCAAATGGTGCTTCCTCTTCCCAGGGTCCAGGAATGGCTGGAAATCATCTCATCCCTGCAGGTGTGCTCAGAGCAGAGCTCTGGGGCGGGACCTGTGTTCCTGCATCTCCCTGGCTGCCTCTACCAGGGAGCAGATCTGGGTAATCACAGGGAGACAGCAGCAAAAGGCCCCTCAGACTCCTGCGATACATCACATGAAAATGAAATACACATTTAATTGGTGTTGAGGCTTGTGAAATAATTTGTCTTTTCCGAATCTGACTCCCCTTTTTTTTTTATTTTAAACAGCAAGGCAGGTGTATAACTGCCCCCAGATGTCTGCTGCTGACAGCTACTCAGATAAACCTATTTGGAAGTGCAAAGATGAGTATTGTATGAAATATGACAGTGTTTGGCCACTGCAGTCTTTTTTTGGGGGTGAAAAACTGGTGAAGGATAAAGAGCATGTGGCCCATGTTCCTGCACGCAGAGAATGCACTGCCACCCACCCCATTGTCCCTTTTGGGCACAGCCTGGAGTAAAACTGGTGCAGATTTTTAAAATATATATATAACATACAAAGCAATCTTTTAAGTCTAATTTGCAGCTTCACTGTGTGTGGTTAAGAGAGGAGAGCTGTAGCTGAAGTGTCTGTAATCTGTAGTGATGGAGATTCTCTGAAAAATCAGCATCCTTCCAGCTGGAAAACTGCAGAGAGTTTGGATGCAGCTGGATCTGTATCTGCAAACTGGAATGAAATGCAGAGTCCAGAACGGTCCTGGAGCAGCTGCTCTCTGGCCGCTCACATCTATCCTGAATCACAAAACATCAGGTACTTTCAACAGAATTCCAAACACTGGATCAAAAAGTACAAGGAGAGAGCAAGAGGAAAGAAGGGTTTTATCAGCTTTCTGCAGCTGTATTTATAACTGGAATTTTTGCATACACTGATGTTGAAGTAACCCTTTTTGAATCTTGTTTGGAAGTTGCCAAGAAAAACTAAAAATAATAAGTTTTTTTTACTTTACCTTTACAACAAAAATGGTGGTGGGGGGGGGAAGGTAGTCTAAAGCTATGTGAAATTCAAAGTATTTTCAAAGTTAATAGCTTTTGCCTCTTTTTCTTTTATGGGACAAAATTATCTTTAAATCCACTTCATGGAAAAGATTCTCAATGTTTTTCTGCTCGTACAGCTGGTGACTGTGCTGGTGACCACAGGGGTGACTGCTGACACAGTCACTGCCTCCAGCCTGAGAGATGAGGTTCCCACTCTGAATTCCCCTTTGAAACGAGCTGCTGTTTGTGTTGGAGATAAAACGCATGAGGTTTCTTTTTTTCCTGTTAAAAAATGTAGATAATCTATTTATTATTTGGCAGAATTTAAAACATAGCCCTCACCTTTTTCACCAACTCCTGAGCTGTTGAGTTTCACATTTTCCCACTAGGAGACAGGTGTCCAGGCTGGATTACAGCAAACTTCCCTGGCTCTGGCCTGCTGTCTGCAGCCTCACAGCTCCAGGTGTCAAGAACTGGGGCCAGGGTTGAGAAAAGGTGAAATTGAGGGAGGTAGGGAGTCCCCCTCTGCAGACACTGCTCTCCCAGAACAGATCATACCTACTTTAGGTCAGTCTCTGACCATTGGTGCAGGAGCAGGGGGCTTTGCTGTAGCTAAGAGTAATCCTTTGTAAATGCACCACTAGAAATAAACTTCACAGCTAGAAGTAGAACTAGAAAATAAACACATTGCCTGGTCTTTGTAGCACCCAGGCTGTTCTGGAGATAAGAGGAAAGAAGACCTGCACTTCCTAGAGCCCAGAGGCGTCGTCTCTCTCTGGCAGAAACATCCTTCCTCTTGTGTCAAAGTAACTGTAGGATTTTCAAGTGGGATCCTGTGATGCTGTACAAACCTTCCTCTGTGCATCACCCCGGTGCAGTTACCCCAGAGCCACCCCTGTGATCAGCCATTCAGGCACTCACACTGGGAAAGGAGACTCACCGGGGCAGGAGGGAGAGGAAAAAGGCCCTAATTGACAGGAGCAGAAAAACCCAATTACAGAGATGAAAGAGGCAGCCCAGGCGTATGTTTCTCGGCTTTGGATCATCAGAGCTGCCAGTTCTCATTATTTCCTAGCAAGGCTCTCTCTTCCCCAAGAAGGGACTGTGGCAGTGAATGGCTCTTTGTGCCTGCCTGACTCACCTGAGCCCCGGTGAGCAAAGCACCTGGTGGCAAAGGCAGCATCATTCCTGTGGGGGAAAAGCATGGACTGGAGGCAGATCAAAGAGAGGAGGAGGACGCAGGGAGACAAGGGAAGGGAGAAGAAAAAGTGTGTCCCTGGAGAACAAACTAATCAAAACCATGGCATTAAATAAAACAAAGCATCTCCCATTAATAATTGAGGCAGCACGCCCGCGCGCTGCGTGCGCCGTGGGTATCTCATTTGTCTGAAGAATGGAGGGAGCAAAAGGGAGCGAAGCAGGTATGAAAGGCATCATTTCCCTGTCTCTAATGAGCACTGCTGCTTGCTTTTCCCCCACACACCTCCTCCCCTCATTGTGCTCCCTTTTTCCCTCACCTATTTGTCATCTGCGAGTGTCTTGCTCTTAAGAGGACACTGGTGGGGTGTCAGGTCTGAAGGAGGTAGCAGAGCTGCTTTGTCCTTGGGTGACACTCGGGACTCGTCCCCTGATTAAGGCATTTCTCCAGAGGAGAGAAAGGGGTCAGTGTGTGGCATCTTTGTGACCCCAGACAGTGTCCAAGTGCCTGATGCACACAGAGGCTGTATTTTCTTGAGTTGGAGAGACACAAGGATGGGTGTGTGAATATCTGGCTCCCACACACGCAATCTTTATTAAATAAAGGTTTGGGACATTAATTTAGAAGAAACTGAGGACTTTAAATTAGGAGAGGGTTGGCTTTGTGGTATAACCCAATCTGATCTTTTTCACATGTGCAGATCTGATTGTTTCTCATGTGATTGACTATTCTTTCCATGTAGAGTGATGAGTGAGGCTCCTGGTACCCTGCCTTGCTGCCTGCAGCCAGGGGTGATTGCAAAGGTGGCAAATGGGGTTTAATTCAGTGGTTAAAGGGGCCAAATACAGCCCTTCAGAGCTGTATACCATGTGTCCCTAGGCTAGCTCCCTGTGTGAAGGGTTTAGTGATGGATGGTGGCACACATGCCCCTCTTCCCAGGATGCCCCCTGAGGAAACTGCAGCTCTGTTTAGTCTGTCTATAAACATCCCCATCTGTAGGGACAAAAATGATCTGGAAAAAGCCTGCCTTCATTCTAGTTCCTGTTTGGGTTTCCAGAGTCTGAAAGCTGCTCTGCTGCCCACGCCTCCTGCCTGGTCAAAAGAGAGGAATAGGAAACTCCTGACATCCACCACCCAAGAGGACTCCTCCTGGCCCATGGGCTGAGCCCACCTCTCCCTCCAGATGGAGCCCAGGGCCACCCAGATGGGCACAGCTGCAGGAACACAGGCCTTGGTGAAGAACAAAGCTGAGAAGGGAACTGGGACTTCTGACTCCTCCCAGTGCTGCTGACCAGGCTGTGCTGCTGGGCAGGGAGACAGGGCTGAGCCCTGCTGTCTCTCCAGCTTCCCTGCCAAAGCCATTTCTCCAGGCAGTGACCATCGCCCTCCCAACAACAAAGGAGTGGCCACACACCAGGACCAGCTTCCAGACAGGCAGGACATGGGAGACACAGACACCCTGTGGACTCACATTCCTCTGGGCAAGATAAAGTTGATATTGAGCAATGGTTTGTTGGGAAAGGGCAGGAGTTTTGGGAATGTTTCTACAAGTAGCTTGAGAGACCCCCTAAACCTCCAGCCTCACAGATTGGGATCCAATAGCCCTTTTTGTGCCCTGGAAATTGAGCTATTCCTATTTCAGTTTAGAGAAACAGAATCAAAATTGGGCATGTGCAGTTGCTCCCTAAGGACACAGCGGCATTTTCAAGATTGGAATTTACTAAAGTAGCATGGAGGGACCCCAGCAAGGATCAGAGCTTTGCTTTGGCAAGTTGAATCTCTTCTTCCAAAACCATGTAGTCTAAAGCTTCATCTTCATTAGCCATTTGCTTCCAAGCCTTTGTGAGATTTGGAACTGAATTCCCCAACAGCAGCCCCCAAGCAGGACTGGTTTTCATACTGGGTTTGGTGTGCATAGGTTGGGTTCCTTTTGGAAGACACACAAGCTCTGCCACTACCACTGATTCTGTCTGGAACCAGAGAGGAAACTGTGATTTGTACAAGCTGATGCCCTTCAGCTTGTTTGCAGTCCTTCTGAAGGGAATGTGGATGGAAGAGAGCCAAAGGAAGATTTCAGTTTAAAGGAATTCCAAAGTAAATTGCTAAACTACCTGCAGCGGTGTGTAACCTATCCCTGGAATCAATTGCACTAGCAGAGAAATGCTGTTAAAAATCAGTTCTACATTAAAAAGGACTCGAGGGAGTCCAGAGAACTATTACTTGGACTGAAATAGCTATTTGCTATTCCAGTGCAAATATGTTTGTTTCCTAGCGTATCTGATAAATGCATTTGACTTCCACACCAGGAAAATAATTTAAAGCTATAATAAAAAATAATCAGTGGACACAAACACAGATATATCAAGGGAATAGGCAGGACTTTTGCAGAGAGAAGTCATTCACCACAGGTGTGTCAGAGGTCTAAGTGTATTTAGGGTGCAGAATAACTGAATGTTCTTAGCTGGAAGGGAGGTGTCTGTGAGGCCAGAGAGGTGAGCAAAGCCATAGTGTCTCACTGGAAAGCAGAAGGTGCCTGAGGCACAGCTGTTTTCTCTTTGGGTGGCAAGAATTGTCCCAAAAGAAGTCTGCAGGTGCCAGGCTTTTGAAAGCAAGCTGAAGGACACATGAAAAAAACCACTGCAGTAAGAGTGAGCAGCTGCAAAGTGCACTGGAGGGACTAAGCTGTTTCTTCACACAGCATAGATTTAAATTATTGGACTCCTTGCCCCAGGATGAACTTGAAAATTTGCAAGGGTTCAAAGAGAAATTAGGCAAGTTGATGGAATAAAAATTCATTTAAAAACTGCTTCATACTAAACACTGAGTCAGAGTCAGGAAACCTTTAAGTTTCATATTCCTGGGTCTGAGGAAAGTACTCAGGGGTGGCTTACAATCCTGTCAGTGTCCTACCCTTGTCTTCTTCCATGGAAAACTTATGGACTCTCCTTTGGCCTTTGCTCCTGCATCCACCTTATTCTTTTATGGCACAGTGCTCAGGGGTCACCTTCAAAGTGAATGAGAAGAATTTCTTAAATGAGCAATGGAAATAAATATTCTCAAAACACCAGCAAAACTGTGGCAGTTGCACAAGTTATTAGGGAATCCAAAGTTAAACTGGGTTTGAAAACAAGCTGGGCAGATCCATGGCAAATACATCCACCCTGCACTATTAGACTCAGCAGTGACTGTGCTGCTGCTGGTCTGGGGCCCTGTGGAAGTAAGGAACACTCAGTTTTTTATCTCCTTTCTTAGTATCCAGCATCAGCTGCTGTAAAAATACACAGCATCCATTCCTGCAGACCACATTAAAGAATGTTATCTTAGCCCTCATTGCTGCAGGGGCTCATGGAGACTTTCATCAGCTCCAAGCTTTTATCACTCAGAGGAAGGGCTCCAGCCCAAATAGGCAGGGGGGGGAAATGATGAACTGGCACAGGAACAGCTCTCTGGGGATTATTGACTCCCTGAGCATGGTAAGCCTGGTGTAAGTGGAAGCCTGAGCCTTCAGTTTAAGCTGAACTGCTAAACTAAGTAATCTCTCCAGCTGATACAGGTCCAGCCTCCTCCATCCAGCTTGCCTTTGAAGCACTCAGTGCACAGCTTTCTTCAGAGAAGAATGACCCCATCACAAAGGAAATTTTGTTCAAACTGAGCCTGAAACACTGACAACAATTTTTCTCTGAGCAAACCAAAGGCATTTCTTCAAGCTGCACAAAAATCTGTAATCACTAGACAGCAAGACCTAAACCAGATTTTGTAGCAAAAGAAAAAAAAATCTTGCATTTATGAAGATGCTACTGCATTATAAAGTAAGTATATTCAGCATTTCTATAAAGAGATTTTACCCAGGCAATCACATTTAACTTCAGCTTCCATCCCTGCAGCTCCCTAATCTGTGAGGGAGTGTTGATAACATACAGGTTTTTCAGTAGGAAATTCACTAAGTTCTAAGAAAATGTCCTTTTATTTCCATGAAAAGCGCACAGCAAATTTGCTTTAAAACCTTTATTTCCCCATAAAAATTGAAAGAAGAAAAGTCCATGGTCTTCCTGGGGTTCAGCTCCGTAGAAAGTGGTGATATGGAAATGGAACTGAATGGGAACAAGATTTTATTGTGCCCATTTTTGCAGCACTGCAAACCCCATAACTATAGCAAAATAATACATTTTTCTAATGAAAAGAAGCATTATATGAGCTACTGGCACTGAGAGGAAATTAATTACATGTTTAAGTGCTATGTTTGATATTTAAAAGGCTTACTAGGGAAGGTAGAGGGTTCTCTTTTCTTATGAGTGACATTTCTCAAAAGGATGCTGGGATTCCTATGAGAGTAAAATACCTTCAGTTTATATGGTAAGTGTCAGAAGTGTATGTCTCACTCTCCTGATATATTTTTGACTCCACAATATATTCATAATACGTCAGATATGCTAAGAGGCTGCTGAAAAAACCTGATGATGGAAGAAATGTGAGTTGAATTCCTGTAGAGCCCCTCCAGAATGCCAATCAGCAGACTGATCCATCAGGACCATCCACAAAGACCTGATGCATTAATAAAAAACCCTGTTGCTGCAAGTTGCATGATTAACATAGCTGTCAGATGCTTGTCATTCTCTCTCTCTCCCCCCCCTTTCTAAAACCATAGTTTAAAACACGGATTTTCACAGTCACCTGCCCTCAAAAGCCAATGCAATAATTTTGTGCACTCCAGAAGTATTTTCAGTTGGAGGAGCTCAAGGCACTTCCCAAATAACACCCAGACCCTGCATGAAATCAATAGCTTGGCTCTGGAATGGATGAGGAGAGCTCTGCCTTGAACCAAAGGCACCCAGCAGCTCCATGGGCTCCTTTCCTCCTCCCTTCCCTGGGAACAGGGAGCACTGGGAAAACACTGACCTCAGCACAGGGGACACAGCTGTCACCTCTGGCTCAGCCGTGACATTCTGCAATAGGGGAAGGTAATTCACAAAGGAAGAAAGTAACCAGGATTTCCCCCTCCAGTTCACTTCTCTACATGCATAAAAAGAAATCTGGAAGTACTTTCGTTGTCAAAAAGATGTCCTTTTTTTTTGCATCTTCATGTATTAAGGAAGTACTTTGATTTTTGGGGAGTGACTCAGCAATCTCTGATGCATATTATAAACTTTTTTTCAAAATTTATTTAAAAAGTAGGGACAACAATGTCATTCCATCAAAGGCTTTTTCTGACTAATTTCCCCTTGAGATGTATAAAAGATAATTAAT
Source organism: Petroica traversi (assembly GCA_025920805.1). NCBI lineage: Eukaryota > Metazoa > Chordata > Aves > Passeriformes > Petroicidae > Petroica > Petroica traversi. The sequence goes on from JAHLSL010000061.1 coordinate 8,939,915, forward strand.
GGAATCACACATTAAAATAAGGCAGAAATCCTGAGCCTAGAGGCAATATTTGTGTTCAGTATATTGGATTTTGATAGTTTAAAAAAAAAAAACAAAAAAACCCCTAAAAATCTTCTCTCCTCTTAGGCATTTAATTTACTCCTTCTTTTATGCCAATTTTCCGGTATTTGAAAGACTTTTTAATAAAATGCAAGTTTTAAGAGTATAATTTCTAGCTAAAAAGGACAAGACTTTATTCTAAACTCTTTAACTGTGGTTGGGAAAGGACTCCTTGGCCTCTTTTTAATTAATTCTCCTGGAAATGTCTATGGACTTCCCCAGTTTCAGCACTGATCAAGAACACCCAATGAGCCATTGTTTCTATGCAGTCTCCAGCTCAAGTCATGGCAAATCCCAATTTTTCTAAAGTCCTTTTGATTTCCAGACCAAGACTCTGAACTCTCATGCTGTAACATCTGTGCCCTTACAGAAACATCAAAGAGGCCCAAGAATTATGAGGATTTTTTAAAAATCATAAATAAGAAACCAAGGAGTTTAAACTGTATCTTCTGGATTTGGCTTCTGTGCATAAACTCACTTCATTGAGCTTCCTCCTTTGATCTGGAGAACTGTAGAAACTCATTTTTCTTTCAGTGATTAGAAGTTCTCACTCAGGATAAAGTGTTTTAAACCTCACTGGAAAAATAATGCAAATTCCTGTAACTCCAAATTTTTAATTTAAAGCAAACTCTTGGTACAAGAAGCAAGGATTCCTACCAGCACGTTTAGTCAATATTATCTCACATCTTATTTGTGGCACAAACAGATTCTTGTCCAGGTGAAGCTGTGATGATGAGATTGATGCCAGCCCTCATGAGCTGGGCCTGGGTGGATGCTCAGGGTTGGCCCAAATTTGAGACCCAGTGATGACTTTTCTGTTAGGGGGAAATCTCTGTCAATGAAGAACTTCCCAAAGAGCTCTGCTTTTTGATGAGGTCTGATACAGATCTTATACACAGACAACGGGAAGACATCCCATCCATCCATGGAATAATGAATAAAAGAGAAAAATGAGGGATTAAAGCAGAATACAGCAGACAATAGGAGAGGTTCTCATGCTGTATATGTTTGACTACTGCTGTCTCACCTGTTATGAGGTCATTAACTCTTCAGTTTGGGATTTTATCTGTTGGCAACAGAACAAGTAGGTCCCATTTTTTTTACAATGAAGCCTTAAGCTGCTGCAACCTCTGGAGATGTTGTAATATAACCAAGAGTATTAAAAGAAAGATAAATGTGAGGGCATTTGAACAATAATGGAGGAAAGAAAATGCCATGCAGAGTTTCAAAGGTGAAGTCTGAAAGGAGTTAAGGAAATGAATCATTCTTACTGTTGTTATTATTCATTTATATTGAGCCATAAGTGCACGTGTCAAATCTGTGAAGCGGAAGTCAGAAGAATCAATATTTTCTTATTGCATTTATGTATTTTTGTCAAAGCCTCATAAATTGCTGCCATTTTTGGAATCAGGTTTTGATTTTCATGCCAAATCCAGCTGTTGTTCTATTTCTAATAGAAAGCACTGCTGCCATTTATTGTTAGGCATAAAATTGAGAAACTAACCATAAAAGGATGCTCAGTACTGTAACTCTGACAAATCCATCTCAATGAAGGCTGTTATCTAGGGATATATAAATATTGAATGGGGAGATGCTTGTTTCCTTTCAGCACATTCTCCTGGATAATCCTTTTGGCATCACAGTATCAAAAGCTTTATTTTATATATTAAAGAGATTTGTTTCTCTGGTCCCTCCTCATTCTGCCTGTGGTTTGCTTTCCCATTAACTGGTGGAATTTCAGTAGCAGGTGGCTCGGGTAGGAGGGAGGGTTATTGAAACACCCAGGCTGAGCAGGTCTCTCCCAACCTGACACTTGTTTTGAAGAGCTGCCACTGTTTAAAGCTGATTTTCTAATTACTGCTGGGCTCCTGGTACAAGGAGAGAGCACAGTTCACCATGGAGGGGCAGCAGCTGCTGCAGTGGGTGGGACCTGTGTAAAAGGAGAATGAATGTCAGGAGATGTGGGGAAATTATTAACTCAGACCCTTGGAGCACCAGCAGACCATGCACATCCCAGCAGCCATCTGCATTTGGACACTCCCCTGCATGGAAAAGCAGGCATTTAGATTAAATATGTCAGACGTCCTCAGGGGATGAAGAGATTATGTGAAGAGGGGATGGGGGGACTACTGTGCTATAAATAGCAGACTCCTTGAATATGTCAAGGGACAACAAACTGGTTTATCCTACAGACAGGCACAGGAGAGAGCTGCACAGTCCTGCTGTTGATACACAGTGATCCTGTGGGAGGCTCTGGCTTCTGCACTTTTCCTTCCTTCACCTAAGTTGGTTGCCAAACACAGAGCTAATAAAGGAAGAGAAAGAACAATTTCAAACCTTTGAATGAGATTTTGTGGCACCATTGCCCATCAGAACAACCTGCCTTCAGCTTGTGAGTCTGTCCCTCTGTTCTGTGTTCCTACAAGCAGTCCCAAACATCCACTTGATGGCTTTTGGTGCTGAATTCTGAAATCCCTTTCAGCCTCACAGTCTGCTGTGACAACAGGAATTCATATTTTTGAAGGCCAGCCATATTGCCTTTATTTATGTGTATAAAATAAATCCAGGAATGTGTTTTCCCCATTAACTTCAAAATACAGGAGTTTAGGGTAGCATTATGGTGTTCAGCATTGGCCCTTGCACAAACATAGTGCTGGGAAGGAATCCACAGCAGAAACATACATGAGGGTGAGAATAAAAATGAATTAAATCAGAAATTGATGGCTTCATGTTTCATAATTCTTGCAAAAGCTGAAGACTTCAGAGGCCTTCTGTGAATGTCATTCCAGATGACCCAATTAACCCTTGTGGATGGGCAAAAGGAACAGGGGAGGCCTATAGAACAGTGATCTGTGAGTCTTATTTCTGGGTCTTCAGCTGACAATTTCTGTGAACAGCAAATCCCATTTCCCTCTTCTGTGTCTTCTGCAATTAGTGTAGTCCAGTTTGCAAACTCCTTGGGCTGAGCTCTTTGACACTTCTCCTGCAGGGAAGTGCAGCACAAAGAAAGTGGCACCCCTGACTGTGGGGAGCCTTTGGAAATTATTATACCTTTGGGATATTAGCAATTAACTGCACAGGCCATAAGTTTTAAGGAGATGCCATTTTGCAAATGTTTAAACAGATGCACCAAGAATATTTTTATATTTTTACTGTCTGACCATCTGTAAAGCCAGGTGTCCAAATTACATGCCTTAAGAAGATTAAAAGAGACACATATATAGCTAATACATTCAGAAGCTGATGAAACAAACTACTTCTCAAGCAATTGTATGGCAGCTCTGAAGTGTGATGTCTAGGCTGGGTGTAGGAACTTCGTATTTCTACACCAAGGAAAACATTTATTACTAACCTGGAGAGAGCCAAATGGAGAGACACCAGGAGGGTTAGGGTGCAGAGAGGCAAAGGGAACTGGTTTTGGTTAACTTGGAAGAGAAAAGCAAGACTGTAACAGCAGCTTTCTGACCCTTGGAGGGGCTGGTGTGGAAGCTGAGGCCAGACCCTCCTCAGAAGGGCAGTGATCACGAGCTGGGTGGGAGAAAGTTCTTGGAGGCTTTCAGAACTCACTCCATGTGGTGCTGATTTCTCATGTACAGATGGTCCTGGCTGCCAGAATAAGTACCTTGAAATGCCCATTATGCCTCACAGCTCCTGGCAGGATGTGGAAGAGTTATTATTTCATTAGGAAAATGAGGGACTTGTGTCAAGCTCTTCTCAAAAAGGGAAATTAATTTCAACCCCCCTTTAGCTTTTAGAAAGGAATCTGATTGATTTGCAACTGCAGCAGTGGCTCCATGCAAGCCTTCCCTACACAAAGTCACTCCTTCAACCAGAACTGAGAGTAGAAAGTCCTTTAGGGCAGAGAGAACTACCTGAGCCATTTTTTCATCCCTTTGATGCTGGATAAAAATTTTAAAGTGGGAAATAATGGACTTATTAATGGACTTGCCTCATTACCTACTACCGATTATCAGAAGGCAGCTGTTGCTACTGGTTCTGTCCTGTGGCATTGGGGAGTGAATTCCAATTTATTTTATTGATGTATTTATGAAAGGATCTTCCAAATTTATACCAAATTCTGTGCAGTTCCCCAATCCTTGTAGAATTATTGTGATATTAAAACATTAGTATTGGTATTAGTTAGGGGGGGGATTATCCATTCTCCAGAGCTCCTATGTGCTGAACCTGGCAACCTGGTGGTCAATTTATGAGCGGGGTGTTAGGGCAGCAGGGTTTGGTTGCGTTTTTTCTGTCTGCCAGAAGCATCAAGAGATGATTTCTTCCAGGCATATATTTTGAGAATTGCCTTTTTAAATTTGGCAGATTTGAATCACTGCAGCCCTACATCTACCACAGTGTAATTAACTCTAGTTCTGCTCTGTTTCTCCCTCTTCCTTGTGGGAACAAGCCATTTCCCACCAAGGAAATTGTAATTGTGTAAGACTGAGAAAATGGTTTGTCATCCTACGTGGGTGTCTTGGTAAAGAATTTTAGCCCATGTCATCTGAAAACATTTGTGGATTTTCCTTTTTTTTCTTTCCCTGATGATGTTAAGAAAATCCCCACAGGAATCTCTCCCTAGCAGGGGATGTAGAGAGCACTGATGTGGGTCACTCCTTTTATGTAACTCTGTCATACAGAGAGGACTTTCTAAGGCATTTATTTATATTTATATGAATCAGGCCATTCTCAGCAAGTTCTGAGATGAGAAGAGCAAGGATACCCAGTGACTCAGATGAGTGGAGACTCCAAATATTGTCCTTCCACAGCAAGATCCCCATGCCTTGCTGTCCCATCTGTCCAGCCAGCACCCACATAAACTGCCCAGGCTACAGGACACTCTGTGGTTTGTGCTCTGTGTATGTTCAAGGCCAGGCTGGGCAGGGCTTTGAGCAACCTGGTCTAATGAAAGGTGTCCCTGCCCAATTCAGGGGGGTTGGAACTACATGATTTTTAAGGGTCTCTTCCAACCCAAACCATTCTGTGATTCTATTTATGGCCCATCATTGTGAGGACAGTACTTGGTAACCTTGTGTGAGAGCTCACCTCAGTCTCATGCATGCATTGTGTGTCTTTTCCTTTCATTTTCATTCTTTCAGCCTACATTTGCTGATAATAATGAGAATAGTAATTCCACCAGGGAAATTTACTGAACTGTGAGAAACACAACTAAATTAAGATGTAATTTTAGAAGCGATCTAATGGAAAAAAAAATAATGCAGAAAGAAAAGGACTGATAGAAAAATAACATTTTAATTTATGCTGGTGCCATTAAAGTCCTAGACAGCCTAATTTCCATCTCTCTTTGCATGCCCTCAGTATTCCAAAATGTGAATTTCTGTGATTATTATGTCTGTGGGGTGACCTAGGTATAATAGAGTCAAGTAACTTCAGAGCAAAACTGCTGAGTCCTTTGAAGTTGCATGAAGGCTTTGCATCCATTTGGCCAAAAAAAAAAAAAAAAAAAAAAAAAAAGAAGCTGTTGGGTGGTCCTAGATCTCTGCCCAGAAAAAGGTGATTCGTGGGCTCTCATAGCAGCAAAATTCAGTCACCCAGTGTAGGGGTGGTGTTTGTGTTCAGCTGATGTTACTCTCAAGGACTCTTTCTTTCCTGTGAAAACTTGGAAAATTTAACTTCTGTTGTCCAGCAATACAGATAAAGCTGGAGAGAATCCATCACCTGGGGCAATTTTCCCTTTCTGCCGTGCCCTTGCCACTCTCCTCCAAGCCATGGGTGGGCTGAGGGTCACTGAGCAGCTGCAGGGGAAGGAAGGACAGCCAGCAGCTCAGACACATCAGCCCTTCTCACCAGGTATCGGGTGAAATCCAGCTGCAAGGTTTTGCTACAGGAGGCAGTTTAGCTTTTGCTGGAGTAATTTAATGGGAGATTCCTGACTGTCTGAGCACTGTGTTGTCCAGGGGGGTGAGTCTATGCCATGAGCATTGAGGCAATTCCCCAGGCCCCAGGCCAGGGGAAAAGGGTCACTTTGTCCTTCAGCACCATTTGAGATTTACAGGTTCCCTAGTAGTTCAGAGATTTTGACCTGGTGAGATTTGCATTACTCTCAGGTAAATCCAGCTCTCAATTAACAATTGTGCTGTGGAATTGGAAGAGACATATAGGATAAATGCCTGGGGTAGGACTTTGGCCAAGTGACTGAATGACCTCATCTAAACTAGCCTATTCTTTTCCTGAACAGTGGAACTGTTTGGCAGCGAGCCTTTGGGTTGCAGTGAGCCTGGCAGTCAGCAGAGAGCCCTTTAGCTGGGGTAGCACTTGTACCATAGCCCATTTTTGGTGATGCCTGCATGGCACCCCCAGGAGTAGCCTCCCTGCTGCCCCTTCCAGCTCCAGGGTGCTTTCCTGTCACACACAGCAAAAGGACAAGTCCAGAGTCAGCCTGAGCTCAGGCTCACCCAAGCCTCCCAAGCGTACCAAACACAATAAGATAAAATCAAATCCCAAAGCAGATTTTGTAGGATTCATCTCCAAGCCCAGGCTGGTGGAGGTGCTGGCTGCTTTGGTGTAAAACTGAGCTCCCCCAATGTGCTGATCCTCCCCGTAATTGTGTTGCGCAATGCAGCCTGAATTGACATCTGCACAACGATCCATAGATGCTCTCAGGAAAGGAAGTGCAGCTCTGCTCTGCAGATATAGGGCATGACTCATCCACTAATTAGAAAGGACACTGAGAGTGTGTGAAATTTTATTGTGCTGCAAAGTTCCATTTGTGGGTCAGGCATGATCAGCAGACCATGAGACTGAACAGCTTGGGAACATGTAACAATTAATAATGAAATACAGCTGCATTCATTTGTAATTTGTAATCTGTTATTATCTAGCAGGGGCAGAGGTTTTGTAAATACATGGTAGGAATTTTGTACTAAAGACATTTTCAGCAATATGAACTTTCAACTGCTGGCAATATTTTTGTTATGAATGTTTTTAAGGGCTGAAGTCTTTTTGCAGGGAAGCATCATGCTGGAGATGTGAATCTTGTTCTTAATCCTAAGGGCTTTGTTCTATTTCTCCATCTTCTCTAGTAGGGAATTCCTATGAAACGAACATGAAACATCTTGGGAGAATGAGAATGTTTCCAGAGTTATACAAGGAGTGTACCAGGTGAAAGGCAAGGGAAGATCAGGGGTGCCAGGCTCTGTTTGAGCCAAGGGCACTGCAAATACAATTCAATTTTTAAACTGAAAGTTAATGTTTGAGTACCAGAATTCCTTCCCCTTCTCTTTCTTCTTCTCTTGTCCTTGTTCTTTGTTCTTCATCTTCCTCTTCCTCATTTCCATCCTGTATTTGTTTCTATGAGTCCAATCAATATTGGCAGAAGTTGCATGTGAATGAAGAGAAAATAAATGATGTTTCTTATTAATATTCCTGGCAAAGCTCTTCCACTCACCAGGGCAGCAAGCTTAACCCTGAGCCCAGGAGTTAATAAATGGCAAAATGAGGATAACTTGGTTAATCCAAACTCTGCCCCTTTTCACATATGCACTCTCACTATCTTTTTAAAAAAAAAGTGCTCTCAGTGTGCAGTGTAGCAGTTTTGAATTTCTTCACATCTTCTTCATTCATTGAATGAAATTCAGAGTATTTATGCCTTGGCTGAAATTTAAATCCACAGTTCCTTTGCACTGGAAATAAGGAACATTTCCATATAACCTTTGCAGAGCGCCTCAGAAGATGCTTGAACATCGTGCAAATATTGTTTCTTCTACCCCCAAAAAAAATCCTCTAAGTTTGAGAAATATAATTTTGACTATACTAGCAGGGGACTGGGGTGCAGAAGTGATAAAAAGGCTTGCTGAAAGTCAAAAGTTTTGTATAGATGAGTATCAAACCTGCTTTGCCTTCCTCTTGAATCTTATGCAATCATTAGGCATTGCCCAACAGAGCTCAGATCACTCATCCCACAGCCTGTTGCCCTAAGAGAAAACCTGCATTGGCTAGGAATCCTAGGAAAGTGGAGAGATAGAGACCAAAGAGCCAAACAGTTTTTTTTCCGTTGATTCCAGAAGTCTTGGTTTCCATTCATCAACTGTATATGGAAACTTAAATTAGAAGAACAGCCTGACTGGTACCTAAAATGTAGGTGCAATGTAGATGCCTGCATTAGATAATGTGGATTCTACCCTTTGCTGACAAGACATAGACTGAAAACTTCTGTTCTGGGTCATTATTTCTACCCCATGTTCCATGTTTGACTTTGAGGAAAGTGGGTCAGAATAATTGCACTTGATTAATGTCATTTACTAAATGCCATAGAGGTCTGCTCCCTGCTGAGACAGTTCCAAGAGGAAATTAACCTTCCACTAGGCCTGGATTGCCCCCTGGATGCATTTCTCTTTCTGGTAACTACAAAGTGAGTAAAATTACTGATTTAGGAACATGATGGGGCTCCCATCTCAGACAAGAAGAAAAACTGTAAAAAATTCCAAGATGGAAATAACATACACTATGTCTACACAAACATGGGCTCAAACACCTTGCCAGCTTTCCACACTGCAATCCCACTCTGGCCAGAATGCTTTTGCTCCATGAAACCACCTGTCAGACAGAAAGTTCTCTCATGAACTCTTTGTTAGAAAGGTCTGCCCACTGTGACACAGGTTATGGGTGGGAATCACCTTTTGTTACCCAGTGCATGCAGAGAGCAACCTGCTGAGGAAATCAGGGTAGGTCACACCTTTATACAGGGCCCAGGAAATGTTGTCTCTCCTCGGCAAACATATCCATGCCTGTGTTCTGGAGTTGGCATCCACTGTTCAGCACTTCCTTGCTCCCATTTCAGCTGCTGTGACTTTGGTGGTGGTGGTGTGACAGTCTGAATCTGGGACAAGGTGAAGGGAAACAAAGGGCTGTGATTTCAAAGGGTGTCCACGAGCCAATTAATTAGTCAAGTTAGAAAAGTTGTGCTAAGAAAATAGGTCATTTGCTTCCCTCATTTATACCATTGTAGGCTCCTGACTCCAATGGACCAGAATTGATTTTTCAGCAGCAAAGTCTCAGGACTGCTGTCTGTCTGACATGCTGCTCCCGCTGTCAATGTGAAGTCTGCCTTTGCAATGGTTTACCTCCCTTGACATGATTTGAAAAAGGATGTGTGAAGTCAATAAAGAACAGGCCATTTTTTCACTGCACATTTCCTGTTTTAGTACCAAAAGGAGAAAAAAAAATTACTCTGCAGACAACAGGAACCTCTCTGGCCATTGAAAAGATAAAGTCTTGCCTTAAAGCAGGTATTATTGTTTTTTTTCAGGGTAATGAGACCTCTCTGTGAGCACTAATAAAAGCTGCAATATGTGAACCTAACTCTTTTTGTATCTGTAACAAAAACCCATGTATATCTTAAAAGGTTATATGGACATAAAAAAAAAAAATCTAGCATAGAAGCCACATGAAAGTCAAGCTAACCTCCTGAGAAATGTAACATAAAGTAGCAAACAGAGGGCAACGTTTCATGATAGAATATATAGATCATACAGAGCACGTAATGAAACACATAGATTTTATGGTGAAATTGCATTCTTTACTGATACATGTGTTATGTGGATGGGGTATTCAAGAAAATGGATGCACTTTCCCAGCAATCAAACACAACACTCCACAGCACACAGAGTAGAAAAACATGACATCAGTGAACTAAAACCACAGGGTTGTGGAACTGGGAGCAAAACCAATTTCAGCTCATAAGGGTGGATGCAGGGTAACTACAGCTTCCCCAAACCAACTCCTCTGCCTCTACCACAGGGGAGAAGCCTATCACATTTTTGCTGTAAAAGACAGAGCTGGGAAACCTGGGGAGAAATTATAGGTGGAAGCTGACAGAATGGCTTGAGCTGAGATAATCAGAGGCATAGGCAAGACTTGGTAATTACAGCTCGTGCTCTGGATTCACTTCCTGAGAGCTGATCCCTGCTGCTGGGTTAACATATGTGCATTAGCATTCTTTAACATTAATATGTTTGTGCTTTTGTAAGAGCCCCTGGTGAGCTCAGACCAGGATGTGGGCTGGATGTAGGACTTCTCTTCCAGCAGAAGGTGTGAGGCCAGGGCTCTCTTTTCAGGGTAATTTAGTCTGTCACATGATGCTGAAAAACTGGGTCAATTAGTGCCTGCTGAGAAGTGTGCTGCCATTGAAGCAGTGACAAACACCCACAGCCTTCCCATTTACTAATGTTTGCACTGTCCTCACCTTTTCTCTTTTCTTGACTACAAACACAATGTAGTTCCAGCTTTTGCTTGAGGGATAAGTCACATCCTCTAAAGTAAAGAGCAATCAAAAATTCAGTCTGAGGACTAAGCTGGGTTTTTCTGTGCCTACCCAGCTGTGGGTGGAGTGGGAGCCTCAGGCAAGGGTTATTAAAGAAGCCCTCCCGTTGATGTGTGGAGAGGTTCCCCCTTGCTTTCTGAATTCCTCATGGAACTCTCTGGGTGTGCCTGGACCCAGTCTGAGCCCCAGACTTTGTCAAGGGTTTAAACCTAACAGATTAAAGATCTGTGATCAAGGTTTTGTACAGCTTTGTCCCTCAGGATTGGGGATGGCAAACCAGATAGATTTATAGAAAAATGAGTTATTTATATGATAAAGGGTTGGATAAAAATATCTTTAGCAGGATTCTTTGCTACACAGTATGGAAGCTAAAACTACTACTATATTACAGTGTATGTATCAAAGCAGTTGTATTAAAGCTAACAAAAACCCACAATTATTAAGTAGAAATTGGTGTTACTTACTCATACCAGTGACTGTGGGCAAATCTCCTTTATTCAGCTTTGAGCAGTAACCTTGAGGGGTGTCCCCACCCAGGGAGAATCTCCACGCACACTCCAAGATGGGTATGTTAGAAGAACCTGATGTTTGAAGGTGGAGCTGGACTTCTATAGTTTAAAATGTTTTACTGTCAGTTATATGTCTCCAGGCTAGCTGTTTCAGCTCAGCTTTTTTAGATAAGGAAATTTTACCATATCTGCCACATTTTACCTCACTATCAGGATGTTTTACGTTGGGGTTGATGAGTCACACTGGTTTTAGCATAATTCAACACCAAGAGCAGCATGATTGCCCCTTAGTTCACTGCTGACAGCCTTGCAGAATAGGACATTTTCCAAGTTTTTTTAACCCATTCCAGGCAGTGCATCCTGTCTCATCTCTATTTTTGCCAATACTAGATACAAGAACTCGTGTCCCCAACCTGCCCACACCTTCCTTGAAGCATTATGGAGAAATGGGATAAAACCTCTCTGGCAGGCAGTTGGAGAGCTAGCAGCAAAGAAGTCTGAGACAAAAGAGAGTCTTCACTGGTCCAGTATTAGCCAGAGTTCTAAGTTATCCTGCAGCAGATGTTCTCTCCTGGAGCCCTGAATGGAGGTTTTGGCAGCTGGAGCCTGGTAACATTTCTGTTCCCTAATGCCAGAAAATACTGGAAGGCTCTTAGAAATATAGAAAATAGCCACAGACACAACAGTAGCTAGATATGGTGCCAGTGAAAGATTTCCAGCTATTGATGACCTGCAGGGAATAGGGAGCAAATTTTCAAGGGAGACTTGCTCCTGAGCCCAGTCCACTGTGTCTCTGTGGAGTCTCTGTGTACAGCTGCCACCCAGAGTGCTTTTAAAAAGAGCTTTATCCTCTCATTCCGCCTCCAATCATTGCCTTTCTGCTCCTAATGAGAAGGTGGACATCACCCTGCAGATGGTTTTCATGTGGTTCTGGAGCAGTACTGAAAAAACAATAGAAATGCTGGATGGATCTGGCCATGAAAAGATTTTAATTCTCATCCTGCCCATCTCTACTAAAAGGTTTGAAGGTCAAAGTCCTCTGCTTAGTTAAACTATGGAAGGGAATTGAGTTCCTCATCAGAAGTCCTTCCTAAGGTCAGCATAATGATCCCTCTTGGCAGAGGGACATGGGCAGGGGGAAGGATGAAGCAGCCCTCCACTTTCTGGAGGGCAGTGATGAGAAGTGGAATTAGGTCTGTCCATAAGTCAGGCAATAAACCCCCATTAGTGAAATGATGACAACCTATTAGGGCCATTCAGATGTGTCCCTTTGGAGCCATAGAGAGCTGTTTAGAAAAGATTAAAGCTTGCTACAAAGGCTGTAAATGAGAATTATCGGCACATGATGACTCCAGCCCAACTCCCCTGTCTGCAGCACTGGGAAGCAGGTTCCCTGCTGAAGAAAGGCAAATCCTGGTGGCTTGTATTTCCTATCTCTGACAAGCGCCTGGTCACCTAAGGGCAGGATAGGCTGTGGGACAAGAACACATCTGCAGGGAACCACTGCAGACATGAGGCTTGTCAGGGCTGTGAAAGCAGATAAAACGGATCACAATTCCTGCCTTGTGGCAGCAGGGAGCTTGCAAAGAGCAGTAACCGTGTCCTTTATCACTGCTGGCTTTACTAACCCCATCTCCACTGCTGGAAGCATCAGCAAGAGAAACACCAAGCACTGGTACCACCACGTGAGGTTCTTGGTGTGTGTGTGCTGATTCTGTGCAGATTGTGTGATACCAGCCAGAAACTGCAACCTAGTAGACCAAAAGATTGGAAGAAGAATTTTTTTGGCCTAAATTACCTACCAAGGAAGTCCAGAATTCTATGCAGAATTGAGATTTTCTGCTCAGTGGTTTTCTGAAATGTCGTCCTTTATTTGATGCAGAAAAACTCATAGTAATTCTTGGAGGTTTGCAGCCAGCAGAGTAGCAGCACCACATTCTCAGTAAGGTACTTGATTGTTTTTACTACTTTCACCCAACCATGCAACTCCATTTCGCACTGTGACTCAAATATCATCCTGTTGATCTGCTAGGGCTGGAAATTTCATAATGCACTGGAGTTCAGGGAGAATTTCTTCCTTTGAAAAACAAACTACTTCCACCTGATTAAGCTTTGTGGGCTTTTCCCTGACATAGCCAGTGATGGACTACTGGAGGAATCTACCAAAGTGTGAAAACAGCAAGGAATTTTATTATAATATCTGTAATATTTTTAATAAAATAACCCTGAGCTAAGTAAAGGAGGAAACTCATATGCCTCCAGCTGACTTTGGTATCTATAAATCTCTTTGTGAATAAAACCACTGATCTGTGTGATACTTGATAGGAGTGAAATACTGCAATGATTTATAATTATGACTAGAATGAATATGAATTGATGAACTTAGGGTGCTCTGTAGATATTTTGAAGCAGAGCTCAGATGGACAGCTGAGGGTGGAGCCCGTCTAACTGTACTTATTCCAACTCCAATTAAGATGCCATGTTGAACAAAAAAAATCCTGTAAGTCACTTCCCAGCTGCCTCTCTCAACATTTTGATTATGACTCTGAAATTTCACAAAGGTCACCACTGATTTTTATTATTTATTGAGATTTTGGATAGCTGCCTCCCATCCAACTCAGACAAGTACAAACAGCTCCAGGCTGTCAAGTGATGATGTGCAGACATACCTATCATATTGCAAAAGCAAGCCATGTCTGCATTAATTTCCTTTTCCAGCATGATCAATAACTATGAGGTTTATTGACTTCACAGGGCACCCAGCCTGACAATAAAGTATATATCACCCTCCAGACCAGTCATCACAACTATCCTTATCTTTGTCATCAGACAGCCCTTGTCTGAATCACCCCAGCAACAGGGTTGGAAATAAAAGGACAGGGTTTTAAGGTAAGAAACAATAACGTTCTTTTTTAATTTTAGCTGAAAACAAGCCTTTATTTAACCCTTCTTTTTTCTTGGTACGAAGTGTTGTGTAAGGGACTCATTTCCCTTCACCTGCACTTGAACTCCTGAAATTTTATCTTCTGGCTGGGTACAGGAAATCATACTCAATATCACCTCCACTACAGGCTTGCTGCAGTTCATCAGCTGTGATAGGAATGAAAGTAATCCAGCGTCTCTATTTGCTTGGGCACTGAAAAAGCAAAGGATCAAGGAGTGTTAACAAAAACTCAGCATATCTGCCTGAAAAAGGAAAGTCTGAGATAATTGTCAGTGCTCAACACCTTTTATATATTTCACATGAAACAAAACCCCTGAATCCCCCTGACTTGCCAGCCCCAGGCTGATGTTCTGCTGCTGCGTGTTGCTCCTGGTTGGCCCTGGGAGCTGTTCTCTGCCCCAGACACTGGCATCCTTTGCTGGCTCTGCAGGAGGATGGAGATCACATTGCTCTGACCCTATCTTTGGGGTTATTTCATGGAAGACATGGGTTTTCTCTGGCACACACACTTACTGGAAGCCTCCTACAGCCCAGGCTGGCCGTGGAGTGAATGACAAGAGCATGGACAACATCACACAATGTGTTTCAAAAAGAAAAAATGGGGATGTTTTCATGAGAAATAGAGACCTGCTAGAAACTGTGCTGGTCTGGATTAGAAGATGGAATTTCTGCTGGCAGGCCTGGAAGAACTTCTGTGCTCACCATTTGCATTGCCTACCCATAGGGAGATTTCTGCTCCAATCGCCACCACTTTTTGAAACAGGATCCCAACCCACCAAACACATTGCAGAGGGAACTGTAATGCAGATAGAGATACAATTGCATCTGTAACGCAGCCTCTGCAATGTCTGACAACTGAATTAGAAGCTGAAGTAGCTCCAAATTAAAACTCTTAACGAACACATTACTTACATCTATGTTTTGTATGAATTTCTAGAGGATCCATGATCACAACACAAAATTATGTTATGAACCAACATAAATGAGAAGCAGGTCTGCATTTGGTTTCTGGAGGTCCTCTGTGAGATAAGGCCAAGAGGACCATGCTGCAGGACAGCCAGACCCCAGAGAAGTTTGGTTAGAGCTCAGTTTTGTAAAACATTGAGCCATCTGGCCTCTGTCCAGCAAAGCAATTTAGTACATGTTTAATATTAAGCTTGCATGTAATGCTGTTGACTGCAATGGGCATTTGGAAAAAATAGTCTCCTTTGATAGAGGTCCCTCTATTGCCTCCCTTCAGGTGTTTCCAGACTGTATTTCCATGGGTTTGCCAAATACTCTGTAGTTTTAATGAAGGATGTGGACAAAGGTGACCACTGAACACACTTAAAATGCACCCAATTCCTTTGCCACACTCAAGGGACTAAGATACTGCCACATGTAATGCAGCTTTTTCCTCTAATCACAGTCCTTAAAATATTCTTGTTTTCCTACTGTTTCCAAGGGCAAGGTCTAAGTTCAGTGAATGTACACAGAACACAATGAAATCCACAGGCAGCCCCTTTTCCATGAGATTTTCCATTCCACTCCATCAAATAACTTCTCTCTGTGCAGGAGAAACTAAATGAGGAAACTGAATTTTAGTGTAATTTCAGAAAGTCTTTTCTCTTCTCATGAGAGAAATGCATGAGAGATGCATCTTCTGGTGCAGATTGCAGTGGAGTTCAATCAATCTCAACTGAACCACAGCACTGAATATCCCAGCACAGTGGCTCCAGCCTTCATTTAGTAGCTGCATATATAAATGCATGCTTATAAAGATCATGTTTCCTGAGGAGCTCATGTGCCCATTTTTCCATGCCTTCTTTATGCCACAGGAGCAGAGATATGTGTTATACTGATATAATGAGGACAGTAAAAAAATCACAACTGACTTCTAAATATTGTGTTGGTATTTGTTATTTTACAGATAAATTTTTTTGGGGTGATATTTCATGTATCTTCTTCATCCACACATTTCTCCCAGAAGTGATAAGAAGCCTTATAAAATTTTATTAAGTATTTCCATGTGAAGGTTAAATTTGGCAGGGTAGCTAAGGAATTACTCTTCATCATAGTGTATGAATAAGGTTGTCCTTCTGTCTTGTCATATTCCAGAAATTTGCCACACAATGTTAAAGTGTAAACTTTTAAAAAGGGTTTATTTAATGAGTGCTGCAAAAATTCTTAGAAGTATTCTTAGAAGCTACAATTCCCTAAGTGTGTGCACACATCTCAACAATCCTGAGCTGCTAGGGTGCCTCATTCAAAACCTCTCCATTCACTGTTAGTTATTTTAGGGGAAACAACAGAAGAAAATGGGTGTAAATGGGTAATTCCTCCCATTGATTTCTGCAAACAATTACTGATTCAAATTACCACGGAGAAGTGTATTTTCAGTTCCTCACCTCCTGCTTAGAAGAAAAGAAACCTAACTGTACTCAATTATTGTATAGCAGTTCTACATGTGACAAAGACTTGACTCTATTTTAGAGGCAGGAATAATTACATTAGCAATATTGTTACCATGGTGTCACCACTGCTTCGGAAATTTATTATATTGTAGTAAATAAAATTCAGGCTCCACAATAGCTTCCACAGACAAGTTTAATAAAAATTCCACCTCATTATGAATATATGTATAAAACATCTGTAACTCTCATGGCTTGGAGGAAAGTGTCATGTGATGTTGGTATAGGAGCAGCAGAAATAGGTATGAGTGCAAAAAGAGTAGGGAAAAAGCAGTGATTTTTCCATGGTCCAAATTTTCTGCTATTCCTTTTGGGAGCACGGGATGTTTATTCTTTCCCACTCATCTGCCTTCATCTGCTATGGATGTCTCTTCCTCAGCATTAGGAGGCTTTTGCTATATCATTTTGTCACCTTTAACTGTAAGTCCCAGCCCTTGTCTCAAATCCTCAGCCTTTCCAGGAGCTCAGGCTCCAAGAGGTGAGGAAATATAATGACAGAGGTGTGGCCTCATTGATGAGGAATGCTTGAGTTTTTTCTGCAGAAAAGATTTCTGTAGTGGTTTCTTTGTGATGGAAAGTTGCACAATGGTTAATATTTTAGCAATTTATTCCCCGTAAGAGCAGTTGTTTCATATCAGTAAAATACCACCTGTTACAAATTGCTTCATGCTTTTGAAGTAATTTAGCTGTTTTTTCTGCCCTTCAGTAAGCAAGGAAATTGTTGCAATAGAAAGGTTTTCTCTCTTATAAAAATGCAAGCATAAATCAATGCCAAGGTGCAGCCACTGCAGGAGTATTGCTGAAATTGGGCCCTGCAGGCCATCTAGGTAATGGTATTGTGGTAAGCAACAAAGAAGAGCAGTGCTTTAAAAAAAACCAACAAAAACCACCAAAAACAGGCAATGAAACTTCGTAAAAATGATTGTTTTAAACAGGGGGAATTCACTTTATTACAGCAGATCTGTAAGGAGATTCACTGCCCTGACTGCAATGCTGTTAACTGCCAAGTGTATTTGTCATGAATGAGGGATTCAGGGTTGCTCAAAGAATCACCACCAAAGGAATTGGCAAAATAGTTTTTATATACATGTATCAAATTGTGACTTAACAACGTTCGATGGCAAGGTTCAGAGTATTAGTTACTATAGGGATAGAGCATACAAGGAAAGTTGAGTTGTAATTAATTTAGAGTGATTTATATAGAGACCAGAAGTACAAAAGGGTGAGTTAGACCTGCCTGTTGAACCACAAGCTTCACAGTGGCCCCCCATTTTTTCCTAAATTCTTGATGGAGCTTAGGTCCAATCTCAGTCTCAGACTTGGATAATGGTTTATGTCTAAAGAATTAAAGGCATAGATTTTATTAGCACTGATTTAGCATGCTATTAGCAGCTTTCTGAGGGTGTGTTGTGAATAAGGAGTCTCCTCATCTTGGGAAGGAAAGGATCTCTAAGTCTCAGGTAAAGAATTTCAGACCCTGAGAGACATCCCAGCTTAGGAGTCACCAGTGTGCAGTCCAATTGAAATTCAGAAAGAGATTGAACTGCACTTAACCAAAGATGTTGTTGAGAAAAAGTCTCTCTGCCTCAAGGAACAGCTTTGAGGGGTGTTCCAGGTCAAAGGGAGCTCACCCCGACAGAGCCACACTGCCAGGAAGGGAAATATCAAAGAAGGCTCTCCCAGACTCTCATATTTATGGGATAAAATGGTTGACTCATACTCAGATTGCATATTCTGAAGGGTATGGGACTCCTTGAACCCACAGCTTTCTTTGTTCCCTTACAAATGAGTCTTGGAAAAATCACTGCTGTTCATGTGTGAAATGCATGATCAGTGTTCCAAGCTCATGTGCATCGATGCTCACTGGGTCACTCTGCCCCTTTGTGGGTTTTCTGGAGGAGTTTTTGACCTGAATATGACTCAAAGAATCATAGAGCTTGCTGAGTTGGAAAGGATCCATCAGGATCACTAAGTCCAACTCCTGCCCCTGAGTCTGACACCCCAAAAATCACAACATATGCCTAGAAACACTGAGTCCTTTACCTCCTGTGGAGACTGTCAAACTTCTGCTGCTTTGGATACAGGGGTCCAGTGCATCCATCACAGTGTTAGCACTATGAACAGATTTTTAAAGAAATGGGAATAGCTATATTTATATAAATTATTTTGGTAGTGGAAGCGATTCATTTAGATGCAAAGTTAATTAGCATTCTTGGTGCAGAGATTTCTTCTGAAAGAGTCAAGGGGGAAGAATTTCCTGTGTTTTTCTCATTTGATGCCTTAAGAGAAGTTTTAAAAAATGAAGGTTGAAGTTCTTGTGCAAAACATTTCTTTTACTCTTTCTACATCTTTGTGGATGCATTTTAATCTATGGTGCTTATAATCCTGTACTCCTGTAACTGGGAAAAATTTCAGAGGAAGTTATGTCAGAATAAGTTAATACTTCTAATAAATAAACAAACTTAAACAAAACAAGACCAAATTCCTCAATTCCCAAATGCTGAAGATATTTAATTAATGTGAGCCTTGCTTGCGTGCTGATAACTCCTAATGAATATGAATGTCTCTGAGTAATCCAGGAAAGGATTTCTGAGCATTTTGTTTGCACCTGAGGCATTGTTGGAGGGAGGCATCAGTGAGCTGAGGTACAGCACACAGGGGCTGCTGAGGAGATATTGATTTTGATTATTTTGATTTCTCCCCTTCAGCCACAGAAGGTGAGGGTCCCTCTCAGGGAGCTCCTGCTCAGCCACGTCCCACCAGATCCTCAAGCTGACAGTGGGACCCTCTGGATCCTCCATGGGATGGAGCTGTGGCAGCCTGGAGGATCCAGACACCAGAGATGCTCTGCCAGAAGGAGTGGGAACCAGTTTGGCAAAAATAAAGTGATGACACCACTGTGAGAGGGGCAGTGGAGTGTCCCCCTCTGTTTCTAGAGTGAGAGGTCTCAGTTTTCAGAGTGCTTTGGCAAAATGAGTGAAACAACTCACTGCTTTGTCTTAAACATTCACTGCCCTGGTAGTAGGAAATGGGGAATGAGGAAAACAAGCCTCAAGCAGGGCTTGCTTAGTTTGGCATTTAAGCATGGATCAGAGCTTTGCTTTTGTTGCTTGTCCTCTTTCCATGTTCTATCATGTGTTTTTTTACAGGAAGTCTCTGGAGGGACACTTCCAAACCCAGACTCTGGACCCTGATTAACATCTTTAAAAAAAAAATCCTATCCTTCAATAGCTGCAAATAAATGTCTATTTCTTCTAGAAATGGGTGTCTTCACACACCTCAAATAATCTGCAGGGTCTGACCCCAAAAACACTCGTATGTGTCTTCTCTTCTACATTCAGTGGGCATTTGGTCAAAGGAAACATCCCAGTATCTCCATGCAGTCTCAGTGTAATGGGGGTTTTAATTAGGATTGCTTTCATTAAGATAATTCCTTTTATATTCCTCATTGAACTGAAAGAGTGTCCAGTCAATAACAATTTTATTCTACAAATCTCCACACTTAATAGAGAACAAATTTTCAGTAAAAATCTTCAATATGCTCTCCCAGAGGGTAGATTTTCAAAAGAATTTGTATAATCAGTTTACAGCCTTTTAGCAATTGTGACTGTTTCTCAAAGGGCACACAAGATTTTAATCTGTTATGGGAAGGTTTTAAACCAGCAGCAACTGCAAGAATGACTTGGTGGGGTTTATTTTCTTCTCCTGGAACAGATGGGCACAGCATGGAGCCAACATTCAGCTGGGGCTGTTTGGATCCACTCTCACACACCTTCCTGCAGGGATTTGCTCTGCCCTCAGTGCCCAGGCAATTCAGCATATCTCTATCCTGCCATGGAAGGTGTACAAACACCTCTGTCAGCTGTCACAGCTGCCAGCCTCACCATGCAAGCTGGTCCTTGCGTGCTCCCAGCTCCAGCCTGGGGGTCTCAGCATTTGGCAAACTCGAGCCTTCACCACACCACCTCTCCTTTCACCTCCCACTTTCCAGCTCATATGAATGGCCCTGAGCACTTCACATGTTCTTCACCCAACATTTCCTTTCTGAGGTGTCTTCTCACTTAAAATCATAACTTATGTGGGGGATTCCTGTGGCCTAAGTTGAGATGTCTGCAAAAATGATGACTAAGCCTGAGCCAGCTGGCTCAGCTCTCAGCACTTTTTTCTATTGCAGTCTTCCTTTCTACCACTGTTTGGCAACCTGGAAAAATGTGGAGTGAGTCAGCTTGTTAGACATACTTATTGGCTGGCTAATTAATTTTATTCAGAAAGACTGGGTGAATTCTTCCTTTTGAATTCCTGTAACTCCCCATTGTCTATCAAGGGGACCAACTCACATTTTTTTTTAATTGAGAGGCCCAAAACCCACCCCAAAGGCCTAACAATGGATTGGGAACATGCTCCAGCACCAGGAAAGAATAGAGGTGTGTGTCAGTGTATGAAATTGCATGGGGGATGCTGCTGCAACAGAAAGAGACACCCCAGGCTGTGGAAGAAGGTGGCAAAACTCAAGACTATTGAACCCAGGTCTTGTAAGGAAATTTCCTTCTCTCTGGAAGGAATCACCGCACTTACAAGGAAAAAGGGTCTTTCAGAATGTTACTCCTTCTCTGATCCTATCCTACCAAGCAAATGTGTCTTATCAGGTCAGTATTTTCCCTTGGTTGTCAGATGGTAGCAGAAGGGAAGGAGAGTTTTGCCAGCAGACAATGGGCTGCAAGGCAAGAATGATGGGGCTGAGGTCGAGTAGGGACAGCCTTGTCCAGAGTTTGCCCACCATCAGGAGCCCCTGGCAGGTTTTATAGCTCAAACATTGTTACAATGGAAAATAAGCAGTTGTGTTTGTCCAGGCTGATAGCAGGCATTTGCCCACAGCAAATGCGTCTATATGCAAAAGGCCCTCTTGGTGGATGTACTCGGAGTGAGTCTGGATAATGAGATGCTTATTGCTTCACTGTCAATTCTCCACCAGGCAGCAGTTTAAATCTTTGCCCCCATTTCTGTGCTGTATTTGGTCCATAATGTACTTATTTTCAAGTGTCATTTTTAATTTAATGCATGAAAGAATTTATTACCCCTGGCAGAGTTAAATAGTTAAACCAGGTTCTGTCAATTCCTCCCAATCTGTTGACAAGTGGAATAATATTGCACTGTGATTAGTTTATATGAAGACTTTTGGACAAGCTGAAGCCCTGGGAGTCATGCATGGATTTCTGCTCTAAATGCAGCAGGCAAAAGAGGCATCTGGGTGTTTTCCTTGTAACCTCCTACGGCAGAAAGTGGTAACTTGAACCTAGACTGGTTTGGGTCCCTGAGCATCCCAAAGTGTGAGTTTACCTCATTAATGAGTTTTTAATGTTTGGAAGATGTTCCCAGGTACAAAACTTAGCACCATCCTTAATGAGAGTATTCAGTATCCCTGAAGGTGCAGATATGGATCCAGGTGTGAGCTGTGGATAATGCCAGTAAAAGACACTTCCATGAGGAGTGCTACAACTTTTAGTTTCCTCATCTGCATCTTTCATTATATGAATGAGACCCTGTGAAATAATTTTTGTGTCCCTCTCCCGTTTTTTGTTTTTGCCTTGAACAAGGATTGTTGTGGGCTGCCCTTCTTTTGCTGGGAGGCAGCTGCCAGTTTTGCTCAGCTGCTGAGAGCTGTGACACACAATGTTCTGCCTGGTAGAGACTCCTTGTGACTTTCAGTTTGCTCTTCTTACTAAGAAATAAAGGTGTCTCTGACTGAAATAGCTGGTAGCTCATTATTGGATATGGGGAAAGGTATCGCTTAATGCTGTTGTAAGGAATCCTTAAATTAATGAGGAAATTAATGAGCAGGAAAAGCACATCCCTCAAAAAGACCCCATTGCTTTGGATCCCTCTGAAGAAAAACTGTCATGAAATGCTTTTTTAGAGATCTACACTCCTGGAAAAAGCTGATATTTTCTTTATAGCTAAGGATACTGGAAAAAACATCACAGCTTGTGTTTGGGTGGGGAAAACTCATGAGTACCAATTCTTATGTCAGATTTTTCACAGTAGATCTTATAAGAAATCTGTATCACTGGCCCCACTTCACAGGAGGAGAAATTAAGGCACAGAACAGGAAAAGAACCTTTCCTCTCACTCAGAGACCAGTGGCTCTGCAGAAATGGAGCTCAGGTCTTCTGAAACCCAATGAGCTCAGCCTGACAGCTGGGAATCCTGATCTCCATATATACTCCAGTTTACTGTCTTCATTGATTTTTTTGTTTGAAGTGAGGAAATGTTTCTTTCTCAAAAGTGAAGCTCTTTTCCTTCCCACATAGCAATTGTGATGGCAGATAATCCTACCATGCTGCTGCCTAAGAGCATAGCATCTTCTCACGGTGTTTTATCTTCTGGTTTGCCTCATCCTTGGCATATTTATTGGCCTTGCCATCACAGTTTACTGCAGTGATTGTTCTTGGAATGGAGACGAGGAGAAGTGGGAAATGGCCAAGTCCCTCAGGCATGCCTTGGGTGAAATCAGCCCTGCAATTTTCTCTTACCTCATGGAAAAGTTTTGTTCTCCTTCCTGGGAAGGTGACCCTCCCTGGTAGGAATTTCTGTGCAGTGGGGAGATGGAATACTGCCAGCCCTTCCCTCTGGAGTGCAGGATGGAGCTGTGGCACTGTGTTCTCATTGATATCCTGCCTGGCAGCCTGTTCATATTGAGTCATCTCACAAAACCTCTGCCCTTATGATGAGCAGCAGTAGGACCTGCTGTGGAGGGACCCAGGGAACAGGGGAATAATTCTCCACAAGCACCACCAGGCTTGGATATTTCTGCAGGCAATGAACTTGCTCTGATGGCCTCACTCTGTTCAGCAGTGAACCCAGAGCTATAAAGAACAAAATGACATGGAAAATGGCCTTGCATTCCCAAGAATAGCTCTGCAACAGGCAGCCTGCCAGCTTTGTGAAGAAGAATTCCCACATCAGGTGAGACTCTTGTTGGGTTCCTATTATTGAGGTGCAATATTTTTAGTAGGAGACTGATTTGAAAAGGGGAATTACTTTGAACTTTCCTGGTTTAGTTCTACCAATTTTAAATACAGTAGATTTCAAAGGTCTCTGTTATAAAAAATGTGGCACAGCAAGAGTCACTGCATAGTGAAAGCAGTAATTGATGATGGTTGAAGCTGTCAGATTTGCTAGAAGCACTGATCAGCCAGTCAAGGGAAGCAAAATAAATTTCACCAAGTCCATCATATTTCATTGGCTGTGACTGGAGCGAGCGAGTTTGCAGCAGCACAGCCACCACGGGCTGACCCAGGAGACCCCGAGCTGCATTTCAGTGCTGCAGCGACAGATGGATGTTCTTGCACCCACATCTGTAAAATTCCAGGCTGAGGCTGTGGGGATGCAGTTGCACAGAGCAGTTTCAGTCTTGCTCCTCAGGGGGGTTTCCTGCCTGCTCTTTATGCTCTGCTTGCAGCTTCAGGTGCTCACCTTCCTCCAGGGCTGAGATCACAGCCCGTGTCCTTCTGGAGCAATGTCTCATGTTGGAAATAACAGCTCCTGTTGAACCCCTCAGCATTTGCTTTCCTTGCCAGGCTGAGTCAGAGCACCCTCCTCATTCCACTTCCCGTGTTTTGATGCAGGGATTATTGACCACTCCCTCAGTCCTAAAAGAATATTTGTAGTCAGTCACCTTTGTCACTGCATTTAAGTGTTGATACTATGTTTTTTGTTGTGCAGATTGATACAAAAATAAGATTCAGAATGTGGATACACTTCATACAGAGAGGAAGGAGGAGAAATTTTCCCCTTGAGTCCAGGACTGTCAAGGATGTGGCATCTGCGCTAGTAAGGCTGTGCTGGCATCTCCAAACAAGTGGAGCAATTTTTGTTGTTATTAAACACACATCAGTCTTTTCCTTCTGAAGACATTAGAAATAAATGTCTTTCAGCAGGAAGGAGTAAATCTGGCTAGATGGTCCCGAGGGCTCTGAAAAGGAAATTACCTATAAAATCTAGTGTCATTTACCAGGAGCAGGTTCTCTGAAGGATGAAAGTCAGTCTGGACCTCTGACAAAGGATGTGTCAGGATGGTTTGTGCAGTTGGGATGCTGAGGGAGAGAGAGACAGAGACCAGGCAGAATTAACCTCCCTATGACCAGACTGATCAAGTATGTTCTTTCACTTCTTCAATCTATATCTTTCATGAGAATTTATGTTACAATTGGCTTTGCTCTTTTTTTATTATTATTTTTAGGTGCGTAAATAAATATATTTCTTTTCACTTTACCTGAACAAAAGTTAAAGGAGATTCCTGGTTCCATGTGAAGCAACAAGACATCCCTTGTACACAACCCCTCCGTGGTCAGGAAGGGAAAGGAGTTTCTTCTGATAACCAGAGTTGTCCACAAGAGCCTTTGAGCTGGGGAAGGAGACTGGAGCCAGAGTGTCCCCACAATGTTTCCTGCAACAGACTTCCCAGAATCATATGCACATTTGTATTTTTACAGTCCTGCAGGTAGAAGGACTTTGCAGGACTCCTAAGATGCTGCTCAAAGACTTCTAGGATGTTACTTCAAGGCATGACTTCTGAGGATCCTGTTGGAAGCGTTTCTTGCTGAAGGTGTGAGCAGGTCCTGTCCTAGTTCAGGCTGAAGAGGAGCAGCACCAGGCACAGACCTGGCTGTGAGATGTGTCACAGCCCTGTGCTGCAGGTCACCAAAATCTGAGCCTGTGGCAGCCTTGCTGAATCCTCTACATGCAGAGAAATGAGGAAATAAATAGCAATAAACTGCAACCCCAGGTATCTTCCTGCTTTCCCCAGATCTCTGAGGGAGGTGCAGTTTTTGGGGTAGCAATCAGGCAGTTGAGCCTTTGCTGCCCACCTGCAGGTGTTTTAAGCTTTGCAAGAGGGAAGAAGGACAGTCCCTCAATGTCCTCTTCAGGAACTGCTTTGTTCTCCTTCTCTACTACATTTTACACATAGCTGATGCTGCTGAGTGTCCCTGTGGAGCAAATAAGAGATTCAGCCCATAGATACCACATAGCTGATGTACAAGAATGATTTATGGGATCAGAAATTAATTAGATTGCAATGATAGGGTGTAAGTGCTGTGTCACTCTTAATAATTGGGTGATTAAAGTCAGTTAAAAATAAAGCTACCGTGATAAAACACAGTGGAGCTGAAGATGGTTGTTTTCCACAGCTACCAGGGACAGAGAACCTGATTTTGAAGAAGAGACTGTTTAGTCACAAAATAAAACACTGTGGCAATGGCCCAGGGGAGGAGACAAATCCAGCTGAACGTGTGGGGCTCTTGCACATCACCAGCAAATAGGAGATGAATGCAAATGGAAACAGCAGTGCCTATTAACTCCTCTTGTGCAGGAGGTTGGTATAAGATATATTTACTCACAGAGGCCTCTGCACCAGCCCCAACAGGGCCTTTCTCATGGTTCAGGGCTTGCAAGGTTGGTGAATACAGTCAGACACTATGAAAGAGACTTTGGAACTGCACTGAACACCTGTACCAAGTCTATCTTCCTGCTTTTCACCCTTCATGTGTCCTAAAGCAGTAAAGCATGAGAGCTAGGAGTGTCTTTACCAAACCACTGAGATATGAGATATGGCTGTTTTGGTTGTGGGATGAAGCCACTGAACATAACTGGTCCTTTTTCATACCACATCCACAAGCACATCTGATCTATTCATAAACTCAGGTCTATTCCTCGCATATTTCCATTTCTGTTTGCTGGATGAGGAGCCCTGCCCCAAGTGTAAAGGCACATTTGGCCATGTGCTGTTGAGTAAATGTCAGCCTGGTAGAGAGGAGCCAGGATGGCGTCAGGGACACGTCAGAAACAAGCAAAACTGGAAAAATGTGAACCTGTTGTTTTTGAAGCCTGGTGAGTAGGAGTCTGATCCTCCAACTCCAATATTAGTTAATGGGATCTGAATGCTTGACTCCCACACACAGCTCTGAAAATTTACTCCATCTGCTCCACTGCTTGTTATCTTGCCTTTTTTCTTTCTTTCTTTTTTTTTTTTTTTCAGTAGCAGAAAAGACAGAGCCTTCTCAAATCTTATCTCAGGCAAGGAGAACTGTAACAGTTTGAGCACAAATGTTAATCTTACCAAAGCCAGTTTTAATACCAATTGGGAATTTGGTTTCTTCTCTAGAGGCACTATATCTACCTTTAAAACCAGTTCTGTGTGGCAAATTAATGCTCAAGTTCACAGATGTAAGATAGTAGTAATGGTCAGATTAAAACCTTATACTGTACTGATTTTATCACCCAACTAAAAAATGGATAGTGATCATCTGCAGGGTCAAAGGGTTACATTTTATTGATCTCCTAGAGTTCCTTTTATTTTTCTTTGTGTTGCTCTTATTACTTCTCCGGCACATACAAACACACAGGTTGTTATAACTCCTTCAAACCATGCTGGAGTCAGTTGAGCTCAGAGTGACTTACTGGAGCAGCTGATTTCAAAGAGAGCGTCTTGATAAAACAACAGTTAAAATCTATTTTGTTTTTTGGCTAAAATCTTTTCACCCTTTGTTCTTTCAATGGCTTTTTTCATTCTTTTGAAAAAAGTGTTGTCAAATTTTCTTTTATGTATCTCTATCTAATTTTTCTTTGTTTCCTCCATTCTGATTTTTTGGCTTTCTTTTGTTCTTGTGGTTTTTTTTTTTTGTTGTTGTTGTTGGTCTTATTAAATGGTTCTAATAGCAATAGCAATGACACAACCCCCCATTTAACTTTTAGCATTTTACAGTCTTTGATGAAACAAAACAGAAAATTTTACCCAAGCTATTGATTTCCACAGAGTATCCTTGAGATGCTGTAGGAATTATATTCCTCTCTTTACAACTCAATAAGGGAAACCCAGGCACTCTTGTGCTAAAGGAAAACATGACATCTCAAGCTAAGTTAAAGCCCTAAACAAAACTTTGTATTAATTAGCAAAGCAATAAAGACATTCTGGCTCATTATTTGTGAAAAGGCACACAGCACTTACCCTGATGCAGCAATCACTCAGCCATTGGTAACGTTGAGGCTACAAATTGCTTCCTAGATGTATTCCCCGAACATAAAACAAATACATCACATTATTGTTTAACAAACATCACTGCTTAATCTGAGCTATAGAGGCTTCTATTTATGCAATTTGCAGTAAACATAGCATTAAATATGATGTCTGGATAAGAACTTTCCTAAGAACACTTGAGTCATAAACGAAGCTGGGAGCCCTAAATTGATTGTAAGTTAATCTGACATTTTAAAGGAAATTGTCATTATCTAATTCACCAGGAGCTCTTCTGAATGACTGTAAAAAAACTGTTTTCATTTTGCTTAGATCCAGCACTGTAAAAGGTCACATACTTCTAAGCAGACCTCCTCAAATTACTCAAAACACTCAAGAAGATTTGCATTAGCAGAATTGGTATATTTAACTGTATTTTAATGAAGACAGTCAGTGTTCTTTGTCTCTGAAGAAAGGGAGGAAGGAAAGGCAAACTATGATGCTGAAGTTCAATCACCTGTTTCTGTGTGTGTCATGAGGCTTAGCATATAATTGACTTTTTTGATTTCTTTTTTGATTAAATTTAGAAGTAGAAAGAGACAAAATAATCTTTTAATATTAACTGTATTTTTCAAATAAAATTCAACAATCTCTTTTTCCAAAAAAATCCTCATGCATCTTTATTTATCCCATCAGGGTAGAGTGGGAATTCACTTACACTTAACTTGAAACAACGTCCCCTTTTTGGTATAATCAGTTTGCTGATGCAAATCAGAGAAGTTCTGGACTCTCTTCATTGACTTTACCTGTCTCATGCTAAGCTCTGGTGGTGTTTGGACAGAGCTGCACCTGAGCTTGTTAAGGTTTGTCCCAGGTGAGACTGATCCACAGGAAGATCCTTTGAAGATTTCAAATGAAAGAATACGAGTGGTAGAGAGAGGTAACTGGGGTGGTTTCTGAGAAAGAAGAGTCATTATGAGAGATAATCAGTGGAATGTCCATCATCTCATTGGCCTTGGAAAACAACTTTGTTTTGGTATAAGTTCCCAACATTCTGTTTGTATGGAAAATCTAATAACATGAAGGAAGAAGCTGAGTGGGTGACAGAATATTAGCATTTCCCTGCCCAGGAGAGAGGAAATGTAGGCTTCATGGATGACTTGCAGCTGCTTGATTTCTGATTTTCGGATACTGAGACTGGCACTTCCTTCCCAAGGATCCAGTTTGTCATGGGCAGTTAAACTCGCTGGCCAAGGAAAGCATAGCTGAGCCGACTGAACTTTGGGTTTTCGTTGTTTATTTTTTTGGGTTTCAAGCAGGTTGTGAAAATCTGTCTGTTACACCTAAATGGGACTCCCACAACTTCTTGTCTCTTTGACGGCTCCTGCATGAAGCCATAAGAAATTCAAATAGGGGAAGACCAAATGGAGCCATCCATGAATTGTGCAGTGTCTGCTCAGGTTAACAAGCAGTGGCCAAGAGTGACTTTGCCACTAAACCCAGGCAGGGTGATCAGGATGCCTCTGCCTGGAGGGGCCGGAGACATGCCCTGATCAGGAGGATTTTGGTGGATCAGGATGTTCACCATGACTCTGGATTTAGCCTGATGGCCTCATACACCATGTGGAGCAGGAGGGGAGTGGGGCCCTCAGGGACATGTTGAACACAAGAGCAATGGTGACAATCTCCACTGAGAAGGGGAGCCTGAGCATTTCTGATCATGGAGTCCAGCTGGGAGTCCTGAGCCACAGCAGATCCTTGGAGTGTGGAATTACTGTTCCTTAGGATTGCAAAGAAAATGCAATGATAAATATTCCTATTCTCTTCTAAAAATCCCATGTATTAGTCATGCAAATGGAGTGTCATTCCCTGGTGACACAGACCCAAGCTAACACTAATTTTTTTAAGCTTTGACTCTGTGTTTTGTTAACAACCACTCTAAAGGCACTGCTCTCCCACACTCCTACCTGTGCTACTCCACATTCTGCCTAGGACACTGGGGGCTTGAGAGCTGTCAAGTTGTGATAATGGTGCAGAATTTATGGTCTGAATATTCCATCTCAGCACGGCCTTTGCATATCTGAGCACTTAGAAGTTGTAGCGCTGGGACTGTGCAATGTCACGCAGATACCCTTGCCCTCAGCTCAAGCATGTACTTCACTGAGTGGCAACATCTTGTGGAAATTAACAGGCATTTGCTCTATCCAGGGGAAGGCACTCAAAGTAAAATGCGCATCTCTGAGCAACCAGCTATCTGTGTGTACCTAGAAGAGCTGGAATTTATTTTCTCAGTGAGAATCTGAACTAAATCCTCCTTAATTTCAGTAGGCAAATGCATTGAGCTCAGCAGACTCTCATTTAGACACCCAGTGTAGCTGAAAATGCAGAGTAAAATATTACTTCACGTCTATTTGCTTTGGAAGGAGTGAAGTGTGTTTTTGCAGCTGCCTGTGTAAGTGAAATGGCATGTTTAAACTGCTGGTGCAAGGCAGCCAGTATTTAAACAGCTGTGTCTGACGGGGGGGAAGAAAGTGCATTAACACCACATTTAAATCTGGAAAATTAAGGAAACAAAAATGCAACAGAATGAAATTATAAAGCATAAGGGTTATATTTGTGTGTGGAGCCAAATACGCCATCAGCATCTCTCAAGTCTTTGCTTCATGGGGTCTGGGGCAGCTCTCTCATCTCCTCCCTGTTGTTGCTGCTAAATGTTTCACTGAAATTCAGTGGGGGATACCACTCAGAACACACCCTAACAATGTACAAGAAGGTGTCTTCTAAAGAAAAGCCTCTGTGGTACCTCAGAGACAAAACGTTTTGTTTGAGCTACTCTGGAATGATGAAGACTGGAGATAAGCTTGCTATTCTGCAGCTTTTGATCCACTGATGTGGCAAATTCTCAATATCCCACCAATTTTGGTTCCTGGCAAGGAGAAAAGCAATAGGAAAATAGAAACCACATCTGTGGAAAACTGGAAATGTAATGTCCCTATATGAGCCTAGAGACTGAGTTCCTGGGTGCCCAGAGGTGTTGTAGGGAGAACCTGCATAGATCAAGTAGAGAATAAAAATGTCTTTCAAAATGGAGTTAGATGGGCAACCATAAACGACTGGACTTAGGATTCATAAAACCAATATTCATTATGAAGTTGCTTTACTGTGAAATCACTGTTGGCTCTTTAATACTGTTAAACATAAAATACAGTAACTATTCTGTAAACTAATTGCCAAGAAAGCAGAGGCAATCCATCTTGGCATTTGTTTATATGCAATGAAGTTTTATAATCTAATTTTCAGATTACCAGCCATGATATTTAAGGCAATTAATGGGCTGAACTGAATTGCTCACTCCCTTATGTGAGGTTTTCACAGAACATATTTCTAGACTAAGGAAGGGTACTTAAAATTCTGCACTCACTTCTATTTATTAATGGCCGTGCTCCTCTGGAGCTGTAGATGTTACCTTGTGAACACAGTTCTGTTTTTATTACTGGTCCTATAAATTAGTTACTTGTAACAGTAATTCAGAAATGAATGAAACTAATTTTCCTTTTTATTTCAAAATTTACTTCTGTTAAATTTGACACTGTTAGCCTGACTACATTATGAAACAGCAGCTGAATGATAAACCCTTAACGCTCCGATAACCTGCTGTGGCAAGCACCAACATACTGACTGCTGTAAATATTCTACATGCAAAAACCTTTCCATCTTACTGCTCTGAGGGTAATTCCTCTCCCATCTTAAACCACTGTTTCTTCCATTTCATTGGGATTGTCAACGCTTCAGTGTGAGCAATGCATCTTACTTAGGTCATGCCACAGCAGTCACTGCCGAAATAGCTGCAATAGTCTGGGAGGTTACAGTGCTGTGCTGGAAGCCAGGTGAACAGGTTGTGATCAGTATTCATCACTTTCCTCTTCCTTAAGCCTACACTCAGCTCTGAAATGAAGGGTCATCCCAGGTCTGGTAAGGTAAATGCACAATGTCTAACACCACAGGGTCAGCTACGTCTCTGATGGAAATCCAAGATGCAGCTGTGGTACAAACAAATAGTTTTGACAGATCAAGAGTAGTTGTTATATTTTTAGCCTGAGCTATTTTTATTCCTTAGCCCAAGGGGGATGACAAACCTCTTTGCATATCCCATCCTTGCCAGTCTAGGTATGGTTTTCTTGTTTCTCTAAGGGAGCCTTACTCATAATAATTTTTGTCTACTTCTGGGTTTGTCACAAGTTGTGGCTGAAGGAAGCAGTAAACAAATGGAAGCTCCTGAGTAGTCAGCAGCCTCCAGGACCTGGGCCTGTGGTTTGCATTCACCCTTAAAGGCAGTGGTGCTTCCTCATCTCACAGCGTGTACAACCAGCAATGCTGGCAATTGAGGGCAGCTGCCAGTGCTAATGCTTAAGCTGAGATCTGCTGACAATGTCAAAATGGTCATTTAGGATTCTGCAGTAGCCAATGCAGGGAATCCAGACTCTCTAGAGAATACTCATCCCATTTGAAGATTAATGGGGTGTGTATCCTACCCTCTGGAGCTGCATGTGTTAGTCCATTGACTGCTGAGGAAGTTCTAATGAGTTATCTTTGGCTGGATGCCTTTACTCATGAATTGTTTTTACTAGGTTAGGTGACTCCTGGTCTGGGGACAGAAGCTAAAAATAGACAACTGTCAGTGACACTTGCATTCAGGTATATATTATTTGATTTAACTTGTCTGAATTTCTGCCCTAAAGCACTATGTAGCAGAAGTCACTCTACTTGACATCCATCCAAACAACATTTGAATGAAGCCCACACTGTGCAGAAGCTGTTCTGAGGCTGAAAGGCAGAGTCTCAGTGAGGAGAAGAAAGGGATTTCACAGGGGATTATAGGTGGGCCTGAAGAAATGGACGTGCAGCTCTTTATTGCATCACAGGCTGTCCCTGAGCACAGAGGCAACACTTACAGTGCTGCCCTAAAAGGACCCACAAGGCCTGAGTTCAAAGTTTAAAGCCTTCAAACCCTCACTTCCCAGGCATTGAAAACTGGGCCACTTGATGTGCTAAGGTTTTTACAGGAGTCTCAAAAGATCAACCACACCTTTCAGACCCAAGGACAGCGCATGGGGCAAAGACTGGAAATCCCAGACCCTCCATAATCCCTAGCCACTTACTCATAGCCCTGTACAGAAGCACTTATCCCTGTTTTTACCATGATTTTTGTAATGGGACTTGGGTGGTCATAAAGATGGGTGCAATATATTAGCCTGAAAACATATTTAAGGGCTGAGTGAGTGCAGAATGAGGTGCACTGAAAGAAGGATTTGAATGTCCAAGTCATTCTCAGAGGAAAAGGAAATTGCATGATCAGTAGAAATATGAAGCATTGTGTAGCAAAGGTGTCAAGTCTCATCTGAAATAATGTAGATGGTGTTGGCCAGTGCTCTTCAGGGACGATATATCCTAGCTGATGTGGGTAGCAAAAGGTTTCTAATAGAATGAGACAGTCTCTTCCTCTGTAGGCTGCTGGGAAATTCATTGAGGGCAGAACAAAAGCTCAGAAGAAATTTGGTTATCTCAAATGCATTTAGAGATAAGTCATTAGGAGCTAGAACTTCACTGAAATATATTGTCAGCACAAAGATTAAGTACTAGTTATCAATAAATGCAGATTGGAAGTTAAAAATTCACAGTAAAACAATAACTGAAAAGTGTTTTAGCACAGCTACACAGAGCTTGACTGCCTTGATGAGAGATCACTCCCTCCAGGCTCTTTTAAATTAATAATATAATAAAAAGAAAAAACCTGAACTGGTTGAAAAGTGCTGCTTAATTTCACTAAATTGACATGCACAGGTGCAGATTAGGTCAAGTAGCATAAGCAGAGCCCAACAGATCATGCAACAGCACTAAGGAATGCATTTTCAGGAAACAAATATAACTGCAGGAGTGATGTACACTTGCAGACTCCACACCCTCTACTGGGACTCTGTGTTCAGCTGGACTCATGATGTCTGAGTCTGCTGAGGCCATAATCTTGTAAATGTCAAATTAATATTAAACAATCATAATATGAAACCCAGACCTTTCAAATTGAGTAAGATGGTTATTGAATGTTAATTACTATGCTGCTATTAAGTCATACTTGGAGTTACGACATGTTTATTTTTCTAGTTATTAACCTTCAGGGTTTTTTAAATTAGGATTGTCCCAGTGCACCACTAGTGTTAAATTCTCGCATGCTAAATTAAATAGAATAAAAGCTGGGAGAATGTAAGAGGTCAGGTTTCTGAATAGTCTAATGCTAGGTTTTTCTTTAATCTACATCTTTTACTTGCCAGAGGTTTAAATGCCATGGGCTGTTTCATGAAGTAGAAGGAGTTTGGGGTTTTGCAGGGAACAGGACTCCTCTCCTGGCTAGCTTGGAGTGGGGATGTACTGGGGAATGGGTGATGGGAGATGTCTGGTTGAACTTCCCCTTGGACACATGTCCAAGGTTGCCCAGTCCCTGCTGAGCTCAGAACAGAAGTGTGGTACTGAGGGATGGCAGATGCAGGAGCTGCTGCTGAGAGTCAGCTCCCACTGGCCAGAGCTCAGCAGGAAATACCAGGAGTTCAGCTGCCAAATATCAGGAGCAAACTACCAGGATTCCTGAAATCTGGCATGGGTTGAAGGGGGACTGGAAGACAGAAGTCTCTCTCATGTTGAGAGGCAGAAGAAAGCAAGCCAAGCTCATCTCAAACCTGAGAGAGGCAATAGCCCTGTGACAGATGGCCTTGTGCAAGGGCAGTTTGTCAGCTCAGAGTCCATTCACTGCTGCTGATGGGAAGCCACCCCACTTCCCACTCATATTTCTTGTGTGTGAGTATGGTCTGCTGTAAGGATTTTGTAAACCAGAATCCTTACAACTGGCTTACCTCTCTGGACACTCCAGTTCTCATACTTACCTACAAGAGCTTTTCTGGCCTTTTGAAGTTTCTTGAAAGTGGGCATTTTCTTGAAAGGCTGGGCACTGCCTCGTGGTTGACACAGAAGACACAAGAAGCCTCAATTCTCTTCCCACTCTGCAAGGGGACTGCTTGCAGCAGCTTCTGCAAGGGGACTCTGCTCTGGTATTCTTGTTTTGCCAGCTCTCACCCTCACATTTGTGGAAGAGGTGTGCAAATTTTTGCAAGGATTTTTCTACTCTGGTGATAGTCACCATCATGAAAAAGTGTCTTCAGAGGCTCCAAGAAATATCTCTGCCTGTAGCTGTGGTGGTACATCGGGAAAGTTTTGGTACATCGGGAAAGTTTTGTGCAATCTCACTCTTGACCATGCAATAGATGATATTTCTAGGACTCTTCTTATTCCAAAGCAGTGTCTGTCATAGCTAATTAGTGCTCAGACATAAGTCATCTGGAGAGTGAGACTGCTTAGCAATGAGCAGCCTGTGGGTTGCTTGCACAGCTCTACAGACAAATGAAAATGATTCAGAGAGGTTCAATCAGGGAAGCTTTCAGCACTTGGATGGAGCCAGAGCCTCTGGTTTATATCACTCATGAGCAGCACTATTTTCTTAGTGAACAGTTGCCAAAAAAAAAGGCAAGGAAAGGGAAAAGTGCCAATCAGTAAATTAGAGATGAGTTTGAAATCAATCCTTCTCCTAGCCTGTGTCATATTCTAGGTGTCCATCTAACCTGGATAGATCTCTAGCCATATTTTCTGTAATACCTTCTCACTGGGGGAAGAAAGAAAATATTTCCTCAAACACTTGATAGGGAGCCATTCACTAAGTTCACCCTAAAGAGAGAGTGGCAGTGGAGGAGGAGGCTGACCAGAGACCTTCCCCCTCACTCAGGTACACCTGGTGGCTTCATTTGGAAGTCTGCTGGCTCCAGGAATGACATTTCTCTTCCTATATGTTATTTCTTTGACAGCCTGGAAAATCATCCTTATCACTGCATTTATAATTATCAGAAGTTTCTAAGACAGTTTTCAGAAGGAACAATCCCAGCCCTGCTGGGATTTGTCTGTGGGACATGACAAGTGACTTTTAGAACAATTGGGTTGATGGAAGGGAGCATAGGAAGGTAAGGAGAAAAGCAAATTCAGTAAGTTCCTTCAAGATCTTTTTTAAAGCTAAGTGAATAATTCACAATGAATAATTTACTTGTTGGCATCAGGCTTTTATCTTCTTTGGGGATATGCTACAAGCAAAATGTAGGTCCTCACATTTGTCTGTTTGAATTATATGAGTATTTTTTTGTGCAATTCTCTATGGCTGGGTTAAGCATCATAGACTTTCCCGCTTTGTTACTTTCTTGCCATTCGTTGTATGAAGTGGTTCCTCCTTTGTGAAAAAAAAGCAGAAGCACTTGTGCCATGGCCATTCATCATGCAAATTTGATTTCTGTGACTAACACACACTTGAAAATAATCCTTGAAGTTCCAGTAAATAGTTTAGATGTATGAGGAACACATAAATGGGTAAAGGAAATTCAGTAAACTCAGACAGCTTTTCATACTTTCACACCAAATATTCTTTTCACATCACAGAAAGGTTAAAGTTCTTTAAATTTAAGGTTAAATATTTAGAAGCACAGCATGAAGTTTGATACATCTTAAGTTCCCGTGCTTGTTGGGCCCTCCATTGATTTCTTAGACTTGTAATTTTCTTGTAAATGAGTGTGATTCTAGTCATGTCATTGCTTATGATAGTATCCTCCACATTAATGTACAATTTTCATGTCAAAAAAGTAGCAGGACTTGCTTTATAAACTCCTTATAAGTTGAGGCAAGGGCTTTAGCTTCTCTTGATAAAATAATTTTTCTGTATATGCTTTGCTGAAACAAGTGGCTTTCTGGCACTTTTCATATAACTAGACAACATTTCACTCAAACACATCTGTGATGTGAGAAGGCAAATCAAAATTCATGATGGGATTTTATTCTCTCAAAAATGTCACGGCTGACTGGAGGGACAACTTTGACTTTGAGTGGTTAAACATATACAGTAACAATACTTGAGAAATTTACTTTCACTGTAAATTAGAGCTCCTATTTGCTCATTGTAGAAAAAAAAAAATCCAGGAAGTAATAAGAAATATAAGCTCTATGCCAGATGGAATCAAGCCTTGCAATTAATTCTGAACTCTGTCTTGCCTTTATTCATACCTTTAGTAACACCTTCTTCTCGGCCTCCTCTTGAGGACAGCAGGTGCCTATAAGTTTCTGGACGCCATTAAAAGGCAGCATAATGTGCTTCTAGCAGAGGATTTTTCTACTACATTGTATCCTCAGAACCTCAAATTATGTCCCCAGCAACCACCAGCTCCAGCAAAGGTGATATTGCATATCTGTGCTTATTTATCCCTGTCAAAGTTTTACCAGTGATAACACTGGAACTGGAGAATCTGTCTGTATATAAACCAGTCTGCAAGTGCTTTGTGTCTTCTTACTGGTATCAATTTTCCTATTAATCCACAGTTTGCCCTAATATTTTTTCTTTGAGAGATTGGAAGCAGTTACTTTGTTGACCAGTTGCGGCAGCATATATACAGGGGGAATAAAATACAGTACAGGGGGAATAAAATAAGACATCTAATCAATTCTTTTGCTAAGGTCTCAGAATCATGAAGCAAAGAAACACAGAATCGATGAGGTTGGAAAAGACCTCTGAGATCACTGAGGCCAACCTGTGACCAAACACCACCTTGTTTGAGATGAGAGGCTGTGCCCTCTCATCCTGTCACTGGATGAGAGCAGAGACCCCCACCTGGCTACACCCTCCTGTCAGGGGCTTGTAGAGGGTGATAAGGTCACCCTTGAGCCTCCTTTCTCCAAGGTAAACAAACCCAGCTCCCAGAGCTGCTCCTCACAGGACTCGTGCTCTAAATCCTTCCCCAGCTCCCCTGTCCTTCTCTGAACCCCATCCAGCACCTCAATGGCCTTCCTGAATTGAGGGACCCAGAACTGAGCACAGAACTTGATTGTGGCCTCAATGTCATAGTTTTAGGCCTTCAAACAAAACAACAAATGTGTAGTTTTACCCATCTACCCAACAAGTTCCTTTAAAAGCATTTTCTTCTTGTCTCTTGACAACCTGCAGTGAATAATGATCTATATTTTTCCTCTTGTGCTACCAAATTTATTCACGTAAATAGTAGGAAATGGCTAAGCCGTAGGTAAGTTTGCAAATATACCTTGAAGCCATAGATCATATACTTGTACCCAGATGGCTCCCTACAGTTGATCATTACTCTGAGACTTGCAGAGCTCAGGAAAAACCTAGAATTTTCTCAAGGACACCACAAATCATAACAAGCTCCTGGTGTTTGATGAATTTTACCCTACTCAACTGTGGAGTGAATTCAGGAGCTAGAGATGGAAAAACCATCCACACTTCCAGATTCTTCATTTCAGTTGAGTCCAAATATGTAGGAATAGGCTGTTTCCTTAAAATCTCTCGGCAAAGGAGAAAATTTCCTTGACAAACTCTAGAGCTACAGAACACGTCATTTCTGCAGTCCCCTCCTTACAGAACTTCAGATTGGGTTAGTGTAGGGGGAAAATGTAATAGCCTTGGGATATTTGTCATGGTGCTGTTAAAATAGATTTAGTTACATATTTTATAATCTGATGCCTTGAGACATTTAAAACATATTTTAAAACTTACCCTGATCTTTTATTATGCATATTTTCCCCTTTCAAGAGACATTTAAGTAGCCTGTTTCTCCACTCCATGCAACAGCCAACAACCTGGTTGTCTTCAAGGATGAAGACAAAAAAAAAGGTGACCCACTACAGACAGCCACGATGGGCACTGGGGTAAAAAATCACATTGAAACTGTCTCAGTTCTTTGGTGGGTTGAGGCAACTGACTGAAGGCCAGAGCTGATGCTTGGGTACCTATGTGGATTTAAGGAAGCTGGGCCTCCTTCTCTCTCAGGGGAGATGATTTATACTCAAGGAGTGGAGACAAGTGCGGCTTTTGGCATGTATGGCCACAGGAGCTGCATTCACTGCAGGGGATGGTGTCAGCTCTCAGAAAGAAATCAGTAAATGTCACCTCCAGGTGTAGGACAAGGGACTTTCCTTGAGCATTGATGTCTGTGACCCAAAGGGGAGGAGGGAGGATTCCAGAAAACGCCTTCTTGTGTATCCATGAGTGAGTTTATGCTCCTCCTTGAGAGGTGACCCCTCTGTGCACGAGTGGCTTCCCCTTCCCATACCTCTTGGTGGAAAACATGCTGGGAGAAGGAAGCGCTTGCCACCACCACCCAGGCTTGGTGACACAGCTTGTGGGGAGGGGAGTGGATTTCACTGATCTGTAGATTTAAATGAATCAAACCAAGTTTCCCTATGTGCCGCATGCCCCATAGGAAGGGGGAGGTATGGCAGTGCCACAAATGTCCTGGATGACCCTCCTGGGGCAGCGTCTGCAATCCCCCAGGTCATTGTGATCTCCTTGCTAAAAGAGTGAAAGGTGATGAAGAGTACTCCAGAGCTGTCCGTGCCAGAGTTGACCTGCCAGATGTAACTTCCAGAACACAAGGAAGCATTTTTGCTGCCTTCATGGAGACTGTAATTTGATTCTCTTTTCTATCCTGGTGCCAATTTCTGTAAAAGTTGCAGGAATGACATGTGTCAGAGGATTCAGCTCTGGTTGAATTTGTCTGAAACTTTTAATTGGGTTCCAAAATCATGGGGGGAAGGAGGGGACTGTGCACGTGGGAGTTGGAAGATGAACAGACATTGTCATTAGATGGAGCCTAACGTTTCAGGAAATGAAGCCAAAATTCTGCTTCATCAGAGTGGTGATACGAGTGTTGACACACTGAAATCCAGGAGGCTTCTGAGCCCCACAAAATAGGGGTCTGACAGGTCTGTCAGGGCACACCGGCATTAGAGGACCAGCCTTCCTACCAGGATGCTCGGTCTATTTTTAAAGGCTTCTGAGAGCCACCTTCCATTTACACCTAACATTTAAACAAGGGGCTTATTTTCAGGGCTAATTTGTCTCTGCGACTTAAGCGGCCGCATTTTCGCGCTGAGCCGAGCACGGCCCTGCGAGCAGCGGGGGCTCGGCGGGGATTGCAGCTCGTCCCCCCTCGGGAAGGGAGGGAAGGAAGGGAAGGGGGGGCTGCCTGCCTGCGTTTCCATGCAGTACAGGCAGCGTGATCAGAGCGCTAACACAACAGCCTGTGTAATTACATGTTTCTGGGAAGTGTGTTAGCTCCATGGGGAGCTGAGTCCATTTGGCGGGGAGGAGGAGGAGGAGGAAGAGACTTTCCTGGGGGGGGGGATAAGGTGAAAAGGGTCAGTGAGTAACCCAGCTCTCGCTCGAATATGATAAAGGTAATTGTTGCTCTCAAGTGAGCACCCGGTGCTTCCTGGCTCTGGCTGCTCTCATTGCTCATGTCTGTGTTGTGCAGGCGTCTGCTCTCCCGAGCAGGCGAAGCAGGGCTTTGCGAGAAGAGAGAAGAGCTTTGACCCTGTTGGAAGCGGTACGTGGCGATATTTGACGTGGTTTCTGCGCTAGCATCACCAGGGCAGGGAGGAAGATGCAGAGTCAGGGGCACGGCACTTCGGTGCTACCTAGGATTTATTTAGGTGGAGTAAGGATCATGACAATTAAGAGCAATTAATTTCAGTCTGCGAGCTGGGGCAGGGGGAGGATGGCTTGGACCTAACCTATCATGTAGGTGTTTGATACATGTCCTAGGCTGCTGCTGCTTTCTGTGGTGGCATGCGCCTGAGCTTTAAATATCCTGCAGGTCCCGATATCTTGTTTCTCCAGCCGGCTCTCTGTTTCATTTTCCTCTTCTCTCTAGTGTAAAATTTGGCCTAGCTTAAGCTTCTTTCCCTGGCTGTGAAGGTTATTTCCTTCCCTCCTCTCCTCCCCACCCCCTCATCCATCCTCTCCTCCTCTTGCAAATGCTCTCCGACCCTGATTTGGGTTTCTCTCCCTGCAGTTAGCTGTGGGCTCCGTGGATGCTTTGCTGTGACGGAGGGCCGAGGGCTGACCAAGTCGTGGGGAGGATTTGTATGTAGGAAGAGAGGAGATGGCTGTGCAGCGTGCTCCCGAATCTGCTCTCAGCTTGCTGATGGTAAGTGCTTGCTGAAATCCATTTGGGAAGGGGGGGTGGGCGAGGGGAGCTGCACTGCATGGATTCAGGGCTCCAAATCCATAGGAGGATTTTGTGTGAGCCGGTGCTTGGCTTTTACAGGTCCCAGGGAAGTTTGCAAAAGGCTCATCTGGGGCTTGTATCGAGACATTCCTCCCACGATGGGTTTTAGCACATCTGGATCAATGCTCAAGGCAGGATTTTGAAGTCACCTTTCCGGCAGAGCTGGCACTTGCGTTCGGGGTTTATCCTGAGCAGCAGAGATAATTTTGTTCATAAATCTGTGTCTTGAATTCTCACATCCTCCTGCTTTCTCCTGCTTTTGCCCTTGCTGATTGTGAGACAACTTAAAAGATGAGAGGGAGAGCTTGATTTCTCTGCTGTTTGAGAGGGATGTTGTTAGCTGTGACCAGACTGAGCTGTGGTATCACTTGGGGAATGGTCCTCTAATGCAGTGAATCGCCATTCGACCTGCTGCAGAGTGTGTCAGCTCTCCCACTGACTGCAGACCACAGGGTAATGACTGGTATTTATCCAAGCTATTTGCTACAACATGTTGAGCCACTGACCTACTTCTGAAAGTTCTGCATATTTATAATATTTTAAAGAAGATTATTTAGCAGAACACGTGGTTGGCTCCAGAAACATGCCAGTGTCCTGCTGCAATTAAAAGGAAACCTTTTGGTTGTGTATTAGAGAGTTGCTTGGTTTTACTGATTTTATTTTTTCTCCTCTGTGGTACTTCTGTTGCCGTTTTCTATGCAGCAGTATCAGAGATGGTTTCAGTGTAAGATCTCTGCTGGATGTTTTTCTGCCTAAATGTCACTGTAACATTTCTGCTGGAGAGTTGTTATGAGAAGCATGTGTGTGTGCCCATGTGCGTGAGAAGGCATAGATGTATAGGCATTATATACATATTTATGTAATTATTGTCATTACTACTGATCTCTCTTCTGATTGCATTAGGAAATGGTCCCTAGCACTCAGAGACATGATGAGTTTAGTAAAGGAAATGCTGCAGGATAAGAGCCCTGCAGTGTCTAAGGTTGTTAACAAAGGTCAAGTTGAGAAAAGCAAATTTTATGTCCATTACTCAAAATGCTAAACATGCTATTAAGCCTCCACATGGTTTGTTTTATATTTGTCAGTGACTGACTTGCTGTGCAAGCTCATTTTATTTCCTCTTGCTTACCTCCGGCCTCCCTGGCTTTTTAAACAACCTCTTTCTAATTTCTCTTTCAAAAATAAATTGGTGAGTGTCCATAACCCCTGTGTCATTGTTTGGCTCTATATGTTTTTAGTTTCAGTACCCTCTGAATTCTCTAGTTAAACCTCTCTTTCCTCAATCTCTGTACTCCTTGAACAACCTTGTCAAACTTCAGTGCAGTGCCAAGCTGTCAGCAAATTTTCTCTTCTAAAATGTGGCTTTCTGTGGCTACATGGCCTTGCCCCGTTGTGTATTTTTAGGTGTTTCAAGCATTTCTAGAACTCTGGCCTTTAACCAGGACTCCTTGGGTCTCCTCACCTTGGGCACAGACCCGCGTGGATCGGCTGGGTTGGGTTGGGGGTCCACAGGGGGTTCCTCCCTTTGACCCTGTGAGTGGCTGGGGGGGTGGCAGGGTGGTTTCTGGGTTGAGAGTGGATTCAGGCAACAGTGGGCTCTGCTCCAGGCTGGTCTAGAGGTTGGTTATGGGTGTGGAAAAGGTGATTTGCTATGGAAAATGCTCCACTGCTTCTTTTGTCTTGGGTTTTTCTTGGGTTGTGAATCAGCTTAGTTAACTATAGAAACCTCATCCTTTCCCCTCTGCTCTGGCTTTGATTGCATGCCTGAGCAGGCTACCCTTGAATCAATAATAAATTCTTGCATAATTCATCCCACAATTAGCAGCTATAATGGCATCTCTTCTAAAACTGCCACCCTCCAGAGATTCAAAGATTAGATGTCTTTGGGAAGTCCACAGAAGTAGATTTTAATACTTCAATGAGAATTCTCCAGTGAGAGAGTTTTCTTTTAGCAGGGAGAAGTATTTCAGTACTGCATTTCCCCTGCAATAGGATGCAGAATGTGCATCCAACCATCCACTTCTCATGACATGTAATCTGCAGCAGCATTTGGCAGTGCTGCATCATAGTCTGAAAATATCTCCTTCTCAATGGGGTACCTCAGAGCACTTTGTGCTGCAAATAAAGAAACCAAGGTACAGAGCCATTAATTGCCCTTCCTGGAGTTTGATGCACTGAGTGAGTGATCCAAATCAGAAGTTTGCTCATCCCAAAATCCTTTCTTTTTGATGAAGAGAGATGGGCATCTCTGGGGTATGGGAGTTTCTTTACTGTAGAAGGACCATCCATAGGACATGGTTATCTAATACCAGTGTGCCCCAGCAAGACCTGCACATGGGACCTGGTGGCACTTCAGGGTGCCATCTGTGATGACAGCCCATGACATACCCGTGTGCAGTAAATGCTACCCAGAACATTGTGTTGGCATGGCCCAGAGTAGCTCCCACTTGATCATTTCTTGTGCAGGCATTATCTCATTACACCTGCAGCCTCAGATGGACAGATCCCACTTCTCTTTAATGAAAAAGATATTGGCTATACTATGTAATTAATCTAATGGATTTTTTTATTTTTATATTGGTTTCTATCCAGTTCAATACTCTGGTGTGTTTTCCCTCCTGTTTATAGTGATTCTTTCTTATTCTTTTTTTTTTCCCCCTCCCAGACCAGGGAAAAGGTTCAATGAAGGAGAATTTAAGTCTTAAACATGTATTTTCCTAAAAGAAAGACATTGTTTTCATACAAAGACTGCAATCTGCCAATGTAATTGCAACTTGTCCACTCTGGTACATATCTTGTACTGCAAATGACTCTGAAATGTGCCTGGTCTGCAGGACTCCTGCCTCTACCTTACTCCAGAAATCACATCAGATGGGGGATGTTGCCTGGTTCAGCATGAAGAGAATTGGGCTGAAGCGTTCCCAAAGTGACTCTGCCTGTAGCATTATCAAATTATTAAAAGAGAGCTTCCTCAGCTTCCCTGAATCAAGAGAAAGGAACATCTAAGCATGAAATAGCGAACACCGTGTCTTGCTAGGACTGATAACACCTGCTGTGTTAAGATCATTAATACTGATGGGAGTGATACCAATAGGTTTTTATGACTATCTTAGTATACTGTAAAATTTTAAAGCTGCAGACATATTGATTGCACATATTTTAACAGCATAATAAATTATGATACCTGGTGTCTCCTGAGACAGCACCACTGCCTCTCATGAAAATACATCTTAGGGACTTGACCTTCAAACTACTCTAGGTCATAACACTAACACTAATTAATCTGTGTTAAGTGACAACAGAGGTTCCACTGGGCAATGATATAGCTTAATGTTTACCAGTTAATCTAAAATGATCTTAAAATGGTAGGGAAGAGAAACACAGTCTTCTGTTTGCAGTAAAGTTTCAGCTTCTAGCTTCAGCTAGTTGCTCTCACCCTCTCCATCAAAATGAAGTTTTTCCCTATTTATAATCCAGTTTTACTCTTTCTTGTCTATACATACAAATACTTTCCTTGAAGAAATAACAATATGACATTTGAAAATAAATACATTTGTAAATTAATGGTAACTGCTTGTGTTTGGAGTAGCATCATTAATTTCAGGGGTCTGTGTGATGCTTTGACATAGTGAAATTCATTATTTTGTGTCTGAGTTGCATTCAAGCTGAGGCTGGAATAAAGGTGTATGTGAGATTTCCTAAGTGACCTTCATTACATGGGATTTGGTTATCTCTGTAGTTCAAGGAGAAAAAGGCCAGCACGGAATTTGGAGCATTAACTCAGTCTGTGGTGTTCACAATGCCCAGGGTGAAGAGTGAGAAATTGGGTGGGCAGCGCAGTATAGAGGCTGCTGACCTTGGTGTTTCCTTGTTCTACTGGGAGACAGACACCTGCAACAGAAAGATGTGAAAACTGCTCTGTTTCTAAACTGAGTCAGAAATAATTGGCATCTGAGTGTCATTGTCCACTGAAAATCCCAGATTTCTGATGTGATTCCAGTCCCCTTTTTTAAGAGGATTCTCCTGAATCATCCTTCCATCCCTCATCCCACTGGAGTCCTCAAAACAATGCGAATCTCCTTGATCTGACAATTTTTCTGAAGTGTAGCACTGAACTCTACAGAATTCCTCTTAAAACACACTCCAAGATTTAGCTGTATCCTTATGAAACACTATGTGGGCCATGCCCTGCTTGGTTGACTTCTGAGGTGTTGGATTTGACAAAAGTCCAGATATTCCACAAATTATTTCATATGTTTAATTGCTACTTTTATGTCTGAAGTCTGCCCTTGTGAAGACAAATTGGTAACAAAGACGATATAGAGCCCCGTTTAGGCCTAGGACTGCCCCCTCCCCCCCCATAAAGCTGTGTTCTGTCCCCCTCGAACCTCTAGACAGATTGCAGCAGCACAGCTCAGCTTGGAGGATCATATTAAAACCTTTGGGAGCAGCAAGGTTACAATGGAAGGATGAGGTCATTTTCTGCCTCTCTCATCTCAGGCTTGAA
Source organism: Petroica traversi (assembly GCA_025920805.1). Classification (NCBI taxonomy): domain Eukaryota; kingdom Metazoa; phylum Chordata; class Aves; order Passeriformes; family Petroicidae; genus Petroica; species Petroica traversi. Next base: position 8,984,874 of record JAHLSL010000061.1, read on the forward strand.
TTATTTCTGTGTTGACTGTGTTCAAAAGCCCTCGACATTCAAACCTCCTGGCTGCAACCTCATCTACAGACCCCTGTGCCCTGGGAGGTCGATGCTTGGCACGTTCTTTCCGCGGAAACAAACCCCACTCGCTGCTTTCCGTGGCGTGGAGGGGAGGTTAGCCCAGCCCTGAGCTGATGCTGAGGGAGGGTGATGTGCCAGCAGTGCGTGACCGATCTGAGTGTGAGCAGGGAATGAGCAGCGCCTGCCTCCCCCCCGGGACCCCGCAGTGCTCTGACGCTCGGCCCTCTTCAGCTTCATGCCCAAAATGAGCTCTGTGGGGACACTCGCACAGCGAGGCGAGGTGGTTCTGCAGCCCTCTCCCTGCTGCTTTCACGGGTATTTCCAGGTGCAGGTGTGTGGGCTCCACCCGCAGCCTTCCCAGAAGGTCTGGCTGGGGGATGATGATGTGCACAGCACCCCGAGGTCGCTGGGGAGGATCCGAGCTGGCAGGAATCTCCCTTCCTCCCTGGCTCTGTCCTTGCTCCAGCCAGGCAGTAATTTGCTAATGGCCTTCGCCAGCAGCAGCAGCTGAGCTGTGCCCGTTGCTCTTTTTAGAGGATGGGATGAGAGTAGCAAATTCCTGCTTGGTGCTGTGTGGCTGCATGCTACCATGGACTGGGAATTCAGCCATTTCTTATTGATAATTTCCACTGTAGCACTGAATTATTTCCGAACTTTACTATTTGCCTTTGTAAACTTGCAGTTAGTCTTCAAACACAGTGATTTAATTCAGCTAAATGAGATTAAACACTCCCCGGGATTACTCTTGGCTTCCCTGTGGTGGATGTCACCTTTTAGCCATCTGAGCTGCACAACTATAAAACTGTTATCCTTCAATTCTGCTCTAGTGCATGCCATCAATTTTCTTTTCCCTATCCCTCTGCTTGAGCATGCCATTGAGGAAGCTGACTATAATGTTTGCACGTCTGAATTCTCGCATTTATTACTATGCCTTTAAAAAGTAATAAGAGGGATTACTGATTTATTATCTCTTTTTAAAAATTATATATATGGCTTTTGCTTTACATTCTAGCTGTTCATTCTGAATTACTGAAAAAATTATCTCATCAGAGATGTGGCCATTGATTTTATTTTTTTTTTCCAGTTCTATAGAACATTGCTATTTGTAGAAGAGAATTAGTGGGTACTTGAGTAAATGATCATTATGATTTATTGGAGCATTTCTACAATTAGAAGAAAAGTAACATGCTAACAAATTGAAAAGATCTATAAATATGTCAACCCCTTTTGACAGTATATAAAAGAATAACATTACTCTGGCTTTTCAAAAATAAATGCATTGGAAAACTTGACTGATGTCCCTAAACTAAAATAAAATGTTAAAAGTGCTATAATTGCCCTAATAAAGATGCAAGGTTATGAATAACTATTAATATGTGAGAAGGACTTGTAATATTGAACAAATGCAATTTTTCCCATTCTTTGCCTTCTGGTTACAAATGCCATACTTCTGTAATTACTGTACTCATAATTTCTCAGCGTGGCAATGATCCAGCCCACTGACAGGCTAATGTGGTTAGCACACCCGGGCTCGGAGATGTACGAAAGTCCCATGTGGATCCTTCTTCCGTACCTCCCATGGAAATGCAGATTTTTGTGATGTGGCACCTAAAGCTGCTGTGCTCAGGCTGGTCCTGCCAGCACCAGTGATGGCCTCTTTGTGTCCATGAGTCTTGCTGAAAACAAAAGCCACCCCCACCAAAATCTCTTTGGGGGCTGTCAGTCAGAGAGACTGGATGGAGGTTTGGGCTTTCACCCAGCACTCTGTTCCCAGATCTTCGAAGCCACCACAAAGGCTGACAGGGAATGTGTGTTTCCACCTTTGCCACCACTGGCAAACCTTGGGTGAACACCTGCCTGTGCTCCTCCAGACAGATATTTTGCCCTCATATCTTAATTCTTTCTGCTTTTAACTATTAGCAAGCACAAAAACTTGCAGAAGTGCACTGAAATCAGCCATTTCACAGAGAGATTTTAATGGCACTGAGCATCAAACTAAGCTGAACTCATTGTCCATTTCAAGACATACGAATTTTCTTGTTTAAATGAATTCTTGTGCTGGCCTGGAAGTGCAGGTCTCAAAGCATGTGATCAAAGTTCCTGCTTTCTTTTTTGAAGGGTCTTATCATATTAGGGAGTCCTGCTCAGAGCCCTGTTAGCATGCACTTGTCCAGCAGCAATGCCTGAGACCAAACGTTGCTGGAAGGCACTGTGGTATGAGTTGTTCCTTGAGAAGCCTCCCAGGCACAAAGACACCCACAGAGTGTCTCTATTTCATGGAAACAAAAGCCACAGTGAATGCCAGAAACATATTTAGAGGAATGGATCTACAGGCACAATCTGATCTGCTTTTCGCATCCTTCCTGGGATTGAAGCTGGTAATTCCCAAATTTAAAGCCAGCAATTCCTATTGCCAGCTCTAGTGCCCAGCCTTAGATTTTCAGGTTCCCAAAAACCTAGTGGTAGTGCTGAAACACAGACAACTGACCAGGAACAATGACACTTGAGCCCGCAGTTTTCAGGGCATGTTGCAAAAGCCTTGCTGAAACAATAAAATGCAATGAGTGAACATAAACTGGGAGAGAAGAAATCTGGGTGCAAAAATAATCTATCCCAATATCTTTGCAAATTTGTTGCAGGGATATTGGGGCACGACAAAGTTTTCTGAAAGCAGGACACCCCTTTCCCTTCCTGTCCTTATCCAGCACACACTGCCTGCCTCTTGCCAGTGAAGGGATGTTCTCAGCAGTGTGTCCCTCACTGTTGTCCCTTCTCTCAATCAATTTACAACCAAGAGAGATGAAAATTATTTTTAGGGAGGCTTTTCTAGTGCAGAAGCAGAATTCACACAGAGCCTTGCTCCACGATATTTTTCTGTCTGTGGGCAGGCTGTGATAATCCTCGTACTGCAAGACACTCAGCTTTGGCTCCCCGTAATTTGCACAAAGTTAATGGAGGAGTGTTGTAGAACATATGTTTGGCTTAATATAGGTTCAAGGGGTTTTTTAGTCTAATATACTAAAATAAAATCCAGGACACCTTCACAGTAAATAAGATTGACAAGTTTTTCATTTTTAATAATACGAGGCTAATTGAGCCGTAGTGGTCAGAGCACATTGTATTTCCTGGTAATTAATTGCTGGCTGCAATAGTTGACTGCATAAAACTACGCCTCGGGCCATTAACCCCAGGTCATTAGTACTCAAGGAAATGTCTAGTGAAGGTCATTATTACTGCTGCTATGTAAGCTATTGTAATAGAAAAGAGTTGGCATGAGCTTTTCAAGAACCCATTTTCCCCATTGTGGTCTCATTTCAGAGATCTGGGTGCAAAGGCTGTTCCAAATTAGTCTTCATTTACATTCATTTTTGGGGGGGTTAGACTTTGCCTACTTTCATTAAATCAGAAATCATTTAATTGGAGTGTTTGAGAGGTTGTTCGTTTAACTTTATGTAGCCTGAAATGTTAGCCTTCCCAAAGGACTGACAGAGGTTTGTGCTGTCAATCCCAGGGGGATGGACAAGGCTGAGTGAAAACCCAACAGATCCTTTGTGTTTGCTTCTTTAGCAGCAAGGCAGACTCTGGGTGAATGGCTGTGGAGCAAATGCGGTAGTTGTTGCACCATGGGCAACCACTGGTGTTTATGTCCTGGTATCTCTGCCTTGGATTGGGTTCCAAGGATTTAGTGATGGATCAAAGTCAGTTTTCTTGTGTAAAACAGACTGTCTTTTGGTAATCCTGTCATTTCTGGAGGGGCTTCCAACACAGATCTCGAGGGACCTATAGGGGGATTTGTGTTTTTGATGCCCCTCAAACTGCTCTGTAGGTCAGAGTCCCCAGAGCAGCAGAATGATATTGCTACTGAAAACTAAAATTAAAAAAGACAGTTCTGAGGACTAATCTATTTCTTCCCCATGTGTAGTTGAGAATTCTCTTTTTGTTTCAAGACAAAGTGTTAATGGAACAAAAAAATAATGAGAAACGTTTTTAGTACTTTCCTTTAAGATATTAGTAACGATAGCACTTATTTACTAGCTTAAAAACAGTTTTATGTTGAATGCTGTTTTCTCTAATCATGTGTTTAAAATAGGGTGAATATTTTGCACAAACCAAAATCCTTGAATCAACATTATGAGACTACTGGTTCTAATGACGTTGTGAGGAAGCACTTCAGCTCTAAATAGTCAAAATTACAGACTGCAGAAGATACAGTTATGGCACAAGGAAAAGAATGGGGAAATTTTGTGATCTGCTGATGTTCCTAGCAGTGTTTTGGTTTTCTGTTCCCACTCTGAAATTTTGGTTTAGAGTCAGGAATTAAATAATCTGTAAGAAGAGACCTATTTTGCCGTCTTGTTCAATACAGAAACTTCTTTTGTCACCATCCTTATATAAGCAAAGGCTTACTTTTTCAGGGTCCCCTGCTGATGAAATACCCCTCCTCAATTCTCCTCCTCTGGATTTAATATCATTCACTGTCTATCAAGAAATAATAAACTAACCATGCTGCTTACACTGGTTCCAGCACAAATGTTTTTGTATTGTGGGAATGTTTTAAGCTATTCTTCTATCAAAGCTGTGCTACTAGACTCCTTTGGTCTGGCAGGGCTTAGGTCAGTTTAGGGAGTTTCTGGTTTTTGGATGTCCCACTTAAATTTGAAGATTTAAATAAAGAAGCATCCATGTACAGTTTCTGTGAAAGCTTTGATGCACCAGTAGGAGTTAAACCTTACCTGCAAAGTCCAGAGATGCCTGGTTTCTTGGACATGGATCCTGTTTTGAATGTTCCTGTTTGGTTTGTCTCTATTTAGGGATTACCCCTTCCAAATACAGGTTTGAAAATTAACTTCCTAAATTTCTTCCAAGAAAATGCATACATGCTCACATTGCAAATAAAATGTGTCTGCTGTGGCTAACCATGAATATATTTGGGGGGATGAGGAGGAAATGAGTGCTATCCACTTGCATATGAAATGTAAACTGATTGCAGAGTTATTGAATATTTTAAGACTCTATGACCACACAGACAAATTGAAAAACCCAGCAGTTTTGTAAATGATGGGAGTAAGGAATAAATCCTATTACATATCTGCATCACTGTCTAAGTATAATAAAGCAGAGGTGGTTTAATTGCCAAAGCTTTTGCAAATTGGATAATATAGTAATCTCTTACGAGAGTCAGTTTTAATTTTTAATAATCTTTAATTAACTAAGCATTCGCAACACATTTGTTATTTGTGCATTAGCACAACAATCTCTGGGTAGTCAGTGTCATTCTTTCATATGCAGACTGGTGTCAATTGATTTTCCATGGTTAGTAACTGTAGTTGAGTCTGTTTAAGTTCCATAAAACTTCCCTCATTGCACAAAACCATTTCTGTCTGAGAGAGAAGGATTTGAGCTTTCTTCTCTTAGGATCATGCTGGGAATAGAGTGTAAATCCATATTATTCTACTTATCTCCATGACATTTCCAATTTCTACAGATGCAATCAAAAGAATTTGTCTCATTGATCTTCAAACTCTTTGACAATTTCACACTCTGAGCTGAGTGGTGAGAACTGTTCTGTTGCCCCATTGCTTTTAATCAATAAAAGTTTTTACCTAGATCAAGACAGCATGTTTGCTTCATATGAGCTGTGCATCTTGAAGATTGTTATTGGTTTACTGGTGGAATATTTATCTTCAAACTGAAATGAGTTCATAGATGAGTCATTGCACACATACCCTCTCTTGGTATTTTTAGGTGCTAAAGCCACTATTTCAATGAGGCTGGGTTGGGGAAAATTGTCCATAATGTTTCGGATGTACAATTAAAGTGCCATCTGCCTCTGTGATGCAGCAGATGTATAATTGATATTCACTGCTGATTTGCCTCTTGATTTTCTGCAGACATTGAATGCTGTAATTGTTTATACAGTATGATCCTGAATACCCCTGTGAGAATTTTCCTTCTCACGTGTTCCCAGCAGAAATACCACTACCATCCTCAATACTCAGGAGATGGATTCATTAAAAGTTAATTTGCAGATAGCGAGGCTAAAATCTTACAGAAATCTAGTGAGTAAGTAAAAAACAAGTTTTCAAAAGGAGTGGCTTATTCCCATAGGATCATGGTTTAATAAAGGAGAGCTTGTTGGGAAAACATAAAATGCTGATGCAAAATCTGGTTACCTTTGTACACTGATTCAAATGCAGCTTGTAGCTAGGAACAAAAAAAAAAAAAAAAAAAAAAGAGAGCTGTTTTATTTTCCCCTCCTTTTTTTTGCAGAGATAGAAACATTCTTCAGGGGAAAAATTTTATGCAGAGTAAAACCAAAAGGTCAACTGTAACATCAAAAGAACTATTTTCTCTAGGGTAAAGACTATTTAATAAAAACAGGGATAGAAACCACAGAAGTGAATTCTGAGCAGATGGGAAAACAGAGGTATGCTACTTTTTTTTTTTTTTATGCACTGTCTTTCCAGTTCAAAATTTAATCACTAAAATCTTGACCAATCAGCAGGTGTTAATTTTATCCTGTAGCTGGTTTCTGAGGTTCTTCTTCTGAGAATACTCAGATCTGAATCTACTCAAGCTGAAATAAAAGCAAAATGTGGCCAGTCACCTCAGTGGCAGGAGGTTAGTGACTCTATTTTATATTGCTGCCCTTCTTTTTGACAGCAGTGGATTTTAAGCACATTTGTTAAACTCCCTCTGAAGTGATAGTGTTTGTCCAGGGCTTTGCATTTGGCCTCAAAGGAAAGAAAAATTGGTGATATAGAACCTGCATCTGGCTTTGCTGCAAGTGGCATTTTGAGTGATCTTTTCTCAAGCCCGTGTGTGGCTCAGTTCTCTGTCAGCTCTCTGGGCACCCAGAGAAACCAAGGCCCATTTTGTTGCAACTCTCTTTTGCGAGGTGTTGGCTGTACTCAGTGTAATCCAGAAGGATCCCCTGCATTTTCCCAAGGCTGAACTTTTGCTCTCATATGTCAATGTCTCTAATGATTGCAGTGTAATTGTAAATAAAGGACATGGTGCTGAGGGTTACAGCGTTTCACTCCTGCAGCAGCCTGAGCTAAGGACCAATAGAGGGGCTGAGGGTGCAGCAGGAGGAAAGCACAGGGGATGCAGAGGATGGTTTGGGGAGGGGAGCTGGAGTAACATTCAAGCAAAGGAGGTGAAATGCACTGCTGATCAGTCTGGTCTTGTTCAAGTTTTCTTCTACATCTCTGTTCCTGTCTGCAGGAATCCACCAAGTAAAAGAGAACCAGAGAGACAGTGCAGGAGGATCTGACTGTGTTAATGCTGTTGAACATTTGCAGGACGGAGAGGAACTGCTTTTCTCCATGAGTCATTTAGTCACAGCCTTGATGGGCGCTCTGGGATAAATACAAACAGGAATCCAGCTGCAGCACAATGTATGGGTAATTTTACCCATGTTTCTTCTTGTTGAGATCTAAATGTGCTCTTCATCATGGACAGATGACAAAATGGAAAGGGAAGACATTTCAGACTGCTCTTGTGGATTTTATTTTATTTTAAAATTGTATTTCCATTCCATTTATTTCTCTCATTCACGTAACAAGATTTTGGCTATGTTTATTGCATAAAGATTAATCTTCAGTTTTGGCTTCTACCTACTGAGAAGGTCACCCCTGAAGGGGAAGTGGCAGTCTCTCAGCAGAGGTAATGCAGTGCTTGGGTTGAGCACACAAGAAATTAGAAGACATTATGATAGAGAAGGGTATGCAGAGTGGATGGACTGTGATAAAACAGAGCTGAAACTTGCAGAGATACTGAGACAGATGAAACTGGGGTCCCAAATCTTGTGAGCAGTATGTTGAGACCTCCCTGTGCAAACTCAGCAGTACCACGGTCTTGCTACTACCCTCTTGGATGAAGTGTGGCTTATTCTCTTAATTGCACTGAATTGCATATAAATAAATCAGCCATAGAGAAATTGGTTCTGCATATTAGTCACTGGTTGGATTAAGTGCTCAGTTCCTGTTAACACAAAGTGTCAACAAAGTGAGTATTATATCACCATTTAATTCATGAGCTTCAACATGAAACTCTGAAGACAAATCCAAGCTTTCATTCAAATCAAAAGGTCAAAATTAACCTTCACTGGTTACTTGCCAGGTTTTCCATTCCTAAAAATTACTTGAATATATGAAACTGCTTTCTTTTCAGTAGCATGAAGGACTGAGAGACTATTGCAGTGAAGAGGAGAGGTGTAGTACCCATTTGGGAGTGGGAATTCAGGGGGGTGCTGGTTGCAGCTCCTGCAGGATGTTTCAGTTTTTATAGGTCAGGTGTAATAAAAGTGGAGAACTCATCCTTGGAGCAGGGGTGTAGAACACAGGACTCCTGACACCCAACTGGTTCTTCCCAAACCAGGACACTTAGGAAAAGCAGAAAGATTTGCCTTGTGGATCTTTTCCTTCCTTGTGGTCCTGGCAGGAGAAGGGGATGTGCTCTGGGAGACCTCGATATGGGACCTCCTTGGAGCTCACATCCTACAGGCTTAGGAGAGCCAATGATGGTGATTTCCATCTTTAGGGGCAAAATCTCACACAGAGCAGTGTGTGTGAGGATGTTTGGCAAGTTAATGGCACCTACCAGCTCTCCAAACTGCAGCTGCCCATCAGCAGCTCTGGTGACACCTCACTCCTCTGAAGATATCACATGCAGGTGTAACACATATTCATTAGAAGCCTTTGAAGTTGTTTTGGCTCTCTGCAGCACTGCTGAGTTTATTGTGTGTGCTAACCAACAGCAGCCTGTGATTCCCGTCGGACTTCCAAAAATATGTGAGCCACCCTAGGGGACTAAAGCCTCGTTCCCCCAGGTAGTGGGCTGGAAGGGCCTCCTTGTGGGAAGAAACAAGTTTTCTCTCCTCCAAACCTCTTCAATTCAATTCTGGTCCTGTCAGTCTAAATAAGAAGGCAGCTTCCCCTCAGAGAAGCGTTCAAAACTTCACATAAAGTGTCTTAATTTTTGTCATGTGGAGCTGTGCGTGGCAGAGATGAGCTGCAGCGTGTACAAAGGCACCACGTTGTGAGAAACCACAGCGAGGGCTCCCAGAGCACAACATCTGGTGGGGTAGTCTGCAGTGATTAGAAAAAGGGTTGTCTTATTGCCAGAATCAAATTATCTGAAGGTGTCCTGCTGGTAAGCAGCAAGTACAAGCTGTACTGGGTTCTAAATTGGTGAGTACAAGAGAGGTGCTATTAGATCTTTAAATCCCTCTTTGGATTAAGTTGTGCTTTGTTAATATTCTCATCTAAAACCTAATGCAATTGTCTCCAGACAGAGGCCATGGCTGAAACAAATTTTATTTTCTCTCCTACACAGTAATATTCTGTTCCCCAGTTTTGGGGAAGGTTTTCCTTCCCTTAGGAGTTTGAAGGGCTTTGGTGAGAAGCAGAAATCGATGGCTCACTTGTCCTAGCTGGTCCCTGTCTTTCTTAAAAATAATCCCTTCTAGTTGTGGGGGAGAAAATCCTTCACAGGATAGAAGTCAAGATAACTGTAGCTGAAAATTAAGCTTGCAGGGAATTGGAATGGGATTCTGTGGGATGATCTTTGCCATCCAAGGGATCAGGCCAGTTAGGTGTTACCTGCATCCAGCCGAGATGCAGGCTCTGGCTGTGTGGATGCTCCCCTTCTGCTCTCAATGTTTTGCTTTGACATTGTGAGTGAATTGATTTTCCTTTGCTTTGCAGCAAATAAAATTTAACTCCTGGATGTCAGCTGTAGAACATTAACCTCAGCTGCTTCAAATCCAACAGTTTAGGTGGTCTTACCATTCCTGATTGCACTACCCATGCAACTATCTGAAAAACACAGAAATATCATATTTTGAAGGTATACTTAAGATTTCAGCATGTGATGAGGCATCACTGCCAGTGGAAGGTGGATTTGCTCCTCCTGCTAGAAATTCATTGCTATCTCCTTTCCACATCCCAATAATCAGCTGGGTTCATCTAAACCTTATTCCCTCACCCATAATTATGCACCTCTATGTTACCCTCCTGCTGCTGTGTTTTCACACCTGCTGCTCCTGGGCTCTTGTTAGAGGCAGGAACTTTATTCTAACAGAAACTTTGTAAACATGGTAAAAAAAATTAGTATTTCCTTTTCATTGTAGAGTCCAAATCTTTTAGATTACTGTAAATTGGACATTTGTCTCCCTTGGCTGGTAAGGATGACTTCCCCATTGCAGGTTTTCCTCTGGGGAAATTTATAGGAAGATTTAAATATGAAGCAAATGGTCCCCTTTAAAGTTGCATATGTTAAAGGAATGTGACTTATGAATCTTGTTAGCAGTAATGGCTGTATGAGAATATCAAACACTTTGTCAAATGAAGATTTTTCTGTGATGCATCTTGCACTAGAAGGGTTGCTATAAATTTTTGAACCGTGCGAAACATTTTTATGTACCTTGGGTTTGCAGGCTATGTTTATGCTCATAGAAGTTGAGTCTGTTTTGCTTTTGTTGCTGACTGCTGGAGGAACATGTGCTTGTTCTTGTGCAGCTGAACAGAGTTAAAACTCATCTGGTTTGCTGTCTCAACAACAGAGAATGTTGTTGCCTGCAGTAAAAACAGGAGATAATATTAAACTGCGAACAAACCATCAACCTTGCGTTGGGAAGAGACTAGTGTTATTATCATAATTTCTAGGGGCCTGCATAGGTGACACCTTCTGGATACAGCAGATTCAGTGAAGAGCAGAGTCATATTTGAAAATTGCCTGTATGAAATATTTATATAAAACTTTGCTGCATGCAGTGAATATTTGAACAATTAAAAATCTGTTCATTGTCGCTTTCTGGCCTTGGGCTAAGCTGAGGGGCTGGCTTGAGGATGGCTGTGGTTGTAACCTGCCAACTGAATGGTACCTGTGGGACCACGCTGGAACACATGGGAAGACCAGCAAGCCTAGAGGACTGTCATGGTCTAACATGTGGGACTTGGAAGAGAATTGAAAGGGAAAAAGTCAGAAAACCCATGAGTTAAAAGCAATTTATTGGTTAAAATAAATCAAATCAAATCATAAATTTTGGAGCCTACAAGGGACCTGGAGAGGAACTTGAAAAAAGACATGCAGTCATAGAACAAGAGGCAACGGCTTTAAAACAGCAAAATTTTGCCTGTGCCGGTTCTTGTGACTCCTGGCTCTTTAGTGAGTTTATTGTCTTTGAAGAAAAGTCTTTGTTTTAATATCATAGTAATTGCTTGACTGCAGCAGAGATTTTAGGGCTTCTGCAAATACTCGGAGACCCAGAGTGGTCTCAGGGGCTCAGCCTGTCCCTCAGCAACTTTCTGAGCTGGTTTGTTTAGATGTTGTCTCAAAATTCCTCTCTTAATGATGAGGCCATTTCACAATGCACCAGTGATGTGGATACTCTTGTGGCTTGATCTGAAGGAGGTTATAAAACAAATTTTCTAACATTACATTAAAAATTACAGGGAGGGAGCAGGGGTCTATGATTACACCTTTTTTGTTCATTTTTTTCCAGCAGGGCTAAAGAGTTTAGTTTCTTTCAGTTGCCCACTTGAATCCTGCTGAATCAGGACAGAAAATTACTGAACGCATGAGAGGAGTGCAGTAATCATTTGGGGCCAGTGAGCTATTGATTGCAATATTTGCAGAGGTATTGTGCTTGCCTGAGAGCCACAGCCCTGTCCCCACTGCACCTGGTGGGAGAGGAGGAAAAAGCTGCTCTGCATTTCTCTCCCTTGGCCTTCTTCTCTCTGTGCCCTGAGTTGTCAGCTCTTCCCACCTGATGAAGCCTTTCAGTGCTGCATTAATGATTATTTTTAATCAAGGAGATCAGAGTTATTTTTCCCAGTTGTCACTTTGGTTTGTATCAGGCTGCTGGTTATTGCAACTCACTGAGAAAAGGAAAATAACCATCCAGATCATGAAGTTTAGACATAGGAAACCTAGCTAGCCAAGGTAACCAGTTTTGTTTGATATAATGCTTGAATTTTTGCTTCTCTGCATTCTATTAGGTATTTTACTTTGGCAATCTGCTAATAATCCACTGACCGTTCCCCAGTCTAACTCCTTCTTTTTTAAGCTTCTGGGTACTAGACTTGAATTTTGAGGACCTGTTTTCAAGTACTGGCATGTATTTTCTGTATGCCCTTGGGCAGTCTCCTTCACTTCTCAGAATATTCCTGGCTTTGTAAAAGGGTTCCAAGTCCCTTTTGCAGGATGGCTTCACCATGTCCAGTGTGCCAGCTGTTTTGGCAAACCACTAATTCAGCAGTGTGAGAGAAGAGAAATAAAGGTAACTGACCCATGCACAAAGATGAACGTAAAGCCAGAAGAGGGAACTCTTCCTGGACTGGATTCAAATTCTGCCTCCTTACCACAGAGCAGAAATTCATTCCATGATGAGCAGGCCCCAGGCTGCTGCTCCCCGTGGAAGATGGGACTCCTGGCTCCCTGAAAATATTAATTAGTTGAAATTGAGGCCCTCACTGTTGCTACCATGACTCAGTCTATAACAGCAGTGAGAACTTTCAAAGTCAACTTTATGACCATACTCTGCCAGCCTGCTTATTAATGATATGCAAATTATAGAAGTTCAAACATTTGCATTTAATGCTCATAGCTGTTTCTTTGATTGCTAATTATGTTGATTCATGAAGAAAAAGCTTTCTAAAATAAAGAGACTATTTCATGCACCACACCAAAAGCCAATGAAAGGATGTTGTGTACAGCATTTTTTTTTGGTCACGTTAAGCCCTGTCCAAACACTTCAGGACTCATAAATTAGGTGGAAATGAAATGTGATTTACCAGCTAATGAGATAGATTTTAATTTTTAAACAGAATTATAACTTATAGTAAACAATAAACATGCACATTTAGTCATGAACTCCTGTCCTGAATTTTACTGCACGCTTCTCACAGATTTTTTATTATTTATTCATGTTACAAGATCAGCACAGCCACTGCCCATCTCCTAAAAGACTCATGCCTGGAGCAAGTTGTCCACCTATAAACTTATGATGTGAATTACCTTTGCTACCCATCCTTGCAACCAGACACTCTAGGAGCATGAGAGTCAAGAAGCCAAGCCCCTGTCACAGCAAAAGGTCCTCAGAACTTCTTACAAGGGGGAAAAAAAAAAATTGAAGGCAATTGCTTTTTCAGACAATGAAACATCACTGGACTCTGTGTAGGGAAGTTGTTCACAGGGTTGAATTCATCTGCTCTGGTCATTTGCTTCCCAGTGAAAGCCATAAAATGAAAATTGCTATGGCCAGGGCACTGAACTGTTTTGGAGAAAGTAACTGAAACTGGACAGATTGTGACTTTGAAGAATTCACTGCCCTTTCATTCACCATAAAGGGAATGTAGGGGTCTGGGCTAAAGCCAAAAGAGATGGATCCTACCTTGGCAATGTCTAGGTTCAGTTCCTGATCTCTTCCTGACAGGATGTTGTGGAGGTAGGATCCTACCGAAGCACAAACTGCACTTGCAGCACTGTCTCAAGTCTCACATTTCTTCCTGGAGTATGAGGTTTAGCATCAGTACAGCAATGCAGTTTGTCCTTATGAATAATTTAGGCAATCAAGTGTCTGACTGGTAACTCCAGAATTTCCTGTTTGTAAAGATGTCATCTGTCCAAAATGTGTCCTCAGGCTTCATCTTGTCTCTGGTTTACATGGAACCTGGCCAGTCTGGTGGGTACTTGCACACAAAGATGATGGCTCAATGAATAATTAGGAAGAGAAGAAATTTCATTGAGATAAAGAATGTGAATTTTAAAACATAGAGAAAAAGTTCAACAAGACTGATCAGCAGATCTTGATGGTTCGGTTAGGTCCAGCCTATTTGAAGCTTTTATTATTAGACAAACAGAGGAAAAGTTTATCCCCAGATAGTCTGCTTTAGAACATCTACACACAATATTTTACAGCTGAAATAAAAAGATGACACTTGGGACTTTAACTACTGATGCTATTACTTGAGAAATGCAACTGCATCAGTTTTGTGCTGTGTACAATACAGAATTTAGCTTGGAAATTTAGAGACGTTTTGCTCTTCATAACATTACCTTTGTCTCTTATGACACTTTCAATCTTCTTGTAACACTCTATTTTGCTGTGAAAAGGCTAAAAAACTGCAACAATAAATATTAATAAATGGAAACTGGATCAGGAAAGTTGTCATGGCAGACAGCCAAGTTAGAAAAGATTGTCTGCTTTGACTCTTACACAATAATATTGGGAAAGGTACTGTATAAACTATTTTCTGGCTAAAATTAAATAGTAATCAGAGTGTTGGTAGAAAGAAAACACCATCAGGATTGACATGATTCTTGGGGGCTTTTTTTTTTTTTAATCTATCTTCTCAAATATAAATCAGAGAAATAATACCAGCAGTGCAGACAAGGAATGAACAAGGAATGCAGAATAACATTTCTTCGGTGATTTTAAGCAGGGTTTTTATAAGAAAAAGGAGTTGAGATCCATAGGCAACCTCAATAAGACGCATATTCTAGTGACAGTCAGCAAGATGCCCCATTTTGCCATAGGAAAGGTGCTCTTTTTCTTTAGAAGAAGAAAAAGTTTACCCCATTTTGGAGGAATTGAGATACTGAGATACAAAGAACTTCACCCTTCTGTTCCTGATGAGGCATCCTTGGAAGAAGGGTCTGCTTTGGATTTGTGGGTGGATGTGCCCATGGCCCTTGATGTGCATGGTCAGGTCAGCTGCCAGCCTACTGCACTTGCTGTGCAGCAACTGTAATCCATGGATTGATTTGAACAAAAACTTCTCAGACCACCTGGACACACCTCTGGTTTGCATTAAATTTAATGTTATTTAAAGAGAATGTAAAACAACAGGGTGGAAAAAAATGACTGCATATTAGGCCAACATCAAAATAGATCTGCTTCTGCAGAATACAAAAATCTTAAGAAAATGGAAAGATAAATTGTCAGAGATCCCTTTAAGTCACTGAGGGACTTGACATGACTAGGACCCATGTCTTGTAAGAGGCTGCTCAGGTTCAGACAGTGCATTAGGATACCTGTGTGTGCATCAAGCTTTGTGTTACCACCATCAGTGAGGATTTAGGCAGTGGAGCTGAGAGAGGCTCCAAGCAGCAGGAAACTTTTGTAGGCAGAACTGAACCCCACTGGTGGTGTGATTAATGTGCAGTGAGTGAGAGTCAGCAACCTGGTCACAGGCATCCAGATCCACTTGAGATGCTTCAAGATATCCAAGATATCCATTCACTTCTGTTACGTGGATGTGACCCAGGACCAGAAGGCTACCTCTGCATCCATGGAGAAGCAACTATAAAGTTCTAAAGGGCAGCTCAAATGGATCTACATCCCTGTGAGTGGGCACATGGGCTGTGTTCAGAGGGTTATTGTCTGATAAAAGGGGAGTTAAGAAACCTCAGACTTGCCATAAACCCACAGGCTTTGAGGACACCTTCCAAGGTGTGGGTCAGCTGGCTCTAATTCACATTTCCCCAGGCACTGGACATTCTGTAGGTGCTTTTCTGTGCCTTGCCTTGCAGTCTGGGCTGAGGCTTACGTCTGTATCTTTGGTGCCAGAACAAGATTCCAGAACCATTCTGACAGTCAGTATTGATGCACATCACTCAATCCATGTAATAACTCAGGATGAGATTGTATCCTGGTTCTGTGTAACCACACAGGGGAGTCTGCACAGGTTAGACTTAGGGAATAAAGATAACTTTTCCAGTATTTTCTTGTGCTACTGTATGTAGAGTGAGTGGGATAGGAAATTACGGAATGTGGGGGAAAAGGATGCAATTTATGCCTAAGACAAAAAGCAGTGGATAAAATGATGTTTCTAAAGCTTAGGCTCCCATGAGATCAGGGCAGCTGAATACTAACCCATCTCAGGGGAGGATGGAGAGAGTTTGTATAGAAAGACCCAGCCCAGCCTTGGTGAACATGTACAAGTTACCCTCACTGCTCTCTTTCCTGGCATTATTAATGCTTTCATATGCATGTGTGTTTATTAGCCTTGAAAACAGAGGCTATTAGTAACAAAAAACATGTGGCAGGAAAATGGCAGCAATTGTCACATGCTTTAAAAATTGTGCTGAGCTGCTCTAACTTCATTGTAGTTTTTAAATAATTTTTCCTGCCACTTCTGCCAATGTTACAAGTAGGACAGAACTGCTCCACTGCACCTCCAAGACACAGAATTCATGTTGCGTTGGTGTGAGTCACTAATAGGATTCCAGGACAAAGCACTTTAATCCATTGCTAAGTAAGTGACAAGGTGGTAATATGGTTTGAGGACAGGACACAGCTAACATGTTACTTCTGCTCTTCAAAGACTTAGTTTTATAATCCTCTGCAAAAGTCTTTGTTCAGGTTTCTGGGAGTATTTTGTAACTGCCCACACCTGCCTTGAGAAATACTGTCTCAAGCCAATGTATCTGCTGTAAAATTCAGTCTATAATTAGTTCTGCTTTCAGTCTCTGAATTACCGTATAATGGTGCGTTGTGTTTGAGCTGAAACTATTAGTTTTTATATTTCAGTAGGGTAATGGGTAATGCAATTTAAAGGACCAATAAAGTTGTCACCAGCAGATCAGTAATTTTATCACCATCACTAGATAAAACTCCTGAGTTTGCATATGACATCTGGTCAGGTATAGTGTGTCAGCCTCCTGTCTGAGTCAGGGATAATGGATATTTCCAGCCTCATTTCAAGCCCACAAATTTCAGTGCTTGTGTGGGAATAGATTGCCATGCTGTCTGGTGGTCATGGTATCGAGTTTGTGAGCTGGTTGATTTTCCTAGGATTTAAGCCATTTGTGCTTATGTAGTTGAGGTCTGCTGTGGTTGAGGACTTAACATTTTCCTCACCTCAATAGTATACTGGGCATTCAAGTTGGATCAGTCTAAATCTTTTCTTTATACAGTAATAAACCAATCTTTAGCTGTTCAGAACACTTAGTTGGGCATTGTCTGAAATACTGCAGCAGTACTGCAGTACTGAAATACTTATAGAATATAAACCTAAGTGAACCTAGTATCCCTTTATAACAGAAATAGAGCCATTCAAATACAGACTCTCATCAGTGCAGCCAAGGTTTGACTAGATGAGTTGCACCCTAAACCCTCTTCTAGACTGCAAAGGCCATGATGGGAGTCAGACAATTTGCTTGATGCTCAGCCCTTGGCTGAGGATTGTAATCTTAGGTGACATAGATCCTGTCATTGATAAGATTACCAGATTGGAAGCTCTTTCTCCACCATTAACTCATTAAAACAGGACATTATTACTGCACTGCTTTGTACTGTGTTCTGTTGAAAGAGGTTCTGCATATTTCTGTTTTTCCATAATGGTATCCATATGATCTGTCTGGATGCCAAAGACTCAGCCTAGAGGAGACTTTGAATTCTGCCCCAAAGCATATTCATTCAGACCTGAGGTCTAACAGTGCTGCTGAGTGTGATGCTGAGAGGGATGCTTAACATTCTTACTGCAGCTCAGTGAGACTCACACAAGTGTCTCAATTTGCTAAATGGAGATCTGGGGAATCCACTTTGCTGAGGTGCTGCCTTCACTTTCCGCTCAGTATGAGCTGTTAGCTGCAGGGAAGGTGTGTGTGGTAAATGGGCAGAAAATCTGATATTGTATGAAAAGCATGTGCTAGGGCAAGCTGAATTACACCTGGTTTATTACTCTGCCTCCAGCACAATGGGAAATGGGGATAGACTGCATTGAGTAAAACAGGGCTTTGTCTTGTCCCTTGCTCAGGGACCCTGGCAGAGCTGCTGGGTGGGTGACAATGAACATCACTCTTCATGCTCCCAGCTGTGTCTTTGCAGGGCCAGATCATGGACTGCCAACTGGCTTCTTTTATGCAGTATAAATAATGAACTAAAAAGGCTGATGCTTTCACAAATGATTTAGAAACTTTATTTCCTTGTAGCTCAAAGAAAAACAGGCTGTTAAATCGCTGTATAACTCATGGAAATATCGTCCCTTTGACATTAGTTGGTTGTATTAAGTAAATATCCTGGAGGTGTTAGCCTTGCAGTCAGTGGCACTTTGGCTTCTAAATGCCTTTGTGAGTCCATTGATACCAGCTTTGTAGGAAGAGTTAATGTCTTCTATGGAAGCAAATGATATCTGAGGGAAGGAGAAGAGGCTTTGGGGCACATAAGCCACTCTTCAGGTCATCTGTATTGTGATTCTAGACCTTAGTTTCAAAGTGATGTACAAGCCTTTCAAAATGTCATTCAGTGAAAAGATTTATGAGGTCTGACTTCCCTCTCCCCCTCCCATTTTAGTGCTGGTGTAAATCAGAAGTGGCTCAGTGGAACTAGACTGTGTCAAACTGTCCAAGAGACAGGGGCAGTGAAGTATATTCTGGTACTTGTGTGGAGAAAGACAGTAACTCTTACTTTCTCAGTACATCTTGAAAGATGTTGTACAACCCTTAGCTCCCTGTCCTTTGCTTTTCTCTAGTGATCCCGAAATAGAGAAAAGCCTAAAACTCTGGTAAAAAAAGTGAAAAAAGTGCACTTTGGCTGGAAGATGGAAGCTGAAGAATTTCTTTTAAAATACTGTACGCTGCTAAGTAAAGCCATGGCTATTTTTACCAAATACTGGCTTTTTGGAAGCTTAATTATCTTCATTCTGCTCCCAGAAATCGAAATGATACTTGTTGGCAGGATGGACCTAAAATAAAATCTAGCTGCTGTACTGACAGCTGTGAAAGATTAAGATGAACGAACTTTTTTTTCTTTTTTTCACTTTTTTTCTTTTTTTTTTCCCTTGAAGCAATTATAGATATGTTCTGTGACCTGCCCTTATCTTTCTCAGGCTTGTCTGTGTACTGCAAGGCTTGTCATAGGCTGCGTGGGTCTCTGCTAGCTGTGCATGCACAGGCTGCAGGGCTGAATGCAAGCTCTGTGTCCTGTCTTATTGCCAGGGAATAAGAAATGACGAAGAAGTGCCTGAGCTAAACTCAAATTTTGGATCTCTGTAATGAGCTGCTTATATGACCTTGGGCAAGGAATTTGTGTGGGGTGAGATTCCTCTCTTCTAGTGTCAGGCTCTCTGTAGTTAAAATTTCAGCTTCCGTTTGGCGGAAGACTCTTCCTATGGGAGGGAAGAGCAATAGAGGGAGACTGATTCACTATTTTAGACATTTGTCTAAAAATGGGACAAACTTCCTAATGGGGAGATCTGATCTCTCCAGCTACAGTGTGAGCCCAGTTGACTACCTTAGACTAGCACCTTAGACACTTTTATTGAAGCTCAGACTGACACCAAACACCTGGAGTTCTGCAGGACTGTGAGTGTTTTTGAGCTCCGTGTTAATCCTATTTGAGCAAGATACAATCTCAGAAGTCTGCACTGTTGTCACCAAGATGTGTCTCTGTGTTTGGGGTTACATGACACGGAGCTGCAATGTCAGGTTGCTCTCGCACATCCTTGTATTTCTGAGGATTGTTGGAGATTAGCTTTGAAGGTATGAAAGATTCCTTCCCCTTCCTCACTGAACTTCTGAAGACCATTCAAAATACTCCGTGGCCGTGGTCAGTCCTCAAAGAATCTCTTGTCTCAAAGAATCTCTGAGAATCATTTGCTTTAAACTTGCCAAGAAGAGAACTTTTTCCAGCAGCAGGGATTGGATGTTATTGGATGGCTCATGGCACCCATCACCCAACAGTGTCATGAGCCAAGTAAATCAAGATGAGTAACAACAAACACACAGCCAGTCCATGGCACAAAGATTATTTTGCCTTAAACTTGGTAAAAATCTGCTTGGAGCAGTCTGGAAAGTGAGACCTGCAGGTAGAACAACTTCTTTCCAAAATCATATGATCTTGGTGGAATAATTCTGCAGCTGTAAGTGCATGTTCTGCATGGAAGTGGGTGCATCTTGATTTAGAAAATATATTATGAGGAGAGACTCAGATAGTTGTGGCTGTTCAGGCTAGAGAAAAGAAGGCTCTGGGGAGAGCTTAGAGCACCTCCCAGCATCTAAAGGGGGTCTTCAGAAAAGCTGGGCTGTTTACAAATATATGCAGTGGTCAGACAAGGAGGAATGGCTTTTAGCTGAAAGAAAACAGGTTTAGATTAGGTATTAGGAAGAACTTATTCAGTGTGGCAAAACACTGGGAGAGGTTTCCCAGAGCAGTTGCAGACGCCCCATCCCTTGAGGCCAGGTAGGATGGGACTTTAAACAACCAGGTCTAGTGAAATGTGGCCCTGACCATGGCAGAGGGCTTGGAAATACATGGTCTTTAACCATCCCTTCCAACCCAAAGCATTCCACCATTCTATGAGATTGGGTGAGGAAGTGAATCATCAGTTTACAACTTTTGATTTCAGGTCAAGCAAGTTTTCCCCAGAAAGAGAATTAAAAGAATCCTTTCCTTTTACACATTTAATTTCAGATTCTGTTCTATTTGATATAAAGTCATTTCATTCCACCAAAGGGGAAAAGCTTTTCTGGTCTCTTCTTATGAACTAAAGCTGAAAGATTTCTTCTGTCAATGCCTTGGCAATTTTCTGAAGCATCTACCTTAGCTTTGATCTCCTTCTCTCCTCTCCCTATTAATTTTTAACACTTGTTAAAGGATTTGTTCTATTTGTGAGTTGTGAGAAGGTGACTTAATTTACAGACAGCTCGAGCTTATCATTGCTGCAATTTCAGAGTGTAATTTTTTCCCCTTCAAGAACTTAATACATGTCCTCAGGTACCATACTGCATCATAAGTACTTTGCATCTTATGCAACTCTCTTGATATGCACCTGTCAAGACTTCTGACCTTGTTAGTCATGGAACTAAGAGCTGATTTCTCACCAAGAAAGAGAGCCTCCTGTCAACTACAGCAAAAAATCTTGGATTTTTTGGAGGAGAAAAACTCCCAATTTTTATTGCAGGAATACCAAAGTTATCAATATTCAACTAAAATAATGAGTAATTTTTATTCAGAAAATACATGAAAATCCAACTTCCTTTTTTGAAAATGGCAAGCTTTTCTGCCAATCCCTAAAATGCTGTGTTTTCATTTAATAAGTTTTTCTCATCTACTCACCTGGTTTTCAATCCTGAAAGTGAACAAGCTTGGCTGGGGTACTAGTAATAAACATGAAAAATAAATAAATACACAGTCCAGATTTGGCTGTGACCTATGGGAAAGATTAACAGTATTAGTAGGAACTTTTTTTGGGAGAGTCCTGATTTTTTAAAAAATATTTCTTTATAAATGTAAAGTGACCATATTCTGATCTCCTGTCCCTAGCATTAAGTGAAGAGAAGAAATTTGGGTTTTTTTTTAGTTTTTAATCTAAAAAATTCTGCAAATCACAGAACAACCTGCAGCACTTTTTTCCATCTTAACTACAGTAAATCCAGATCAGGGATGAAGGTATAGATGGGGTACAGTTTCAGGCTGTTGTTTGAAGGGTGATGTGCTGCAGTTTTAGTGCCAAATCAACCTTTATTTTATTGGAGAAAGTATTTTTTGATCTGTGCAATGGACAAAATGTCTCTAAGGTTCATCAGTTTAAAGAAGGGCCATGCTGCTGCTTCAATACTCATTCTAAAGCAGCAAGGATGAAATAAGCAGACCATGGTCCAAGACAGTGCATCTGATCCCATGGGAGGAGGATCAGGGCCCCTCTGAGAGGGTCTGAACTGGCTCCATGCTGCTGATATTCTCCTGAAACCCAGTGGCCTCTCTCAAAGGGGAATTTGGCATTTGCCAACGACCTTTGATATGGGGTGCAGTCCCTGGGCAGTGAGTGTAGGTTAAAACAGCAGGAGCAGGTTCTATTGCCCTGCCTCATGCTGCCAAATAAATGGCAGGTCAGGGAAGTCCCTTAAAGATTCTTTTCAGCCATAACATTCACTTCACCTCTTCCCCTGCTCTCTTCTGCCCTCCTTTTCTCGCTTTTAAAAATTTTTTATTTCCCCTCGTCCGTGATATTTGATATCAAAGAGCTTTTGTTGAAACACAGCTCTCCTTCATATCTTCAGCCTTTATTTTTTTCCTCCCCAGACTCAGGACATGGAATACCCAAGCCCTGCTTTGGGGACAAGACTGGTGTGTTTGTTATTAGAGCATCAAAAATGCCCAATTCACCCGTCTGGGGCTCTGCTTACTTTAGTCCATGCCAGAGACAAACCTTTCAGGCAGCCTATTAACCGTCTACATCTACTCCAAGGCTCTGATGGGTACTGAAAAGGGGAAAATAAAGAATTTGAAATAACCCAATGTAGTGAATTATTTGACATACTTAATATACTGGAACATTCTTTTTTCAGGGGTAGAAACGCTCTGTCAGCATCTGTTCATAAAAGGTGTCATTGAGATCTGGTTATGCTGCTCTTTGCTAATCTGGGTTGCAAAAAAATTCCCCCAGAATATGCTATAATTTCTTGCAAAGATTGATGTATTGTGCTTGCCACATGACTCCACATCCACCCCTCTTTTCTACTCAGTAGACAGCGGTACAGGAGAGCCTGGATTTAGAAAGAAAATCCTTTCACGTTTCACTGACTCCCCCTCCTTTCTTTGATGGGCATATTTTGGCAGTTTGTGTTGGATCCTCTTTGGTGGCACAAGAGTTTTTAATTTTAACCCGAGTACAGTCCTCTCCAATCTACCATTAATCTGCAAAATATCTTGTTTCATCTCTCTTCCACTCAGAGCTTTGTGTGTCTCTGCTTTTTCTTTCTTCTTTTGTAAGTCCTTTTCTTCTGTAATCTCTGTTGTTTTGTTCTGCATGATGAATTTCTGTTGCTTCATGGGGTAGGGGAGAAAACACAGTAACTACTTCTCCCACATGCAGGTCCCTCCAAAAATGTTTGTTGTTGGTCTGGTCTCAGCAGAGCCATGGAAGTTAAATTCTCTGTTAATCCAAGTGTAAAATTACACAAGATCTTGACAATAAAAGAATATAAAAATTTTCATAAAACTGTTTTCCCAGAAAGAAAATTTTCATGTATACTGTAATTTATCCATTTTTAATGGATTCATTCCCAGAATCTCCACATTTATAAAACTTTTTATTCGTCTCATATAAGTATAAAAAATGCTCCAAGGAAATTACAATGATTATGTATTATTGCAGTGAGCACATCTATACTTATTGACATTTGCTAATTAAATTTGTTCAAACAGGCAAGGTGTACCATGAAGAAGGTGCAGAATAAATGTGGGCTTTAGAGGGAGGAAGTGTTGGGAGGGAATAATAGTCAGGAATATGATAATTATTTGTTTCTTGTGATCTATTTAAAAGGCAAAAAAAAGAAAATTATTTGCAGAAGGCTTTGAAATGCAAAATGTCCCTGTATCAATGGGCCTGAGATCTGCCTTGAACAAACAGGAGAATCCCAGCTTTGTTTATCATGAAAAGTTAAAACCATGGGCTGTCTGGGTTTCAGCCTGGGTGCAGATGTAAGATGTGTGTTGACAAAAGCAAACTGAATGACTTTATATCACCTTCCACAAGGAGCACCAGTAGGAAAGGTCCTGTTTCCTGTGATGTTATTATTGATCATCAATTTCATGTCAAACCAGTTCATAGAAAAGCTGTGAGAATAAAACCTTGTTTTTATTCTGTGTTCAAGAAAGAGGCAATTTTGATTGTATTTGTTCTTTCCCCTCTGTTCTCTTTTACTCTTCTCACTCATGTCATTCATGCTGCTCCAGAGCTGTCGTGTTTAGCAGTGCTTGGAGAAGTCTCAGCCTTTCTATTCTGTCCAGTCTTAGTTATCTCCACCCAAACAAGCCTCTCTGGCTTCCCTTTACAGACAGACACAGAGCTTTGGTACACAGGCCAGCCATTTAATGCACTTTTTTAGGGCAAAATTAATTTGAAGTTGTGTTTCTAGTTAAAAGGGAAGATAAATTTCCATGTGAGTGTTCTGATGGATAGCATGCAAGTTGCCTTTGTCTCCCTACCATCCAGGGCATGTCCGATACAGTTCAATATGTAATTTCTCTTGAGCTAGGAGCTGCTAGTCAGTGCTTTTTCAAGTCTCTTGTTACCTCCTGTCAATATGGGGAGTCAATAGAATTTGTGGCCCAGAGCAATATTTCCCGTGTGAAAAAAAATCTGTATCTGACTTAGCCTATGAAGACGCTCTCTGTAAACCAGGACAAAAGACATGCTGGTTTTAGCAATAATAAATTCTTGGAACATTCCCTACACCTCTAATATTGCCACATGTTGCTGGCCTAATCTGAGTATTTCAGGCTCATGAACTGAAGGAGAGTGGCAGGCACTGATGTCTTCTCCATGATGATCTGTAACAGGACCTGAGGGAACAGCAGGAAGTTGTGCCACGGGAGTTGTGCTGGATTTTAGGAAAAGGTTCTTCACCCAGAGGGTGTCTGTGCACTGAACAGGCTCCCCAGGGAAGTGATCACAGCACCAAGCCTGACAGAGTTCAAGAAGTGTTTGGACAACTCTCTCAGGCACATGGTGGGACATCCTGTCCTATGATGATCTAAGGTGACAGGGTGACATGGCCACTTTGGCAGCCTGCTGAGTGCTACATGGTTACTGTGAGAATTCTTCTGGGGCTTGCAGGGGCAGTTCTGCCTCTCTGAGATGTGGGACCCCTGATTCCTTCTGGGCTTCCTATAGAATCTGTGGGTATAACTCTCCATGCAGGTCAAATGCATCATAGACCAAGCTTCAAAGCTTGTTCTAATCAAGCTTTGCAGTCTGCACATGCCTTTGCTGCAGCAAAAGCCCGCCTGAAATACTCTTTTCATTGGTCTAAAATTAATAGTGTTTGAGAATCCCTTTGGAAATGTGTTTAATACAACTCTTTCCTAGAAAAAGCAGAATTTCACCCTGTGGCAGGGGTTGATTTATGCCACCCAGCACTGTGCTACCTGTAACTTACCTTATTGTTTTAACTCCTCCACAACGTGCCTTCAGCTGGTCCTGCTGAGTGTGCCCTGCATAGCAAATCAGTCAGTTCAGAGCTTTACATTCCATAGGGGCAGAGGCTGGAGACATTCCCATGCATAAAAGAATAGAGTTAAGCCTTTCTCTCCACATATTAGATACTCTCCATTTATTCACTGGAGCCCAGCGTGCAGCAGGTAGTACAGGGGAGAACTCCAGCAATTTTCAGTGCCAGATTATTTTATGAAGATTAATGAACAGGGAAGTGAATAGGAGAGCTCAGCAATCTGTTAAATCGGGGAGTTCAGGCCTGTTTGTAACAAGCAGATAGGTCTGGGGACAAAGTGATATAGATGAGAGGTGTTAAGATACATTCACTGATTTCAGAGATTTGCAAACAAAATTCCTTCTGTGTGATCTGTCATTCATTTTGATTATGGATTACAACCAGCCGTGGAAGACACCTTGGAGGCTACGATGAGGACATGGTTTCTTGTACTGACAGAGTGAAATGCAGATCCTGTGGACAGAACTAAACAGTTTCATTTTAAACGTGGAGTAGGCAGTGGAGAGAAAGCTTTTGGAAGCTTAAGGTTTTGTTTGGTTTTCTTGTGGGTTTTCTTACTCTTGTTTTGTTTTGTTTTGATTTTTTTTTGCAAGCATCTTTAATTTTAAAAGATTGAAACATGAACCCCTTTGTAAAAAAGACCTTTTTACCTGAAATATCAAACTTGTTTCTTCTTGCTGCAAACCAAACTGCCTAATAAAACATCTGAAAGAGCAATACCTTACATCTTTTGAGAGCACTGAAGACTGAAATAAAAATAACGCATCTTGTGCCTCTGACACTAAATATTTCCTGCTTAGCTGTTTGTAAGATAATAGTTAGCAGAAGCAATTCCTAGCTGTATATGCTGGAATAATGCCGTGCCTACTTAAATGTGAAGTCCCTGGGGTTCTGCAGGAGGCAGTGCTGGAGCTGAGCACGCAGGTTCACCCTCCTCTTCATCTCACTAAAGTCCTGTCCTGATGGAAACCCATGGGCTCACTGCCCATATATAAACCCCAGAACTTCATTTTCAGGTACTGGGGCAGGACATTCCCAGTAACTCAAGATTCTCCATGACTGAAGGACAGAATGGAATCACCCACAGAGCAGTGTGGGCAGGAAGTTAGAGTCACAGAATCATGGAATATCCTGAGTTAGAAAAGGCCCACAAGGACCACCAAGCCCAGCTCCTGGCCCTGGAGTCAATGGCCAGGCATGGACAGTAAAGGGCCTTTCCTTGACTGCACCTATAAAAGGAAGGGGACAGTTCCCTCACCCAGGTGTGGCAGGGAGGGGGTAGGACAGGTTCTTTTAAAGACTGTGAATCAGACACTCACCAGCTGCATGTGCAAGACAATTTCTTTCTTTCATTAGATGGTGATTTTATTTTGCATTATAAGATGTTTTGGATTCCAAATTATTTAATTGATTAGTTTAGAGGGGGAAGGTTTGTTAACCAACACTTGGGAATATGATGGTTTCTTGTCTGTCCACATCATTCTATAAGCAATTTCGAAGGACATGTGGCAGCATTTTTCTCTTCTCTCACTAGTGAATAGAGGGCCCTTTTATTGTGGATTTATCAGACAGATTTTGTCCTCCATCTTTCAGATGAGGACATGGTATTTGGGCTGCTATGGGCCAGGGTTTGCTCCTGTGCTGCTTTTCAGTGATGTGTACAGATATAACTACTTTTTTCTACCCTTTTCCTGCTCAATGAACAGGGTTACTTTGACAACTATCTGAGTTTTTTTTAATCATTCAGTTTTTGATGTACATAGTAGAAATTGCAGACAAATTCAGGTACACACAGGTTATGACTGTTATTGATACTTGGTTTTAAAAAAAAACCCTCATGAAATAAAATCAGTTATGTGGTCAAAGAGACATTAATTTTATGAGCTGGATGATGGAATTCTTCCTTTATGGCATTTTAGTTCAATGGTGTAAATATATAGACTAATATATTTTTGTGTGTAGATGCTTATTTCAAAGTGAGGAATTTTTACTGCCAAGTGTACCAAAGCAATATGTTAGGGCTGTAAAATAGGAAATTATTCACATGTAATTAATTTTTCATTGCTGTACATGCATATATGTGCTTTATTGCCTCTTCACCAGGCAGAACGAAAAACATACACTGTTCTACCTATGGGCAATTCAACACAGTAATGAGACCCTTCAGGTATAAAAATTCATCTCTCTTCTTTATCACTCTCTGTCACACAAATGGAAGCTGACTTCTACTGAGGTGTTAGCCCAAAGTTGGTTCTTCACAAGGAAGGGAATTAAAACCAGGTATTTCTCTGCACTTAGTTCTGTATTGTTATAGATGTTGAATGATAAAGCTTTGGCAGACAAAAATCAAAGCACCCCTTTTCCCCTGCTTGAGCACTGAGCTCCTCTACACTCAAGCCCCTCTTTATGTTTGTTAATATATATTCTATATAAATATATATAAATAAGATGATATATAGATATGATCAATTTTTTATTCCTCTGAGTTCAGATCAGATGATGTATTTATGGGTTTTTACCTGTAGCAAGCAATGAAAGGAGGGCACTGTGGCTATCTGATTCACTTGCTGAAGAGAAGTGCTTTTGACCCATTTTATAAGAGATGCATTGAAATAAGGTCACAGCAGGCTTGCGTGACCTATGGGAGTCCCTGTAGGTTGGCCTGTGTTTGTTGACTGCTTTGAACTCATACTTTATTGATTTGAATGTCATCTTCAGATTTAACATAATCTTCAGAAGACAATTTAACTTCTTCAATAATATTTTTGTGTTGAGAGCAATGTTTAATTTCACAGAGGAATCATTTTGCAGAGAAGGATGGCAAATGTTAACCTTTAAAATCATAATGATTTATTCCAGTAATTCGTTGCAGATTTTCACTGCTTATCATCAAGAGCTGTTCTGTTCATAGGTCATTGCTGTTTCTGGATTCACTGATGTTCCTAGACACATGTCCTTGGAAACTGGGCACAAAGATAAGGTTGGCAGAGATGTATAATAGAATTGCCCATGAATGGGCATTTCTGCCTTTCTCTGATGTGTCTGGTCCCCAGCACATTGAACACAATGGGTTTGTGCTATGATCGATGGCTGATCTTAACAATTCCCAGTTTCCTTTGTTATTCTCTACTTTTGCTGAAATAAATTAAACAGCACTCTATCTACTGAAAAAAAAAAAAAGAGATAACAAAGTTTTCAGGTATAGCTTCCCAGAGAAATTATATAAATTTCTTTATGTCTGTAGCTCTAGCTTATAGGAAATCTTTGAGATATTTAACATTGCTGTAGCATCTGTCTCCCCCTGAAATTCTCTTGCCTTGCTGCAGACCTCAGATGCAGCTTTGCCTGTTCCCCAGGTGAACAGGGCTGATTCCAAACCCTGATCATATTTCCATTTGCACTTGTGAGGGTTGGCAGTTCATCTATCAATCATCCCCGGCCACACTGTCTCTCTTCAGAAGTCAAGCTTTTGATACCTTTTTCCAAGTAAGCCCATGGGAACTCTAAAAACCCTTCTATGAATATGCCCAAAGGATACTTGTGATTTTTTTATTGTGCTTCATGGCCAAAATAAAAAAAAAACCCTATCTAACAGATGATTATATATACTTTAGACAGATTACTGACTCTGATCTGCCATTCCCCATTTCCATATGACCTTTTCAAGAAAAATCAGGATATCAGGAACTCTAATGATAATAGCTTGGGGTCTTCCAGCAAGTGGGTTATTAGGTAAAATACTTAGTGCAATAACTTCTACCTGGTCAGTGACAAGGGTGCAAATGTTCTCTTCTTTCCTCATCACATTCTTCCCATTTCAATGTCCTGAATCAAAAGAACAAGTTCAAGAGAAAAAAAAAATTTTAAAAGAGGCAGAAACCCAGGCTCCTTTAACTATGAATAAAGTCTGCATAGTAAATTGGAGCAGCAGGGGGAAGAGAATTCCAATTTGATTTGCAAATTGACTCTCTTCCACTCCCATTTGCAGAAATAAGGCCCATATGCCCAGTAAGCAATTGCTGTTCAAGGTAAAGCTCTGCACCACAGAGGGTTTCTTGGCAGCAAATGAAAGCAACATTGCCACTCTGTTGCGTATGCCAGCTCCAATAAATCTGTGGATTAGTTTCCTGGCTGCCACAATTGAGCCAACTGAAAACCATATGGTTCTCCTTTCTTAAACATTGCCTTTCTAAAGGAGCACAGCCACCTCCCTTTCAGAGCTGGTTTTGTTCTGAGGAGAGCTCCACAACAATAAGGAACCATAAATATGGGAGAAATCTGTGACTTTATTTATCCCTCTTGCCTAGTCCAGCTGATGGCATGAGATCACAATTGCATTTTATTGGCCTTCTTGCAATTTCCTTCTGGTTTGAGTCTGCCCTCTGGCTCTCTTTATGAATTGGAGTGTGGCACAGCATGTTCATCTGGCTTATTTATTTGCAAGGAAGAGTCCCTGGGATGTATTCTGATTCATTCTTGTATAATCCTAGAGAGTCTTATGAAACAGATAAGTGGTTCTTGGGTTGAAAATTAGGTTTTGGTTCATGGATGTATTATTTATTTTTCCCAAGCCTCAATGATATGCTCTTACTTGTTAAGCCCTAACCTTCTGTAAATGTGCTGGAGCCTGGCCCAGCTGTTGTTCTCTCACAGATAGATTTGGCTTCTGCCAAAAGTCTTCATCAGCTGATGGGACAAGCCCCTTGAGTGAGTGAGAGACACAGGACAGAGCCAAAGGAAATGACTGAGCTAAAATGGGGGATACTGAATCTGTTCCTCTTAAAACCAGTCTTTAAAGTCTCTCCTAAACAGAAGGGTCCCATTCCCAGGTGTAAATGTAGGAAACCAATAGTTTGTGTGGCTGCTACATCTGGGGAGACTTTGGTCAGCAGCTGTGAGACACGATTGGGACACCTAGATAGAAAAGAGATTTCCCTCTTGAATTATCATAGTTTGAAAAGTTCATGCTTGTAGAATTGACAAGGCAAGATTTTTCTTAGTTTAAACTCTGTATTTAGTCCTATTTCTGTAGTAGTTTAACTTTTTTTGGATAGTGCTTTAACTACTTTCAGTTGGCTGCTTTTTCTCTCCTTTTTTCCCTCTCTCTCTTTTTTTTTTTGGATAAGAGAAGCTTAACCTAAATCTTGATACCAATATAATCTCCAGACCAAATATATCTGTACAGGAAAGTAACTTACTCTCTTTTTCAGATTCCTGCTTTTGAAATAAAGCCTCTTAACAGCACCATAAGTGTCTCCACATCGGTGGGCTTGTACACTTCTGCTGAAATCAATACCATTTAAGTAGTTCAGTGTTTTTATGGAGACAGAGATATTCTTTAGAGGGGCAGCAACAATTTAATTCAATTTGCTGTGTTTTCACCGGGTAATCACTGTGCAAACCATTTTTTGTTTTGCCTCCCCTCACCTCTCATTTTGTTGTTGTCGTTGATTCCACTGTTCAAAAAGATTTAGGTGCATCACTTTACAGAATTCTTTCACTCCTTAATATATTAGGGAAATAAGTGTAGATTTCTATTTCTTTTCCCTCTCTCATCTATGTTTTTCATTATGGGCTAAGTAATGACTTACCCTCTTTCCAAGCTGTGTAATGGAGTCAGAGGGGTCTTAGAAGGTGAAGTGGAAAAAGACTCCCCGGCTTTGATTCTCCTGGAAGGCAGTTTTACTCAGCCAGAGCATAAACTCAATACCCAAATCTTCCTTCTGCTGTACAGTAGGTTTCTATATTTCCAAATACACAGTATAAAATCCTTCTTTTTTTTTTTCCAGCAAGAAATAGCTTTTTCCTTCTGTTATCTGATATCATCTGATGAACTTCAGATCTTGACTCACCAGAAGATTGCTTTTGGCTGTACAGCTGTTTGCAGTTCTGTGGTTTGTCACTAGACTTGCAATTTTGGACAGAGCTACAGGATCAGTGATGCTTTATCAGAGGATTCTGCTGGAAAGGGGATGACCCTGTGCAGAGGATGCAGGAATGGGGCTTGCATCCTGTTTCTGTCACTGGATGCCTGTATGGTCTTTGTCTCATTTACATCAGTTTCCTTTTTCTCAGCATTTGTAAGTATTAACTGACCTTTTTCAGCTATTTTGTGAGCCTTTTGGAGAAACAGTTGTTCACTCCTCTGCATGGACCCTGTACACAAAAGTCCCAGCTGTAGCTCCTGTGTGATACAAATACACATAACACATTTGCCTTTACCATTTCCCCTAAAGAGCCTTGGTCAATTACAACTAAAGCTCTCAGCAAGTCCTTGAACACTGAGTAATGAAACTGAAAGCCAAGATCACCTTCTGTGTCTTGGACATCCCAAAAGGGAAAAACCAAACCAAATAAGAGGAACTTTGATAAGTGAAGTAACTTATCAGCAGAAAAAGAGAAGCATGTGAAAAAGCACGTGAAAGGTGGGTGAAAACACAGAGAAAGTGGGTGAGTGGTCAAATTGCTATGGAAAAAGACAGGAAGTCTGCCTTTACTTGATGCTCTCCCAAGTTCTGTGGTCCCTGCAGGTCTCAGCCTCCCACCAGGAGCAGACCTGGAGCAGAAGTTGGAATAACTTGAGCCCCAGACTCAGTTTTGCAAACTGTTCAATTTTAGGTGCCCTCGTCTGATCTCTGGGTGCAGGAGGAATAGTGAGGCAGGTAATGTGAGCAGCTCTCACATTATGGTGTGGAATGCAAAGTAAACATAAAATGGAACAACCCTCTGCAAATCTGCCTCTTCCAGAGCTCTCTCCTGCACCTTTAATACATCATGTTACTTGGTTAATTCACACAGCAAGGTACCAACCCTCCCCCACTGTGCACATCAGAGCTGTTATCACTTCCCCAAGGACAACTTCTTTGGGTCAGAGATACCCTTTAAGGCAAATATATGGGGCCAAGTCTATCCCTGGTGGAATTCCATTGAGGTCACTGGGGTTTTACACCTCACAGTGATGTGAAGCTATTGCATAAAGGCAGATTTTGTCCCTTCATTTACCTCTCTGTGAATTTGAAATAAGTTCCTTTGCTTGTGACTTATTTAAGTTTAAACTTCTCTTCATAGTGTCCTTTTACACTATTGTTTCTGCTGGAAACATCAAATGATTTGCCAGCAAAAAGGAAAACATAGGCTAGCATCAACTGCCGCTCTCTCCCACCGAAGCACCTCAAGGGACTGCACAGTTTGGTTTGCTTTTCATCCCTTGGCTCTCCAAGGAGGAAACTTCCATCAAAAATGGGCAGGCTGTTGTATTTTAAAGGGGGACAGCATCCTGCAAAGCTGTCCTCAAAACTCTAAACACAGATCTGCCTCAGCATCAGTGGAATGTCCTCAGCTGATCTCAATGTATTTTTCTTGCTATAGGGGATTTTGCAGATCAGGCAAACAGTTGTGGAGACAGAGATACAGGTTCAAAGCAACCTTTAGGCCTCCTGTTGTCTGTGAACTTGCCCAGTGTGAGCCTTTCATCCCCTTTTCCTTCCATCTGAGCTCACACAGATATTGGCTTCCAGAATACTTCTCTTCAACAGAAGGAGACAAATCAATATTGAAGAGGAGTGAAGACTGGGGTGTATGTATGAATATAAAGAAAAGCTTCTGGGTACAAGTGCATGGCTGTGCATGGATGTGATCTCCTTGATCAGCATTCAAAGTTTGAATTCAGCACCCTTCTCCAGTCTGGAAGAATCCCACAGTCCTCTCACCAGTCCTTCCTTCTCAGGAGTCTGTTCATTTTGAAGGAATTTTCTGTGCTCCATTTTTACAATTTGAGCAGAGCTATTTCAGGAGGTGGAGTAAAATCCCAGCATTTAAGTAAGCTCCAGAGCTGGCAGAATGTAGTGTCTTTGTCTGGGAGTGCCCCAAGTGTGCCATTTGACTCAATGCCGTCTGCTGAAGAAGCATCTCCCAAAAAGTGTCAGACCAAAACTTCTCAGGGCAGGTGTCTGTACAACCTTCTATAAAATGGTCTGGATTCATCAATGTAACAGGAAGCCTTGGGCTAGTTGTTTACATGTGTATTGTAAGGTTCATTAATGTCTTCCAGATCTCTCTTAAATACTATTTTGTGCCCTAGGAATCTCACACCACAGGACCACAAGTTGTCAGGAAAGAGAAACAACAATGAAAAAGATTTTTTTTCCCTGAACAAGTCAACAAGTGCTGCTATGGACAACATGGCAGGAATGAATTCTTGGGGATATGTAAGCCCGGAGGAAAGCTTATCAAATACATTCAGGGGTTTAGTATGCGGATGATATTTTTTAGCAGGAATGTGGGTTAGACAAGAGCAGAAATTTTGACAACCAGGTGGAATGAGGGTTGGAAATCTTGGAAAATGAGTTAAGAAGCAAGACGGATTTCTACAAAAGCTCAGTACTTTGACCAAAGCTGGCTGCCTGGTAGGTTTTTGTTACCAGTGCCTTGGGAGGCTCATTTGGATGCTGAGCAGGGAAAACATCTGACCCTGTGTAGTCTCTACAGTGTATGTGCTTGCATGTGTGCTATTTGTCTCAACACCTTGTATTACCAGAGGAGAGAAACAGATGTTTCGAGGACCTGACTCATCCCAATTTAGCTAAAATAGGACGAGATGGTTCATGACCTGAACACTCCTGTTTCCATTAAGAGAACAGGAAGCCCAGGCAGCAAGCTTGGATCAGGTGTCTCAGCTGGGAACATCTTTTTCTAACCTTGTGCTACAAAATTGTCCTCTCTTCAATGAAATTTGTGGAGAAAATCAGGCTGTGAGTACCCCGTCATAGGCCACAGGGCTCATTTAAATGTGTGCAATGCACATTTTAAATAATGACATTTGTGTTTACACATGACTCTAGGAAATAGCTTTGTCTCATCCTTCAAATGCCCCCCTCTATAAGAAGCTGCATCTTCGCTGACAAAGAGAAGATTTAGTGGGTGTTTAGTGTTACTGATTATCTGCTGATTCAATCAATTATGTGAACCTGGAGCCAAAGAGAACATTATGTGGCTTTATGCTGGTATGGCAGCTGCTCTGCTGCTCGACCCTGTGACATGTTTGCTGTCTGGTGTAAATATTTGCATCTGTCAGAGAAACCTGCCCTGTCCCCTACTGCCAAATTGTTCTGCTACAGAGACTGAAATCTTCCTTATTAGTTTGCATTAGAGCAAGCACAAACTGATCAGAATTCAAGTGGAATAAATTGGACAGGAAAAAAATATTTGAAAAAATAAATGCAGCAATATTCCAACAATACAGCCAGAAAAGTTCCAAAGGTGGAGCCTATTCAAAGCCTGCTCTTGCCTTTAGTAGCCTTTCTGTTCTGTCTTTACACAGTTACCTTTTGTACTGAAGTTGTTTTCCCAGTTGCATGGATGTAAAAGCAAAGAAAATGAGGCTGACAGTGATCCTGTGTGGAGTAAATTGCAAAGGCAAGTATCGACAAGGAAAATGATGAGCAGTTCTGCATTGGAAAGGCTTTGGAAAGTGTAATTCCTTCTTAGTGTCTGGAACTTCTCTCCATGCAGAACAGCACAACCACACAGGGGATCCAACCAACTGCTTCAGTGACAGTGACCTTTGGCAAGCAGTGAGTGACACTTTACAGAGACTTTAACACAGCAATTCTTAGTGTGTTCCACTTCAGCTCCCTGCAGAGTGGGGGAGAAATATTCATATATATGCTATTGTGTCCACTTGCTTTGTGCTCACCATCCCCCACCAAACAAGAGAAACAAATGCACTTCCTCCAGAGATTTGTTCATGTCAGGGTTTAGAAAGACCTCAGCTTGGCTGTGCCTTCCAGCTCAGCTTGGGTGGTTGAGCTTAAGGATAAGCCTGACCTCATCCTCCCTGCTGCCTGAGGGGCAATGGAGATCCCAGGAGATCTCCAGGTGTCCTACCCAGCACTGCTGCAGCTCCCTGATGCTCAGGGGGCTCTCCAGAGCCCTTGCTCCTGCCAGCAGAGAGGTGGCACTGGCACAGCCCGTGGCAGGAGCAGGAGGGACACCTCAGGTACAGAAGTGCATTGGAGGCTCAGGAAGCTGTGTCCTTGCTAATGAGAAACAACAGCCTCCAGGTCTGACACTTCCAAAGCACTCATTCCACTGGCAAAAAATCATGGTAGTTCATCAGACTGCTTTGTGCCTGATGGAGATGGGACATGCCTTGGGGTCTGACCAGGCACTGCCAGGTGAACTGGGACTTGTGCTGTGGGCTGACACAGGACAGCTGGCAAATTTGGCTGGTCACTGATGGAAAATGGCTTATCTGTCTCTTGCTTCCTCCACTCTGTCTGTCTGTCTGTCTGTCTCAGGCTGTAAATCCTTTAAGTGAGGAAACATACAAAAAAGGAGTCTTCCTGGTGTTGTAGCAGCATGGCAGCTGCTCCATGCCAGCTGCTCCTAAATACTGGGATAACACGGATAAATAATTGAAGTGTGAGGTCACTCTGATATAGACAGGGTCTGAAATCAACATCTATCTTAGCCCTGCATTGAGACTTCACTTCTCAATTACCCTGAGGAGATTGAGATAACAAGACAAGACCACAATCCAGCTGTTAAAATAAAGCTGTTTTACTGTAGGATGTTATGCATTAGTTGTCATCGACTGTGAAGAACGGATCATTCTGTGCTTAGAGCTGAGTTTTTAATGCTCACAAACTGACAAGCATAGGTAAAGGCTGAAGAAAGTCAAATGGCAGCACAGCCTGAAAAAAGGGATATGAGAAAGCATGAAAATAAGAGCCCACCTTGGCACACTGGTTTTGAATTTCTAAGCACTTGGGGGAATGAAATAGGAAAGTCTACATAAAAGCCTTATTTTGGACTACAGTATTTTGAATGACCCCTTGAAATAATTCTTTGTTTCTTTTGGGATTTTGTTTTAGGATTTTTTTTTATTTTTAAAGGTCTTTTCTATGGGGCTAAATTATTGCAAAAAAAAAAATCCCTAAGGATGATAAATTATTTCCATAGACTTTGAGCTCTTTGAGTGAAGAAAGGTGACATTTTTGAAGGCTTTGAAAACCCTTCAGGACTGTCAAGAGAGAGATGAGAGGGGAAAGGGATCAGTGTGGGATGGGGCAAAAGAGTGGGACCCTTCTCATTGGAGCTGGGGGCTGTGTGCAGGGCTGAGTACAGACCACAGCTCCAGGCTGGGAGGCACAATGCTGGCTTCAACTGCCCTGAGTCAAAGAACCAGAATCAGAATAAATTCTGATATTTAAATATTTTTACAGCTTCCATATCAGGGCAATGCAGCTTTTGCAGATAAATCCATGGTAGTGCGGAAATAAAAGGTGAGTTACAAGCTGTCCAGAGAGGAGGGAGTGTGTGGCATTTATTTGGCTGTAATAAACTCTCTGCCTAATTACTTCACATCCTGGGACATCCTTAATGTTTTACAAGAGAAGCACAAAGAAATGAAGGTACAAAGCATGCTCCTACAGCTTATGTTTTCTTGCTGATAAACAACCAATCTTCTCTTTGAGTTGATTTATGGAGCTGTGAATATTTGTATGAAGTATCTATTGAAGTTTCCCTTTAATTTAAGACACGATAAATACAGCTTTGTTTGGAAAGTTAAAAGAATACCATACAGAATTTGGTAAATGGAGCTATAAAAACTGCAAAATGCATGGGGGAAATTCTGTTTTCAGTGAAAAGACACACAGGTCATAGGAAATTACTCCAGCATGACCCATACACATAAGCTTCTAGTTCCTATCTTCACTCTGAACATTGGACATTGAAGTGTCAAATCCTTCAGAAAAATCTAATGCTGTTCAAAGGCCATAGGTATTGGAGAAGGCACGTTGTCCTTGGACAAATTGCTCCAATAGCAAATTATCCTTGTTAAAAATATGCATCTCAATTTATATTGCAAGCCTCAGCTTTCAGCCCCTGGATATTGTTACAGCATTTTCTGCTAATTCAAAAAACTCTTGAGTAAAATCATTTATGTTAAGTGAATTCTTCAA
Source organism: Petroica traversi (assembly GCA_025920805.1). NCBI lineage: Eukaryota > Metazoa > Chordata > Aves > Passeriformes > Petroicidae > Petroica > Petroica traversi. Next base: position 9,021,869 of record JAHLSL010000061.1, read on the forward strand.
GATGATCAAAGAGATAAATCATGTTCTGCTGATGATTAAAAGGCTACAGAGAAAAGAAAATAGCAAATACCATGCTTCAGTTCAGTTGAAGTTTTCTGACAATTGGGCTTTACACAGGGCTGTGTTCTCCAAGCAGTTCCAATCAGATTTATATTCACATTATATACTCTGAGCCTCAGCAATAGACTCCTGTAAAGAGCCTCTGTTTTAGATCAAATAAATTCAGAATTAATTTCAGCCCTGCCCTTGCAACTCCACTCATTCAGCAGAGGCTGCTCATCACCTTAGGTTGCAAGATTGGCTTTTACACAATTTGGCAAAGGACTCCTGTTGCTGTGGTACATAAAAAGATGGTTAAGTCACCAATATTTTTTAAAGGCTAAAACAGTCTTGGAGTGATGCAGCAATTCCCTCCTCCTTGTAAAGGAAAGTACCTGTGGCACGTCCATCCTGCAGAGCAGTGGTGGCAAATACTGACCAGTTAAAAGCAAATGTCATTCCCATCACAGTTGATCAGAGTCACAGTCCAAAGCCAGGAGATAAAGCAGTCTGGATGTAAAAATGTCATACTGCAGTTCATTCTTTGGTTTATTTAATTTTTTTTTCTTTCATGAGGTTAGCAGCCAGAATGAAATTGCTTTTTATAGCTGCAATTAATCACGTTTATTACTGTAATAGCTGGAGACCAACATGATCCCTCAACCCAACAGAGGTTTGCTGTGACTGACATTATGGATAGAGAGAAGACACATTTGCTAAAGGTTGTCTGTATTTCATGGCAGGATTTACAGCCTCAGCCAGGGAGACAGATGTGTTTGTTTGCTGGGAGCTCCTCTGATGGCAGGAGCTGCCTGCAGCTCCATCCAGGCTCTCCCCAAGCAGTGAGGGCAGTGACCATCAGGATGAGACCCTGCAGCTCAGCCGTGCTCCTGTCCGTGCTGTTGGCAAGGAGACTGTGGTTGTGTGTCACAGACAACAGGTTTTGTTTCTTTCCTTGGGGATGAAGGCTTCCAGTTTGGTGACCAGAACCCAAATCAGCAGCTGCTACCATCTTCAGGCTGCAGTGTTAGCTGTGCAAATGGGTTTACTCAAAATAATATGGCCAATAAAGGACAGCTGTGTCTTCTTGTTCCTATATCCGTTTGTTTATTTGGCTTGAGATTTTTATCTGCTTTCGTGCACCTTGCCTACCCCATGGGTAAGAGCTAAAATCAGTTATTTTTCCCTTTTCTATAAACCCAGGTGTTGCTGGCTGGAGGTTCTGGCTGCTCTGCTGTGAAAGGTGTAATACAGGTCAAGTTCAAAGCTTGACCGGCTGGTGCTGACCAGTTTTATACTGACAATAATGAAACTATGGGATCTCATGAGAGACATAAATCCCTCCCAGTTATAGACCTGGTAGGTATTTATGAAACTGGCCTTGCTGATATCATCTTCCATCTGTCCTTAGTTTAAAGTTTTCTCAGGTAATTGTGTGAGAGTAAATTTATCTTCTTTGGGACTCCAATCTGACACTTCTGCACTCCCAGGAAAATCCACATGCCCTCAATACATCACTATTGATCGTGGTTGGTGCCCAAAATCAGAAAGATGACAGAAGGTGTCTGCACGCTGACCACTTGCTCATACATGTATCAAGCCTGAGGGGATACTGAGCTGACAGTGACCCTGCCGTGCAGTACCCATAATCCAAATATCCTGGAGCAGGCTGCTCTGGTGAGCTCTGATGGACCTCAGTTCTTGTCTTATTTCACTTTACAAACTGCTTGTTCAAGTGTAGTTCCAACTGGAGAGGGAAAATAACCCACTTTTTTTTTTTTTAAATAGTGTGTGCTGTTAGAGTGTTCAATGTCAGCTTCATCTTCACTGCAGTTCTGTGGCTGCTGGGAGGAATCGGTCAGCCTGTGACGTTCTGCTCTCACAGGATAAGGGCTCCTCCACTCTGCACCTTGGCAGTGAGACCTCCAGGGATAAGGAGAGCTGGGTTTCTGTGTTAGCCTCCACTTGTGTTCTGCACAAATCCTGCCAAGAGTTTCTCCACTTGCACGTCACAGTTAAAGAAACTCTTCATTTTTGTGTTTTCAAGAAATCCAAACAGACCCAACACTTGGTTTAAAGGGGCTGCTGAGGGGCTAACATGGGATCTCTTTTGAACAGCATTTGTTGCTGTAGGTTTGTCTCACCAAGCCAGGGAATTTTGGGTTTAGTGGATATTGTGGTACATCAAATACCTGAGTCTGTTTCTGCCAGCTGTCCCAGACAACAAAGGTGCAGCACTGGCACAGTGCACCAAGCCCTCTGTGCCAGGACCCACGCTGGCTTTCCTTGCCATGCTGCTAGCCCATTACCACACATCAGCAATCACAGCATTAAATACAGCTTCCTGCAGCAAATCCTGGGAGATTTCTTTGAGAGATTTTCCTGTTGCCTCAAGAACCTCCCTTGCTCTTTGACTTTTAATAAAGCAATTAGGGAAAAAAAAAGGATTAATAATATTAAGCACAGTCACTCACTTGGAAGTTATGAAATGCTTTGAGCTTCCTCCTGCAAATGCAGCAACCAGCCTGCATGGCTGTGTCCTGCTGTCATCCTGCCTTGGGGTGCTGCTTCTGTGCTGGGTTTGTGGGGCATGGTTTTAGTAGCAGGGGGGTACAGGGGTGGCTTCTGTGAGAAGCCACTGGACGCTTTTCCTGTGTCCCACAGAGGCAAAATCAGCCAGCTCCAGGATGAACCCAACACTGGCCAAAGCTGAGACCATCAGCAACAGAGATGGGTCCTCTGGCACAACAGAGTTAAAAGGGGGGGAAAAGTAACTGCAGCTGGAGTGAGGAGTGAGAATATGTGAAAGGAACAGCCCTGCAGACACCCAGGTCAGAGCAGAGGAGGGGCAGGAGCTGCTCCAGGTGCCAGAGCAGAGCCTGGAGGACCCCACACCAAAGCAGGGCTGTGCCCAGAGCCAGAAGTGACCCCACGGGAAGCCCATGCTGGGCAAATGTTCTATTTTTTGCAAACATTCACAGTTTAACTGAGTGGGTAGATCTCCATGGGAGAGCAAAACTCTGCAGTGTGATTATGGTGTACAGATTGACAACTTTCAAGTTGTTGCCACATGGCCTGAGGTTTGTACAGTGCTGCAGATTGCTGCAAGTGTTGAAAAATGCCTTCACTACAACTCCCTCATTCCCAACCATCTTGCTATAATATACAACTCTAGCTTTCGCCTGAATTTAGGAGGAAAAAGGAGTAATCATCCAGGATGGAAATTTCAGCTTGAATTTTAAATCCCAGGAAAATTATTACCAAGCTGTAAAGGGTGTTTCAGCTGAGAGTGAGAGATACCATTAATAATGGCTATATCTATGGTGATCCTAGGCAACAATTATTCCTGACCTGCGAGTATCCATTTACACCAAATGTTTGCTGTTGCTTCTTCATTCACCAAATAAAGAAGCAGATTTTCTCATATTGTGTTTTACAGATTAGCACAAATATAAGCATCTTGAAAGAGTCATGATGCATTTTCTAATTCCGAGCTTTTCACGCCAACAGTCACATGGCCCCACATGCAAAGGGAATCCCTTTGTGTCAGATATACTCTTTTTTCCTGAGAACAGTCAATCTTCCTCTCTGTATATTGCCCCATTTTTACATCTTTCCAGCTCTATGTTTAGCTCTGCAATCATGTATATAGATAAATGGTAGAATTCCTTCACCATTTATTGTCATATTTTTTATCCTCTTCTAGGACATAAATTTCTTCCAACATTGCTCTGATGATTCAGGACCTGTTACATTTTCCTCCTTTGATACAGATTTGGCATCATAAAGTGTGATTATTTTAGAACCTTTTAAAAAGTAAAATAAAATAAAATAAACAAACAAAAAAAAAAAACCCCAACAAAAAACTAAGCAACCCAATACTGCATTAGAAATGAGCAGAAAAAGAAGCACTAGGACACAAATACCATGCCTGAATGAAGTTCTCATTTGCAGATAGGAAGATGCTTTAATGCATCTTTGATCAGAGACATGGGGTAAATAGAGCCAGCACCTTTGTAAAAGAGGAAAAAAAATCCATTTAAAAATAATTAGCCTCTAGTCCTGCCACTATGTTTTTCGCATAGATAATTCAAGTGAGCATGGAGAGCACTCACTTCTGGAACCAGCACTAAATAATCAGATCAGTCTTCATAATGCAAATACCAGAGCAGACAGTAAAAGTGAGTGCAAGATTGATGTGTTTGGAAGCTCTGTGATGCACTCCTGGTAGTCTGGAAGGCTTGGCTGTAATATGAAGGAAGCAAGATCAAAAGCATGACTTCTGAGCATGTTTCAGTGTTAGCAGACCATGTCTCTGTTAGACTGCACTACGCTCTGCTAACTGGCTGCTTATTTCCCCGTGAACCTGCATTGATTTTCTTGCAGATTGCATTAGTTCCAGTCACAAAAGAAATTGTCTGTTCTACAGCTAATGCAAACCTACAACCAGGATTTTCCTGAAGGCTGCTTCTTCATGTCCAATGCAAGAATTTAAATATATCTGTGAATGTGCATGGCCTTATAAAATGAACATCCACATTAGGAAGGTACCAAAGATGTGGTAGCAGTTAGCACTGAGGACATTTGTAAGTCTAATATTTGCTCTATTAATTACTGTCTTCTCAAACTTACGAAACATCAGAAAATCCTTAAAGTTTAATTCAATTTGTAGGTGTACCTAATTGCCAAGAGCAATTAAACATAAGTGAAATTAAAAAGCCTTGAGGATCCTTTTGACATCCAGAGACAAGGTTCTGTGACCTGTGTGCTGGGATGAAGCAGTCTCATCCAGCTGAGATGGGGCACCACACTGTAAAGCTGGTTAAATGCCTCTTTCTGTGCTGACTTCTTTTGCCATCTATTTTATCTGTCTTTCATCATGTTATTGTGTTGATAAGAGATATTTCTTTCATGAACTGTAGTCTTTCTTAGACCTACTTTTTAATTTTTCCTTTTCCCCTCCTCTCTCCCTTCTAGAATTTTTTCCCTTTCTTTCCACTGCATTATTTCCCCAGGTCTTGAATTGCCTTGCAATTAAGGCTGAACAAATCTGTGATCACCATATAAATAACCAGCTGTTGGATCTCTCTGAAGTGAAGACCATACCTTTCCCTGCTCCTTTCACTTGCTCATGGTGTTCAGGAGAAAGGGGGTTAATGCACTGCTTCTATTGTTCCCATCATCTCACACTTCCATGTTTTTTAGTATCCTGCTGAAGCAATATGTTTTCTCTTGGGCAATTCCTTGCCCTCCTTGCACATGGGGCTGCTTTACTGTGAAGGGCTGAGCTCAGCCCAAGGGCCTGTAAGATCTTTACATGGAAATCCTTTCCAGGGGAGATCTGTCCAGGGGTGGGATATACAGAGACATGCCAAAAGACTTGGGATTCTTAAGCGAAGCAAAGCACTGTAAGAAAATAAGTACTTGCCCATTTTCCAGATGTCTGTTTCTGACATGAAATTGCTTGTAGAATGTCACAATACAGCCAAGTTTTTTTTTTTTCTTCTTCTTCTACTTCATAGTCTTACTTTTCCTCTTAGCATTAAAGGTGGAGAGTTTTGTCTAAATTTTGACACCTGAATTTCAGAAGGCCCCACCATGTCCCTTTAAATCCAACTCATCCAAGGGTGAGTAGTGGCTCTCATTTGTTTCACTGACTATGAGAAAGGGTCAAGGAAGTGGCTCAGAATTAGTCCATAGTGTCTGTGATACAAGGCTCTAAAAGTAGTTGAGAAATTTTCTTGACAAAATGTCTTTGGAAGCTGTGAAGAGGGGATTTTAGACTCACTGCTGTATCCTAAGGATCTGATCAGGACTGAAGGCTGAGAGATACAGAAGGATATTTAATCAAATGAAGCTGAGCTAGAGATGATAATTCCAAGCAGAGCAGAATAATTCCTTGTCTGGCAAATATAAGCTTGAAATTTCCTGACCAGTTCTCAGGGGAGGGAGCAACAAGGCAATGATTCAACTGTAGGATAAACAAGGAAATTCAAATCTAGGTCTGACATAAGATCCATAAATCAACCAGTGGTGCCTAAGTATTATAGCAAATAATATTTCATCTCTTGTACTGATCTGACAGCTGTGGAACTGCTTACAATGAAGAGAATGTTGCCCACAACTTTGACAGTACTGGCTCTTTTGGTTTGAATCTAAATATTGCTCCAACATGGAGCTTTGGTGAAACTTGCCAAATTTGCAAGTTTGAAAGAGAGAGGGAAAAAATTACTCCTGGAAGACAAATAAAACACAAGGAAAATGGCACAGCACCTAATGAAGTAATTTAAATGTAAATGAGGGAAATGGTATATGTGAAAATTACTGAGAATTTTTTAAATTAAGAAAAGTTTTCCTTTCATCAAAACATTATGATGTCATTTCAGGATAAGCCCTTCTGATGCCATATTTCAGACCAGAGAGGGTTTTGTATATGTGGTTTTTGGATTCGCTTTAAGGCTGAGATGTCAACTGGCTCAGAATAGGAGGTTTAAAGTGAGTTGGCTGACAGCCTTAAGGGGAGCAGTGGGAATAGCAACTCAGTAATTGATTTGAGATGAAATATTCATATAATCCCCAGGGAAGAGGCAGCCCAATGCCCTTCTCAGCCCATATCACAGATGTCATCATTAAAGCTGGCGGTGCTCAAAACACACTTTGGCTTGATTGGCATAAAACCCTCATCACTTTTTTGGTTGGGCTTTACCCGTTTATTTTTTTTCTCCTTTAATCCAGAAGACCCTTTATCTTTCTGGCATAATCTGGAGAGTCCTGGTTCAGAAGGACTGTCTGTGGTCCCACTGAAAATAAAAATGGCATCCTGGAAAAACAGATGAATTGCTGCAACTCCTCTTGCAGGGGAGGCTCAGCAATTAAATGACATTAGGCTACAGTCAGAATAAAATATTAAAGGAGCATTAAGATCATGGCTGTACCTTACAGGCAGACACATGGCACATGGCTCTGGAAGTGCATCAGTGACACATCTCGACAGGGGACTAGTAAAGGGATTTCTTTGTAGCACATTACAGAGGTTCCCTAGCCTCATTTAAAGACATTGTCGTGAATTTTAAGCAGGCTGAGGAGAGGACAAGGCTGTTGTGGTCTTGGAGAACGGGCTAATAGCCCTGTGGTGTGAAAGGAGAAGAGATACATGTCATGTCCAGAATGGCCACTTGGATTTTGCTAATTTGCTAATTTCTAATAATTGCTGAGCATCACGCTGTGGGCAGCGAGTGTCTCTGGTTGCCTGGATTTGTGGAAGGGGGAAGGGAGGCCCTATTTTCTCTGAGGTATAGCTGGAGCCTCCCTCATAAGCCGGTGGAAGCTTGGTTGCCGCTGAATTCCACGAAAAGATGCTGGATGCTGGCGTTGCCCCTAACAACGGTTGCTAAGAGACTTCTGCTGGCACACAGAAGGGTGGAAATCGCCACAGATTATGGCCCTATTTATCATAGTTGTATGAATAGTCTTGTTAAGGGAATGCATGACATATAAATTTAGCGTGCACATGATAGAAATGTAACGCACACGTCACCAAATGAGACTGTTCTAGCAGGGTGTTTGCTGCCTTATAAATAGTGTCTCAGCCCCTACTTCCCTCTTACTGCTTTTGTGGTTTCTCATTAAAACTTTCGTGAGAGTCTATGAATTATAAAGCAGTGACTAACTGCTTAACAAATTGGCTTTTTATAGAAGAGTCTAGCAGGAGAGGGGAGACAAAAAATCCTAGCAGTGTTGGTGTAACATCATCATCATCATTGTTATTATTATTATTATTATTAGGTAGCAGCAGGTGATGTGTGAGGTTGGCCCAATTCTACTTCCAATTGCTACAGCTTGGGAGTGAAGCAAGTCCCTCAGCATCATCATCTGATCCTGAGGATCCAGCCCCTGCCAGCCTGGATCTTAACTGGCCACAAAATGAATGGCTCCTTTTCATCATTAGATCACTTTATTAGTAAATTACTGTAGCTCTTCTGATATAATTCACTTCCTGGGGTGAAAAGGATTTATGCCAATACTTGTTTTGTGTTTAATGGATTCATTATGCTTTTCATCATAAAATTCATCAATGTTAATTGAACGGATTAGCTAAATGTAATTAGAAGAGGGATATGTAAGGGGGAGGGAGAGTGTCTCTATGTCTCTGCTTTCTCCTACAGCTCTTTGCTTTAACTGCTGCCCAAATGCTAATTCCCCTGTTTCTATTGCCCTTTCCAATTTGGCTGATCAATACAATCTCTGCATTCATGACAGGGCTTGTATGGTGTATTAGATTGCAAGTTAATTCAGGTCCAAAAGAAACATTATTGTCCTTTTAGGGCCAGTGGTTTTGGTGGCAGTGGTGATGTGGGCTTTTTCTCCAAATGTTTTATTTTGTAGCAGAGTTTCTTGGTTAGAAAATTTTACAAGTTTGTCAGAATTTACTATGCAATCTGATTATTCCCTTCTTAGTGGTGTAAAGGTTGTTAGCACATCTGATAACCACTTCCAGCCCTTACTGGGGGAGTGTTCAGGGACAGGGTGCCAGGTACAGTTGCTGAATGGTCTCATTTTGGCTGGCTATAAGTAAATGAAGCAGTGATTAGATTTCTGTAGCCACTTTTCCTACAGATAAGACAATTGAAGCTGCAGTAGGTGCCTGGAGGAGAAATTTCATACCTGCCTCACCATTTTCTTCATGTCAAGGATGCATTTATGTCACATCTTTACAGGTCAATAAACAGCTACAAGGGAATTTCAGCCGCGGGATGTTAAAGTAATGGAGCTTCCATCTTCACAGCACATTAATGCTTCTAAATAGGCTAAACCTGGTTGTTTCAAGCCTCAATTACATTTACTAGAAGATAGGAAGGTAGATCTCAGATCAATCCCTGCAAGGCAGAGAATACAGACGAGAAGACCCTTGGGCTAGGTTCAGTAATGAAATTAAGTGCTTGAAATAGAAGTGTTGCAAGTGCCAGAGCAGCGAGACCTCCTTTGCATTAGGAATGTTAAGAAACCTCTGAAGTGAAAGTCTTTAAAGCTGAACTGTGCAGAGGTTTCATGATCACCTGTGGGAGCTTCTGAGGGAGCCGTGTCAGGCCAGTGAGTGTCGCAGTAGGAAAGGCTGAGCCAGCATCCAGCATCCAGCATCCAACATCCAACATCCAGCATCCGTGTCCTCAGGAGACCCGGCATCCCTGCTCTGGGTGAGGGTGCCTGGGGCACCAGGCTGTTTGAGGCTGTTTGAGGCTGTCTGCTCTGAATCTTCTTATCTGCTGGGCTGGCTGGGGAGCTGGCATGTCACAGGAGAGGGGGGCACGGGCAGTGGCAGAGCTGTCTGTGCTGTGGGAGGCTGTGGAGCATGTCTGCACAGTTTCTCACTACACCAGTGGGGAGAGTTTGGTCTAAAGAGAATGGGGCCACCTTGGATTCCTCTGCAGCAGAAAGGTGACGTCCTGGCTCTGGTGACTTTAGCTTGCTAATGTGTCTTGTCTCTCTCCCATCCTTTCAAATGGACGTGCAGGATGGCTGGGGAACATGAGGTGGAGTCTGTCTGCAAGGAAGTGTTAACCTGCACCTGTATTTGATTTCAAAGATACATTTATAACTGCTACCATTTTCCACCTTTACAGTAGTTATGTTCTTTTCCATAGGAAGCACGAGCATGATGTTTTGTGCGAGAACAACTTCCCTGTGGGCAATCAGGCATGTTTTTGTTATCAGAGCTGAGCAGTAATATCATGGAAAAAAAGTTCTGGTGTTGTAATCTTCCTTTTAACATCCAACGAGTTCTGGTGAGAAGCTCTGTTTGCAGCCATTCATGCTGCTTGGACTCTGAAAACATCCCAGGGTGGTTTTGGGGAGACTTTACTGATGGGAACTGGGGCAGACATCCATCTGCAATACAGGGGCTTAGCTGAAACTCGTCATTGCAGGTGAGAGCAAGAGATGGTTGTGACACAGAGAAGAGCCCAGAAAGGTGATACAATGAATTGGGTTTGCTGGGGACCCCCCAGGTGTAATTAATGTGAAATACTGATTTCTGCATGTGCAGCATGGTTTGTGTTTGGAACAAGGACTGGATTTATCCCAAGCCTTCAGGGCCAAGATGTTGCAGCTGCATCCCCAGCAGGCCAGAAAAGATCAAACTGCTTCAGTGAGGAGAAAGACACTGAATAATTATTTGGACAATAATTTAAGTGGAAGGGTTAAAAATTTTTTCCAAGTCACCTTTCTCTGCTTGCTATAAACAGATTCTATTCTGAAAGTGATCTGCCCATTCCTCACCAAGTGATAAATCCTAGAACCTCACAGGACCAAATGTTATTGTCCTTCAATCTTACTTGCTATCCCAGGGACATCACAGGGGTCTGCACACATGAATCTGCCCAAGAATCCCCAGCATTCTCTCCACCCCTGGTCAGGCTCTCTCTGCTTCTGGACATGCAGGCTGAGAAGGGAGAATGCTTTTAACCATGGGAGGGCAGGGCCCGCAGAGGGAGCTCTGGCAGCGCTTTCCCAGAGGGATGCCCGGCTCTGAGCCAGGAGCACACCCAGGTCCTCCCTCTGATGAGTCTGCAGGAGCAATGGGTGATGTGTGTCCTGCACCTGCAGCTTTGCCTTCCCAGAGCAGCAAATCCCTCTGCAGAGCCCAGCCTTGATGCTACTGCTGTGAGTGTGGGGACAGCCTGCCTGGAGAAATCACAGGGACTGTCCCTTCCCAAAGGCAGGAGCAGGATTTACCCTTGTGTACCACCTCATCTGCACTGCTCTTTGCGGTCTGTTGCTCACCTATGAAATGGGTGACTCTGTGAGACCTTCAGAGGGAATCAGATTAAAACTCCATTGAAACTTCCCACAGAGTCTGTGGGAGCAGGGCTTGCAGTCTCCGAGCACTGATGGGCACCTGTGTCACTATGTGGGGACAGTGAGGGTCACCCCAGAAGGTGGATTATGGCCAACACATGCAAACAGATGTGCAGCAGTGAGGGAGCTCGCTGACCAAGCTGGGGCAAGTGGCTTCACCTCCAGGTACTTGTTTCATCAAGTGTGAAATCAGGAGTGGGTTCTTTGCCTTCTTTGAAAAGGGCATGAGTTTCATTGCTGAACAGAGCTGTGCAGGAGGACATTATTTACCTTCCAGATCTCTTTATGGGAACTTTTAATTTAACATTTCATTGCTGATGTTCAGCAATAGACTTTTCTTAGCCTGTCTTGCGAGATCTATTATTGGTGTTCACTGGACCAGATCGAAGAGAGAAACTGATGTCTTTTATTGCTTGATCTATACATGGTTTGCTACTTGGGAGAGTAAAATATTCCATGTTTATTGAGAATCTGCATTATTGAAAATTGTATCAATGCTTGTTTTATGTTTATTGACATTGCATTTAGACTGGCTATTTGACTGCCATGTTGCATTTGATCAAGCTTAACTTTGTTTCTAGGTCAGAGCAATTTCTTGCCCTGATAAAAGGTAAAGGGGGGAATTCCTATTTTAAACACAAAATAATTATAATTTAATTTTTTTGGAGATATGCACATTGATGCATACATGCCTTGATATCTGCCCAGTCCACTGGGGAGTCATTTTGACTTTGAAGTGCAGAATTGTGTTCATATTTAATAACCATTTCTTTTTAAAGTGAGGCTTAATGGAGGTTTGTTGGTAATTATTCTGCCTCATTGATAAAGATCCCAAACACACAAGAGTTTCAAATTATTTCACAGCTGATTTATATGCATAAAGCATAATTAGAATCATGTAATTTCCTTGCTAGTTTGGTTCTCATTTGAATATAGAAAGATGTCACCAAGAAAAACTTTTATACTTTCTTGTTTGACTGACACCGAAAAATCAAATATGAATTGCAACCAAAAAAACCCATGTATAAAGTGCTGCACACTATTACTGAGTACTATTGAAATACTGCTTTGAAGGTAGAATTATAAATTGCCTCATGGGTGCTTTTAATGTTCTCCCTACTATATATTATCAGGGACCTTCACAAATGTCAGTTATAAACACCTCTATCAGAAGAGAAGATGATTTTACCACCATTTTACAGATGAGGAGCTGCAATACAAGAGATTTTAAGGTCAAAAATGTCCACTCAATTTAGCTACATTATTGGAAACGCCTAGAACTTGATTTTTCATAGTGTTACTCGACGGAGTATATAGTTGAAACACTACCAAGACAGATTTCAGTATTCAGTATTATGCCAGACTTATTTCCAGGATTTTCTCTTGATTTTAGCCTGGAGAAAGGTGAGAGATGCAGATTAAGTGAGGTGCCTGGTGCCAGGCAGTGGCAGAGGAAGGGGCAGAGCCCAGGTCTTTCACAGGGTATCCTGCAATAACTGGCCAGGAAAACTTAACATCAGTGAAAATGTGTGTCATGGTCTGAAAAATGGTGCTTAGAGAAAACTGAAGGGTTTGTGTAGAGAAATTTCCACATTTGGAAGGGGCTGAGGGAATGTGTTTTCTGCTGAAACAGCCATTGGTGACATTTTCAGAGTAATAACTTTTGCATTGGGAACTGACTTTTTTGCTCGGGAATTTTTCAGCATTACTGGCAAGTCCAAGCTTATACTGAAATTGTCACTGCTATGTTCAGCGAAAGGAAGGAGTTTTTGAATTACCAGACAGCAACACTTTCCAGGGACTTGTCTTTCCATTCTGGCATGGTATGAAAAAAAAAAATAAATCCCAATTTTGAGTTTGTGTAAGACAGATGCCCTTGTTCAGTTTTCTATGTAACTATCTGCATGTGTGTTAAGCCTAAGCCCACTTCTTTTTCGTCCTGTACCTTTCTGCCACATTTTTTGCACACTTCCCAGACTCAGCAGGTCTGTGGGCATCACCCTCTTAAGTTACTCAGCCACGATACATCACCAGCAATTGGCCATCCTGCATCCCAATGAAGCAACAATTCTTCAGGGAGAATAAAAAGAAAATACATGATCAGATAATGAAAGGCTGTTTCATAATATATAAATACCAGGTGTGGGATTGAGCCTGCCTAATTTAAGGTCCAAATTTGTATCTATAATTTAAGTGCCTAGCAACCCAGCCCTGGGAGGTGGGGCCAGGAATCCATGTGCCACTGGCTGACAAAGGGAGGAAGGTGCCTTTGGATGTTTCCAGAGGGAGGTGCAGGCTGCTGCAATTGGGTGTCTGTGGTGGGCTGGTGGTGGAGTTGGCTCAGCCTCCCACCCTGCATTTGATATTTGATTTTTCCCTGGGTAGTTTGCTCTTTGAGGTCCCTGGCTTGAGCTCTGGTTTGGGCACAGATACTGCACTCGTGGGGATAGAGGTGTCCAGAGCTGAGCTGAGGATGCCTGAAGAAGAGAAGGTGTCAAGGAGACCTTGGAGCACCTTTCAGCACCTGAAGGGGGTCTACAAGGGAGTTGGAGAGGATCATGCTGCAAAGGCACAGGACAAGGGGGAATGGTTTTAAACTGAAAGGGGATATGATGGCTTTAAACTGAGAGAGGGCAGGTTTAGATTAGATATTAGCAAGGAATTCATTACTGTGAGAGTAGTGATGCCTTGGCACAGGTTGTCCAGAGAAACTGGGGATACACGATCCCTGGAAGTGTTCATGCCAGCTTGGACAGGGCTTTGAGCGACCTGGGATAGTGGAAGGTTCCCTGCCCATGTCAGGGGTGTTGAAACCAAATTATTTTTATAGATGCCTTCTAACCCAATTCTGTGATTCTATTCCCTATTCTCTGTGATTCTCTGATGCACTGCTAGAAGGCACCCTGAAATCCCACATGGATTATGCTCTCCCCACAGAGGCACATCCTCTGTTTCCCAATTCTGGGGGCGGGGAGTCAGCCAACCTGCTGCAGCTGCTCAGCCTGAGAGAGGGCGTCCAAGCCGTTTACAAAAGACGTCATTAAAAGCCACAAGAAAGCAGGGGTTTGTGATAAGAAAACTGACAGGATCTAAATTAAACAGCATATGCAAAGTGCTGTGCATTTGTTTACACAACATGTTCTTACTCAGAGAGAAGGAAAGATCTTGATACATCTCTGCCTGTGTTTCTTGTCCTGATGCACACAGGTTAGACTGTGTTCAGTGAGTCCTCAGTAATGGCCCCTTCTCTGTTTTCCCTAACTCAGTGACATTTGCCTCCTCTTAGAGGCAGATGGAATTAATTTTTCAATCTCTCTCCACTGTGGACCCGTTCTGTCTATAGAGAGTCTGCTGAATGGTTGTGGATTCCATTACACAGCCTGTTTGACACCTCAGGTCAGATCTGAACAGCAGACGAAGTGAAATTGAATTCTTCCTCCTCAATTTCCCCTTTCTTATTTTTCTACAGGTCTCAGTTGTGTTCAAGTTGTGCTTTTACCGAGCGCCATACAGAGTCTAACAGCACATGTATGTTAACTGCACTTCAACTCATAGACAGATGAAGCATCATGTGAGAAAAGGCTCATTTAAATTCTGTGTTAAAACGAAGTGACAGATCCATACACTCAAAATTATGAGTAATTTTCCTTCCTTAATGGTATTGGCTTAAAAGCCATATTAACAGAAAGGATGTGTTTTGTTGAGTTTGAGTTTTTTAGATTTTATATTTTTCATCTGCATTTTGGAATTTCCCATTTGAAAGCTTACTCCTCAAGAACAAAGGTTGGAAATTTAATTCCATGCTTTCTGGTTTTAAAAAAGATGAGGCACAAAATTGAAGGGCACAGATGATAGGTTTAAAATACAGGGAATTCCATTATTCTGAATATTTCACCAAAGAAAGTACCTGATATAAGCTATATATAGTCCATGCTCTGTTTATCCTAGCCTGTTCCCTAACAGCCTGCATGGAGATGTCACAGCTGTGTTGGGGACAGATGAGCTCTCAGCTCCATAATGAACTTTGGTCTGTCACATATTTTAGCCCAAACCTTATTCACCTGCCCATCCTTCTTCAGTTACTGAAATCAGCATTTTCTATCATTTTCATCACTCAAGAGCACTTCAGCTGGACGTGATTGTCTTATGTGGCCTCTGAAACCTTTGGAAAGTCCTTGACAACTTCAAATGTGGTAGAAAGCAAAAATAAAAGGGGCTGGGGGTGGGGAGTTGTTCACCACTTCCATGATAAGTGAGGTAAAAAAGGGGAGAGAAGATGCAGTAACAAATGGTTCAGCATTTGCCAGCATATTGCTCAGGGGTCCCTGTCTTGCTAAGCTCATAAACCTCTTTCATGTGCCACTTAGGCTGAATTAGTACAGAGGCTTTACTTATAGTATTGCATCTGTGTTTTGACTTGAAAGAGGTGGGATCCTCTTCTCTGTACAAGAGGAAAATTTTCTTGTCATCAGACCATTTCCTAATGTCACCCCATCATCCAATAAATGAGTTTTATGGTAGAGTCCTAGTGTTTGAAGCCCTTGGCCATGTTTTCTTAGAAAGCAGTGTGACCCAACAGCAGCAGATCTGTAAAGTGAAACAGTTCATGCTAAGGACCTCTCCTCTGCACTAATTTCCAGGCATTTACTCCAGGCAAGCTTTAACCACATCCCATAAACTGTCTGGTCCATCACTGTTTGGAGCACATTAGCTGTGTTCCTGCAATGCTTCTGCATCATATTTCAGTTGGGGTTCACCTGGAAGGAACCCAGGTCTTGTGCTTTAAGACCACTTTGTGAGGAGAACCTCACATCAGTTGAAACAAACCAGAAGATTCAGCCCAAAAGAGCATTCCCCATGTGAAATAACACACGACTTTACACACACTCCTTGTGGCAAGCTGCAGTGGTTGGTCTGGGCAGAGAGGACTGGCTCCACTCTTGTGCTTTCTGGCAGAGCTGCAAGGGTTGTGCTCCTTTATTTGGCAATAGCTGTGCTGCTGCTCCTCAGGCTGGCTGGGGAGGCTGCAGGCTCCTCCTCTGCATCTCTGGATCTCTTTGGAGTTGGATGGTTCACAGCTTCACAGATGAGAATTGATAGAGCAGAGCATCACTAACCCACAGGTCTTGTCCCACAAATCTCACTGAGAAAAATGTCATTCAGAGACTTAGAAAAAGCCCCAATATGGGTTAGAAATTAACAGGGAGTCAAAACAAATCTAGTTAAAAACACCTTGGTCAGTTGTCCTAATTTATAAAGCCCATGAGCTCCATCATCTGCTCTGATGTAACATTGGCCATGTAGTCAGGCAAGGGCTATAAGACATGAACTGATAAAGATCAGGGTCACTGGGGATGATTTGGTTTATTGGAAACACCTTCAGGCTGCTGTGAAGTTCCAGCTCATTTGGGTATGGATGCACATTTCTCTACATCCACTCTACATGTTGTAAAGGTCTGAGCACTACCATTCACTTTTCAATAGCCATTGTGGGCCTTCAAGTGATTTGATTTCTAAGAGATTTCTTAAGCTTTTTGCATTCCTGAATTTACTGGCTGGAGGAAATAAGTTTGCTGTAATCTCCTTTGCAAATATGTTTTTCACCTGATCATACTGTGAATGAATGGAATTTAATCAGGGTTTTTATAGGAGTACAAGTCTTAAAGTCATGGACATTAAAGATTGTTAAGGACAAGGTTTGCAAGATGAGCCCTACAAGATGCAGCACTGGGCCAAACTAAGAGTCTTATGAAATGAACTTTCAGAGTTTGGGAGGGATTTTCCAGATCAGCCTTATCCAGTGATTTTCCTGAAATAAAAGGAGAAGGCTGATTATTGCATGGCTGCTTTGCTAAGTCAGAGGTGGATGCATCCTCACAGGTGTCATCTGACAATTTTAAGACATCCCTTAGGATGTTAGACCCTACCCCACAACCTCAGCTGCCTTAACAGATCTTGTGAATGCCCCTGGATCATCTCAGCATGAACTCAGTTAGGTTTAATAACCTTTTGCCCCACAGCAATCCTGAGTGAGCCCAGAGTTATTTTTAATCACTTGTAGTCCCTCTCCCTGCAAGTGATCCATGCAGCCCCAAAGATCAGCAGGCATCTGTCATCCACAAACCACTCACACACCCCATGTAACACGTAGCTCATGACCTCCTGCTCCCTGAAGAATAGTCAATATTAAAAGCAATCCCACAATATTCAATGGCACAGGCAGAGGTCAGATCAGACTGGCCCTCATTAATGCACTGTGTCAATGTTTCTTTAGTTATCTCATCAGTCCTTTAAGAATTATCTTTCTTTAAAAGATGCCATATCTGCCTATTTATGAAGAAAACCTTCTGGAGGAGATTTGATATCACATGTTCCCACTTCTAAGAGAGAGGCAGTTCCATGGAAGAGGCAGTTTGACCCCTCTAACTCAGGGGGATTTTAACTCTGAAATGTAATGACACATTTCTACCTGTCTTTTAAGAGAGAAATATGTCCATTCTGGGACTGTGGTTTTCCAAGTGGTGTGTAAGAGAAGCACCAGTAAATGTACATGTTCAAAAATGCTAAAAATATGTCTGCAAGCGTTTGAGATGAGATTCAAGAGCAGATGGTCCTTGAGAACGAGGGATTGGCAACTGCGTCACCAAGTCCTTGAGTTCAGTGTGTTGTAGCAAGAGTAAGTGATTTTCACTCAGCTCGTATTATTCATCAGAGAGTGTGTATGCGTATGCTTTTAAATAAAACATGATTATGTTTCTTTGGTTTAGCTTTTGCATACTGTAAAGCTGAGTATCTTTCATCAGTTGGTTTGGCTTTCAAACTTTGGCATTTTAACCAAACAAAATAAATATTCTCAAACTTTCTTAAACAGATACGCAAAAATGCTGAAAAAGTTAAGTTTGCAATAAGTGCCATCTTTCCACAGAGAGCCAAGCTATCATTTTAATTGTGCTATCATGTATTTCAAGCTGTCTATTCCACATATATATTATAAGGAAAGAATGTTGTAGATAGGAAATAAGTCGGGGGGGGGGGTAAGGTCTGCTTGTTTGCCACTTTCTATTTGTTTGAGATTCATATTCATGCTTATTTTCATTGTTTTCTTGCAACAGCAAGGCATTTATGTCTATAAAAGTGAGCCTTATATTCTCTGGGGCTTTGGAAAAAAAATCAAATGCTCTAAGATTTGCAGTACAACGATGGAAGCTGGCAGTTCTCAAATAGTATGAAATTAGTTTAGTTTAGTCTCATTCCTCTGTATCTCCTACTCATCTACTGCCCTCCCTGAGAGTCAGGCATTATCTGTGATTTTTTTTTAGTGTTCTCTGACACTTTGCTCTCCGCTTGACAAATGCAATCAAAACATAGAGTAGAGAAGATCTGGTAAATTAAGGTACTAAAATGAGTGTTGATTCCAGAAAACAGACAGAATTCTGTGTGGTTTTCAGACAAAACCCACTGAAGGTCATGCATGACTTTTCAGCCAGTATTGCCAGATTGCTAGAGACAAGCTGTGGTTGTGGGAGAGGAAGCAAATTGTCTCACTCACATTTCTGTCACTGTATGATTTGGATTTCCCCCCCCAAGAAGCTGTCGGGAGTTTTTAATTACTACTGATTATCTATTCACAAGAGAGGTTCTTCACAGAAACACACATCTTTGTGACCTCTCCTACAATACATACATTGTGAAGAAATAATTGCACAAAACAGCTGCTTCCTATTTCCTCCAGGGTAGCTGCTCCTGGGGAGCTCCACAGTGCAGCCCCCTCAGATCACGTCCCTCCAGTGGATCTGAGCACAGCTCTGCCCCTCACCTCCCTGGAGAACTGGACATTTTGCAACTCTTCATATTCATATCAACCTCTGACAGTGGTCAGCAACTTGCTTTTTCAGATCTTCCAAGGGTACTCTGACAGGTCCATGAACCTTGGGTGTGATCAGCAGGCACCAGTGGTTGGCTTCTTCAGATCCTGAAGGGTGGTATTGCTCCTCTGGGAAAGCTTGGAGGCAAAATTTAGAGAGAGGGGTCCCCAGGGAGATCCCAGGTTTTGTTTCATGCCATTGGAAGTGACTCCATGTTACCCAAAGACCGTGCAATTATGATATCTCTATCCAGAGGTAAGACAACAGCCATGAACGAGTTTTAAAGATCTCAGAAGGGAAAATCCCCATGTGGGCAGCTTCAAGGGAAACCAGCTTGAGCAACCAGTAATAAGGCAATGCTTCTGTGTTTGGGATGGAAACTGCTGGGTAAATAGAGCACTGTGAGCCACAGAGAGATCCAATGTGAGACCCATCATGTCATGTATTTAATCAGGCTTGCTCATGAAAAGTCACTTGATGATTTGGGGGAATGTTTCGTATACTGCAAATGTTAAATGACCCTTGATAAATAAGGAAAACCTATTAACTGGCTGCTCTGAAAGCAATCAGCCTTAATTACCTCAAAATACAGGGTTTGCCAGACTGTAAAAACCTGTTATTTATTTTAAAAGTTTTGAAAACATCTGTAAGCTAAATATATTTCAATGTGAATTTGTGTATTAACATGCCCACGTATGTGGTGATTATTCAAGGAGAATGGACTTCTGCTACTCACTTCTGCTATTTCTTATCCTTTTTTGGCTCTGGTTGCATTTTCTGACTGCGGCAGTTCAATGATTGGTGTCAGCAAAATGCATATTTTTTCTCTGCATTTTTGAGCTTTTGAAGGAAGATTTGTTCTCACCCTCCCAAAACAAAATCCTCACCCACACCCTGTGTGAGAATCCTTTGATGTCTGCTTACTCAGTATAAATATACAGGATTCTAGATCTCAACCCTCCCCTGTTTGCCAGTCCAGGCACTGACTCTCCCATCTGAATAAAACTTTGCAAGAGGTTAGAGTTGAATGCCACATCTAATCATTGATCAGCCAATAATGAATGGCATATATTATGTTAACATACTCATGTGTTATCTCATTGTGAGCATCATTTTTTTTCTTTCTTAGAAAGAGGGGGAAAATGTAGCAGACTTTTTGTTGGTATTATCAAGGGTAAGGAGTGGAACTATTTCAACATTAAAAAATAACAACCCAAATGCTGCCTTTCCCAGCTGCAGGATTTGTATACCCAAAATGAAGATGCCTGTCTCATGTCTCATACTGAGTGTGGCAATGCATGCAGTTATTAGTGATCAAAATTTCAAATTCAGGTGTTAAATTTTAAGGAACTGTGCTGGTTAATATCAAATAACACAAGGCAGGAATGGCTGCATTTTGTTCACAAGAGAATGGCTGCTGTGCAGATCAAGTGCTGCCAGAGCACCCTCATTAAACAGAGCTCAGCTGTGCTGCATCCCCCTCCAAAATCCAGTGGTGCCATTTCCAGCCTTATATGCCATTTATCCAGTATTCAAAGCACTGAAAATCCCACAAGAATAGCTAAATCTGTTGTCAAGATTTGTCTTTTTTCTTTGTTTTTGTTGCTGTTTTTGTGGATGTGAAAGCTTTTGTTTGTTCTTAAGGGTGCACAAGGTGAGGAAGAAATAGCCATCACTGCCATTTCCACCCTCTTCCCTTCTGATGGCAAATACTTTGCCTGCAACTGCACATCTCTTGTGTCCCTTGCATGTGTTTTGTTAGCACTGTCAATCCCAAGCAGCAGGTCAAGAAGGGCGTTGGGAGCTCGACTGGCTGCTGCTCCGGGTCAGCAGAGGCCACGCGACTCCTGGCTCCCCTTATTTACCCATCCGCCTGAGCTCCCGTCTAACTGGATTAAGTGATCCAATCCATCATGTTTGTGATAATCTCACTGAAGCAATTGATTGGGAAAGAGTAGATTAATGTAGTCCTTTGAGCCCCACTTTGCTCTGGCTCGTGATATGGCCACTTGCTCCATGGCTGTGGCCAAGCCCTTTTTGAAACAGGGCTGTTGAGGCGTGTTCCCTGCTCTCTTCCGTCTCTCTGGAGAGATTGCCAGGCTGGCAGTGGTCACTGGAAGACACTGCTCTTCACACACCTGCCAGTGCTAGTCACCAAGGTGCTGAGGTTGAAACATATACCTATTTTATAAACAAGACACAATATACTAAAGACAAGGACAATCATGCCTTAATCCTAACCATGACTATTGTTATGCAACTTCAAAGTAATGAATTCCTTTATTTTTACCCATTTTCCCCTAACTGCCTTTAACACTATTTGTTAACCTGCAAATAGATAAAATCATTTCTTTACAAAGCCCAAGGATGACAACACAGGTGCAAAGCTGGTAAGAACAGGTGGAAAGAAACAAAAGACCATGACCTACACTTAGATTATCCCTAGTGGCTTTTCTTCTGCTTCATTATCAACTCTTGGTGCTCTGTCATCTTCTGCATTCAGTGGAAAGAGCCTCGATCTGGTGCACCCCGTGTGATTATATATCATATATAATATATTTGATTATATAGTCTAAATCCATCACCACAATTTATTTAGGTTTGATTCGCCTCCACCTCAGGGTACTCTTGTCCTTCCCTTCGTCCAGATACCACCTACTTTTGTTGTGCTCATGTCCCTTGAGCATGGCCTGCCAATAAAGGCAGGAGTCGATCTTCCTGACCTCATTCAGGACACTTTAAAATTAGACATCTAATTCTGGGGTATTCACCCTCCTGTATCCCTATAGTTGATGAAAAGTAGTAGGTATCTCCAACAGGTGGTTCATGTCATCCCAAAATTGGCATCTAAAATCAGATAAATGGCCTCTGGACACCTGTGGCTACAAGAAAACAGTGTGAGGTGACTAATTTAAAATTAGACATCTGATTTTGACATGTCTGAGTTTGGATGAGAAAAACCCTTCTACTAATGACTATTATAAGTCAGAGTAAGCCTAGCTTACAGCTTCAGGCTGGGCTTGGGAAACCTGAGTCTTGGATGTTTGAAGTCTTTTCTGAGCATATTAGGGTTTGGGGTTTTTTGGAGCCAGGTGATTATTGTCCCTTTATTTTTTTTGGATGGAGTTAGGGGAAGAGCAAATTTGTGGAGTTGTTCACCTGTCCCACTGTAGTGATGGGGTAGAGGTGAGGATCTGGAAGGTTGGTCAGGGTCCCATATAAGTGTAGGTTCCTCCCTCTGATGAACTGGGACCCCTGAGTGCTGTGAAGGTTCCTTTCTGCCCCACTGCATCTGTAGAGCCAGAGGGCTCAATGCCACTCTGTGTTGGCAGCAAAGATCAGCTCCACCATCACTGGAAAAACAGTTTGCTGGGTGCCCCTGGGCCACCATCAGGGGCCATGAACTTCCCACCTGATCAGCAGTGATGGCAACTCAGGTGAGGCAGCAGCTGGACCCGACTGCTGAGCCTGAGCTCATGTGGCTGCAGAGAATTAATCCCCGCAGTGAAAGCGCATCGCGTGCCATGATTATTCACTGTGTGCAGCAGAACAGGTGGTCTGCTGTCAGGCAGAAGGACAAGTGCTTTACCCCCTCAGAGGCTGGGATCCAAAAAATTGACATTTTTTATTCTTTAGCTGCTCCAACAGTGTGGGGTTTTCGGAGATCCCTTGGGTGAATCAGAACTGGGGAACACTGAAATCCTTTGTGCCACTGATGCTTTATCCAGTGCATAACGCAGCCAAGGCTCAGTGCTGTCCCAGGGAAGCAATAGCTGTGTCCCTGCAGGCAGCAGCACAGGTGGGAGAGGGCTGTGCTCCCTTTCCTGCCTTCTCACCTCTCACAACAAGCCCTGCCCAGAATGCAAGTAAATACATTTTTATCAATTGCAAGAGGTGAAAATGTTATGATCAAAGCCTGGTAGGCTTGCAAAAAAGGAAAGTCTGCCAGGATTTAAAAATGCAATAGATTTTAATGAATTTCTTGTCTCACTATTTGATGTTCGTATGTTGACAGCAACCAAGAGAAACTGTGAAAGGTGCAGTTAATGGCAATTGTCAAAGTGTAACTCAAATGGGAAAAGCAGAGTGGGTCAGTAAAAATAAATAAGAGGCATGGCCCCCCAGGTGGGATGAAAAAGCCATTGCTTTTGTTAGTCTGAAAATAACCTATTTCTCCCCCAATATACAAGGGTGTTTCATTCTATAGAAATACACAGGTAAAGTAGTAGTGAAGTGACTTGGCATAAGCCTGCTCATTGTGCTATGCACCAGAGGAACTGCCTAAACCCAAACTGCTGCAAAACAAACAGCAAAGGAGGCTCTCCTGGCTGCTGCTCTGAGCGCTGCTACCCACTGTCCCCTGACTGAAACCTGCCTCAGACAGGAGCAGCTTTTCTCCACAAACCTCTGATTGGTCCTCTATGACTTCTCCCAGAGATTCACATCTCCCAGCAGTAATTACCTTCTTCCTGGTCAGGTGCTCTGGTGACACCACTGGATTCTTCTCTAATTAGAGCTTCCACAGTCATGGTGCAAAGCTTCACATGTACCCCAGGCTTTACCTCTGCCAACTCTGCACCTGCCCCAAGGAAAGGTGCTGCTTCATCATTCCCTGGGTACCAGGGTCAACTCCCCAAGTGTTCCAACTCCTCAGTGTAGACAGATTTGACCTCTGGCCTTTAAAGGTCAAAGGCTACAGCCTGACACCATTGTACTCTCTGACTTCCACTTCATTTGATCTGTTTATATGGCCACTATTTTCCACATCATTGACAAGGCACTGGGTGGGTGATTTGTCACAGGGTTGACAGTTATAGACCGTAATGTGTATAAATAGCCCCTGTTTTTTAAGGTAATCAATGGAAAAATGAGACTCAAAGTCTGAAAGGTTACAAATAAATGTATTTGTTCTTGCCTTTTGCTGGCACAAGGGGCAGGGGTCTTCACTGGAAATAATAACAATAAACATCTATTTCATGGGCCACCCATGAGCCAAGACCTCAGCTCATACAGGGGAACAGCAGCTCTGTTTGTTACACAAGGGCTGCCTTTCTGTGCCAAGTTTTATTTTGCCATCACAGACAACTGTGCTGTGCAGTTGTGCTGCCTTCATAGGGTAGGGTCTGTAACACCTGCAGAGGCACCTGTGCAAGGCACCCCACAACTGTGGGACAGAGCCAAAAAGCCCAGGGACCACTATGGGTGCTTACAGGGAGGAATTAGGATGTCATACAGCAGTGAATAAATTTTCTTCCTAAGCTAGAAGTTGCTTAGGAAGAAGGTGGACCCTTGTCCATGAACAGCCATGAAAAGACTTAACCACTCTAAAATTCTTTATTTCATCCATTTCCTTTTTAATCACTTACAGAGTATCTTTTTGCAATAGGTTTCAGTTTAATGATATACCATAAGAAAAGTACTGTGTGAGCTTAATTTTAAACTAAAGGTCAGTGACATTGCTGCATGCCCACTAGTCCCTATTTTATGAGAAACAAACCAGTACTATTCTTCTCTTCCTCTTTGTGGCAGTGTTTGTAATTTTACAAACCTTTTGCTTCTCTTCAGCACTCTTCCAAGCCCCAAAGTTCTTTATTTTATTTCCTTCATTTTTTGGAAGTTCTGCTAAACTTTTGATCATGTCTGTCTCTTGTTTGTGTCTCTTCTCTATTTTTTCAAGAGGAAGTCATCAGAACAACACACCGTCTTCAAAACAAGAGTGCACAGAGGTTTCTACAGTGAAATCATGAAGTCTGCATTTTATTCTCAATCCTTTCCTTTAAATTTCCTAACATTAATTTTGTCTTTCTCACCACCACTCAGTATGACCTAATGTTTTCAGAAAACTACCCAGTGTCTCCAGCATCCCTCTCATGACTGCTTTCAGCAGTTTAAAAGAAGCTTTGCATACATATAGGTAGGTTTATTTTCTTCCCCGCAACTCTCTTTGCTCTAATAGACACTGAATACCATCTGCCATTTACTGTTATATAATTCAGTGCCCTGAGATCCTCCCACAGCCCCTCTCTCTCTGGAATTGGCTCTCCTGGATGATTTGTGTCACTTGTAAGTTATGGCACTTGAGTGCCTGTCCTTTCTGGGGTTGGGGAAGAGAAGCTTAAGGGATAGAAGAGATGCAAGAAAAGACACTGCTCTTGCTGTGGATTTGGCCTCCATCCTTCTCCAGCTCTCTGCATAGGAGGCCGGAGATTCCACGGGTGTCAGTGGAGGCCTTCTTAGTCCGTGGAGCAAACAAAAGAAAAAGTGACAGGGGCTGAAACAGGAGCTGTTCCATATAGCATGCACACTGTGGGTTCTTTATGGCCTCATTAAAGTCAATGGGAATTTGCCATCTGCTTCAGCAGGGCAGCAGCAAGGTATAAAACGTTGCACACTCTTTGGATGATGGCTTTGCCTGAGCACTGAGCCTTGCTGTGACCTGAACTAGGTGTGAGATATCACTTAGAATCACAAAATCAAAGGATAGTTTAAGTTGGAAAGGGGCCTTAAAGATCATCTTGGTCCAACACCCCTGCAAAGGGCAGGGACACCTTCCTCTGTACCAAAGCTCAAAGCCCCACTCAAACTGGCCTTGAATACTTTCAGGGACATTCCTTGAACAACTTCTCTGACCAGCCTGTTTCAGTGGCTCACCATCCTCATCATAAAGAGTTTTTTCTTAATATCCAATCTAAATCTACCCTCTTTCAGTTTAAAGTCATTAATCCTTGTGCTATCATCACACGCTCCTGTCCAAAGTCCCTCTCCAGCTCTCTTGTTGCTCCTTTTGGTCCTGAAAGGTGCTCTTAAGGTCTCCCTGGAGCCTTCTCTCTTCTGGGATGAACACCTTAGCTCAGCTGGTCTCCACAGGAACGGTGCTTCAGCCCTCAAATCATCTTTATGGCCTTCTTTTTTTTTTCAGGAGGGAAAGCAGAAAGTGAGGGTAGCAGAAATTTCAAAGATCATGACTGTTTGTCATGTGGTCATGTGTGTCTGAGTGTGGGGAATGAGAAGCAGATGAAGGAATTCTTGGCAATCTGTCCTGTGTGGCATCCCATGTCAGCAGGTCTCTGTGCCTGTCTACTTTCTCTTTTCTTCGATCTTGCAACTTCACAGCAAGCTGGGAGTCTGCCAGGAAGGTTGTGAGCTAAGTAGGTGACAGTGATAGTGAGACACAATTGCAGAAGCTGTAATAAGCAGTATTGATTTTGAATAAACACGTGAGTAATATTGACTTAGAGGAGCTCTCTCTTAACAAGTGGAAGGACTGACTGAATCCATAGGAAGGAAAAGTGTAAGCCCCTCTCTGGAGCTGGATAAGGCAGGTTTTAGTCATAGATATGCAATCAAGGTCTCTTTCCATCCTCCTTTTTCTCAGTCCTGTTGGCAGAAAAGAACTACAGGTTTTGCAATTGAATGAAATTTTTTAAAAGTTTTAGATGGATTGGTAGAGGAAGGGGGACAATGAACAGAGCAGCCTAAGCAAGTGGTGAACAAATCATGGTTCAGAAGAGGTGGCCATCTGAATGATACTGAAATGTTAAATGGAAAGTTTAGATGAAGGAAAAAAAAAACACCTCACAATGAGGCCATAATGCTTATAAGTAATTAAAAATAGAACCAAACATTATCTCCCCTACTGTTTCAGATCCACACCTATGGTTCCCTCGGGGTAAATGGAGGTATGCCATGGGCTCAGTGGCCTTTGAACTGGGCTCACAACTTAGTAGCACTGAAATCAGACAAATGAGACACATTGGAAAAATATCACATTGCCATTATTGTTTGAACTAAGGCAGAAGTGCCTTATTACTTACCATTTTTTCCTGAGCAGATTCCAGTTCCTTGGATTAAGGGTCCAACTCTCACCTCTGAGTTTGGGATACCTCTCTGTCCAGGCAGGCAGCCATAGAAAGGTTTCTGACCTGGGTGCTGCTGCAAAATCACTTCTGATCATTCATGCAAGACTCAAAGATCACCATGGACCTCAACACTGGACCCCACGGCCCTGATATCCCATGGATATGTGGATTATACTATATGCAATAATGCCACAGATGCCTAGCATAGAAGTAAAGAGATTGAGCTCCTTTGCATAAAATCACACAGAAAGGAAAAGTAGGGCATCTGGGAAGCAAACCCTCCATTTCTTATGACTCCCTGGTTGTTTTTTCTGTATGGCAGCAAGAAGGCTGCTGTATGCAACGGGGGTCTGCTGAAATGAGGGCATCCCTTCCACACATGCATATTCAAAGATTAAAGAGAAAGCTTTGAAATACTTTCAGAAAAGGGGTCAATTATGTAGATTTTACATGGCTTGTTATTAAGGCCAAAACTCACATCGTTTTCACAAGGGCTGGAGGATACCAAGGCAAAGATGTAAGGGCTGGAGTCCAGATTTGCCTGGAAGAAGGGAGGGAGAATCAAAACATTGTTAATTATATCCTCTCAAGAAAGGGCTTGTGGTGCTAGGAATTCATCCCAAGAGGGTAATTTCAAGGCCACAAGTTGTAATATATATTATTGCTGGTCTAAGCAAGAGCAGGGAGGAACTCCAGCTGTGGCACCTTTGGTAGCTTTTTGCAGGGGACTCTAGTTGTAACTTAACCTATTTCAGGGAATATGATATCCTTCCCCCAGCTTGGCTGAAGTCCTCAACACCAATACAATAATGACTTGAAAGAAAACTGGTCAACAATGACTTTGTGGACTTTACAAATGCTTTGATGAATTTTATTACAAATGCTCCCAAGGAAACCAGAGGCATTTGGTGAAAGGTAAAGTATTGTGCCATTGATTAAAAAACTGGCCAGAACAAAAAGTCAGAGCAGGAATGACTAGTTAGTTATTACAATGCCAAACACATAACAAAAGGCTAACAGAGGGAACATATTAGCCATCTTTAAAAAGGTTTCATTTAGAGGAATTAAGACTATTATATTCCTTTTCTATCCAACAAAAACTCCAGAAGTATTGCTTTTCTCAATTAATATTGTACACAATCAGAGGTTATTAGAAGGTTACTGAAAATGTGGGGCCTTGAAGGAAAGAAAGAGCTAGGTTTTGCAGTGTCCTGTCCAGGGTTTGATGTATTTCTTGAGTCTGGAAAGAAAAACTGGGTCTTGGTGTTGGAAAAGTGGTTTTGTGTTCAGTTTTCACAGTGCAAAAAAGGACCTTGGAGAATGGAGAATGGGAATAATCAACTCTTTCTACCTGGACCAAAACCTCACAGTAGGTACAATGTTACATTTGGATAGCAATGAAAATTTAAAATCCCCACAGAGCAGCTTGCTGTTCCTCAACTGATGGAAATTGATCACATAAAACTATTTTTCATTGGCAGAGCAGATTTCAGCTAAAGATTTAAAGATTATGAACAAGTATCACTTCCCATGAGGAAATACCCAGACTTCTCGAAAAGCTAAAACATTTGGGTCCAGATAGTAATTTTCAGAGGAAAATGTGGAATCCTATGATGTGCACAGCTTACATCAGAGGGGAAAAACGTTTTCTGATCAGCTTTGTAGGCCCTTCTGTTCCTGACTTCTTAGAATTAATCAGCTCTGAGCATGGAAATGGTAGGATAATGGTATAGCACTTTTCTTCTGGAGATGTCAAAACATTTCCCAAAGGCTGTCTCTTCAGCATATGAAGACTGAGGAGAAGGAGAGCTGAAGGAGGTTCTTAAAGGCAGTGTGAGGAATGGGACCTGCACGTACTAGTTTCCTATGCAAGTGCCCTTTCCAGCAAATTGTGGGGTATGTTATTATCAAATGAAAACCTCCAAGTTGATTTTTCAGAGTTGGCAAAAAGAGGCAATGAATAGTCACAATTAGAAAGCTAACTCTGACTTTTTCTAAAGAGGAAAAGTATAGTACTGCCCATTTATCTCCAAAATGAATCGAAGATTGTAGAACTCTGCATGAGCATTGTTGTTTTCCTTTATCAGCAAGGCATTGTTTTGTTGCATGAAATCTGTATGCTCGATAGATTTGATTTTCCAAGCAGCTGGGTTATCTTGTGCTGTGAAGGCTCTCTCTTAATCTCAGTTGCTGTGCTTTTCTCAGCACTGTTCCCAGCCACTCAGAAATGAGCACAGTGCTTTCCTCTGTCTTTTTGTGCTCTCATTAGGTGTGACAGTCTCAGCAATACCTGTATGGAGGATAATATGCAGGTTTTAATTTATTTGGTTTATTTTTTAAATGTGATTGTCAAAAATTATGGGCAAAATGGTGTTGCTTTTAAATAATGAAAGTTCTGCCACACTAATGATGTATTTCTTTAGAGAGATGGACATTTTTTTTCCAGTTTGGACTAACACGTAATTGCAGCCAGTATTTATTTATCCACAGGAGACAAGACAACAGAAAAGAGCTGAAATATGCAGAGTTGGGCCATAGGTACTTTCCAAGTGAAGGTGATACACAGTTAGGTTTAATGTATTTATCTGATCATTTGGCTTCTGACAAACATTTTCTGAGACCATAGACTGTTGCACAGCCACTTCTTCTCATAAGCCTTTTTTGTGTAAAGAAACCCTCCTCATGACACGAGGGGACCATGATTTTAGAGAACACCTTTTGGCATGACTGAAGTACCAACACAACAGGAGAGAAAGGAGGAGCAAAATCCTTGGGAGGATGGGATGCTTCAGTGAAAGACTCCTAGCTCTGAAACCAGTGTCCAATGCTAGAAGCAAGTGCTTAGAAAACCAAGCTGAAAATGCCTGAAAATTAGTGTCAGCCTTGCAGCTATCCTGGAGGCAGAGGAACTGCAATGGGAGACACAGATTCCTCTGAAAGGTTTCAGTATGTGATGTATTGTCATTTCTGCTCGAGTTTCCACCTTACAGTGCAAGGCAATGTTTCATAATCCAACACCTATAAAAGCAGGACCAAGGGTTTTGCTGTCCAGAAATGGCCAAGCATGCTAAATCTGCGGATATGAGAAAGTGGTGGCTGTACACAGACTTGGCCCAGATTTTTCTGCTTGAAGCCCTGGGGAAGAGAGCAAAGGGAAGAGGGCTTTGCCAGGAAGCAGGAAGCAAAGTGCTCAGGAGGGAGGATGAAGGATGGAGGATTAGATTTGCAAAGGTGTCCACATTTGCATTTCCTACCAATTGTTACAGCATGCAAAGAAAGTTTCCTTTTGCAGAGATTTCTGAGCTGCACTGGTGCCAGTGGCTCAATAGAACAGGCTGAACTTAAACCAGAGCAAGTGAGAAATCCCCACACATCCTCAGCTCAGCCAGCCCAGCTATGGGAGTGCTCTCCTGGGGGCCAGAAAGTCTTTGTCCCAGCGCTCTATATCCAGCAGACGCCAGACAGAGCTCTGAGAAATGTAGCACCAGAAAAAGGAGGAACTTCTCTTCTCTGGACCTCAAACACACTCCTATTGTTGTAACAAAATGTGTGAGACAAGGAAATAGTGACAGAATATACATTTGCTCTGGAAATGCCACCATCAGGTCTAAGTTAATGTCATTTGGATTAGAAGGGGCATCCACATCAGGTGGAAATGTGACCAGCAAACTAAGACAGACAAGTAAGTATGAAGCCAGTCTGAATGCTGTTCACTTTGAAGTATTTTCCTATTTTCTTACTGCAACTGTATTTATGAAATATGTGCTCAGCACACAACCACTGGGGGCTTTTTCAACATCTAGCCAATGCAATATCTGGCCCCTGTGTTTTAGATGGAGTGATACTGAAACTTTAGATACCTGAGGCTACAGTAAGGACCGTTAAACATTTTTCTTTTCTATGTGAAACTCAAGAAAGAAGCAGATCTACACAATAGCTTATTCTGCATTCTTAAAGGCTTATTGATAAAGGTTTGATCTACAGCCCAACCCTCCTGGGTTGGGCAGCCCAAGGCAAAAGAGGCCTTTGTGTAATGTAGTTTACTGAAGATTTTTAACAAAATAGATTACCAGCAAAAGCCTTGTTTTGCTAGCCCAAGTCTGCCTAAGGACTTTGCCTACATAAGAAAAGCTGATTTAAAAAAAAAAAACCGCAACCAAGCAAAGAACAAAATACAGTAAGTTACTTCTCACCAATGACCTGGAAAATGACAGTGCAAGCAGAAACAGGAATCCTGCATTAGACTTTCTCTAGCAGGAGATCAAAGTCTTCCCCTTCTTATGGCTGTTTGCTCTTTCAGCTGTAAGGTACTGCTCTTCACAGGGCAATGAATAAACCTCATTTATTCATTTTTACCTTTTTTCCTTGCATGTTTTTTTCTTTTACCTGGGGTTATTTTTCTAATCCAACATCTCCCAGAGTGAATGGGCACACAAACTTTGGGGACTGGGGAATGGATTTGGGTTTGGACAGGATGAGGAAGGACAGGATCCCTTTCACTTGCTACTGCTAGATAAATCATCCCCTGAAATCCTCGACTACATGTCTGACCCTGGTGCTCGAGGCTGCAGTGCTGCAGGAGGAGTTTTCCTTGGATGAGAGTTTTACGTCCCAGATGATTATCACCAGTATGTAATAAATCCAATAATGTTTCTAAGTGACCTTTTAAAGCGAAGACCACTTAATTATCTATAGGACACTAATTTAGAGAAAATATATATATATTCTCTACATTTTTTTCGAAGTACAAGGTGTTAAGGGTGTTTTATAAGCGCTTTAAAGTTAGAAAACCATTCTTTAATAGATTTCCAAATCTATGTGAGGTCCTGCAGGAATTTAAAAGTGCTTTGAGGTGAAACTTTAGCAACTCATAGGGGTCAGCTCTGGTAGCCAAACACACCATAAGGAGCAACTGGTTTAGGTCTGTGGCACAGACAAGGAGAGGCTGCTGTCCCCTTGCATTTGCCAGGCAAGGGCCAAGCAGTGAGCTCCACCTGGGCTGCCCAGGTAAGGCTGTTGAGCACAGGGGGGCCTCACTCCCCCCTTTATCACAGTCAACCACAGATGTAGCTGGTACTGGTGGGGACACCCCATTAACAGGTTAAGCAGGATTCTAAGAAGCAGCTTGCTGGTGATTTTTAGTTAGGGGTGAAAGAAGGGATCTAAAAATGTATTTGTGCCTGGCAGGGTTGATCTGCAGAACTAATCCTTTGCATTTCTTTTGCATCTTCCATCTGTGATTTCACAGTTAATTGACTTATCCATGCAATGTTCCTCTGAGGTATAGATTATCTCCACTTTCA
>JAHLSL010000061.1:9058788-9139444 GCA_025920805.1 Petroica traversi
CTGCTAAGCCCAAAAAAAAAGAGCCCAGAGCCTTGCCACTGGCTAGTAAAAAGAGCACATTTTGCTCTTAAAATCATTGCCAAGGATCTGGCCTTTCTGAGAACAAAGCTTTATATATGCCAGGAGGTTCCTTCAGAACAAAATTTGATACATCTGATACATTTTTTAAACCTTGTTTATACAGCTAAAGAGGAGGCTGAAGAGGAAGTGCCATCTCAGAGAGGATGCACCCAGCCATCAGCACAACCCAGTCTGTGCCAGGCTGCATCCTCCTGGCACCTCTGGAGTTGGGAGTCCCCAGGCTGGCAGTGCTGAGAGCTGCACCCACATGGGTGGGCATCTCCTCCCCATGCCACCCCATCCAGTGTTATTCTCACTTCCCTTTGCCATCCTCAAAAAATAAATCAGCTTGTACATCACCAGGAGGTGCCCAATCTGCCTGCACAGCCTGGGTAGTAGCAAGTGGGAGTCACCATTTTATCCAGCATTTCCTTTTTTAAAATTTATCATAAAATAAGTCACATAAAATTATAGATAGTTAGGGCTTTCAGGTTGTTAGACCCCCCTTTTATCACTGATCACCATTTAGGGGAAAGGGACAGAAGAAAGAAATTTCAGGACATTTTCAGGTGTATATTTTTCCTGAATGAATGAACGAAAGTTAGATTGATTGATTAATTCATTTATTTCCTGCAGCACAGGGAATTAATTTTTGAAAGCAGATATATTTAAGGGGGGGGGGGGGGGAAGCCCTAAAAGGGACTGATTCTTGCAGAGCAGAAGCAAATCTTTCCCTTTTTTAGGTAACCCATGAAAAGTTTGCTTTCATGGAAAGCAAGGGAAACCTGGAGAAGCAGTGATGAGAGAAGCACAGTAGCAAAAATATGCATACCATTTGGAAGCAAATGTTGTGCTTATAGGAAGTATGCAACAAAAATAAATTAAAAAAAAAAAAAGCATGAAAGGCAATCCGAGTGTTAAATATTCATTAGTATTCCCCGCACCGCCTGTTCTAAACATAAGATACGTTTCAGCACAGCCCTGGTGAGTGACTGGGACGTTTTCCCCTCCCTTACAGGATGCTGTAGCCATTCAGCTGGCGGGGCGTTCCCATGGCAACACGGCGATGCTACCTTTTGTTAGATGAATGAAATGACCAGTGGCGAGGTCGGCCAGGGGCACTCAGGCAGGACAGGCTGCGCTGCCACCGCATCCATTGTCCCTGGCGCGGGCAGGTCTGGGGGCGGAAGGCAGCAGGCGGTGGCAGCTTTTTGCATCACAGAGCAGTGGAGACGGGGTCCAAATCCAAATTACCTTCGTTTTTCAGGGCTGGTACAGGAAGCACAGCTTGGCTCTGTGTTGGCATCCCCACCCCGAAGGTTAGGAAGTGTTCAGCTTGCAGAATTTTACCCCAGCTTGGATGCACCCACAAAGGGTGAAAAAGATAAAACCTGAGGGCTCAAATAGCACAGAGTTCAACTGGTTCAACGACCCTCAGCCAGTAGTCTGGCAGGGAACACAGGGATTTTTTGGGGCCGTTTTTCCTACTACTGGGTACAAAGAGCAAGATTCAACTCCTGAGCCAGGGACCTGAATTTAGCCATTTACATCTACTTGGTTAAATATCAAGAGAATCTCTTCTCTCCTTCTGCTCCGTGCAGGTCTATCAACGTAGTCAGCAGAGCCTAGAAAGAAGTGGAGCTCCAAGGCTGAACTCAGGTAGAACACACCAGGTTTCTGGTAGATATCTGCCTTGATCTGCTGTGCAGAGTCCAGCAGACATTTAAATTACAGCAATATATGAGAGGATTGCCAGGTTTCTCACTCCCATGATTAGTTAAGGAGACAAGGATGATCATACTCCCATCTTCTAGGATGTGGTGGATGAATCCAGGACAGGATGAACCTCTGCAATTCCTGTGCGAACCAGACAAGTTGGTCCCTTCTGCTACAGATGGAGAACCTGAGATACACTGGGTGTAGCTGCCCAGGGTCTGACTCAAATGCTGCTCCCCCTCCAGAAAAAGAATGAGGATGCAAGTGTTCACATGCTCCTTTTGGCTGTGCAGTGCCTTTGATCTGAAATCGCAGGAGCAGAGGCTGCAGAACAAGTCTGCAGTAATTTGAGCATGGCTGTGAGTTGGAGCCCAGCAGAGGAACCAGGTGTCAGACCATGGCACACTCTGTTGGGATACTGCTCCCCAGCTAGAGCAACCAAAGCACTCATTTTAAAGTGAAGATAAACTTCCTTGGCTCCCACAGTTGTAAAATCACTGCTCTGAATGTTAAGGAGAGGTTGCAAACAGTCTGGAGCACACTGAGTGCCCATCCTGCTCCTGCAGCACAAGGAGGGCAGGCTGGTGGCTGCCCAGGATAAAGCAGAGCATCTGGCTAGATGCAAGTACAGCTCTAGTCCAACCTGGTGCCTGGAGTTTGAGAGAAGGATGATGTGATGCACAGTTCCCATTCATCCACTGATGCTCCAGCTCTTACAGGAAATTACCAGGCTTTCCAAGGAGCCAAGACAAAGCTATACACAGGCCGAACTACTTTGGTCCCCTGGCCCTGCTGCTGAAGGTGGGTGTGAACAGACCTTATTGTCACACACCTGCTTCAGCTGTGGCTCATGGTAATGCCATGCAGGGGCTGATAACGTGCCCAGGGACCCAGAGCATCCTTGGGATGCAGCTGGGGGTCGCAGCCTGCACTCCCCAGATAGGCAGACTTGCTGCTGGCTCACAGCCACGGTGCTGCTCAAACAGCACCACACTCTTTCCCATTCCTGCTCATCCTGCTGAGCTGGGCTCTGCTCTGACTCATGCAGTATCAGCACAATTCCCAATCCATTCAGATCAGAGAGGCTTTGAGTGCTGCTGAACCAGAAAGGCCCCAGCTTGCTTTTCTGGTCTCAGACTGAATTACTCTTTTGGACTTTAGGAGAAATGCCTCTTTTTTCTTTTGCTTGTTAGCACAGGGAAGCTCATGAGGCACTGTGGTGTAGCATAGTTCAAAGCAGAGCTGAGCTTTAAGAGAACTGGGTGTTCATACACTGCCATGGCTGCATCATCCACATTATCATATAGCACCAAATCTTGACCACCTGACCTGACATCTCCAAAATACCTAAGAGCTCCTCTCCCTTTTTGTTCCTCTTGAGGCTATGGACAGTCAAATTGCCCTGATGATTTGGACAAGATGATGTTTCACAGATGCACAGAATTATAAAACTCTCATCAGAGTCTGGCACAATGTTGTATGGCAGAAAAATCACAATGCCCTTGTCTTGCTGGAGCCTGGGATTCCTACTGCCATTTATTCAAAGTCTTATTAAAGTCTTGTAAATACCAATAGCAAAACACATTTATATACAACCAGCAAGAAATGGATGAGCCTGCCAGCACTCTACAGTCTCTAGCTCTGGAAAACTTATCTCTGCCTTCAACATGATATGATCAGATTCGTTCATATTTGATAAGAACCTGAATTTGGCTGAGAACAGTTAATTATATTTGAAATTAATATTAATCACTGTAGGGGGCATCTCCCCTCCCTGTTTTTACCTCACAAAGAATAATAAGAAAAATGGCCTTAAACTGCAGTATCTACTCATTATTATGGTCAAAAGGACTGGAAGAGATAGAGAGGAAAAGGGATATGTGGGGTTGAACACCCTCATATGTGTCACTGTCTGGGAGCATTTCTGCTGGGGCTTGAAGGGCAGGAGATTTGTCTGTCTCTGGGTTTATCCCAGGCTTTGCACCCATGAGCCAAGCATGAACATTTTCCTTTGCACCTTCTCCCTCTCAGTGTAGCCTCCAGGAGCCTGGGCTGAGCATGAAGGATACATGGGGTCAGAGATGGCCCCTGGTCTGAGCAGCCAATCACCTTGAGAAGGAACTGGTCTCTCTTTTTGGTTTTGCAGGAGCCTCAGTGGCTGGCTTGGACCAGAAAGGCAGAGTTTTAGATGGTAATTGAGGTGAATCCCCATCAACACCCAGAGAACATGGGGTATCTTCAGGAGCTAACCAGATCCAGCTCAGTGAGTGAATCAGACAGTGACTCTCACTGACCATGTAGATTTGGGGCCTAAGAGTAGATGTTAAAGGGCATTAGAAATCTCCACCTGTAATATCCTCTGATCACCCTGACAGTGATTTTTTCTAACACTGAAAATCGAGTTCTGGTGCTGTAACAGGGGTTTTGATTTTGCTTTTGGACAGTTAGTGGGTACTGGTATGTGAAAGGTTATCCCCTGGGCTGAGAAAGGGGATTCCTTTTTGTGTTTGTGTTAGGAAGTGGGGTGGCCCCGGGGGAGCTGACCTTTCTGAGCACTGATGGGCAGCTGTGCTCATTTGATGGTGTTTCAAAAGAGTTTTACTTTGGGCTGGTTTGTCTGGTCCTGTGGACTGAATCCTGGTGTGTTTGTAGATGTGAAGCTCGTTTTTTAATTGGATTTTTCTCTGAAAGGGATTCAGTCCTAGCATCACCTCATGACGGAAAACAAAATGCATAAAGCAGAAGCAATCAGGGAATTTTCCACAAAGGCATGCTCTGATCTGAATTAAAATGCTAATAGAAATGCATTCAGGGAGTATCTTTTGCTGACCAACTTTGCAGGAGTATATTCCTTTTGTTTAGTGCTCTCTTCTTTCTTTCTCTCCCTGAATTCCCGGCTGTCAATTGACAGGAACTCCCTTTCAGCGTGGGTTTGGTCACTCGCTGACAGCGAACGCGCCCAGCAGAAAATGCTCCAACTGTTGGCGTTTCCCGAGCAGGGAAAACCTCCTGGGCTGAGGCTTGGAATGAGGATTACACCCTTTTAAGTCAGTCCCGGGGAATCCACGATCTTCCACGGTGACGAAGTTTTGCCGGTGCCTTCCTGGCAGGCAGGGAGAGCGGCGGAGCAGCAGCCCCGCGTTGGCACAAAAGGCAGGGCAAGGTCCCGCACCTTCCTCGCCAGCGCTGCCGGGTCCCCGCGGCGGGGCTGGGATCGCCCGTCCTGTGCTGAATGCATTACGTAAGGCAGGGATCGTTTGTCAGCCGCGATGGTACAAACATAGCTGCGGGCAGATTATGCACAGAGAGCGAGAGAGGAGGGAGAGGAAGGAAGGTCTCTCCAGGAACGGAGCTCCGCGCGGCTGAGGATTGCGAGCTGGCAGGTTGGCAGCTGGCTGAGCTCCCGTGAAGGGTGTCGCTGGAGGTCCCTGACATGCTCTTGTTCGTGTGGGATGCTTGAGACGGGCACGAGATACTAAGTTGGGGGACGAGGATTGGCATGAGGATCGGACCAAAATGGAAGGGCTTCTGTCTCCGATGAGAACGAAGGTAGGGGAAGATGTTAATGTCTTTTCAAGCTCAATTTACCCGGCGAAGGGAAGGGGAGTTGCGGGGCTAGCTCTGTGAATAGGAGGCTTGCCGGGCTTTTGTCTCTTTTCTTTTCCCTCTCTTTTTTCCCCCCTTTCTTCTTTTTCAAAACTAGAATGTAACTCGGCAGAGCAGCGAGAGCAGTTGCCTCCAAGAGGGGAGTAACGCATCACTCTTCCTCGACAGAGATGACCTTTGTAAATGAGTTTGCCTTTTGGAGTAGACAGCCATATTTTTGTTTGAATTTCCAGTTGGAGGCTCTCATTGTGTCTGTGTGTCTGTGCGTGCTCCCCGGGGAGCCCCGGGGACAGCGTACCTGCGGCTCGGGGACAGATGGGGACACCGGGCTGCCCCAGCGTGGCGTTATCAGCAGCGAGGGAGGCACGGGCAAGAAAAGTGGGTGATTTTGTGCCCAAATACCCTGCCAGGGCGAGAGACCTCTTGTTGTGGACCCAGACCAGAAAGCTGTAACAGAGAGTGAGTGTGCGGAGCTAAGAAATTGCTGCACTTGTCTGCTGCCTTCTCACGCTCCCAACTCTCTTTAAAGGTTTGACAGTAATCCTCATTATTAAAGAAACTTGCATTCCAGCAGGGGAAGGGAAGAGAAAAAAAAACCCATTATAGTTTAGTTTGTAAAATTTCTTCCTGTGCCATTATTTCTTTGTGGTCCTCAGGGATAGACTGAAACCTGATTGTATTTTGTTTAGTCACTGCCCCATCCCATGTGGTAACTGCCTTGGGTAAATCCTTCTGATTTCAGTCCATCATCACATTCAATCCAACCCTGTTGTATTGTATCTCAAGACTGGAAAAATTGGAATTCAGTGGCAATTCTTGCTGGCAACATAATGTCTTTGTATGTCTTAGATGCAAACAGTTTTGAAGGGGAAGTCAGACAAGAGTTGCTTTCTATAAATACCAGACTTGAAAAAATTCTGAGATATTGTCTGGTCCAGCTCCTGTGTTAAAGCAGCTCAGCTAGTCTGGTCTCCTCAATTACATCCCTGCCATCCACTACCCTAAATTAAAGGCTCTTCAGTGATTGAAAGTCTTTTTAATATTAAAACCAAGAAAAGTGATTTAAATAAAAATAATTTGCCAGAAAATGTCTGAACTGCAATTCTCCAGGGGAGTAATTTTTTTCCCACTTTAATCCAGGTTTTTTTGTCTTGCACAGTAAATTGATAATTTAGAAAAGGACCTGCCAACTTCATATAGCTCTCCATTACCAAGAACAATGCTATGGGCAGTTTTTAGAATGAAAGATTTATAAGGGATTATAGACCCAGCCATTCATATCTCTCATTACTGAGGAATACATACATGAATGTTATGCTTTGTAAGGCATTTCTCAGTATTATTTTTTAAAAATCAGAT
The DNA here is from genome assembly GCA_025920805.1 of Petroica traversi. NCBI lineage: Eukaryota > Metazoa > Chordata > Aves > Passeriformes > Petroicidae > Petroica > Petroica traversi. Next base: position 9,065,530 of record JAHLSL010000061.1, read on the forward strand.
AATAGAGGAAACCCCCAGCAGCTGCCCAATATCTCCATCTCATTTCCATTATTAGAAAATGCAACTTTCATCACTTTAGCTGATATGTCCATTCTGCTCCTCTAACCAGGCTTGAAACCACTGCTGGAGGCAGTCTCTCCCAGGACTGCTGTGCTCTCAGGCTGATGCGTGGATTACAGTCAGACGTGTGTACTATGAGCACCTGCAGTGTGTGTGAAGCTATAAAAATGATAGAGTAGAGTTAGGGAAGTGATCCAGGACTGAGTATTCTGTTTGTTCATCCAACCTGCTTCGTAGCTAAACGTAAATTCTAATAACGCCATCCATAAAGTGTAATCTCAATTGCCACTATCAGGTTATTTATTGATCCTATAGAATAATATGCTTGAGAATATAGACATGTTCCTTTGGATCACAATCTGCCTTAATATGAGAGAAAGGAAGAGATTCTGACCTCCTTTGTATATGGGAAAAGCTTCTCAAGCCAAAGAAATATGATTTTAAATCAGCTATTGCAATGATGTAAGATCAATGGGATTCTCTGGAAGATCCAGATCCTGACATTGGTATTACATTGCTGTTAATCTGGAGTAGCTCCATGGCAGCTGATGGAGATATTCAAATAGAATCTGTGAAATAAAGGTCAGGATTTGGCCCTAACATCTTTACCTTTCAGGGAAATAACAATGCATAGATCACATGAATAGATTTGAAAACTGATCTAATTTCCGAGATGCTTTATGGCTGGCAGTGGCTCCCTGCTCCCGGCAGGAAAATCAGGTATAAAATCTACTAACTCCCCCAATTTAACCTTAATATGTGATGACTACACAAAAAAACTTGACAACAGTGAGGCTGCTGATGTGCCAAGACCCCTGCCTGTCACACTCCCTAATACTGCCTCATTTTCCCCCTCTATTCCCCCGTCTGTCTGATCCCATCTGTTGTCACTTGTTTTACACTAAGGCTGAAACTGTTGGAGCTGGTTAGAAGTAGTTTTGTCCTTTGGTTTGTACAGTGACATGAAGGACAGTGGGCCACTGGTCATTTCTGGCAGAGCCACCTGGAAAGAGCCTGGAGCATCCTGGAGCTCCAAGACTTGAATTTGTGTGAAAGCATCTCCCTGTCACAGTGAAATGCAAATAAAGACACTGTTTTATCCTTAGAGTCCCAAGCAGCTCTGTTCAACCCACTCAAATCTAGACAAAAAACTAAAACCAAACAATTTCCTTTGTTTCCATGGGTAAGTAGGAGCAAGAGCTGACTCTCCAGGCACTTCTCACAGTCTGTCACCAGCGGGTGAGAACAGCCTACATCTGCCTCTCACAGCCAAATGCAAGGGTCCCTGGGATTAAAATGAGGTCTAAATCCCTGCAGGTGGGCTTGGATGAATCTCATGGTGGCAACTGAGAATAAGATTGCTGTCATCTCTTTGGTCCCTATTGTTCACAGAAGTTGTCACTCCACATCAGAGATGACAGAGGGACAGGTGGGCACATCTTGACTAAAAAAGTCCAGTTTGTTGTGCAGGAGGGCTGGAGCTGGGACACTGGACAGAGACATGGACACAACGTCCTCGCTTCTCCAACCAGTTCCATAGCAGGGCTTGCCAGCAGAGGGCTGGGAATATACAACCAAGAGCATATTTCATAAAGCTTGTTTCTCATTCCACAAGGTAATAACACATTTGGTGCTGGGTATTCATACAGTGGGTACTTTAGAAAGTTTTAAAAATATTTGATAAATAGGGTTTTAAACTAAAAGCACATCCCACCATGTAATGGACTCCACAGCAGCAAGCCATGGATGATTAAAACATTTCTGCTTTTGTATAACCAGGGTGTACAGATGCAGGAATTCAAGGGAAAGGGAAAGCATAGATGGTAAAATGGGCTGGTATATAAAAATTGAAACAGACAAGTAGGGAGCCCTGAAAAGGAAAGTTACTGCATTTTTTTATTGATTAAATTTCACTTGATTAGAAGTAATGGTGGGATGTAAATATTTGATAGGTTAATGGAGATACTTGTAAATATTACCAGAACCAGTTAAATTCTGTAGCCTAGGATGTTTGAGCCTCCATTTTCAGAGCAAATGAATGTACACAATAGCAGTGTCCCCATACCACCTTAAGAGACTGTGAAGTTGATTGAGTACCATGAAGTGAAAAGAATGAAGAAATGCATAAATATTGCACTCCTTTTGTTAGCCTCCATTTTAATTTGTTTTATAATCCTCAACACATGCACAATTTCCCTTAACCCTCAGTGCATCGCCTTCAGCAAATTACACTGGCATAAGAATTTCAGTAATTTCAGTTTCTCTGCTGCTGACACTTGCCAGTGCATGCTACTGAATTTGCAATGAGCACCTGGCCCGAACCACGCAGAACTGGCTACTGCTCTGTTTTCCTTTCAGAAGCTTGTGTTTGGTGCTTTTTTGTTTATCAAAGCATTGCTTCTCTTTCAGAGTGGCTGAAAGAACTTTTTCAATGAACTTTTCGTCTGTTCAGAAACACATGCAGAGGGTAAATGGAGATTAATTACCGTCGAATTTACTAAGCTTTGCATCCAAAGATAATGAATTTGAGTTTTCCTGTGTACAGCAAATTCAGCAAGGGAACTCAGTAAATAAAGTGTGTAGTATTTAGATAGTGCTTTTTAAGCATTAATGGAGCTGTTCTCGTTTATTGAATCTTATTAACTTTATCTGTTTATTGTAGATTTTGGGGATTAGCAAACTCCCATGGTGTTACTGTTGTTTTGTTAAACCCTGTTGGCTCTGCTTTCAAAGCCACTTGGTTTTTGACCGCTGGATCTCTCGCAATGAATGGTTAAGTTGTCCTTGTGCCTTACTTAGAGAAGTTCACAGTGGCTCAAAGCAGAAAAACTTTGGGAAGTACACTATACCCTGAGAATCCTAAGTAGCAAAGTCTGTGACAGCTGGCCTTTGAGATAATCAGGGAAGGAAATCAGGAGGGGAAATCACCCCTGGGAAAGCAAAGTCTGGAGTCTGGGTTACACCTGTAGTGCTGTAGTCTCACCCTTCTTGGATGGCACTGAAAAGAAGTTTGTAGAAGCAGGTTTTTTTGTGTATCTGCAAGCAGCAAAACATTTGAGCAGATTCTAAATTTTAATCTCACAAGCTGTCCTGCAGAAATTCAAATTAGGGTCCTTCACTGTCTGGACAGTAATGCATATTAACAGCACTCTTGTAGAAGCCAAGAGGGAAAATAATTCCTTTGCCCATGTTGTAAAACCAGTCCTGGTGTTTTTAAGAACACCAAAAGACCAGAAGACAAAAGTTGTCCCCATCCCTCCAAAAGCTGTCATGTTGTTCCTATAGATTTTAAGATCCCTGTTTCAATACAACTGTGTTTTTCACTCCCATTTTGAGTATCCCATCAAGATAGACACACACCACTGCTAATGACACTTACAGAGTGAGATTTCCAAAGCTATTTATTTCTGGGGTTTCTGGTCTCCCAGATGGAGTGACCTCACATGGGCAGTGAGCACACAAACACAAACACAAACACAAACACAACATTTCAGGTTCCTGTGCAACGACCCACGAGCTGAGGCAGACTCACAGAGCTCCCAGCATGGACTGGGAAGTGCTGGTGCTCCCTCAGCAGCCCTTCCACAGGGCCCCTGCACAGGCTGTCGAGCAGCTGAAGGGGTACCTCCTTCCCTGTCTTATTATCAGTTTGACACAGAGGTTAATGAGGCCATATGTAATTCTCTGGGCTTGTAAATGGTCAAAAAGAAAGGCAATTCAAGAAATAAGGAAGTCCTATGTCTGCTACTGTTAATCATAATTTTATAAATACCTGGGAGAGAGGATATAAGGGCATAACTCAGAGCAGAGTTTGGCTTTGGAACAACTGTACCATATCATTATGCCTCCAGAAAAGCAGACCCATTTATGTTCTGTAACATTTCCTAAACCCATTCAGATTTAAAGACAATATATCACTGAACATAAAACCAAAAGGTTATTTTTGCTCCCCGGCTGTGCCTTGCAGCAGAGCAGGGAGCTCAATGCCTGACTGGTCAGTCACAGCAGGGGCGGGGTATTTACTGTCCAGGAAAAGGAAACTCAGTGTGTCCTGGGCAGGAGCCAGACACTGCGCTGTTAATGGGAATTGATTGCAGAGCACTGGGAGATCAGAATCCAGCACAGGGACTGCTATGCTTAGTGCTGGATCATGAGAACACAATCGCTGCCCAATATCTTGCTCAGCCTGCAAAAACCCAGGCTGCAGCAGAGGTGCCCAGGAAGGTTTTACATTCCCCAAACCTTCATGTGGCTGAGGTTGCCTGAAAGTGCCCAAGGATCTACTCTTGGCTTCCATGAGACCTCACAGAAAAGCACACTGGGGGCTATGTAAAGACCACAGAGGTACCATAATGAAATGAATAATAGCAATCATAGCAATAACAACATAATAATAATTAATGATAATGTTTAAAATGCAGACTGGAGGGAAGAAAGCTGCTGATGATGGCAGTAGAGCATTAAGCTTGCTAGTGTGTGGGTCACAGGCATTTTTAGGAAGTGCAGAGAAAATACACTGGTGAGCACTCATTTTCCCAGTCATTTCATTAAGTATTTTACTTAATGGCAGCTGTTGGCGAGGAAATTGGCCAGCCTTTTTTAAAGCAGAACTCAGACAGAGACACCCACTCTTTAGCTCTGAATCACATTGCATTCCCTGGGGAAGGTCACAAAGTCTTAACCGCTGCAAAAATGGGAAAGCTGAAAAAATGAGAAAGCTATGAGTGAGATAATTATGAAGCAAGAAATTATGGTTTCCCCAAAATACCAGCCTGGTAGCTGGTTATGGAGCGAAACAGCTCTCCTGCAGGTCTGCCTGATATATTAGGTCATTCTTGGGGCAGTTGTTGGTAAGGACTGCATGTGTTTAATGTTTGGGACTATATGGAAGGAAATAAAGCACTTGCACTATGCATATTTAATGTAAAAAATATCTGCTCCATAACCAGTGCATACCAGTGTAGCTCTAAGAACACCAGCACAGAGTTTAGCAATAGTCAGCTATTTCTTATAGTATTTTACTGGATTTAAATGAATGCAAAATATGTGTGCAGCTGGGCATGTGGGCTTTCTTCCTGAGAGCACACACCTAATGTACCTTAACTTTCCCTGCGTGCATCCTTTATCTACATTGCTATATAAACCCCACCAAATCTATGAGACCAAAACTCTGATCTCATTTGGGATTCAATCAGCAAGGCAAAAATCCCAGACCCTTCAGGTAGCTCCAGTTCAGAGGAGATTAGAGGACAGATGCAGGTATCTTTTTGATGGGATTTATAAACATATTACAATGTCAATAAACATACAAAGTCCTGTATCTGTGACCACAGCAGACATCAAACAAATGAGAGAGCAGTTTTCCTGTTCAGGGTGGCTTCTTTCATGCAACATTCATCCACACCTGTTTTTCCTTGGTTTCTTGATCCTTGGCTTGGTTATCCTATGAGGGAGGGATTTCCCCCTCCCTCAAACAGTGCTAGGGTATCACAACAGATGGCAGACCAGCTATGGGATTCAATCCTTTCTTCTCTTCAAGCTCCAAGTCCCCATTTTGGTGATTTGTTTGGCTTTTTTTAGGGAAAGCCCTTGTTCCGTCTGTGCAGGAGCTCAGCAGTTACGGCAGTGCTGTTTTGCAGCTTCCCAGCACCCAACCTCTCCCAATGTTCAGAACAGGAAAATCTCCCCAAATGCAGCTGTCCTGAGGTAGAGCCATTGACTTGGATCCTGCACAACAGGCTGAACAGCTATTTAAGGCTGATTTAGTAGTAAATGCAGTATAATTATCAGCAGTAAAAATGCATCACTCTTTTTTTTTTTTTTACCAAATCTTGTTCATGGCTCTCCTATGCAACAAACACCAGAGGAAAGTGGTGGCTTTCATTACATGACCCGGGGGTCCCTGGGCCGCAGCACTGATGAGGCACAGCCCAAAGCAGCAGCCAAACCCATTCCAGTCCCTCTGAAAACAACAGATATCATCACTCCTCTGCTCTTGGAAGCACAAACACTTGCAAAGCTTGGCTGTGCTGAAGGAACATTAAAGGTAGAAGCCACCTCCTGGGTAGACAGCACTCAAACTACTCAGGGCTTTGAAGACAGGAGGTCAAAAACAATATATCAAGTCAGTTATCAGCCAGTCCTGTTTTCCCTTCCTCCCCTCCCTCTGGCTCAGAGCTGCAGGAGCTCAGGACCTTTGATGTAAACCTGTCAGACACTTTGGTCTCTTCTCAGCTCTGCCCTGCTCTATTCTTCCACATACACATTATGTGAGATTTTAATTATAGGCATGATCATATTGGTAAGAAAGCCCTTCCTTAATTACACGCTCAATTAATTCTAGTAGCTTAGGAGTTGAAACACAAAGTTAGGTGAAATCATTACTGCTTCATCTAAAGTTGAATCTCTCCATGGCCGGGTTCCGAAGTGGAAGTAATTTTTCTTTAGAAAAATGTATTTCATTTAGAAGAGATTAAATTGTTTTGGATAGAGGGAGTTAGAGTATTATCTGGTGCCACTGATATTCTTTTCCAGAAAGACTAATTACTTTTAAGACTAATCTTTTCAGCAAATATTCCATGATCACGCAAAAGAATTATATGGCACAAATACTACAATATTTAGCCCCAGTAGGGCTGACACAGCCCCTCTCCTAATGTATTGCGATCTTTAGAGAGAGATCAGGTGAGATGACGCAATGTGTCTTCATAACATCAGATACTTCTCCATGGCACCAGGGCCTCAATGCTCACACCCTCACATGAATTTGGGCAGCACTTCTCCTGGTACTGATGGCACCCATATAGGGATGTCTGAGAAAGATCCAGAACCAGCTTATCTGAGCCTTAAGCCGGGATCTGTCCTTGGTTAGACACTGGGAATGTGTGGCCAGGAAGCCTGAGTTGGATCCCTACTGACACCTGCAGCAGTATGGAAAATAGGGCCTCAAGTGGAGGGGAAACACAATCTGAGCGGGAATAGACAGTCTGGGAGGAGGGGAGAATGTGGACAGAGGATTAGTACTGGAGAAAGGAGTTTGAGAAGAGCAGTCAGGAATAAACAGGTAAATTCTGGAGTCAGGGGTAGAGGGGCAGAGGTGAGATGGAGGATTTGTGCCCATGGCATGGAAACCCCCTTCAGCCCAGACCCCGTGTCCCAGCTGGGTGCGGGTGGAAAGATGCACATGAGTGAAGCTGCTTTTTAAAGAGGGAACACCATCAAGATGCAAAGTTGAGAAACACAGGAGCAAGGAACATCCCTTGCAGCCCTGTCCCATCTAACAATGGAGTCCCACAAATGTTTTTTCCATGGGTTTCCTCTTGTCTCCTGCATAAGATGGACAGTGCTCAGACAATGAGCAGCTATTCCTTATTTTGTATTCTCCACATTTCCTAATGAATAACCCTAGGTCTTATTTACTGAATACTGTCCTGAAAGCAGAATTATTCATTTTCTTGTGTATTTTTTTCTGAAACATTAATTACAACAGTACCCAAGTTCATCAAAACCTATAATCATATTCTGGTGTGTCTCTATTTAACTGATGTAGAATTGAGCCATGAAGGAATCCTTAAGGGTCTCCTTCAGTTTTGGGCCATTTCTGACTTTTCTGTATCCTCAACATCATACAGCACCTTCTGTTTTCATTGTTTCCCTCACCATCTGTTTCTGGTAGAGTCCAAGCTTTCTTCAAGTCACGTGCCAGGGGTATCTCCCAGAAACCCAAAAAGAAATCTTAGATGTCAGAGATCATTAATAAAAGTTTGGGATATGTGAGTCACTCATCACCAAACATCTTCACCTGAAGACTCCTTCACCTTCTGCAGCACTCCCCAACTTCATTCCTCATGCACCTTCTGTCTACCACAAATGCCAAGGAACCCCTTAGAAAGCAGACACCTTCCCTGATTCATCCTTAGGGCAGCTCCACGCCACTCAAGGAAGAAGGAAAATATGGGTACAGAGGTTTGGGTGAGGGAGCATATAATCATGCAGTTAAAATTTGCATCATGAAACATCCACTCATGCCTGGCCTTTCCTAACTTTTCACCCTGATATCCACCCAACACAGTGTATAATATCAGCAAGCATATGACTGCTGTCACCTGGCTGTTTTTTACTTAAGCTAATGTTATTCATTCCCTTTAAGAATTCCAGATAAAATGACTGCAGTTAATCATTTCTCCTTGCACCTTTTTGGGGTAACCCAGGCTGACAAAACAGACAGACGTGGGAGTAGTTGTGAGCTGACAGAATGGAAATGCCAGGCAGCTTCTGAAAGCACAAATGAAAACACAGCACTGGGGAAAACCGTGCGCTGAGGGTGGGGAGGGAATTTGTGTCCTCCAATTTGCATCTCTCTCTGTGCCATCTTGGCCTGGAATAAATGTCTTTGTCCACATGAGAGCTGAATCTGGTTACTTTCCCCCGTCTGACAGAGCAGTAAAGAAAGCTTTATAAAATGGGTGTGACTTTTACAATGTGTTGCAACTCATCTTTAGAAATATGTGTCTGCATATGCCAGTAGTTACCCTATTTTAAATCACTCTTGGGCATTTAGTGTTGATCTTTGCATTCTTGTTGAGTGTAAATTTTCCAGTTAGTAAATACCACATTATTATTAAAGTAGACTGTCAGGTAGATTGAGAAGAAAAAAATTAACAAAACTATTTTTTTGGCATTTCTTTAATATCCAACCAGTTCTTTACAAGTTTTAAGTAAGTTTTTTCCATTTTTGGCTTAGACCACAGTTTTGTCACATATGTCTGGGTCTGAGGAGTTTTTAAAACATCCTTTTAAATGGGTGATAACAGTGTTCTGATGCCTCAGCAAGTGCAAGGGGAAATATCAGCCAAATGTTTCAAACCTCTCCAACAGACCTAAAAAACCTCTTTTGCCAAGCGAGCGGGCTTTTCTCCCGGGTAGGGGAAGAGGAAAAGGGAAAGGTGGCAGAACAAGCAGGTAAATTAAATCACAGAGCATAGGGTCAAAGTCTCTCCTGGCAAAACTCCTGAAACTCAGTAGAGTTAAACTCTGGTTTCTCATACACTCAGCTCAGTCCCAGGCTTATTGGTGGGAATGACTCACATTAATATGGAAACATCACAGATGCACAGAAAGATGGCAAAGTTGTTTAGGAGACTATAAAATACTGGAAATGAAGAAAAACCCCAAAAAACTCAAGAAAAGATAATACTTTTCAATCTGGACAGAAAAAGAGATAGTGTTTCTTTTTCTTTTCTCTTTTTCTTTTCTTTATTTTTTTTTTTCCCCTTTGGAAAGTATGCACACCATTAAATCAGCTTAAATCATTAATCTTCCCTGGGAGATATCACCCAGAGTACAAACAGGGAGATGAAATAAAGCTACACTGCCTATTACTATCTTGTAAAGGAATTAGTGTCAGTGGAGAAAAGACCAGACCCAAAGGGAATGAAATGCAGGGCAGAGAGTCAGTGATGCAAACTTGTGTTATACCACCACCCTTAAGGGAACTGTTCCTTGAAGGAACTGTTCCAGTTTGTACTCAGCCAGGAATGTGGCCACTCCTTTGTCTGTGTGATGCTCCAGAAGGAGCAGAATAAGGAATTTTTTAAAAACTTCAATTTCCAGCAAATAGCTGGTAAATTCAACAAACAAAACCAAACTAAACTGAATCTCAGAACCGAGGAGAGATTAATGCCAATTCACAAAATGAAAACCACAGAAATATTTCCAAAACCTAAAAAAGTGGTTAAAGACTCTCAGAAGCAAAAATTATTGCTGAGCATTTACATTAATTTGACAGAGTTTATCTACTCTTCTGCTCCATAAAACCTAAGTGCAATACTTGACCTGCAGCCCCCTGCGAGGTCTGGTGTGTGTCTCTTCCCAGCCCTGACGATGCTCAGAGATGTGCTCTGGAATGTGGAATGAAGGATAAGTTGGGGTCTGCGGGCTGAAGGGAAATCATTATTACACAGTAATCAATGCTGTGCATCTTGCATGGTTTCTTGGCTTCTCTGGCAAGAAACCATAGCTGTCAGAGGTTGGAATTTGTTTTTGTTCTGATTTGAATAAGGTCATAGTTTGTTTGTGGGGTTTTGATTTGAATCGATTCTCGTCCTTTTACGATGATGGCAACACTCCTAAATTAGCCAGCAGTGCTGAAGCCTCACTATACACATTTTAGCACTGGGGGATAAAAGCACTAATGGTGGGAGAGAATGTAATTCTTCCAAAATCTGTGCCGCTGAAAGAGCAGTATTCTTAATTCATTTATTCTATATATTTTGTGGCTTTATAAATGTCGTAGTGAGGCAAGGAGGAGTGGTACCAAGTGCTTTCCTCCCTGTAATATGTTGATAAAGAGGTTAGACACAGTCCTGCCCATGCCAGACTTGCAAAGGCAAAGACTTTCACCATTCCCAGGTGGTCCTGGAGATGGACCGTCTGGACACAGCTTGGGATGAACCATGAAGCCAAGATCCTCCTGCCAGAGAGTAATGGGACTCACTGAGTCTCTAAGAGCAACACAGGGTGGAAATTTGGCTTGAAATTTTCCTGTCAAAGGTTTTCCAGTTTGCTTGCTTCCAAGATGTCTTGGTTAAAGCACGTCAGCCTCAGACTTTCTCCCACCCTGAGTCAAGGCTGCAGCAGTATCCCAAGGCACTCAGCTGATGGGTTCCCAGGGCCAAGGGCTCTGTGATAGCCTAAAGAAACTCATCCACAGGGCCCCTGAACCCCAGAAGTTCTCTGGTGGAAAGGACTTGTCATGGCAAGATCTTGGCTCTGGTCCTTTGGAAATTTTGAGTCCTTTGGTTTGATACCAAGGCCCTGAAGAGCACTGTCATCCTTGCTGTTCAGGGTCTCGGTTCCTTTTATGGAGGGATGAAGATCTTGATACCCTTTTTGTTGTCAGGGCTTCATAGCTGATGGGCTTTTTGCTGGGACTAGGGGTTAAAAACACCCTAAAGAATGTGTGTAACCCCTGTTGTACAGGTCCCAGAGACAACAAGTCAGAATTTAAATCAGCATTTTCCAGTCCAGCACCATCAGTTCCCCATGCTGCCTCATCACCTCCTTCTTCCCACAAACAGGGACTTTCCAAGTTTTCCACTGTGGCCTCAGAAACCCCTTTTTGTTGGCTTCCTGCCCAGCTCTGAATTGTCCTCATATATTCATACAAATGCTGTTGAAATAGCACACTCCCTTGGATAACACCCCATAAACTTCTGCTGCCTTCTCCCACCACCCTCACTGCCAGACAAGGAATGTCAGTGCCTCGAGGGCATCCCCTTAATTGTGTGGCTCCCATCCAATGGCAGCAAATGTACAAATGAGCTGTGACTGCTGGGGCTGCCCGGGAAGGCCTGCGCTGCTCCTCTTGTACATTCAGAAGGTAATTCTACGAAGGAGTCAGACATGGTTTGGTATTAATCCTCCAACACAAGACATGAGAATTTTTTGGCTTGACTCTAAAAGAACCTGTGGTAATAAAGGGGTCCTCCAGCCAGATGATTATGAGAGATTAATTAATACCAGGCACAGTGTGAGTTTATTCCATACCTTATGTGGAAAGGAAGAAGAAAGTGGAGGGATATTTTGATGAATGAGCAAACCTCAATGAGGAAAGACGTGAAGTATTGAATTACGTCTGTACTATCCTAAATGTGATTGTTTTTAGTCTCTCAAGGCCATGGATGCTTTCTAAGTGAATTGAAAAACAATGAAGGGAATAAAAAAAAAAAAGCAATGTCTGTCAATCTGAAGTGATGCCACTGTTGTGGTTTCTGCTTTGGCAGACAGAATTCTCATCTTTAATGAGTTTGTGGTGTCCTCAGAGCAAGCAATCTCCTCCATCCAGAACTCACAGAACACCAGCCCTCACCTTATCCCAATGGCAAATGAAAGCTGATCAAGTCCTAAAGGCTGCTTCTTACGCCCAAAAATTGGCATCCTAACCTGGCTAGGAGGTTTTTTTCTGGGGATTTGTTTAAGGGAATGGGCTGGGCAAGCAATGAGCACTGGTGCATGCACTCTTGCTATGTGCTGACCATCCTCCAAACTCTGCTCCAGTCCAATCCAGCTCTTGTTACTGGTGGTGTCATTGGTAGCAGCCATTTGCCCACTGGGACAAAATCTTGGGTCTCTCCTATGCTTTATGCAGCTCAGCAGAGCTTTGGTAAAAGGGTTTGGAGGCTGGTTAGGAGCTGTATTCACCTGTCATAAGGCAGCTACAAACTCAAACTGTGCAATCATTGATGTGGTGACTAGCAAAGTGCTCAGGAGGGGAAAACAAGGAAGCTGCCAGGCAACCGCATGAAAATAGAGCCAGATGAAAAGTGAGCCCCGAAAGATTGATGCTCAGAGATGGAAAGGGTGGGTGTGGGCTTCTGAGGATTGCTGGATGCAGAAATGCTTGTAGTTGAACCTTGTCTGACATGCTTGTTTCTTCCTTGGCCTTAGGGAAATTACTTAACCTATGTTTTTCTCTCCCCCAGTTTTCTATACTGAAGTTGTAATACCTGCCCACCTACACACCTTTCAAAAGAATATTCTGAAGCTCTGTCTGTTTGTAAACTGCTCAGAAAACAGCATATGCCAAACTCACTCAGTACATAGCACAATTTATTTAAAAATTAGGCCTGAAAGGCTCTCAGGCTTGGACACAAAACAGGTACATTTGCACTGTTCACTGTAGGAATATGTCCAAACTATTCTCAATATTTCAAAGAGGAGATTTGATTCCTGGATAACCAGCTCCTCTCCCAGTGCTCATCTAGTCTTACCCTTAAAGAGGTTTTCCTAAGCCCACTTCATTTTTCCCTGCAGAGTAAGCCAGATTGTTCTTCTCTTGTAATTAATCCCTGCCTTATCTTACACCTTTTCATGACAATCTGCTTCACAACCCCTCAGGCTTCTCTTTACTGGACCACAGAATCCTACATCACTTAACCTTTCTTCACTGGTCTTGGTCTTGTTTTTTAAACCATAATCATTCCCATTGTCCTCTTCCAGAAATTGTCCAATACTTTATTAGAAGGTGGTGTGCAAATGTGGACACAATCTCCATGTGTCCTACAACCTGAATATATATTTTATATATATAAATATATATATATATATTTGTAACATAGCATTTTGCTCTTGATTTATGTGTACTTTGGGATTCAAAACACTATTTTCGAAATTATCTTTTACATGTCATGATGATTTACCCAGCTGGTAAGCTACTGCCTGTTTTTCTTGTAAAACCTCTCGCATTCTTTCTAATTTGTCAGCCTCTGATAATTTTCTCTCTGCACATACCAAAATGCCAATTTTTATTGGCAAAGTGTTGTAAAATTTAAGATAAAATTATATTATTACTACAGGTTTACTTTTAACCTCCTATAAAAATTAATGTAAAATAAAATAAAAGCCCCAACATAAAATGCTTTAAAAGCCCATGAGCAGGATATTCATCTCTGTTAGATTTTAAAGGGTTTAGAGAGACTATAATCCCAGTGAATTTAGGGTTGAATCTTTATCATGTGTAAAGATATTTGCTTTGACTTAATGTGTAGCAATAAGATTCACAGCAAGTGAGGAGCCCACCTTTAACCTCCCCTGCAAGCCATAAAACTGAGACACTGCTCACTTTGGACCAGATCTTCTTACCCCAAGAACCTCATGTGTGCAAGGAGTGAGCAGCACAAGGGGTGGGAGGAGATGACCTCTCTGCATTTCTGAAGTGTGACCTGGATTTCTCTTTTCTGGGACAAGTAATAAAACCTTGGCTCACAAATGCAGCTAAAACTCACTCTGCTTCAAGCATGAAACAGTGGAGGTACCTGCCAAGTCCTCAGTGTTGTAAGTAGTTTCATAAGGTGATGATATTTTAGTCCTGGCTGTCAGATCCAGGTCAAGTTTGTAGCCAAAGACTACAATCCCAAATCCCACACCAAGCTTTGCAGCAGATCTTCCCATTATGCTTCCAGTGACTCCATCATACCCAACAATAGCAGGAGCCAACATTTGGTCTTTGATGCAAGCCCAAAATCCTGCTTGGCTTGTGGTCAGACACTGCATGCTGGGACATATAGTCCTTGCTGGATAATTAAGGGAAAAGATGGACACAATTTGGTAAATAACCCATAAATAAAGCCAAATGCAGTAGCTCTTGGCAGCAAGCTGGTGAAACACTTAGCTGAGGGAAATTTGGCCCTCCCTATTGCTCCATGTGAAGTTACCAAGTACATTGTATATTGATTATTTTCTAATCAGGAAATGATTACAAGTTTATTCCTGCATAAACTTTTCAGGCATGCAGATGCTTAAAACAGGCTGCATTGCTACCAATTGTATTTTTAATTGCTGTGTTTAGAGAGTCTCATTGATCTAATCAGAGCTAAATAAGCCCCATGGTACTTCCCCTAGTAAAGTTTACTGAGGATGTGTTTCTTTCATTTGCTGTAAATGAAGCCTTCTACTTTGCTGTGCCTGGTCAAATGCAATGCCAGCAAGCGGAGGGTGACGCCCCATCCTTTAATAAATTTGTTTTTCCTGCAGTTCAGAATTCCTGTCACCCAGGCAGCAGGAAAGCAGCTGGGTGACATTATCAGTAATTGCTTAATATTGTCATTGCATTTGCTTACAAGGAAAAAAAGCCACAGACTATCAATCAGCCAACAGAATATTCATAGTCTATGATAACACTAAGTGCTTTTTGAATGTCATGGCAACAGTCACACAAGCAACGTGATCTTGTACTTGATTACTTCCTGCTGTATTCCTGATAATGTCCATAAAACTCCATTAATTTTGCTCTCTTGTTTTTTGGGGTTTTTTTAAATATATTTTGATTTGTGTTTGGCAAGTGTGCAAAACAGATAGTACCTTTTCCCAGAGCCTCCCAGGGAGCAGAGCCTCTCGAGGTATTTGCAGCTTTTCTGTAGCCTAAATGTGTCCTATATTGGACCCAGCATTCCCGAGTGCATTTTAGGAATTATGTCTGGATTATTGCAGCAGGTAATCTCTGAAATCAGATTTGAGGCTGACTTCTGTGAAAAAGATTTAGGATAATCTCATTAAATAATTTGTCGGGTGGGCCTTTCAGACACAGGAAAATAAATTGATTTGTCTAAGACACATCTGCACCTGACTCATTCTCTGTCCTGTGGCCTTTGTTTCTCAATTGCTTTATCTCATTCAAATTTGTGAGTTCATGGATTTCAAGGGCCAGAAAACATTAGTAGTCTTCCGCATCAGAAAATTATCCAGTAATTTCATCCAAACTTTTGAAAAACAAGAGGCATATAGTTTTTGAAAGAGTTGCTTGGAAATCTGCTGCTGATCAATATCCATTATATACCCTTAGTAGGTTGTCGTAGATATTAGCATACATTCTTCTTAACAACATAAAAAATAACCAGCAAAACAAAATAAGGAAAAAGGTGGCATCCTTATTTGCAGTCGGAATTTGCTCAGCCTCAGCTGTTGTCCCTGAGAGACCATTATGAACTTTACTTCAGCTTGAAGAACTGAGTCCTGTACAAAATCTCCTCATGCAAATGCTAATTGGATGAAATTGAGTTCTTGCTTAACCTTTCCAAGGATAAACTGCTTTGGATAAATTGGTTTAACAAAAGTGAAAGGTTCTGTTGGGCACTGGTGTCAGAACTCATGTTAGGCACCTAGAATATTGTTCGGCCTTCACTGGGACCTCCACTTCCCTTCTCCTAAGGACCATTTCTAGTTCCATAAGGTCCTGATCTTCAGGGTCCCAAATGAGTGTGCCCTGACAATAAAGTACAAAGGGGTGAAGGGACCACCACTTGTAAGAATTTCTGTACAGCTCTTGAACAAATAGTCCAATTCCACCATCATCCACCACAAATTGTCCCTGACTTCTAGATGTATTTTTTTTTAAATTTACTACATTGATAATTATGTTGTAATACCTTGGCTATTTTACTTCTCTCTCTAAAAATACAAAACAAAACAAAACAAAACAAACAAACAAGACACACACAAAACAAAATAACCCAAACAACAGAAGACACAAGAAATGCAATGTTTGACCAGAAATATAAGGGAAATAAGTAGCTTGGTCTCTTCTGAAAAAACAGACTCTAACTTCAATTTTACTTTTTCTATTAAATTCACTTTTCTCATCCTCAGGGCCTTGAGTTTCTTGATTTTCACAGTGGAAATAATGATGACGTTGAGGGCATTTGTCCATGGCAGGTGTGACCACCTCTGGGGCAAATGACCAATCTCATGATGGTGCCCAAGGACTCAGCTGCTCCTCTGCCAACAGCTTATTTGGTTGTATTATTTATAAAGTGCATTGATAGGCTCGTTTACTAGGAGCTAAGTAATGGCAAGGCCTTTGAGGGCTGGATGCTTGTCAGACACTACTACATGAAGTCTACAAGTGAAAATCAAACCTCCTGGCTTCAAAGAGGTTTGGTTGGTGTAAATTAACCTGTATTTTAGAAGTTCTGGAGCAGATGTCATACTTTGCCCTGGAGATCTCATTACTGCTCAAATTTATGCACAGATTTTGCCACATTAATAAAGCAGCGTGGCCCCCTCCCCCAGAAAGCAGGATTAGTGGCTTGTGTCTGTAGTTATTTTTGTCAAAAACCTTTTGAAAGTCTGTGTGAGAAGAGGAGGAGGGAAAGTTCAGGAAAAGCCAGTATCTGTCTTTATTAATTACAGGATGATTAATTATTTAATCTGCCCAGATATCTGTATGCACAACTTAGCTGATTCTCATTTATCAGTGTTTCAGGACCATTAATCAAGGGAAGTTTTAAATGTGAGGGAAGACAGGTTGATTTAAGGTGTTGTGTGGTTATGATCCCTCCAGAGCACCCACTGCCTGGCCCTGGCACTGGGGCCATAGATCATGGCAAGGGATGATCCTGCCTCCTGCTGAGGAGGGCTGGCATTTGGGCCACTCCATGATTTGCTTTGGGCTCCTCCAGGGCTACTTGTCCAAATTTCTTCATGTAGTTTGGACAAGTGAGAGCGCAAGCTAAATGGCAAGGGAGTGTCTGAAAGCAGAGCAGAGCAGCTGAAGAGAAGTTGTCCCACTTCAACTGAGACTGTCGTGGTTCCTCTTCTGGGACCATCTTCAGGGAAGGTGTTCATTTCTCAGGAGTGCTGGATGGTGCCTTAGCTCCACCACAGAGTGTTACCTCAGAAGTGCATGCAAGTGTTCAACATGCACGGTCACTGACAAGGTACCAGGTAGTTTGCCATGCCACAAGGCTAATCACACCTGCTCTGCTCCTGAAACACACATCCCAGCAGAAGTCATCTTCCTATCTTCTTTAAAAGTGTAGGAAAAACCCACAGCTGGGGTTCAGGAGGGAGAATGATAAATGTGCATGGACAATAAAGCATCCTACTTAGCTGGGGTACTCTTCATAGAATAGAGAATGGCCTGGGTTGGTAGGAACATTTAAGATCATCTCATTCCAACCCCCTGCCATGGGCAGGGACACCTTTCACTAGACCAGGTTACTGAGAGCTCCATCCAAACTGGCCCTGTACACTTCCAAGGGTGGGTGACCACAACTTCTCTGGGATGCCTGTTCCAGTGCCTCACCATCCTCACGGTAAAGTTCTTTCTAATATCCAGTGTAAGTTTACCCTCTTCCAGTCTGAATCCATTCCCCTCATCCTGTCACTCCAGGCTCTTGTAAAAAGCCTCTCTACATATTTTTTCTAGGCTCCCTTTACATACTGGAAGGCCACAATTAGGTCACCTGGAATCCTCCTCTTTTCTTGTCCAGGTGAACAGGGGTGCAAGGAAGATGTAGATGGATGTAAGCTCCAAAATGGGTGCAGACTATTTTTTCCTTTATTTTCCCCAACCTTATGCTTAGGACTTGGAAAGCCAGTTTATCAGACTGCAGGTGTCAGCTCCAACAGTTTTAGAATAGTTTTGGAATTAATCTGGTGTTATTGGAATGGCTTTTAGATCCTTAGCTCCTGAAGTCAAGTTTTACTGGAAGTTACCAGATTTCATTTTAAAGCACAATCTAGCTTTGTGATTGCTACAAGCAGCTTAAGAGTAAAATCCAGAGGATTATTGCAGGCTTAAAAGTCAGATAATATATACAAACTTGATTTTTTATTTATGGTGAATATCAATGACTTGAGGTATGTAGAAATGTTTATAAACAATTGAGCCGAGGTATCTGGGACACTTGCACTCTCCTTTTTCATGGCAGAACTGTCTCATTGCTGAGATTGTATATCCTCATCCTGTTTAATTGCTTTGCTTGCCACGGTGTGGCCACACCTGGCACTGACTTTGCCAAAATCTGCAAATCATTCTTGTTCATCCATTTCAAGTTAGAGAAAAATATAAAATCAGTGTCCAAATTTACCTGTGCTGCACTGAAGGCAAATGTATGCCTTGCCTTTATAAATAAATCTCAGTTCAAAAAATGTAGTTGAATAGCAAGGAAGTCTTACAGGTTGATTCAGTTATAATTTCAGGATAAGGAAATTGGTGACTAATTCGAGTCTCAATCCTTGTTCTGGCCCTGGGCAGCAGATCAGGGACATGCCCAAAGTCTCGAATACAGTTTCTCTCAGATTCCTGCTTCTGGAGAAAGACAAGAGCCTCACACTCATTAGCCATGGCAGGCTCCTGCACATTAAACTAACCCATTAGGCCAATCTCCAGGCATGACTTCAGCAGCAGAAGGATGTGTGTCCTGTCTTCCAGGAGGAGCAAGGATTATTTTCTTTCTAAGCAGGGTTAGAGGTCGCCTCTCACTAGTGTCCTGGCAGTGAGTAAGGTGCCCCTCCTATTAGATGACCAGGGAAGGGTGGATCAAGTCAACCAAGGGCACTGTAGATGACAGAACCCCACTACAAAAGTTTCTGGAGCTTTACTGCATCTTAATTTATTTTAGACTTTTCCTATCTAAGGAACATCTCCCTCTTTTCCCTGCACACATCTTGGTTTTGGGAATGACTGTGCATTAGTAATTTTTGCTGTTTTATTTAACTGAAGCTACCAGAGTATATTTCAGTATCCAAAAAAATGTGCAGAGCAATTCAGATGCCACTCAGGCAACAGTGTGGCTCGTACAGGTGGGAGCAGGCAAGAGCTGGCCTCCAGCAGACACCTGGGTATAGGTTCTCATCCTCTCCTCCTTCCCTCCAGTTCATCACAGCAAGGAACCATGTGTTATTTCTGTAGATTTAATGCCACCCTGTGAATTCAACCCCCACCCCAACTGATTCCTGTGGCGCCAGAGAAGAACGAACATAAAATCAGAATTTACCTTATGATGGGCACCAAGCTAGAAGCCAAAGGATAGGAGTTCTCTTCCTATTTTGGATGCTACTTTTGGCACCCCCCTAAACTCCCAGTTTGCCATTCCTACAAAGAATGGAAATCTCCTATCTGCTTTTCCTTCTAATCTCTATGTAGGTAAATTTTCATTTTACTCTCTTCATTAATACAACATAATTTGGGCTGCTGTCCAACGGAGAAGTATTTGAACATCTCTGAGGAGTATTTCTTGACCACCCTTCCTTTCTGTGTCTCAGTGATGGACTTGTGAGTCATAGAACTCAGCAACAGAGCCTCTTCCCATCATAAAATCCTAATTGCAAATTAACCTTTGTTTGATTCCTTGTAAAAACATTATTCTCCCTGTAATTGAAAAGAAGGGAGCACAGTAACAGAGCACCTGTTTATTGCTGAGCTTTCTCTGAAATGTTAAGGGTTATGTTATCAACTGTTGCCTAACTTGTGAACTAATTAAAAATATAATGTAAGTACATAAGATTTTTTGGGATTCTTTGAGTAATAATTGGAGTAATAATTAGTGGAGAGCATCTTAAAAGTGCTGCTTTTGCATGGAGCTACTACAACATGTTTTGGGTTTTTAGCATGACTACATGTTCATGTAATGAGAAAGAAAATTTAACTGTGCTTGTAGCTAAATTATCCTTTGGTATTAATCATTTCTCTACACTGACATCAATTCAGTTTTCTAAAAGCATTTAAAAGCTGAGGACAAATTTTGCAGTCTCTTTGCATGCAAACTCTCAGAGAAATCATTTGAGATTTTTATGTACCATCAGCTTGCAGTACATTAATAATCTGGTTTAAAACATTGTGGAACAGTGGGAAGCCTCCATTTGATATCAACTAGTTTTTCATCCAGCAATAATTGAAGAGCAAAGATATTTTTTCCGTTGAAGTTCTTTTTTATGAAAATCCCAATAGATGTCAATAGACTGAACACGTGAGTTATTATGGAAAGATCAGAAAAAAGGCTTTTAGTTAGTGAGGAATGATATCCAGTATTTTCCTGATGCTTTTTGTAGACTTAAGTCAAAATGTTTGATGATCAAAAACATCTGTGGAAGCAAGTTCTGAGTGTAGTGAGGAGAAAACAAATATTCCTGTTTGAAGTTCTCACTGCAGTAAACAGTTCTTTTCCTGAGTCTGTAATGGACTAGATCAATAAAACAATTGACGGTAACCATGGGAGAAGAAGAATAACAGCCTCGTTTAACATTTATAGACTGATGCTGCTGAAAGACTTTCTAAATGCTTTAATTAAGCATCACAACAACCCTATGATGTACCATACAGGAAGAGTTATTATCTATATTTTACAGGTGGAGATCAGCACTGAAGGCCCCCTCTCCAGGGCCTTGCTGATTCACTCCCAGTCATTTACCCCCAGCTTTGGAGGATATACCTTTATCTCTATAAAATATTATTTATAGGTCAAGCTTCAGAATAAAAGATCTTGTGACTAAGACTCAGATCTGAAAGAGGCTGTTTTGAGGGGAAGGTGTTTTTTCTTTGGGTACTGAGAATCTATGTGCGGGGAGATTGGGAAAAATCAGAACAGAAATTATGAGCAGACAGAGTGGGAAACTGCAGGAAACTGACACTTTCAGAGTATTATTTCCACATCACAAATCCCACCTATGTGTTCCTAATGAATTTTTTGGTGTTTGGATCCAGGTTATCAAAAATCCTGGCTCATAAGAACTGTTAAGAGTCCTGGGTGGTCCCCGATGTGGGATCACCTGCAGCTAGCCAAGACACAATGAAGAAAACTGAGTTTACACCCTGACATTTGATATTTAAGTGTTTCCAAACCTCATTAAAAAAATTAACCAAGGATTATTTAAATAGAAATATTACACAGGGGAAAGAATCTTCCTACTTGTCTTACGCTGTTCTCTCCTAAGAAAGGAGGAAGCCAGGCTCAGTTGTCACCTCTGTTAGGAGGTGTCACAGCTTCCCTGCTCATTTCCCAGGAGCATATCCAGAGGTGTCTTTGGATATACCCACTCTCCCTCATCCCTAGTGAGACTTCCCCACCACATTTTCCTGGAGACAAAGGAAGCATTCAAGAGCAGGAGAGGTCTTCTCCTGGGACCTCCCCATTGTTTCATCTGATGATGCTCAGCACAGAGTGCATCTGCTCTGGGGATTCTGAAGTACAACTGCAAGATGCATAGTCCTGGATGCTCAACTGGTACATAGCAAAACTGGTTCCATTTCCAATAGGAGATTTTCTGTGTATTTTTTTCTTTTTACTCTCATCCTCCTATACTCTTTCTATGAAACACAACCAGTACTCTTTCTTCTGCTGTCCGCTCTGTCTTAGTGAACTAAACAGTAGCTTATACCTTGCTTTACTCTTGGCACATTTCTGTTGTGTTGGATAATGGGCAGCTCCAAGGGAGTGACACGTTATGGAAATAAGACCAAAGCACTTGCAAATGCAACATATCAGGTCTGCCAAGGACTGGAGCCTGCTTCCTGCACGGACTTTTCCCAGGCTGCTTTCACTTACAGCTTAAAGCCCTTGACCTTAGCTGGCAGTGGCAGTTGCGGAGGGACCAGCAATGGATGTACTTCCGTGCATGCAAAGATGTTCTTCCAGGCAGAGATCCTGAAATCCCTTCATTATGTGCAGAATGAGCCATAAGACATTTATTTATTCAGGGATGGTTATGTCATCTTCCATAACAAGCAGATGTGTGCCCAGGGAACTGAACTGTGGCTGCTTTTCTACATCACAGACCCCTCTCTGGGACATCCAAAATGAGTTTCTCTTGGAGCATAACTACATGTCAAAAACCAAGGCTGTGCCTATGCATCCCCTGCATGGTGGGAGACACACTTGGGTCTTCTGGAGTTAAATTTGGCCTTTCAGGCATAAGATATGAAAAGAAATGCTGTCCCTTTGCTGTGGCTGAGCACAGGTCCTTCTCAGTGCTTCAGAGTGGTTTGTCTTGTCTTGAAAGCCTTTATCTACTGAAGGCAATCTCTTCCACAACATTGTGCTATGGGACCAGCCTCTAATTCAGGAAACTGTTTATTGAAATTAGGCTAAATTTCATTACTGAGTTTGGCAGACATCTTTCTTCTCTCATCTCACTTAAAAAAATTTTTAGACCCATCATGCATTCATTCACATCAATTATATTCTGCCTCTCATTTCAGCATGTGTCACTTCAGAGCACATCCAAACCCCTCTGCTGTGGCACAGAGTCACCTCCTGGGCCTTGGCCCTTACAGCTCCCCACCCCTGGCTGCAGGTGACCTCACGTGGCAGCTGTGACCAAGCAGCTGTTGTCCATCCTCGCTGTTGAATCAATGAGAATTTCTTTCTTACTGATCCTTTTCTCCTGCTAGGAGACACAGCAGCCTTGAGAGAGAGAGATATGAGAAGCTGATGGCAGATTTCTGTTTCCCATGTATTTTTTATCCAAGCAGTGTTTGGAGTAGATTGCATTTACAGGCATTATAATTGTCTGGAGTGCTTTTACCAAAGAGTGCCTGGTAAAAATGGCCTTTTGCTTTCCCCTCCACAGCACTTTCAAATATCTCGGTGCAGAGTGCATCTTTTATCTTCAGCAAAACCAACCAAGAGATGGAATTTTAAGCAGGGGGTTTTTTCTCTTTGCTTTTCTGTTGCTGCTGTTGTTTTTTGCTTGATTTTTTAGTTTATAAGCTAGTCTTTAGGGTCAGAGAAATGTTTTGACAGAAAGGAAAGGTATTATAATAGATAATGTAGCAATCCATTTGTTGTGGCTGCTGTACTACTGAAATTTGTATACATTGGAGACCGCTAATAAAAATGGAGCCATTTACACATAATTTAGTTGATTGAGTTAGTTCTCTAACTCTTTTGCAGCTGCCTCTGAAGTGCATAGTTACTTAAGGTTATTATTTTGAGAAGATTTTTAATTTAGATGGATGCCAGAGATGTAGGCTACTCTTATTAGGAGGCATTCTGTGCTGCCCTTGTACTGTGCTTTATATAATTAGTACATGCTTGAAGAGTACAGCTATTTAATAACCCCTCTGTGTGTTCATGTAATGATTATAATTACACCAATGACTGAGCACAGAACAGGGGTATCCTACAGGATGTAGTGCAGGACGCCATGAATTGTAACCAAATCCTCACTCAGATTTGGCTGGGGTGTTCCAGGTGCAGGCTCCTGTAGTGCACACCATACTTTGGGGAAACAAAAGTCTTTGTGAGGCATCCCAAGGACTGACCCCACTCCCAGTCAACAAGTCACTCATATACTGGAATATTTAGAGATGCAGAAATGCAGAAAGACTTGGATCATGTATATGGTCAGAAGGAGCTGTTAGCAAAGTCATCTTCTGGCTGAATCAACAGTGGCTAAAATCTAATGCTTGTTCCTCAAAATCAATTCTTAGTATAGTTTTTTTTCCCCGTTTAGTAGCTGCTCACATATCACCAACACACTGTACATACTTCTTGGCAGAGAGAGAGCTCTGCAAAGGATGACAGATAAGAATAAAAGCCTACAGTGCAAGGGTAGCCATGTGCCTACAGGCATTAAAATTAGCCCACAGTCCCCCCAGTCCATTATGCATTTCTCTGCAAGCTACATTTCAGCACCTGTGGCATTTGAGCCAAAGAGGTACAGGGCAGAAGTGTGTTGAAGAAAACCCATCATTTCCTTTCAAGATTATTTTCCTACTAGGAAACCCCAGAAAACCAAACTTACAGCCTTTAAAAGTAACAATGCTCTACAACATTTGTGTGAAAATTATGTTTTCTGCTTGTTCAGAAGCCGATCTGCATATTCTTAATGTAAGATCTTGAAACATTCTCCAGGCAGGAATCATATCTTAACAGCAAAAGGGACAACAGGCCCCTTCCCTTGCTCTTTGAATTTGTGCTTCCTGGTGCTGGTGACAAAACTTGGCCAGTTGAAAAGTCACAACAGGAATAAGAGGAGTCCAGAATTCTCAGCAGTGATCAGTGTAATTCCTTTGAAATGTTTTCTGAGGATAAGCATTTATATTGAAAGAACAAAGTAGATGGACCCTTCTTCACAGCTTTGTCCATTAGCAGAGAAAACAACACCCCATAACTGGATCTCTGCTTAAGCTTAGTGTGTGGAGTGGAGGCAGGGAGCCACTGTCCAGCACTTCCTACGTGTTCCTGGTGCCAGACTCACAGGAAGATCGCTTTTCATCCTTCTGCCAGGTGGATGCTGGCCATGGCCAGGGCACCATACACTGCTCTTCCCTGCAGTCATTCATTACTTCTGCCCAATTATTCTCAAAACAGTTCATGCTAACAAACTTCACCTGGGTAGTTGTTTCTAAGTTGCCTCACTCTCTTCGCAGATCCCACTGCAGCCAAAGGAGGCTCAGTTGTTTCAGACTAGTGGAAGACCTACCCTAAAAATGCTGACATCCCTGATTTGCCACAATGATCTTCTCATTTTCCCCTTTTGTAAAGGAGAATAGCAAAAAGCAAGTGAATTGTAGATTTATTCATGCTAAACTTCTTCAAAGCTCTTAGATATTCAACACATTCCACAAACATTTGTTAGATCTCGGAAAAACTTTGTAGAAAGAGCAATCTGATAACAAATCCTTCAGTTTATTTCCCTGAAATCCAGTCTGCTCCTTGAGTTACTCCCTTTGGCATCAAAATCCTTTCAGGCAAAATTTTTCTTATGTTCTTGATTGCCAACCTTTTGCTCATTACAGTTTGGGATGTCAAATTTCATTAACTTGCTGGTAAGAAGGAGGACATTGGCCTAGTAATTTTAATTTGTTTGGAATGACAAAATAGATAGATTTCTAGTGCAACTTGTTGAAATGAAAGAAAATCGTACCTGTAGAACAATAGACTGAGTTAAATATATTTTGGTGTGATATAGTGACAAAAGTCATACCTTTTCCTGCCTTATACAAATGTAGAGCTGGCTCTCTATAGCTAAGGGAGAGACACAGCCTGTGACAATGGTTTCTACTCTGCTGTATCTACAGCCATGCCCTGGAGCATGGAGAGATGGATAAATATCTGTGCTAAGCACATAAGAAAGAGCATCAGAAAGCTGCATTCTGGATTGATCACAGCTGTTACAATCTGTAACACCTACCTGAGAAGTGAAGTCTGCCCCAGGCTTCTTGTATACTCCATGGAGAGACAGGTACACCAGGCAGGCGAGCAGAAGTTAGGCTGAATGTCACAAGATTTTTTATTTAAACATATTTCTGCTCAACTTGAGCCTGAGATCTGGTGTGAAACTCTGATGTAGGTCCTTGGCATCTTTCAAGCCTACAACACTACCTCTACCTATCAACAGAGAGCACTTTGAGACTCAGATCTCCACACCTCATGCAGGGAAGGGCACTTTCATCCTAGGAATGGCAGGTTTGCTAAAATGCACTGTGCCAGTGAACAGAGAAAATGTGTTTCATAGGTTTGCATGTAGCCTGTAAGCAGATCTGACAGCTTAATTTTCTAACATGGTGCCTGGAAAACTTGAAATGAGCTTTTCAGTTAAGTGCAGGACACAGTGCCTCCACAGTGAAGTCCAATGAAGACTTTCAGCCATATCTCCTCTCCTTGCTCTTCATTCTGTCTCTTTCCTTCCATGAGATGCTTTTCCAGATATAACTTTCAAACTCTGTTTTTCTGCTGGCTTAACCATGGCATAGTGTGGGCAGGGATACCCTTATATGCTCTTTTACAACAAAAACCTTCAAGACCTGAGTTCTGGGTATCAGCATTGCACATATGACTGTTTCTAGCTGGAAGAATGATGCAAAACTGCTTCAGTACATACACAAATAAGGTGATATAATGGAGTTATCTTTGTGTTAAAAAAAACCACCTAGTTTTCATATCCAGGATGTTCAAGACTAATCAGCACTGATATCCTTGTTTCTATAATGTGAGGAATAAATGGGACACCTCTTCCTGGCCCTGGGAGAGGGAGAGGTTTGAGGATCACATTGTTTAGCACAGGGCACATATGGCTTAAGGTACAAGGCAGATAGCCAGCTGCTCCGTGTTATTTCAGGACAGCAAAGTCTTGCACAATTCCTGGAGGAACAAAACTCCTGGAGACCTGGATGTGTTTAACCAAGCACTTAACTTACAGTGATTTACAGAAGTTGACACTGCAGTTTTACCTACCATAGTAATGATGTGAACTCTACATGCCAGCTGAAGGTCCCAGTGAGGAAGCAGTGACAGCAAATAGTGCTGCAGACAAATGTAGCTGCTGTGATCCAGGGCATTCAAGGGAAAAGAAAAAAAGTCCAGGCATTAGTCTCCAGACTTAGGAGACATATTCCAGGGTGCCTGATATACATTAAAAGAAAGTCTTTTGCATAAGTCAGATGCTCGGAAATGAATTCTTACAGTGGGCATCATTTTTTCCACCTAAACCACGTGTGTGCAAGCATTTGCCAGTCAAATGGTTTCTGATGCTTATGATAAGTTTTTGGCCTAAGACACCCATAGACTGCAAGTATGAACCTTAATTTCTGTGTGTGATGGGGTGTCTGTGGCAAAATGAGAGAGACTGCAGCTCACTCCCTTCTTGTTTTGACTTTTTGACTTGCTTTTGGTACCTGCATTTGGTAATGCCCAGGTCAACATGCCTGAGTGCCACTGTTGATGTGAAGCCACATGAAGCAGTCACAGGTGCAAGAACAGATGTTTCATTCAGCCTTTCCCTTTTCTTCTCCTTCCCACCATGGAGTCACGGATCTTTAAGGCTGAAAGGTCTGTTTTGAATATCAAGCCGTGGTCCTTCAGTTTGCCAGCAGCAGGCAGCAGGCATTGCTGTGCTTGGGGTTAATGGGAAAAGAGAAGAGTGTGTTTTCCCAATGTATTTCTCACCAAAGTCATATTAAGGCCAGTGAAGACTTAGATCAAAGTCCTTGTGTAGATCAGGAACAAGCATCCCCATCCTGAAATCATGCTCTTTCCTCTAGAAGAAGCTGCAGCGATCTCTGTTAAAAGTAAAAATTAAATACTTCAGCCTCAAGTGCTGGCAAACCCATGTTATTACCATAGAGGATCCATTGTCACAGCCAGCATCCCTCCCAGTCAGAAATGAGTGCATTGCTCCCAGCCCAACACTGTCTGCCTGCCAGTCCCAGCTTTGGATCTGCTCTCCCAGCCCTGCCGTTCTCTGAACCTCTCCTCCCTGCAGACAGTGGTGAGCTGGGCTGGTGGCAGCTCCTGACACACACACTGTGTTTCTCAACTCCTGCATGGTTTACAGAGACGCCACTGTGAAATGCTATGGGAGCAAAACTGTTATTGCTCCATGCTGGCGGCTTGAGAAAATTATAGCTGAGTTTCCGGGTTTTTTAAAAGCTAGTAGCTCTATCTCACTGCCCAGAGTAATTTAACTTTGCAGACTATGAAGGGAGAATGCTAAAGTGGTTTTGACTGGGAGTTAATCCATTAATTCAGCCAAAGTACCCAAATATGTCAATCTTTGGCTCCAGCTTTCAGCTTCGAATAATTGCCCAGGGACCCAATTTGGGTGTTACTTCAAATGTGAGATGAAAACAACCCAGGAGTTTATTGCAGAAAATGCAGAGTTTAATCTTCATTATCAGCTTCTACCCTGCAGAATTTGGGGTGCACCCAGCAGCTGATGGGGAAGGCTGACCTCTGCCTTCCCAGCCTCGTGGGCAAGCGTTGCAGAGTGCAGAGCAGAACCAGCCTTCCCAGAGTACAACACAGCTGGAAATCTCATTTAGCTGAGCTTCTCATTATCTCAAGGATTTTGTCAGTCAGAGCTGCAGTAACCAGAAAAAAAAAAAAAAATAAAAAAAAGAGCTACTTCAAACAGCTCTGATTGTGTTAAGGTCCTTTAGGAGGAAGGGGAAATCATTCCAGGATGTTTTCATTTTAGTACCCCCAGGATCATGGACTGCAGACCAAGACACAACACAAGATGCACTTAGAAACATCTTTACATGGGAATGAATGCAGCAAGAATCAGGGCCTAATTACAAATATCAGCTCAGCCAAGAGACCTCTCTTGTTTTATTGTTGAAGGTTTTTTGACCTGTCTGATCCAAGGAGCACTGAGGTGAATCCAGACAGGGATGGGGTTTTTTGTGTAAATTACAGTTTCCGGTACATGATGGTTCTTGCATATCTGGATAAAATTGATGTGATGCAGACTGTGTGGAGGGGCATGTGTGTTTATAGCTCATGATTGCTGGGTTTTTAATAGATGTCTGTTGCTCTTTAAGCAGACTGTGATTTCAAGTGTCTTCATGGTTTCCACATAGTGTGAATGGCACAAAGTAATTGAAAACATTGCTCTTCCAGATGCAATGATTAACACAAAAATTAATTGGATGGCTAAAGAAACCAAAAGCTAAACTTTGCTCAAACAAACATGCTGAGAATGTGAACCATCAGTGTCTAGTCAGAATTTACACACTACACAGAACTCACACACAAGCTCTGTTTTTGCCAACAGCAGCATGAAGATGTAAAGCTTTTTATTTTCTTGCTGATATCTATCCCATGGGGATGCAATTTCTTACAGAAATCCTTCCCAGCAGAGTTTAGCTCCTGCAAACATGTGTCTCACCTTTACACTGGAGTGACAGTGAGAATCTTAGTTCTGTTTTGTGCTTTTTCTCCTTCTTTGGTGTACAATTGTATGGATTGCTGGGCACCTTTGCCTTCTACCAACATCAGGGCACATCAAAAGGCACAGAGGGAACTCAGCACTGAGTAGGATCAGGCTATGAAGCATCAGTATTGAGGTCAGACTTACAATGCATTAATATCGTTCAACAGAAATATTAGCTGTCAAGAAGCTTAGAATTATTCTTTTTATGGCTTAGGGAATAATATTACAGCAGGAATGATGGGAATATAAATTCATAGGGTGTTTACAAGGTGGGAAAACAGGAGTCAACATAAGGGGGCTATTATCTGTGTTTGGTGCTGCCTGATTCTCAGTGAAATGAACGTGGACAGCCCGTGCTGAGTCGGCTTTTCCAAGGTTAGTGGAGACACGGAGCCGCTCCCAGGGGAGGCTGAGGAGCAGACGCTGATGGAGCTGAGCTGCACTACAACATGTCAGGATTTGCACCCCACTGCACTGCTTCCAAAAGCAAATGATGGAAGATGACTATGGCACTGATGAAGCCATTTGGCTCATCATGATCTATGAAACATTGTCTTTCTCTCCTGCCCCAAGCCCCCAGCAGACCTGCAAGGGTCAGTGGGGTCAGCTCCTTCTGTCAAAAGTGCTGTGGCTTGCCAAAAAGAGGTTGAGACAAGGCAGAGAAATTTCTTCAGAGAATTAGAAAGATTAAAACCTTCCAGGATAGCTGTGAACTCATTATGTATGTTGGTTTTAGAGTACAACACAAAAATATCTGTCAAGAAATCCAGAGATGAAAATGGAAGACGGGAAGAAGTGAAGTCAGCCACTATTTGTCGATAAATGTATTTCTGAAAAAAATATTTTGCTCCTAGGCACCATTAAGTCCACTGGTGACATCAGCTCTCGAAGTATGTCACATAAAAGCCTGGTCAGGTCAAAGGAAACATTCTGGCCTGGATTTAAAAGGGAATGTTTTGAAAAACTTTTCAGCAGATTGGAAAATATAACAGCCTTCAATTTATATAAAGATGGTGATTCCAAATATTATAATATCTCTCATCTAATGGAACACCATGAAGTTATTAAAATATCTGGCAGAGGAAGCAATGAGACAAAAAATAAATATTGCTTGTAAAGGGAACCTGAAGTAATATTTGGCTTCAAGGACCATGTCAGGCACTCATATGGGTTGTGGTAAATTGCTGTCAGATATCAGCTTCTACTTAAAAAATGGTTAATTTGACTGGAAATATTTTCCAATTATATACCACAATTCAAAATGAAATAGAAAAACTTTTTAGCATGTTTTCTTTTCCCCCTTTTCTGGAGATAAATCTACTAGTTCAACTGTATCCAAAACCTCAAATAATTTGGTTATTTTTCTGTGATGTTTAATCAATAGCTGTTGTTATTTTACTTCCAGGATAGAGTTTCACAAAAAAGTCATACATTGAGTGCTTCTAAAATATAAAATGTCTTGGAAAGATTCTAGAAAATATTTCCTAAAAGAGGACTTCAAAATGGTTTTGTGGGAATAGGAAAATCCATGGTTCTGCCACTGAATTAATGTAAAAATGGAAATAGATTCGAAAGCGAGAATGATGAGGTGCAATTCTATGACCTGGTGTTTTCAGGTCAGGCTAAATAATGAAAATTGCCAAATTGTAGCCTAAGTAATCTATGAAAAATATCCTCAAGGTACCCCAGTAATGCAGACATTCTTCTTGTCTCAAAAGCAATTTTACCACATGGGTTTTTTCTTCTCTCTTCCTCATGACAAAAGGTCCCACATTGCAAATACATCATGATATTCCTACTGCCTTCAATTTAATCCACCAATGATCGTATTATACTTCCCCTGTATATTGATCTTGATGAAGCACTGCCTCCAGCAGTTCCCTTTGGTGCTTTTAGGTGGAATATCTTCAACCACTAGAATAAAGTCTGGTGTAATTAAAGACCTGGTGTTGGAGACTTTGCTATATGTACACAGATAGTGTTTGGTATGCACACACTGAGTTAGTCTTCACACAAAACGGTACTGTAAATGTTTGGGCTGCTACTACAACTAAGCTCCAAGGCTGAAGAATTAATTTACTTTTCCCAGAGTCTCTGGTGGTACCTGACACTGTGATAAATGCTCAATCCTGAGCAATTCTGCAACATGCAAATAGTACCTGGTATAATAGGATCATCACAGCATCCTAGAATGGGATTGGTTTGGGTTGGAAGTGACCTTAAACCTCCTCTAATTCCCAAACCCCTTCCATGGTCAGGGATAGCTTCAGGTTGCTCAAAGACTGAGTTATGAGCAGGCAATGGGCTGTGGCTGGACCTTGTGTGTGTTAGAGTAGAGTGAGCATGTAAAACCCTCCCACCATCTGATGATGGCTCTGATAGGTGTTAGATGTAGAAGAATATTATCCTTCCTGCTTCTTAAAAACCTGGCACAGAAAGTACCTGATTGTCACACACTCATCACATTTATCTCCGTAGTCATGTACCAAGACAGCCCAATTCTTAGCATCACTGGCTTTGCTTAAAAAAAATCAGCAAAACACAATTATCAAATTATTCTGGAGAGACCTCCAGATCACATATCTTGATTGGTAAGACATCCCCAGCTAGTCTTTCAGAGCTCAACAATCACTCCTTCTTTTGACCTGAAAAGTGAAAAGTTTGTCCTCCAGACCTTCAGTATTAAGACCTGCAGACTTGGGCATTTCTTCCAAACTCAGAGCTGAGTGAAGGCTACAGCCCCTCCCTGACCCCATTCTGCAGTGTTTACCTGACTCCTAATCAGGTCTGACATGATCTTGCCATGTAAAAACTCCTGAAAGGTCCTCAATACCTTCAACTTTATTTTGATATTTAAGGGTTAGGTTGTTCCTGTTTGGCTTCCCCATCTTTGTGAAGTTCGTCTGTCCCACTGCTTTGGGACAATACAGCACAAAACAACTGCAGTCAGGACAGTGGCACAACATGCAGGACACAAAACTGATCAATACTTGTGGAGCAGTGTTTCTGTCTGTGCATTTTCCAAACAGATGATCCCCTGGGTGTTTCCTTGTTTGAAGGCAGGATGGGCTCTGAGGTGCCCCAGTGCTCTTCATGGAGCACACAAAATGAAGAGAGTTGGCCACTTATAGCTTAATTTCCAGGATGCATTAAATTCACTGTTAGTGCTGGTTAGAAAGGCCACGCTTCTTTAGCAATTAGCTATTTCTTATGTGACACAGGAAATAAACAGCTTTTTATACATCAGAAATAAACATTTTGGCTACATTTTAATGCAGCTTACTAAACTCTTCTTTATAATAAAAGCTTTCTGAATATGAATTCTGCTTAGAAAATATCTCATTCTGTGTTTGAGAAGCTGAGATTCTCTTAGCAAAGCCAGGAGACTTTTCTCTGCTCCTTTCCCTGGACTCCTGTTCCTAGACTGCCATTCCGTGTTTCTGGTCTGCCTGCTAGCTCAGCACACAACTTGTGCTTCTCCTGCCCACAGCCCTCATCCAGAGCCACATCTTCTGATCACACTGGCATCCATATTTGTATTCCAGAGATTTAAAACAGGGAAAGAGAGCCCAGGCCCTTCTTCCTCACCTGTTTAGAATAAACAAGCAGCTTTGGCAGCTCCACCACTGCAGCCCCATGTAAGGCTCTCTCCTCTCCAGCTAAGATAAAGAGTCCATAGGCTTTGCCTATTTCAGGGGGATCCACAGGGCTTATCACACATGCAAAAGTCACGCTGGGCAGCTGGGTAAACTTCTCTTTGATCTAAAATCTTCTCTGTGGAGTCAGAAAAACTTTCAAAAATCAAATACAAAGCATCTTTCTATCCCTCTGCCTCTGGCTTGCTGCACACCAACTCACCTGGAACAAGTGCTGCCTGAAAGGATATCCTCCTCCTTTTAATGGGTTTTGGGGGCCAGGGGAAGAGGAGCGGGCTTAATCGCCTTCCCAGCAAGTTTCACTAGATGGCAGTAAGCTGAGGGAAATGAGGGAAAAACCCCGTTTTCGAAGGGCTTGGTAAAAACCTCAGTGACCAGCTGCTTATTCGGCATTGCACCCCAAAACAAGAGGTTCCTCGGAAGCAGCACCTCTGTAAAAGCCGTCATGACTTATTTACAAGTCATGTCTCTTCAGCCTCTGAGAAGGCTGCCACTGTCAGGGGATTGTCAGAGCTGGAGAACTGCCTCCACCGGCTGCTCTGCAGGGACACAGAAATTGGCCTCTTGCCTCCCAGCTTCTCCTCTGCCAGGTCAGCTCTTCAGATCATTTCCTCTGGGGGTCCAGCTTTTCTGTAACCCCAAAACAACCTCAAAGGGTCAGTTCATGCCCAGTACCTGGAAGACTTCTGTGACCACCATTAGGATACGTGGCAGGACTCTCAGTGCCAGCAGAGTATTTTGCTTTTCCTGCTGCACTTCGATGCTCAGAACCTGCCATTCAGGTGGGAATTCTTCAGCTCGGTACTGGGTGTAAGTGACCCTCTGATTTGATGCTGAGAACCTGGCTTTGCCTCTTTCCACTTCTTCCTCAGTGGCAGGATGGCTGGTGGCAGTGTCCTGCCTCAGATGCTGTCTGGGGGCTGCAGTGCTGTGTCAGACTGAGCAGGGATATCACAGAGTAATGCAGCCACTCGCTGAGCTGGACTAGAAGGTGCTAATTGCTGCCAGGAGGCTTTTCCCTGCAGGTTCCTTGTGGATATTGTCAAAGGCTGAGGCTGGCCAGGGAACAGCCACTGTGGGAAGTGCTGTCAGAAATGAGAGACTGTCAGAAGCTTGTCAAAATAGGTTTGTTTTAACAAAAGTCTGCACAGGAGACTTCTCAGGCCAGCAGTGGGAAGGAGAATGTCAGGGTGACCAGTCACTGAGTAAGACACTGTCCTCAAGCCCCTGTCCCAGGCAGGACTCAGGGCTAGCACAGGGACACCTCCTTCTCCAGCTCCTGTGAGAAGGTCCAGAAATCTCTCAAGTTTTTCTTCCTAAAAAAATGCAACAACTCCCAAATTTAGATTCCGATACTTCTACCTTAGAAAACCTTCTAGTGGAAGGTCTCTGTCCATGGCAGGGGGTTTGGAACTAAATTATCTTTAAGATCCCTTCCAGTCCAAATCATTCTGTGCTTCTGTGTTCGGAAGGGAGTTTGAGGGGTTTTTCTCCCAAGCTCTCATCCCAGGTTGCACAACGGAGCAAATGGACCTAGCTCCCTGTGCATGAAGAGTAAAAGTGCCCAACTCCGTGGCAGACCCAGGGAGGAAACACAGGGTGCCCCTGTTCAAGCATACAAAGCTTGAACACTTTAGCATAGAGATGAAAAATCTAGAGAAACTTTTGCAATGAGATAGGACTACATCAACACAGTGCTCACTGGAGCAGAGGACAAGAAGGAGATCTGAGCTACCATGAGGGACATTCCTCATGGAATGGGATCAGCTGTAACATCCCCCCCAAGAAATTCTAGAATCCCAGTTTCCCATCCTCACAGCTTGTGTCTTTAATTGGTGAGGGGTGGTTAAATCAGGAAATGGGTTAATTTAGATGAAGAAAACTACTTGTAGTGGTCTCTGGAAGGCTCTCCCTCTTTCTTTTGGCTTTTGGGTGGACTTAGACTGTTATTTTAGGGAATCTGGGTGACCTGTTTATGGCTAATCATTTCACATTTCAGTAAAGCAATGTTTGACTGAGACAGAAGGGCCCCAAAGCCCAAGGCTGTATGTCTCATATCAATTTCTCTTACAAACAGAAATAGCCTTCAAGGACCCAATTCTCCCTGTTTTTGTTATAGCCCTCAAAAATTATTTTGAATTGGAAATCCTTTCTAAATCATGGTTTTAAATTAAATATCTCCTGCTTGAACAGGTTTACAAGTTGGGTAACAGTATGCAAAGGTTTTCTCACCTTTTTGTAGCCATCCTTTCCTGTAGGACATTGAAGTGTTGTACAGACGAACAGTGCAATGCCATTTTAAGTTAAATAAAATCAATCTTACTTTAATGGGTAATAAAAGCTCCCAAATGCATCTTGGCTGTCCCTGGGGATTGGCTGTACAAGACCCCTGCATCCTCACTGGCATCAAGGGTGACACTGCCATGACTTTCCAGGACTCTACTCCCTTTTGTTCCTCATGCCCACTTATAAGATGTTAAACCCAGCTATTCCTTGTGCATACTTGTCATTAGTCCACGAGCTGTTGTCTCAGTAAGTCTCAGCAATCTTTCAATCTCATTGCTATTAAGCCTCTTAAAATTACTACAAGCAAGCAACACCAGCGCTTGGATTTTTTTTAAAATCAGAGGCAAAAATGAACTTTCAGTAATAACACGGATGCAGATAATATCAGGATCTCCTACCCTGGGCATGAACAGTCATCTTCTGCCCCTAACCCATCGGGGATTCCAAGTCTGTATCAGTTACTCTGAAAGTGAAGCTTTTGAAAGCACCAGCTGTGCTGTGTTAATTTGCTACTGCAGAGCTTAGCGAGGCCAGGGCACCAAACCGCCTGCAAGGCTCGTGGTGTTGATGTGGCTGAGCAGGAGCTTTCAAGGTTGGTTTGAGGTGATGTAACCTACACCTCACTAAGAAGATTAAATACATTGAAGGGAGGTTGCTGCAAGCTCTGAACTGTTGCATGCTCGGCACAACTCTGCTGTTAATTATTGCAGAGCCACCTCTGCTGCAGGGATTGTGTCAGCTTTTGATTGCACTGGTTTAGGAAGCAAACAGACATGGGGTGCATTTTAGCATGCCATTTAAAAAGGAGTCCATGGAAGGGAGCTGAGAATTCAACCAAGAAATAGATAGCATCATCATTTTCCTTGCATTCGTATATACTGTCCTTACAAGGAGCTGTTTTCTAAAGTCTTTTAGGTTGTCACATAGGAAGATGGAAACATAGCTTGCTATTGCTAATGAGATTACAGACTCTAATGCCCTCCAGAGAGACCAGAAATCCCCATTCAGTAGAGGACTTAGAAAACAGGGGAGGAGTGATTAAAGGTGAGCTGTTACACAGCACTGTTGTAGCAGTGTCCATCCCCCACTGCACACACCAAGGATGCCTCCAAACTCGTTATCCCACTGTGGTCAACCACAGCCATTTACTCATAAATACTCTTGAGAATGTTTTAATTGCCACTTGTTTCATGGGATGACATCATTCAGTGGAAGAGGAGAGCACACAGACCATGGCACTAAGCCGGATTTTAGATAGTGTAAGTCTAAATATTGAGTAAATCAAACCCAGAAGTCCCTGCAACCAATTCCTCTCAACCCTTCCCCAACAAACCAAATCACAAACAAACAAACATGCAAACAAAAACAATCCAACAATAAAAGCTCTCTTAAAAACACTTCAAACAATTAAGTTTATGAGAAAAATAGCAGATGTTCCCGAGTCCCTGGAATCCAAGGTGTTTTATCAGTTTGCTCAAAGTAGTGTGACATCTACACGTTTCTATGCATTGGGGGAGGAAGATGGTGTTGGTATCTTGTGTACTGACAGTCTGTGATGCTGTAAGCAAGAAAATAGTGCACAGTGTTATTAAAAAAAACAGCCTGTAGTGAATTGAATTCCTATAATGATGGCAAATTGAAGGAGAGGGCTCATCTCTCAGGTCAGACTTCCTGGAATGAGATATGAAGACTTAGAGTTTCCAACTTTACAAGGCAGGCAGCTGCAAATGTGGAGCTGAGTCTCCACATGGTTTGGACCTAAAAGAGTGAAAGTCAGTGGTTTTGGTAACTTGGTCCTGCCTTCTGCTACTGTGAATGCCAGGTCCTTTGTGTGTGTGGTGGGTACAGCGGTCTAAATACATCATTGTTTGGACTCAGAGGAAAAGGGGGCTTTCCCGTGAGAAAGAAGGGCTTGAGTTTTACAAATCCAAATCCTATTTACACCTTTGAACTCTTCAGTTACCTCAGGAAAAGCTGTTCCTATCTCTCAATTTCAGTCACCTGATAATAACCATTATCAGTAGCAGGGGGCCATCCTGGATCTCCAAAGGAGAATGTCTGTATGGCTTAGGGTGTACATTCCTGCTCTGCTGGACCCACTGACATCACAATGTGGCAGAATTCCACCCAATGAGGAGAAGCAGATGGAGTGGTGATATATAGTATTCCAGTAGCATCAGAAGGAAGGATACTTTCAGCACTGAAGCCTTGAGGTCTTGGCTCTCGGGATCATTTCTGTAGTTCCAATAGCCTCTGACAGGAGAGGGCATTTGCAGCTGTATCAGTGCAGACCAAAACTTGGCTACACACAGACATATCTGAGCGGTTTCCAAAGTGCTTGGTAAAACTTGCCCTGAGCCATAATTGTGCTCTTAATCTTCTCTCCATAACATTTTCCTCTTTCTCTCAGCATTAATTTATTTTGCCAAAGTCAATATTTCAGCTGTTGTTTGCTTTAAATGTTATGTTTATTCTCAGTGTTCCAATTTTATTAATTCAACTCCTTTTTATTACTGTTTGTCAGCCTTAATTCAGGAGTGTGTATCATTTGTAGGTGGAGTAGCATGATTACTAAAAGGCTCCCTGACATAATTTGCTGCCCTGTTAACAGTAGCAATAATTTGAGCAATTAGCAAGGCCTTGACATGGGCTTTAGCTGCTGTGTCACACAGAAATACCTCTTCTGTGCAGCTGCCATGCTATTTATGCTCCTCCAGCAGGTCCCAGACTGAAACAGTGCCCAGGAGAGTAGCCTGTAATCAGTCCCCTTGTGATGGCTGTGACTGGATGAGCACTAAATAAATCCTGGCCTTGATTATATTAACGAAGCTGTGTGGGGAATGCCCACAGGGAAATCCACAGAGGGAGCAGTCCTGCTCAAAACATCCCTGACAGTCCCTTGGCCAGTGATCATGGCTTTCAGAACAGAAGGGTCATTTCAGCTCTTGGAGATCAAACCTGGGGGATCCTCTCCCAAGAGAAGCTGAACCAACCTCCCAGCTGCTCATCTTTGTCTTCTCCAGAGGGTGTTGGCAGCAATGGTTTTTGTCCCTCACATTAAATACACCACTGTGGCCCCTTGTATGAAGTGCAAGGTGGCAACATTGTCTCCTAAATCAGTAAGTACTGGGAAAACTCCTTCAGACTGGCAGGGCATCACTGCTTCAGCCCAGTGGTGCATCAGAGTCTCAGAGGAGATTTCCAAGGCACCTGGTAGTCCTGTGTTTTACCATCTTATAGTTTGGACAGAGAATTGAGATGGAGATGTCTCACACAGAATAAACCTCATGACAGAGTGGAATTCCCTCAGACCCTGAAGGTACCTCTGCACCCTGAGACAGTCCCTTTCCCTTGCAAGGCAAGATTAGAGCCTGAGTCAGAGGAGCCATGGAGACCAAGCCAAGCCCTTGAAAGGCCAGTCAGGTGGGATTCAGAGCTCATGGGTCCCTTCAGTGCACTGTGACAAAACCCATAATGCTTTAGCTCTAGAAAAACAGCTTCATTAAACATCCTGGAAAATTTCACATTAAAAAACCCTGTGCAATTTCAGAGCTTAAAGCCAGTATGTTAAAGCTCTATTTTTGGATCTTATTAAAATAGATACGATCTGTGCATAAAATAAATTACTTGCCTTACAATTTTCAGTTCAGTTAAAGATTTACAAGTAAGTGCAGTAATTAACAAAATTGTTCTGCTTTTTACCATCAAGACCCTGATTCAGCACAGGGTTTTGCTGAAGTCTGTGCTTGGCTGGCTTCCCTCAAGTGGCTGAGGGCAGGCCACAAGGTCCTAGCCCAGAGGGGTGTTCCCCTCTGCCTCTGCTCTGCAGGCTCAGAGGGTCCCACACCTGGCAGTGCCCTGTGAGCTCATTCACCCATACCTCAGCCTTTACCCTGCACAGCAAGACCCACACTGGAGGGCTGGAAGCCACTTCCTCACCTCAGCAATGGCTGGGATGCAGTGGACACAGGACGACAATATTTGCAGGTGTCCATCCCAGAAGGATGTGATTGCAGGATAGATGGCTGAGATCCATGCTTATTAGGAATTTGGGCTGGAGGCAAGTTCGAGCAGGCTTGTAAGTGTCTAACACACCGTGTTAATTAATTATAGATTATCTGCTCAGGAGGGATCATTACTATCAGCTAATCTGCCCTGCAACACTATGGAGTCCTGCAGCCTCACTGCTGCATTGGCAGAGTGAGGAAAGGCCTGTTCCCAAGAACCTCTCCTGCAGGACAGGTGCTTGGAGCTTGAATTGCATCCTAGACTTACCCTTTCCTTTCACTGAAGTTCATCAGCAGGATTTCAGAATGAGCTTAAAGCTAAAACAGCTCAGACCTGAGGGACTCGCACCTAAAACAAGTTAAAGTGCATGTTTCACAGAAACAGACCTCAAGACTGACAGGTTGAAAGACTGCACAAAATAAGGCCAGAGTATACAAAAGAGTGCAGTCTGCTTTAGCAAGCAAATGGCATCTGCAACTAGGAGCAATTTCATTCTTTTCCTGTGAGTTGCTGCATGACGTGATCAAACAGGAATAAGTATCTGGAATTAAAGGCCAAAAAAATAGCACAATTGAATTGCTGATTTCTCTGTAAGTCTCCCTGAGATAAAAGAGCTGTCCCCATGGAAAAGAGAGACTTGGGAAAAGCATGAAAGGCATGGCTGATGTTTTTCTGCTTTGCATATAATCCCCTGAAAATTGGAATGTCCAAAAGCTTGCGACAACACAAGCGGGACTAATGCTCCAGGATCACATGAGCCATTATCTGATTCACAGGTGAAGATGGTAATAAAGTGGCTGAAAAGCCAACTGCTACTGAGAGAGAGAGGAACAGCAGGCTCACTCAGTTATGGGTCGTGCCAGAAATACCTCTTGAGATCAAGCAGTAAAAATAATTAGGGTTGGGAAGGCAAGGAGTGAGGTTCCCAGATGGTGTGGGCGATAGATAAGGAGTCGTCCTTTTTATCTGCTGCCAGGCCATCCGTTCATCCAGTTTTGTGGCTGGCTCAGATCTCTGCTGACATGCAGGGCTCTGCACCACTGGAGCTGTCAGGGCAGTGCAGCTTCCAGCCTACATTCAAGGCTAGGCAAGCTGGGTCTTGTTTTGAGGTTTGGTTATTTGCTTTTGTGTTTATACAACAGAGGAGAAGCTCCTGCCAAGACAAAGATGGGTTGACAGCCCTCTCTGGAGGATCACAGCTGGAAGCCCGAGGGTGGATAACCTGGCTGCCCCACACATGGCTCCCACACCACGCTGTGTAACACTGGGAGCAGCAGGACTTTGCCAAACCTGAGGTCCTGCATGGTGCATGTGAAAGCTCTGCCCAAAGATCAGCTCCATCACTGCTTGCTCATTCAGCAAATAACACGAGGGTCATCTGACCACAGACATGTCCAGCTGCAAACCAACTGCCTTTCCTTTTCAGGTCTGCCTGCATCCACACACAAAGTTACAATTTGCCCACAGAGAAAGTCACAAATGGTCTTTCACAGCTCCCTGTGTGCACGATTTTGTTCAGGTTTGACTTTGGATAACGGTGCACCTGATCAAGATCTTTATTGAGGAGCCATGTGGAAGGAGTATCCTCTGTTGCTGCATTTACCTGAATAGCACTAGCATTTGCAATTACACTGGCTGCAACAAAAATCTCTAAGGCATCCTCAGCCTCCAGGAGACAAAGCAATCAACCCCGAGGTCAGGAAAACACATTGGTCCTCAGGGCAGCATTGCACAGGCTAGGACTGCTTTGCAATTCCAGTGACTTTCTTTCAAAGCACACAGTCCTAAGCCTCCAACAGTAGGTTTGTTTTAGTGTGGAGATGTGTTTCAGAAGGTCAGATTTTTGAGAGTGGAATGAATAACAGGGCTGGTGAAAGGTA
This sequence comes from Petroica traversi, assembly GCA_025920805.1. NCBI lineage: Eukaryota > Metazoa > Chordata > Aves > Passeriformes > Petroicidae > Petroica > Petroica traversi. The sequence continues at coordinate 9,106,358 of JAHLSL010000061.1, forward strand.
GATGTTTGCTATAAGGTCTGTCTGTAACATGGTAATCAGAAGCTGCCAATTGAGCTACCCAAAATTTTTTGGTGATGGCAGAGCAGGGCAGATCCAGACTGTCTTGAGTGCTTACATGAGGGTACCTGTGGTGGAGCCTTTCTTTATGGGTCATGCTGGTAGCACAGGAGCAGGTGGGCAACCCTGTACAACCATGAGCAGTGTAGCAGCTGATGAGCTTTAGTAGAAGAGATGTCAAGCTAAACTGGCTTGCTTGAGAAGGCATTTTATGGATGTTTTGTATGCAGTACAGCTACATGCCTAGTGCTATGTTTCAGAAATAGTAATATCTATTTGCATGGGCTGCACAAACAGATGCAGAGAGGACACATTCCCTACTGAGTTGATGTAGGGCATTCGGTGATGTTCACAGAAACCTGGTAAGTGCTCAGAGAGGGAAAGGGAAATCTATCAAAATTCTTTGCATTGAGGCTGTGAAGCAGCCTCCTTCCCAAGCCCATGCTACTTTTGAACAGCTTCTTGCTTCACAGGATTTTGTCCCTCCTTGGACAGAGATGCCAGATGTGCCAAACGCAGGGACACAAACCTCTGGAGGGAAGAGACACCTCGGTGGGGAGAAGAAAAGAAGCTGGGGTTACAGCGGGGACCCTGTGTTCATGGGAGCTTGGTAGAAGTAGTGTTTGCGAGGATATCACCAGGAACCCTCAGTCTTTGAGCAGCAGTGAGAGGCAGAGGGAACACTAGGTCGTGCTGTTTCTCTGAATTCTTGTGCAGCAGTGCTGCATTGGATTGCACATTTCTCACAGGGATCGAGGGACCCTTTTGTGCTGTGGGTAGGCAGAGAACTTTTATCACACTGTTTGGGTGTTCTTGCAAGGAAATTACTTGCATTTTCTGCATGAAATGCCTTGAGTACACAGGGAAAGGGGTGGGGCAGGCTTTTACAGAAGACCAAAGCTCCTGTTCTAAAATGTGAGATACTGCCTTGCATTATAGGGAAGAAATTATGAGAAAAAGCAACAGCTCAGAGAGTTTAACTAGCCTTCCTGCTACTCGTATCAAAACTGGTAAAATAAAGTGGAAATTCTCCAAGGATACAAACTCAGCCAAGTGCTGACATGAGGCATGAATCAATGCCACCTGGGCATGGGGAGGAGGTGACTCTCTGATCTCTTGCACTGCCCTAAGTGTGTGGAATTCACTCTACCTGAGGGCTGAGCATTTAAAAAACTGCTGCAGAGTTATCCCATGTCTCAGTAGGGAAAGACCTTCAAATGAGTGATTTATCAGCTTTGTTTCCTTAGCACAGTAAAGAAAACTCTCTTCTCCCAGAGAAGAGTTTCTTTGTGCTGCCTCTGTAAAGTGTGGCTTGTGCCTCCCAAAGCTTTTCAATGAACACAAGGCATCAGTGGGGGCAGTTTCAGCTCTGTGAAATTCATTGCTGTGTGTGCATTTGAGCAGCACACAGGAGCTTTAAGCATTTTTCTTTAATTTAGCAGGGAGTTGTTGCAGCTGCTGAGGCACTTCAAAGACCATTCTGTGTTTTGCTCCTGCACCTGACAAACACAAGGCCAGGGTGTTGTTAAATTGCCAGTTTGGACAGAAACGGCTTTTGCAAGTAGCAGCCAGTGCCACCTCACACTCTTAGGTCTGGCTGTAATCCCCACCATGTCTGTGTGAGCTTTTACATCACTACAAACCTCACATGGCTTCAGAACCACAGAAGACATGTTGTGGATCTCAGACAGATGAGAAAAGGTGATCTCCATAAGTAATTTGCAAGTTTTAAACGGTGGTATCTCCACCAAGGCCCAGTACAGGCAGGGCTGGGCCAGATCTTGAGAGCCAGGGATTCAGACTGTCCAGCAGCCCTTTCCCCACCACAACTCGCCAAATAATTTATATGCAAATGTAATATTTACAAAGCAATGCTCTTGTACCTGGCATTTTAACCTAATTCCCAAGCTGGTGGCTGTAAAATGGCCACAACATGTAGAAGACTGGTAAAAAAAATGAAAGGTTTCTGTTGTTTAGATCATAGAATCATAGAATGGTTTGAGTTGGAAGGGTCTCCTGTAAACCTCATTTAGTTTAACCCCCCTGCAATGAGCAGCGACATTTTCCATTGGATCAGATTGTTCAGAGCCCCCATCCAACCAGACTGAATGTGTCCAGGGATGAGGCATCCACCACTTCTCTGGGAAACCTATGCCAGTTTTTAACCCCCCTCAATGTAAAAAACATCTTTGTTATATCTAATATAAATCAACTCTCTTTTAGTTTAAAACCATCACCTCTTGTCCTGTCTCAACAGACTCTGCTGAAAAGTTTGTCCCCATCTTTCTTACAAGCTCCTTTTTGGTGCTGAGAAACCACAATAAGGTCTCCCTGGAGCCTTTTCTTCTCCAAGATGAACAGCTCCAACTTTCTCAGCCTCTTCACACAGGAAAGATGCCCCAACCCATTGATCATCTTTGTTGCCCTCCCCTGGGCCCACTCTAACACATCCACATCCTTTTCATGTTGGGAGCCCCAGAGCTGGACACAGCTCACCAGGCTTTGTCCTATCTGAGCTAGTAGCAGCCAAAAGAAGGCAAATTTTGGTCACCCAGGGGCATGAGGCAGCTGTGAACCTGGGTGAACCTGGCCTATCTGCCTGCCTGGGAAAAGAAAAAGCAGTGACTCAGTGAAACTGGCCAGTGAATTTCTGCCTGCTTGGCATAATAAATATAAAATAAATAGATGGAATGAACCTGTTGGCTGTGAAAGGAAGTGTGTCAGCCTTGCAAGGGTAAGTGCGGCTCTGTTAGCAGGGATTTGTTACAGGACCTGCACACACTGCCCAGGAACTGTCCTGGAGGTAGTGGGGAGCACACTGGAATGAGTCAGGCCATGTGCTCATATCACAAAATCATGTGGAAGAGACCTTTGGAGAACATCTCATCAACCACCTGCTCAAAGCAGGGTCACCTACAGCAGGTTGCCATGTCCAGGTGGGTTTTGGATATCTCCAAGGACGGAGACTTCTCTGGGCAACCTTTGCCAGGGCTCAGTCATCGTCACAGTGAAAAGTGCACCTGCACCCTGCTTCCACCAGCCTCAGTCCAAAGGAAACTTTGCACAGGTTTCTTGCCTCCTGCAACAGAAGGCTGAGACATCTTGGCAAGGCAGGTGCGACTCATTTTATCTGTGCTGTACCTATTTCACAAAAAGAGGGAAAACTTCAAGTGCCAAGACAAGCAATTTGACTTCTAGAAGATCCTCAAAATAATGAAAAGTGTCACTGTTCAAGTTGCACCTTTTAATGCTTTTTTTTCTTCTCTCCATTTCTCTTTTTTCGCCTTTTTTTTTTTTTAGCTGTATAATGACAGTTTTAAAAAGGACATGGTTCCCATGCTTCAGCCCAGAAGCTACCTCTTACTAAGAGGGGTTAGGAACAATGCTTTTATTTTACTGCCTGGCAGGGGTTTTTGAGGGGGAGCTTTTGGTACCGGGGGTTGGCAGAGACCTGCATACAGGATGCTCCATTGATCTTGGCTGTTCTGCCTTCCTAAGCTGTTTTGAGACCATTTTATACCTCAAAGCTACTGAGAACAGGGTATTTGCTTAAAGAAGTGCAGTCATATCTGTCAGATACTGTAAGACTGTGGTCCCTTATACAACATAGTAACTGCACAAACAGGCACTGAGGCTGCAAAATGGAATAGCTTAATTGGTTTGCTTTCCCAAGGAGATGCTGTGCCAGACAATGAACACAACAGCTTAAATCCATGCTCAACAATAGCTTTGTCTATAAATAGTGTATTTTGAAGCAATGGGAAGAACACTTGGGGTAGAACTAGATAACATTTTTCAGGTGAATAGTTTATTTGCTAATAAATGCTGCTTCAGGCTGACTGAAACTATTCACAGACTTAGGCCAAATTCAGATAATGTTTTCTGCTATAAAAAGGGGAATCCCATTTTTCTTGACAAACCAGAGAAGCTCCATTGTAGCATTTCAACAGGAAAAATTTAAAACAGGGAAAAAACCACTTTGTCTTAGATTTCAACTTGATTTTATTTCTTTACTTTGAAAATAATTTTATTTATTTACTTTGAAATTATTTTTTTTATATCCATCCCAGATAAATCCTTTCTGTTTTACAGCAGGGAAAGCAAATAATTTAAAAGGGACTTTTTTTAGTCTGCTCCCACAGGCCTGCTCTGGGGCTTTGCTTGCTTTTTCTAATGGCTTTGGAGTGTGAACATAATGTGCAGCTGGTGAGCTTGTCTTTACAGCTGATAAAGCTAGTTACACCAGGGTCATGTTGAAATGAACCCTGCATACAGGTCGAGTACATAAAATAAGAGTTCTCCTCCAGCGGCCTCCTGTTACAGACCTGATTTATGGCTCCAGCACTTTGGTTCTGTTTGGAGCCTGGCTTGGTTATGTGCAATCCACCCAGCCAAGCTTGAAAGCCTCTCTTTCCTCAACTTGCTTGTGCAAGGTAGGGCAGGTAAGAGGCATAAGAAACAGCCTGAAAGGTCAGAGATGGATGGAGGCAGCACCAGTGGGTCTTGCTGCACCAAATGTGTTTGCAGTCTTAACCTGTGGGAAGAAAACCTGCTGAAGTACTTCTGCATACAGATAAAATATGTCATTTCCAGGCAATCTAACACTTGAAAAGCCTCATTAATAATGATTGCAAATTGTGGAGAAACTATAGCTTCTATCTATGGGTCACAAGGCATTTTTCAAGCATTATCTGAACGTCAGAAGATAAAAAGGGAGAAATCAATCTAGACCCGATTTTCACGGAGGTTTCATGGTGGTGCCTGGAGAGATTATTAGCAACATCTAAGCAGATTAGACACACCTAAGCCCTCTTAAAGCAGTGGGGTTTAGACACCTCACTTGCTATTGCTTTTTGCAAATCATACCCAGAAAAGGAGACATTTAAACGAAGCAGCTTCAGGTGTTTAGCGCATGTGCTTAAACAGATTGTGATGTCCCTTTGATGCTCTGCAGCCCAGGCAGGGTGTGGGAGGGAGGGGAGGCAAAGCTGCAGCACAATCCTGCACTGTATCACACCTGGGAGGACTGACCCTGTGAGATAACAAGACCTGAGACATAACATCACAGCTTTGCTAGGTCAAACCAAGGTACATCTGCCCCAAAACCAGCAGCAGCCAGCCACAAACACTTGGGAAAAGTGTAAAACAAGGCAAGATGCTTCCACAGTTCATCCCCCCCACTGCACAGGAGTCACCAGTTTAGCCACTTCTGACTTCATCAGGTTTAACAACCCTTTGGAATTTTCTGAGTGATACTTTCCCTACTTTCACCATAAGCTATTCGGATAAGAGATTTCTCTTGCTCTGAATCTGCAGCCTCATCGTGACAGTGCAGTGATAGTCCTGGTGTAATAGTACAAAATAACTTTAAAAAAATCCTTCTTTATTCACCATCTCTTTCCCCTTCATGATTTTATACACTTTGATCATATCTCCCCTCTGTCATCTTTCCCAGCCTGAGCACTCCTTATCCATTGAATCCCACTGTGTAAGAAATTGCTTCCTACCTGTACACGGAGCCGGTGAGTAAAGCTTAGTGTGGGTTGCTGCATCAGACAGTGAGGATACCTTCCCCTTGCCCAAAACTGAAATACAGATACCTTTGACATGGCACACAGCAGGCATTGGACAGTGCCCAGTGCCAGGACTGCACAGGGAATGGGATGGGCAGAGCTGTACTCAGCCCTGTGGAAGAAATGCATGAGGCAAGAGTAATATCAGACCTGTTCAAATATACCATCTTTAGGACACACATTTCTGGACACACAAATGCTGCTTCTCTGGGATTCATACACCAGAAAAAAAATCTGCAAAATTTTTAGGAGAAGCCCAGATCTGTTTGTTTTTGTTTTTTTTCTTAAAAGCTGTGTGGACCAAAGCTACAAGAAGCAAAGCCTATGATATGCTGAGTCCCAGCTCCCAGAGAGGCCCTACATAAATGTAGATTGTCAGCATTTATCATGATCAGTCCAAATGTAAATGACAGAGTCCAAACAACTAAGGGTTGGCAACCACATCAAGAGTCTGGAAGTGCTTCTTGCTCAGCTGTGCTCAGGTGTTCTTCTCAGAGTTGGGATTTTTACAACTGGTTGAGAAAAGCTTTCTTCAGCAATCCTGCATGCTGCATTTCCCCATCCCTTTTCATTTTTCACAGTCGAAGGAAAACCAAAAGCTTTTCCAAATTGGGGAGAAAACACATGGGAAAAGGAGGCAGAACAAGATGATTTTAGGAAAAATAATCCTGTGCTGGTCATAGAAACCACACACCACAATTTTGTCAAAATTTACCAGTCATCCTAAAGCTATGTACCTTCTTTTTGTTCAATAGATACATTTAAAAACATCATTAAAATATTTTTCTAGGTGATCTACAAAGGGAAATGTTCCTTGTGTGTGAATGTCTCCGCATTCCCTCAGTGAGAATGATCACATAAACGAAGGGTATGCAGAGATGCTTGCAAGTGACTGAATTATCATAGATTAGCTACTTATTACTGTTATTTTAAATTAATATGCTTTATATTATAATGTGCTGGAAGCCTGCAAACATCTTCAAGCTTGTGACCAGTAATCTATTAAGCCATGATAATTTCTGCTTTTGCAGTGCATCTCCTTTCTTGAGGGAAGAGCTGAAACATTTGATGATGGTTTAACCAGTGACAGGTGACTGCTGCAGTGGCATAAATAAAATTTGCATATCCTTGGTGTTTGAGTCAGAGCACACCAAGACATCATTCTGAAATGAAGCAGAACATACATTTTAATGCCTGCAACCATCAGAAATGTTTTCCAAAGAACAAACAGATCTTCTTCCCTTGGGGTTAAATGCTCCTTGAGCTTTCCACTATCCAGGTCAAGGGTCAGCTCAGTAGATGTGCTGATGAAACCCAGCCCAAATCCTGTCCTTGGAGGATCTCATGCACATTCCAGAAAGGGGAAGCAGTTTTACCACAACCAACCATCCTCCCGAGATGCTAAGTGGTATTTTCACACACTTCAGCTGATTGCTCAAGTGGTATGGCAGGCTTCTGCCATACAATCCCAGAGCAGCAGGGATCCCTAGGGATGAGCTCCCAGCCATTAGGCTGCTTCTTTGAGTGTTTTCCTCTTGCTTTTTAGTGCATGTGACATCTCTGTGCTGTGTGCTTTTTAATCCTTAGAGGTCTGTCAGTACCCCATGCTGCCAATCCCCTCTCCAAGCCCTTTGATCAGAGCACTTTCCCTGCCATACCCATCAGTGTCAGTGTCACATGGCCCTGTGTGACTGTTGGGGACAACCTCCATGGACAGTGATGAGCAGCTGATTTCCAGGATGCTCTTCCCTCCTGGATCTGTCCCCCCTTCCCCTCATGCTGCTGCCCTTTGCTTTCACCTAGTGAAGCTCAGGCTCATCAGAGCCAAGCTGCTCTCAAGGGAGCTGAGCTGGGGAGTGGCTGTGAGTGGCACTGTGCTCCTCAGGACACACTGTCCCTCCTGACCTCCAGGCAGGTGAGAAAATGACATGAAGTACCTGGCCAGGATGGTGAAAAGAGTGAGGATATTTCCTTTTTGTTTTGGTGGCTTCCCTTAAGGTGATGAATGAGCCACGCATCCCATCTGACACCCCTGTACCTGCCTGTTTTCCTCAGCAATACAAGAGAAGTCTGTCTGTCTGTCTGTCTGTCTGTCTGTTAGATGTGGCTGCTGGAGGGGAAGGGATCTATCAGTGAGGAAGACATTACAGCTCCAACATTGTCCCAGTGCCCCCCCAAATCTTCTCCATTGCTTTGGACTAGGCCAGAATGACATTTGGGACTCTGTACTTATTTTATGGTATATAAAGTATGCAGAGGTGTAGAGGCAGCCAGAAAACCCTTCAGTGGGAGTTTGTGTGACACCCCACACCCAGGGAAGGCACTGCTGGGGGGAAAGGGGTCCCTGAAGTGACTTCCTAGATTTGGAAAGAGGAAAGAGAAAAATAATGTGAATGGACATTGCTGAGAGAGGAGCTGCAAGACGGACTGTGCCTCAGCAGAGAACATAACCACCTTCACCTTACTACTAATATTTTTTTAAGGAGGAAGAGGGTCATCTTGAAGCTGTCTGGTGTCTGGGCTTTGCCACAGCACAGTGTTGTAATGAAGGTCAGGGTTAGATGCATTTCAGGGCTGAAGGAATTAAGGATGCTGGCTGGTACCCAGACTTGAAACAAAAATTGCTGTGGGGCTTAAACCTGTTTTTAACAAGGCTATGTAGCCTGCCAGACCGGGTGAGAGATTAGCAATTTAATTATACAGGCCCTGACTTCCTGCTTCCCACTAAGTGCCTAAAACCCCTCTTAAGAGGGCCATTACCTTCCCTTTTTTTTTGCTCTTGCATTAACTAGGCAATTCAGAGCAGCATAAACACAGAGGAAGGACAGGGGTTCCCTTGCAGAGATCTCAGGGTTTTATGGCTAAGTGCCTCCTGATGGATCTGTCAGAGCATCCCACAAGAGCAAACCTGTCACTCCCCGCAGAGACCATTAGCTTTATCTCCAGCATCCCTGGAAGCATTTTCTGTTTGTCCCCTCTTGAACTCACTGAGGAGAGCACAGGTTTTTCTCAGCACTGGCTGACTTTGAGAATGAAAGAGGAAAAGGGAGCAGCTGGGCTCTGGGCACAGGGATTTTGGGCAGAAAGCCTCAGCAGGAGCCTTTGGGGATGGCTGAGTGTTGCTTCACGTGGGGAACAGGGGAAAGGCAGGCAGAGAGCTGCTGAGAAACATGTGACATGCAACCTGCTGAGCTCCAAAAGGCTGTTTGAAATAGGGAGCCAGGAGGAAGAAGTGGCAGACAGGAGCTTTTTCTCTTTTTCATTCACAGAAAGCAAGTTTATTAAGGATTGTGACCTCCCATACCATAAGCAATGAATTCTCTGCAACTGAGTGGGGGTTTTTTTTTCAGCACTGTCTGGGGGTTGTTTTCAGACAGTTCTGCTTCACAGATGCTCTTCAGAGGTGGGAGTTGACTTGTGTTACTACTGCAAGTTTATCTATCCATGCAGCCATTGCAGTCCCCTTGGTTTCCTGGGACTGTTCTAGTGTCTCTGGGTTCAGCTCTGCTCTACTCTCCCAACACCACATCCCTAGCCAGGAACACACTGATCCACAGTGTCTGGGTCCCACTGTGCCACTGTTGTATGTAGTAGAGCTTGTTTTGGCAGTAGTGTTCCTCCTAAAGTGTGCAGGGAACAGGTATTATGTACTTTTAACAGGTATGTTTCTGATAAATGCTCTTATGATGCAGAAAAGTAGTGATTTTTCCATCCCCTGTGGTTTGTACATCCAAAGGGCAGAGCTAGGAATGGATCAGACCCCAGAGCACCAGGCTGCTGCTGCCAAATCGTTTAAAAACCAGAGCAAAGACATCTACTCTGCAGGCAGCACAGGAAGAATGTAATGGAGTGCAATCTGTGACAGATTTGTCATCTCTGTTCCATGGCTGAGGCAAAGCACTGTGATAGATGAGACTGTGGCCTCTTCAAGTCATTTTTATGTCATGCTAAAACAGGCTTTAGTTTCTGGGACAGGGAGGGAGAAGTCCATTTCTCTTTGGACAGCCACTTGGCTCAGCCCACTCTGGGGTCATGCTGGGGTTGGGAGAGGATGTGAGACAGCTCTGGCACTGATGGAGGTGCTGTGGTCTCCCCAGTGCCTGATTTGTGTGAGCTGACTGCCCCTTCAGAGGTGGTCCACACTCCAGATTTGGGACTGGAAAGTCATTTTCCCCAGTGATATTGTCAGATGTTTCACCTTTGCCTTGTGCGTCATCCAGTCTGCTCCCTGGAACTATCTGAGAAATCTTTTGGTTGTGTGGGAGCATTGGCCTTGTAGTGGTGCTTTCTGCCATGGTTTCCAGCCTTACTTGCAGTTGAATGTTGGTGGGTTTTGTGATGAAGGGAAGAAGTGGTCCTCTGGCTATTAGCCAGGTAAGGGCCATGTAAACTAAGATATCCCCTCTGCAGGGAGATGACTGAGTGTAAAATGAACCTGGTGGGGGAACTGGAGGTCAGGTCATGGAGAATGGTATCCCTCTGAGATTCTCACACTCCCTGGACCCTTCCTAAAGCCTTGACACTTTCAACCAACAGATTATCTGGCCTCAACAGACTTAGTCATGAAAAAGATTTTTTACCCTTCATTGTCTTGTGGAGGAACATCAAAGTACAATGAAGTTTAAAAAAACTAGGAGGCCATGAGAAACAGCAAAAACAGTATTTTATTTTTTTGTGTTCGATAGTTGGAGGATTTCTTTATTTTTTTTTTTAGCAAATGAAATCATGCTGAGGTTTGATTCATGTTTTTTTAATTCCTTAGAAGTCTGCAGTGTCATTCTCCTGGTTTGGCATCCTAATTCAAAGTGAAATACATTAAGCCAAAAGGAGTGTGTCAAGGAGTTTCTCTAGCTTTCATCATCTTTGTTTCCATCAGCCATCCTTTTTGAACTGACTGGCAGTGTGCAGAAAGGAATAGAGGGAAGGGCTTAGTAATTAAATGTTAATGAGATTTTTATTATTGTTTTCAGTGGTATCAGGATAGAACCTATAATAACAGCTAAATATTCAACTATAGAAACTTGTTCTTAGCAAGCTTGTAGCAACTCACTGCAGCACACTCGCAGTGTCTGACCTTTAGGACAAATAAACAGCTATCAGTACATGCTGCTAGGACCTGGATACACACCCTAAGAGGAGCTTTATCTTTACCAAAAATAAATAAAGGATATGAAAAAATACGCGAGGATGAGGCACAAGCTCCCGCGGCTCTGCAGACCCCCCCCCGCGGGTGCCGGCCGAGCTCAGGGTCTGCACTCCCCTGCCAAAGGTGAGCTGCTGGAACAGGGGTGGAGGTGGGTGCCAGGGGATGTGGAGGGCTGGGATGGTGGGGTAAAGTTTAATTATGGACTTCTGTAGGGGTTTTCCAAAGTTGAAAATTTTGCTGATGGAGAAGGGAGGGGGATAGCATGGCATGGAGAGGTAGGGACTTCTTCCTTGTGGCATGAAGTCCTCTGTCCAGGTGAAATGAGAAGCTGCTTCATTACATTAAGCCAAATTCAGGCTAGAAGAGCAAGAAGAGGCCCCAGGGGCTGCTGAGAGTGGTCAGTTGGGAGCAGGTTGAAAAAATATTCTCTCTAATCCCCATCTGTGGTCAGCAGAGGCACAGGTTTCTGCTCCAATCTGCCTCTAGAGAAACCTCTTTCTCTCTCTGACTCTGTGCAGAGCAGTTCCTTACAAGGGAGTTAAAATCACTGAAGATCTCCCTGTTCCTCCTGTCCTCTACCATCTCTACAGCATTATTTTATCCTGTGCATGTTTAGAATTTCAGGACATTGCTTCTCCTTGAGCCTCTACTGTCCAAAGCCCATGTGTCACATAGCAGGAAGTGTTTCTAAATGCTCAGCTGCACAAAGAGTACCAGGGAAATACCCTGGAAGTGCCTGAGGACAATTTCTGTGAGCAGTATGGATGTGAGCTAGAGGAGGAAGAAGGCAAAGGGATGGGAATCCAGTGGTTTGAGCACAGGTTGTTATTTTGGTACTTCTGGATGCTTTGTGTTCCTCTGTGCCTCTGTGCATCTTGCTGTGAGCAGCACTTGTGAGCTGAGAGCATCGTGCCTGCCACAGGCAGCTTAATTCGCTTCTGCTTCCATCATACCTGGGAATCTCAGCATGAGGTGGATGGGTGTCCCACGTTCACTGCAGCAGATGTGGCCAATAAAACCCATCAGCAGACACAGTGAGATGGAAATGGGCTTGGCAGCCCACAGCCCCTGTGAGGACTCCAGCCAGAGGCAGCAGGACGACAGGAGCTGCTGTTTGCACTGCCAGGGCCCCAACCCTCTTGCTGTGCCAGACTTTGTAGCAATGCTAAAAGCAGAATTATGAGCATGCATCTCCAGGGTACCGTAAATATCATTTTTAATTAACTGGCAATTCTACAGAGGAGACTTTGTGCAGTTCTGTGAGACATGGGAACAAAGTTCAGCCTGTCCCTGTGACAGAGCTCCAAATTTCCCGTTTCCCAACCCAACGCCAGCAAACAGATGTGCTCTGTGCCTCCTATTTATGCGCTCCCAAGAAATTAGCACCCCGTTAAGCTACACAATGCAGTGCATTTATTTTTATTTCACTGTGCTGCAGCCTTTCAATGGTAACTCCACATTATTTCTTACTGGAATCAAACCCAGACTACCATCAAGGGCTTCTTAAATCAACAGCCAATGAGGGTTTGAATTTTGTGCAGCAGAACTAGTGCCTATAGCTTAAGATAAAGTAAGATAAAGCAGCTGCAAAGCAGCAAAGTCCAGTGTTTGACTCTTGTCCAAAAGGTAAGAGACAGAGGGGAAGATTTAATTTCCAAATACCTGAAGCTGAGACTGTGATTTGTTTGCAGACCCATTTTAAGGCAATAAACAGCTATATTTATATCTCCTGAATGTGCCTATTATTTCAAGATCCCACCCACCAAGTGAAAGCAACATGACAAAGCAGCACTGTAGGGAGCCAAAAAATGTATAAAAAGCAATTGATCCATTATAGATGCAGTCTCAGGCAAGCTCAGTCTATTTTTAATCATTTTAATAATGCAGCTGATTTGCTACATCAAGGAGGGAAGCCGAAGTGGGATCCCTCATAGCGAGCAAAATAATAGGCTCATGTGCTTCAGTGGCATCTGGACATCTCTGAGAGTGTGCGTGGCTCAGCCACCTCCCAGGGAAATGGTGTCACTGCAGCAGGCCTGCTCAGCAGGTCACCCTGAGACATGGGAGACCCCAGACACAAATGGATGATGCTTTAGGAAAGCAAGCAAAGAAGTCAGTGGGACCTGAATTGTGGGAAGTGGGATTAGAAAAGTGGAGGGCTTATCAACACCATTTAGGAGGTGCATCTCTATTGCTGTGGCTCTGGCAGATGGATTGTGTGCAGGTTGCTGCCATACAAGACAGATTTGGGTATGCATAGCCAGCCTGGGAGACTCTGATTCCTCCGTGTTCTCCATGAACACAGCCCTCTCTCTCCACTTAAAAGAGACAAAACCCATCTAAGCAACACCCACTCAGCTATTTGTCCCAAAACAGCTCCTTCATCCTTGGGTGGCTTTTTGGCCCTGGGGGAAGTCTAGAAGAAAGAAAACTTGAGGTTTCCCTTCCCTTGCCCACAGTGGCCTTTAAATGAAAGCGTATGTGAGAGGGACAGCAGACAAATGCTTTTTGCCAAAGGGTGGCTTTTAGGATACCCAGTTAAGTCATGAAAATATGACAATGTCTTAGCTATAGAGAGTGGTGGGAGGCCATCAAGGAGAGAGGGACCACCCATGAGGAGCAATGCAATGGGGACAGTGAAAAAAGTCAGCCAGCAGCAGCTATGCCCAGGAAGAAGATGAGATGCTGGTTGACTATAGTGACAATCAAAAACAAATTATAGCCACATTTTTTAAAACTTGAAAGCTGAGTGCTCTACAGCATCTGGTACTCCTCTGAGGTGGGATGATCTGGAACTCCATTTTCCTGAGTCTAAGCTCGCTTCATAAAGCAAACAGGAATGTGTCCTGTCAAAGGCTGTAAAAAGGTTGGGACAAGCCTTGGTGCTAAACCTGCCAGGGCAGCAGGGCTCTGGCCATTGCTTTTCTTCCCTGCAATACCTCAGAGCTGCTGGCATCTCCTGTATGGAGACTTCCTTGTAAAAACGTTTATCTTGTTGTCGTGTGGAAGCAGCATTTGTTCCTCTGTTATGGAGCTCTGTCTATCCCACTGCGGGCAAGAGGTCAGGAATGGGACTCCCACGCTCATTCTGCATCTGGCAGCACGGGCCAGCCCCAGCCTGGCAAACCCCTCAGATGGGAGCAGTGGCTCCTCAGTCCCATTGCCAGCGAGAGGACAGATGGACAAGTGGGATCTCAGGAGGCCCTTTGAGAGCCCCAGATGTGTTGTAGCCCTGCCTGGCAGTGCATTCTGTACCTGCAGGCTTCTCCCACACAGTTTAGGATGGGGAGATGCTCTAGAAAGAAAGGAATGTTTTACCTTTTCCAAGTTACTCACATCATTCTTTAGGACTCTTTCTCCATATTTTTCCCCCTGGACCAAAGAGTCCACTTTGCTTACTTAGTCATTTCTTTATAGAAGCCGTTTTTCTTACATTTAATCATCTTTATTGCCTTTCCTTGAATCCTGCCCCTCAACTTTATGTCTTTTCTGGGGATAAAGGGATCAAAAGACAGTATTCAAGATGTAAGTGAACCCTGGTTTGATTCAGTGGCAAATTAATATTCTCTTTTACTTGCCCCTTGGTAAATGTTAATATTTTATTTGCTTATTCCACCACTACTGAGCAATGAACTGATGTTTCACAGAATAATTATAATACAAATATCATACTCCTGAGTGAGCCCAGAGCCCATAACCTTATATGTGAAGTTCAGAACATCTTTTCTGCAGTGAACATTACTTCACATTTGGCTACATTAAATTTAATTAGCTGTTTTATTGCTCATTTACTTAGTCTCATCATATCTTTCGGCAGGCCCTTGTTCTCACTAGCCTGAATACCACAGTGTCACCTGGAAACTGTGCTCCCTCACTGCTCTCCCCACAGGCTGCCTTTTAATAGGTAGAGCAGTGTGTGTTCTCACTCAGATCCCTGGAGAAAACTGAGAGTCATCTCCCTGCTAGTTGTCTTGACTGCATGAGGTTTGCAAGATTCCCTCTCTGGAGATTTATCACTGCTGGATGCCTTCATTAGGTGAGGCTGATGCATTTCATCCTGGATCAGAGATTTGAGGTGGAGCCATAGGTTGATGTCCAGCCTTTCCTGCAGCACTAGGTGAATTAATTAATTGAAAATTTATCACCAAGGCTTTCAGGTGACATTGAAAGCTACTGCAGGATGGGGCTGACTTACAGCACCATGAACCAAGGTGAGGGCAGATGGCTGTGCCCTGGGCCAGCTGGAACCTGATAGGCTTCACACTCAGCTCCAGATTCACTGAATCACCACAATCCAACCTGGAGGTCTCAGGCTGAGCAGTTCCTGTGTCCAGGATTTTGTGTGGAAAAGAAAGTTGGAGATGGAAGGAAAGTTTTGAAAGCTGATGGTTCCCTGACATCCAAGTTTACCAAGAGGATGGGATGTCCCTTTACCTTCCCCGAAGAGAACAACCTCATGCTTGTTGAGCTCAAGAGAAGAAAGCATAGAAAAAAACTGTGGAGATCGAAAAGATTCATCTTCAAATCCTCACTTTGATTATTTAAAGAAAAAAAGTTCATAAAAGTTCTCTACTAATTGGGTAGAAAGACAGCCTGACTTGCCACAGCTGAATTAGATCCCATTCCAAACTATGGGATGGCAAAGGCACTGCTTCAAATGGACTTTTACCCATATTTGTCACACAGGCTCACGACTGAAGCCTTGGTCCCTTGGCTAGAGCAGTGAGGGAGAGCCAGGATGCCTTTCCTAGTGAGCTCCATGACCCAGGAATGGGTTTTGCCTCCTGGACAAAGAACCTTCCTGTCCTCCCTGAGCTCCTCAGCTCCTGCCTTTGCAAGCTGGGCTGGCCCAAACATAACATCCTGGGACTAATTAAACTCAGACCCGCTCGTTAACCCTTTCTTGTCAACTTTTGACCTTACTTAGTAAACTTTTTGTTCTGTTGTTACACCCTTGTCTTTGTAAGCCAACTCCTGCAGGACAATTCTTTCCTACCAGCACCAACCACCTTCACCCCTGGAATTCCCCTAAGAAAACAATTCTGGGGTCCAGTGTGTCCCCAGATAACACTTCAGCTTTTAAAAAACAGAATCTTTTGTTGAAATCTCATTTTGGCAAAAATGCTACAATAATCTCCCCTTTTGAGCTCTTTTCTGGTATCTTATTCCCAAATGGTCAAAGAAAACTAGGAAGGAAGTGAGGAGAAAATGTGGGTGTAGAAGAACATCCTGTTCTGCACAAATACCCTGGAGTGTTGTCAGATGGATGCTCCGCTTTAAATAGAAGAGGTCTCATGCTTGCAAAGGCCAAAGTAATACATTTGCAGAAATTAGAAAATAAGGAAATAATGATTTAATAATGAAACTGTTTGAACCTACTGCATTATAGAATCAACCAGGTTAGAGCCTCTCATTGTCACCTGTGATCTCATTTCTGTGTGCACCTGAAATGCACATGCACAGAGGTTTTGGGAAAAATCCCTGAGGAACTCAGAGAAATTCTGTTTCTTGTTTACTGTGTTTGAGAGGCTATCTTCAGAAAAAAGGTCACTTGGGGTAAGCAACATTGAAGAGAGAGCTAGAGAGATCCAATGGGATAAATTCAGAGTTTTTATGTTTTTGAAGAACTTCTTCTGCTAAATGTGATTTTGTGACTCTGATTTCTGCTATTTGCTTTTTCAAGAGGTTGAGTGAAACAACTTTCTGAACTTTGATGCCTTTTTTTTCCAGAGTCAATATAATTTTACTATATCCACATCAATTCCTTTGGTTATCACTGGAACAACGTGATTCTTTTTTCTCTTCTGCGTATTTTCTATATTTTAGATTTTTTTTCCCTATTGTGCTTTGCTTTGAATCTGAAATTTTATTGCAATTTGAAGGAAAAAAAAAGGAAAGAGGTATACCCTTGTGTACAAAATGCCCTGCAGTTTGTGAGTCAGGAAAATTCCACAGGACTTTCAGCAAAGCAACTTTTCCCAGCAGCAGCATTTTTATCCAAACTTCTGACCAGTTAGTATCGATCAGCAGGAGAATTACTTGGCTGAATGTTACAACTGCAGGAGCCTAAGAGCTGCTATATCAACATATATTGTTGTAACAGGGGAATCCCAGGCCATGCACAGCCTGGGTGAGAACCCAGGAATTCATTCATTCATCCTCCTTGCCATTGCCAGTGGAGCACATGACTTTTTAGTGCCAGGTGCTTCTTGACTGGGCATCAGGGAAGGCTTTATGTGTTCCCCTGAGCCATTTTCTTGTGCCTGACACTATTTTCTCCATCAATTTTGAAATAATCTTGAAATTCATCTTTGTGAAGACAAGAATGAGCCTGTGTTGGAGTCAAAGAGTCTGTCACATGGACACTGCGTCCTGACCCTGGAAGATTCAGTTGTTTATCCCTGTAACCCACACAATGCAGCTACAGGGACAGTCAAGGGCCACAAGTGACACGCTTGCCCTGTGCTATTGCACAGAGGGAGCCTACAGAAAAGAATCTTTAATTTCGTATTTCAGTATTTAACACTTAGCCTTTGTGCAATAAATGGGGTGGGGAGGACAGAAGCGATCACATGTCTGATTCCAGTAAAGTTCTTGTTGTGGTCAGACTGGTTGACAGTAGTTGGGTCAGTTAGAGGTGGACAAATGCATGATTCAGTCCAGCTGGACCACTGCTGGCTCATCTGACACAGCCCAAACACTGCTTTCTGTGGGCCAGGGACCTGCAGAAGGCCAGTCATGTGTCCTTGTACCCAGCCTGGTTGTGTAGAAACCATAAATTCCTGGAATCTCTGAATTTCCATGCATGCTGCAGAGGATGGAGACCTTACCAGCAGCCAGGTCTTCTTCTGCAAATACTTCTTAGAGGGCAGAATACATGAAATCCTGTCTGCATTGAGCCCTGTGGCCATGCACACCAGCTAGCTCATTGCCTTATTGCATTCTGGCTCCCTGAGCTTCCACCACCTTTGCTCCAAATGCATTCCTCTTCATTTTGACCCATGCTCATTGAAACACCCCTCCACTCACACTGGTGAAGACAGACAGTTTGTCAAAGCTTTAATGAAAGGGCAGCATGTGAATGATTAACATGCTTTTTTGCAGCAGTCAAGCTTCCTATGCTGGGTTTATTTCTGGAGCAGCCAACCTATTATCTGATGTAGGGCCATGTGTGAGTGAGAGTTGGTCCAGCTGGAAAACGAATGACATGTCCTTCTTTGCTGTTGAAACCATCCATCATAACATGTCCCAAATGGTCCGTCATGTTGTTGTCTAGTAAAACTTGGCCATGAGAGGTAGCTCCTGTTCAGATGCTGATGCTAGATGTCGGAAAATGTGATTTCAGCTATAATTCTGAGAACATTAAGTTGGAATTTATGACTAGAGGTCCTTCTAAGCTCCATCAACTCTATCCATCTCACACCTTTATAAATAACACCGGTCTTCAGTTTCTGAAGCCTTTAGGGCTGTCTTGTGGATTTTCCCTCCCCCTCCCTCAGTGTCTGGAATATATCACATGCAAGATTTCACTGTCAGATTTCAAACTGTATGGGCACATGTCAAATAAATAAAAAATAATTTGGCTGAGCATTGTGAACATCATGAAAGGCAGTTTGATGAACCTGGCACTGTCTAGGAAGACTTTGGCACCAGTCCTGGCTATACCAAGACTTTCAGTATTTCTCCTTTTGGTGCCTCAATTTCCTTTCTAGTTGGTTCCAGTTAACATTATGCAAAATCCTTGAAGGGAATCACCACGGGGTTTTGCTTTGTTTGGGTCCTGTCCATCAGTACCTTCCCACTCCATGTGGAGCTGTGAGAGCTACAAAGGGCTAAACAAGCAGAAACCTTTTCTCCATTGAGTAAAGTGGGAGTAGATGTGTGGAGGAACAGCAAGCACTTGGGCTCATGCTTGAAACTTTCCATAAATACAGTAAATGTAAGGGTCTAGTCCTGAGAAGTGCTTAGGGGACAGGGATGCTGCAGGGCTGAAGGGGTTGAGTGGTGGGAGTGTGTGTCAGAAGGGTGTGTGCAGAGTCATAACCTGCAGTATTATTTGGAGTTATTCCCCTCCATACATAACCTCAGCAGTCACCACTGCATGCCAGTGCCTTGGGGAGTGGGATCTATTAATACTCTTAGGAAAAAATTAGTATCCAAACAACTTTTGTTTCCTTGTTTTTTACACATCTGTGCTGTCCTCTGTCACTCGCTGCAGTGCAGAGCCTGGTATGCTGTGACAAAGAGCTATTGATGGAGTGCTTGTGTGAATTGGCCCAGCACTGGTCACAGCCAACTTCTGTGGGACCTGCTGCCCCTCTGTACAATACACTCCAGTGTGCTGGGCCATTTGTGAAAGGTCAGAAATGAACAGAGAAATGGACTGGAGTCAAAAACAAGCAGTCCTATAAATATCAGTCATAGTCAAAGGCAGTTTATTCCATTCCTCCCCTCTCTCTCCTTCTGTGTGTGTCTCTCCCTCCCTCTGTTGTGGTTTCCCAGATATAACTCCATGCTTCTGGCTGGGGAGTTCTGAAAGGAAGGCAGCACTCACACTGCAGCTTCTGCTCCCGTCTTGCACACATGGAATAATCCTCAGCCCTGCAAGCAGGACTGACAGCCGGCACGGAGTCCAGGCGTCATCTGGACTCAGATGTTAAGTTTTGATTTCTTGGATTTTCCTTATCTGTGAGAAACTCATTTGTGACAGTCTGAGAACTAGATTTGTCCACAGACGCTTTGGATTGCGACTTCTGACAGCTTTTCTCTGTTTGACTTCACAATGACTTTAGCAGCTAAATTAGAGGATATTGAAGTGACACTGGAGCACCTACTAATGGATGTGTTTGTAAGTAAGCCACAATTTCCTTTTTAAAATGAGATTCAAATAATCCAGAAGCCAGTATACAATTTTTATGGCATATCCAGAATGTTACATTGACTTAATTCCTTTACATTTCCTGATAAACTGTGTAATCCAACTCTACCAATATGTTGTGCTTCAGGCATCTCCTGAAAGCCATAGCATGCAAAACTGGGACAGTGTGAGATCCAAGACAGGACAGATTTTGCACTGGTTTTCTGTATCATCTACAAATCTGATGTGAAAAGGAGAAGAGATTTGGTCAGTTTGAGGAATATCTCTGTAAAACTATTGCATTGACAGAGATTTAAATTGTGCATTGCTTGACATCAAGTGTCCTTGACTTTAGGATTTTGACAGCTATTGGATTACTGTTATGACTCTTGGGTTATTTTTTAAGAGATGGAGGAACAAGCAAAACAATTGTGTTTTCAAGAGAATCCAGCTTATTACTCCTGGGTGTATCAAGTATTTTAAACTAGTGTTAATCTGGGATTGCTTCCTTGGACTCATCAAAGGTCAATGTATGATTTGCTTCTATACATCTGAGATAAGAATCTGTCTGTAACATCTCATGTTAAAGTTTCTTAAGAATATCAAAGCATTTCCAAACATATTCTTGCCTTTTCCAACACAGCTTGATGGATTTTATCTAAAGGTCAGAGAGGGTCATGTTTTGGAAGGGGTTTTTGGGGGGAGGGGATGGAAAACAATAATGAGGGATTGCCAGTTCATTTGTCTTTGTGAAAAGAAAGTCATGCCAAGGTGATCTGTACTCTCTGAATTCAGGCTATAAGAAATAAGATGGCAAGTGACCTTCTGAATTTTCAGAAGAGTTTTTTGTCATCTCTTAAATGGAATATTTCAAATTTCAGCGTCTAGTCATGAGGAATCTTAGGCATCAACCACAGAAGTGAAAAACAGGAAATCTTGCCAGATTTCTAGTCTGTGGTCCAGTTATTGAGGTGTCCATCTGTGCTGTGAAATGGATTCAAGTTTCTCTGTGCTGGCATCTCCTCTTAGTACATTGGAAAGTGACTTTACCCCTTTCCCAGGCTGCTGAGATAGTGGTAGAAGATAATTATTGGAAACTGCCCTGGGAAAGCCTGTACATAGGGCATGAAATACTGAAATACTCTTTGGGCTATAATATCTGAATCAACCTAATGATTATTTGCTCTCTGTGTTCAACTCGTTTTCCCAGCTCTCAGTACCGTGAATCCCAGAGAAAATCCCTAAGGATTTAAATCTCCATGACAAGCAAAGATGTAACATCTGCCTCTCCTGACCACAGCACGCTGTGAAAGTTATTCTGTGTGGGAGGGGGCCAGTGCTTTCTTTGGAGTATTTGCAAATGTTGTAGGATAAACTTGGCACCACAATTCCTCTTGGTCTATTTATAGTTCAGCGTTGCTTCACTGACTTGGGTGTTTGACACGTGGGGGACAGAGACCCTCCTGGGACAGGTGTCATTGAACAGTGGGTGCTTAAAGCATTTTGTCACAGGGTAGCCCCAAGCAGTGTCTCAGAGACTGGCAACATCTAGAAAGTCAGGGCTGACTGAGGCTGAACAATCCTACTTGTGTCTGATTGTGTTTGAAGGGCATGAAAACCCTCCTATCTTGCTGGGAACCACACAGCCCAGTAAGACAGGGAAGCAGGGAATCTTCTTGGCTCTTCATGTCCCATTGTCCATGCCTTGATTCCATCCAAATGTCTCTCCCCATGAGTTTTTGGGTTTGGTGTTTGGTGGTTTTTTGCCGTGAGGGTGACAGTTGGCCAAATGAAATATGGGCCAAATTCTCCAGAGGTGCAGGCAACCTCAGTGTGTGAAACCAGTGGAGGTCTCATCAGGATGTATTTTGAACTGGTCTCTCAAATTTGTAATTCCAGAAACCCAGTGAAACATCCCCAGCTGGGACAGTGTGGTTAGAGCTGAAATTGTGATGCAGGGACACGTCTGTGCAGTGCCATGCTGTGCCACTGCTGAGCACAGCTGGGTCTGGGGGAGCTGGGGTGTGTGAGCAGCATTGTGCAGGGGACACTGCAGCAGTGTCACAGCTGTGTGCTCTGCAGTGCCTGGGGCTGTACGACCCAGGGGCAGCACGTCCTGGCTTCATGTCTCACTTCAGGGCTGGGAATCTTATCTAGCCTCTAAGCAAATCAAGGAAAAAGGTTTTCCCTGATGAGCAACCATGCTTTCAGCTAGCTGGACTCTTCTAAAACCTACTAGGAATTAAGGCAGGAAGAATTTTGGATAATCTAGATCAAATGTCAAATGCAGAATCCCCATTATCAGGCACAGTTTTCAGGCTTTACTCACACATCACCTTGCCTTGCTGCTGCGTTTGATCTTAAACCACATATTCATTTAGCAATGCTAAAAATAACCTCTGGATGTACTGGATACAGAAAAGTAAATATAAAATTCAATATGAAGGAAGGGCGAAACGTCAAGCTCTGGCTGTTGCAGAGCATTCTAGCAGCCAGATTTGTCCAAGGTCATTGATCCGCCACCAAGTGTTTTGCTGCAGGAAGATGGGTATTTTGGTGAGGAGCATGGGGCCAGACTGGTGGGGCTGAATAGGCTGAGGGTGGACAGACTGACAGGTACAGAACCCTCCTGGGAATGATCTTGAAGTCTGCTCCATGCCATGCATCTTCATCTGTGTCAGGTTTATTGCTGAAAGAGCGAAGCCATCTGTCACCATCTAGATGTCACACAGGAGCATCTGTAATGCTCCTCTTCCAATTCTTTGGTGCCCTCCACTGCTCCAAACCAGGTGATTACTTACAAAATTGGGAAAATGTGATCTATGGAGTCTTGAGCTACCTTTTTTTTCTTCTGAAGAAACTTAGTTTAAGTGCTTCTTGGACCTTAGGGGCAGTAACCCATTCCTGGATCAGTGGACCCTGACAAAACTCACTTTAATAGCTTGTACTAAGCTATCAAGCCCATTTTGTCACAGTATAAGAGGTTATAGCAGACAACAAATGAGAAGCAACCACCAGTTTCGAATGAACACCGAGACATAGCTCAGACTAACACACCTCGATGTGATTTGGCTTCTGCAGTAATGCAGGCTGAAGAAAAACTATAGGATTGGGCCAGTTTTTCTTTGGACACGGTTTTTAGCTAAATTCTCCCGCAGGAACTCACCTGGAGTGAATTCAGCAGTTCTGCAGGGATGATGGCAAGCCTCGCCAGCAGATATGTTAAACACTTCCTCTGGAAAGCTATATTACATGAGAACACTTTATAAAATACTTTTTCTTTCTTTCTTTTTGAGGAGAGATTTGTATCTACATGGCACAAGCTGCCACTTCCTCCCAGGACATGGTGTTTTCTCCGTGTTGTCATCCCACTATCAGAGAAGCAGCTGGTGCTGCACTGACACTTCCTTTCCCCTCTTTCCAAAGGGCACCACAGAGCTTTGCTGGGCTGTATGAGATGAGATAAAAGGGAAGCCTCTGACATGACATTTCATAATTAGCTGTCATCACTGGCAGGTGCTACCCAGCCACTCCATGAGCTGGGACTTGGCTGCTGGAGAAAGCTGGACAGGGAGGCAGGGACAAAAGCAGGGGGGTGGTGCAGGGACAAGCTCAGCAGGGCCCTTGGGTGTGCTACAGGGAAAAGGGAGCCTGGGTATGAAATGCAGCCACTGAGTCCTTGTTTCATAGCTTGCAAAAGGCATCCCTGAGCTAAACCCTCCTTGTCTCTGGACACACTAATTATTCTTGAGCGGTCTGTGAATGAGACCTTTTACAGAAACCTCAGGATCAACCTTGCTGCCTTCCAAGCCTTGCCTTAGGCACAGGTAAAGCAAACCTCCAGGATACACCATGCCCAGCATACATGGGGCACTTGGAATGGGATGTCTGGAAGGGGTTGGAAGTGAGAAGGGTTGTAGTGCCTGCCCTGTGTGGGATGCTTTTCCTTGCATTATGGATGTGGCTTTAGACCTGCTAAAAAACAGACTTTCAAGCAAACAGACCACGGGATAATAATCCTGTAAGGAAAGGGAGCCTGAAACAGTAAAACATCAGCTGGCCTCAAAAAGGAGACAATTCTGAGGATAGGCATGATGGAGTTGCAGTGGATGTCCCAGGAGAGAAAAAACCCCTTCAGATGGAGTCTTTAAACCACAAACGCTGTGTGGCCACCCCACTCCAAATACCACCTGGAAGACAACAGGCAATTTATCTCCAATGGTTCCCAGGGTCTTAGACTGCATCCAAACCCATCCTGGCAAATCCACAGTATACTCCATAGTTCCTTCTACATTCTTGCAAATGTCTGTTTTCACAGCTGGCTCCTCAGGCTTCCTCCCACCACACTCTACAGAAAAATATATACTTATGTGTTTATGCGTATATGTCTATATACATATATATAAATTTTTTAAAAATATGTTTTAAAATATCTATATCTACATGTATAGCATATGCGTGAATATATATGAGAGTATCTGATGAAATTGTATTTGTGAGGGCTTTCTGGCATGGAGAGGGGCTGTGATTGCTTTGCCCTGGGTGAATGTAGCAATCCAGATTTGCCATGCTCCAGCCTCCTCCATCACCCAGAGAAACAGCTGCTCTTCTCCCTCCCCATCTTGTCAGGTTCTGGCAAAGTTAACACCAAAATAGCAAGAGTATGAAACTCAGTCAGAAGAAATTACCTGGGATGAGCTGGAATTAAGGTGTGAATCAAACTCCTGTATCCAGACAGATCTAAAGATGGATATTTGAAAGAGAGGGACTCAAATGCTAAGACCAAAGAGTCTGAAATGAGGGTCAGGTCCCTTGGCCAGAGGCACTACAAGAGACAGAGCTCCCTCAACTCTGAAAATGGGGATAGCACTGTGAGGTGGAGAAAGCCAACATTTCCCAGTAAGGATTTGGAGTGATGGCAACCAATATCCACATATTCCAGCTCTTAAAACTAATCTGTGGAGAGAGGACCATTTATTTGACCTGGTTCTTTATCAATAATAGTGAAAAAAACAAAAAAAATCAGCACTGATAATTTTTCATGTTACAGATAGAGAAGCTTGAGACAGAGGGAAGGACATGGAGCCATGTAAGCAGCATTCTCTTCCATCTTCCCACTGAGAAAGGAGTAAATATACAAATTTCAGAATGCCAGAATGGTGATTTGTTCTCTTCAGAGTATAAGACTCCACACAATCACAGAAAAATCCAACTATCAGTGTCTTACAGATCTCTGATGCCAAGGATGCAGTGTGACTTTGGATCTAGTCCTAGCATGCTCTGTCATGGAAAGCTGTGAAATTTGTCCATTCTTTGGGCAATTACACCATTGACCTTGGTACTTTCTCATGCCATCATCACTAGTAAATAGTAGCCATCCCCACAGCTGGGGCTGAGGACAATCTGGAGACAGGAGGGATGCAGGAGGATGGTTGTGATGAACTTGCTTCAGCCACCATTTGCACTGTGAGCCCTGCACAGAGCAGTCCCCCTCCCTGAGGTAATCAAACAAACATTCTTGCAGTTGCTATCGACTCCTGGTGTCTGTGTTACATTTTTCTTAATAACCATTGCAATAATAAGACATTATCAACATGTAAAGTGATCCATTAACCTCTACAGCAGCAATAAATTGTGTGGCCTTGCCAGGCTGCCAAGGCTTGCTAATCGAAGAGCAAGAAGCAAGTTCGTACCCAGAGCAGTCACAAATTATACATAATGCAGAAATGCGGGTGCTAACCTCACCCCTGCAATATAATGGGTGTTTCCATGTGTTTATTTATCTGAGAAATTGGTTCTTTGAAACAGCTCTAATGACTTTCTCTCTGGCAACAACAGCATCCCCCAGTTTTTCCTCAGCATCCAGTTTGCTGGAGATTTAAAGCTTCCCCCTCCACCACTGGAGTCAGCATGATTTATGCCAGTGCAGAGGATAGAAGCAGAATCAGACCCTTTGACCTGCAGTAAAAACTGAGGTTGTTTAGCAGGATTGTGCCATTAAAAAGATCCAATTAGGTACCTTGCCTCAGGTTTTGTTTAGACACTTCAGAAACTGAGAAATGAAAAAATAATCATACCAGGTCTTTCCAGTGAATGATGTAGTCCAGCATCATGTCTTATCCAGCAAATAGCATTAAGTCCCTACATACAGCTCTAAAAGAGGGTAAATGCATAACCACAATCCCCACAGTTACCTTCCTACCACCAGTTCTTTGCACTCAAGAGTTTCACAACCTAGAAGTAGCACCTTCAAATTTAGCAGCCCACCATTATGTCCTTTTATCAATTTGTGGAGACATTTCTTGAGGCCAGCCCAGAAATTTGAGTTGCCAGGCACACTGCTGTGGACAGTCCTGGAGCAAAAGCAAAGCCATAGAGCTGTGCTGCAGCCCTCCACATGGTGCCATCACCTGCAGAAATCCCTTCTTGCTCCCATGAGAGTCAGGTTGTGCTGCTGACCTCCAGAGAGCCTTTGTGGAACAGAAAATCTCTGTGGGGCATCCTGGGCTTGGTGACCCATGCTGAACAACACACAGACATGAGACAGTAGGAATGAATTGCTGGGAGTGTGAATGCCAAAAGGGATGTTAGCAAACACAAGGTAGTTAAATACAGCTACCAAGAGACACTGGAGAACCCCTGAGAGCTGGCAAGGCAGACAGAGCGGCCAGTTGTCATGTTTGTTTCATAATTGGTGCAGAGACATTTACACTTTCAGATACCATTTAAACCCCAGTAAAGTAAGCAGCTAAAGCAGGTCTGGTGTCTCAAATCTTGCAAGAGTCCATTTCCTTCCAGCTATGGCAAAAGGTGACAAGACCACATAAAGGGACCAAAGTTAGGAGAGGTGAATACCACTTCAGGTGTCTCCTACAACTGGGGTAGGGTGTTGTATGAGTAGATAGGAATTATAGGGAAAGACTCCAGGACTCCAAGACTGCAGATCCAGAGAGTCAAACTTTTCATATTTCTCCATCTGTCCAGAAAATACACACAGAACACAACCAAGCTGGGTTTGTATTTTGCCAATGTTAGCAGTTCCTGTTTCAGCTTTATGCAGTGTTTTCTCCCCACTTGGAGAAAAGTCAGCATTATTCCATGCCTGGAGACTTCAGCTACAAAACGTAATTTGCCTAAGAAGCTGTTTACCAAGTCTGGCAAAGCTTTAAAAAAAACCCTCACAACATCTCTCAGGGGTCTTCTACTTCCTTCCTTTCTTTAGGGACATGTTGGTCTCTCTGCTATTCATGTGGCTTTCTCTTGGGGCAACACAACTCTCTCTTCTTCCCTCACACAGACACATATGCTTTCCTACAATATATTAAGATTAATCAAAGCAGTGTAACAAGGATGAAGTTTTAAAAGAGAGAAAATTGCACAGAACAAAGAAGCATTTATCTTCACAGTGTTTGACACAGTCCATATGTCACATATCCTGTTTAAGGCTTAAATTGAGCTCAAGGCTGAGTACCTTCCAGGCTGTGCTGAGCAAACCCCTATTTCTTCAGGAATTGAAGCAAGTCAGCAGTGCTAAGCTTTCCACAGGAATAGCCTCCTCACATTTTAAGATCTGATACTGGGATGCACCAAATATTCACAGCATTCCTTGCAGCACCAGGATTTGCAAAGGCTTTAGACCAGACCCCCAGTAGAAATATTGCGTAGTCATCCCCCAGCTAAGAGCATGCCTGCTATTGTGTGCATCACACCCCGCCCCTGCTGCACAGCCACCATGTGGGAATGTGCTATTGTTGCCAAATATCTCCTCCTTTGTTTATATTAGCCCTGGAAGTCAGAGGTGGCCCCTTCGATTCCTCCGTGATGTTTATAGGGGCGTGTCTCCAGGGCAGTGGGGTCAGGCGAGTTCCCTCCCTAATTAATTACTGTCTCTTTGAGTTATGTGGGAAAAGAGCTGACCTGCCAGCACACTAAAACCCAAGGGAATTGTCCTTCCATCTAGCAGAGGCCCTGCTTGCTATCTGCTGCTGTTCTTCTGGACAGGGTTTTCCAGGAGCCCATCTGCCTGGGTACTCAAAGTCTGGGACCATTTTCCCCAGCCAGGACCACAGAGAGGTCAGAGGATGCAGAGAACTGGAGGTGGGCCGGAGGCTGCTCTGGGAGAGTCTTCCTGGTGGCAGGAGGGGAAGTGGGAAGGTGCAGGTTGCTCTGTCCTCTTTCCTGAATTATTTCCTGGGGAGTCTACATCTGTGCCATGATTTCCAGTGGAGCACGCTAGTTTGGTGGCCACAGCAGCTGATGGGTCTAAGTGCTTGGCTGGGTGCAGGCTCTGCAGGTGACATCCTGGGCTTCCCACTCTGCCCTGCCAGACATTCCCCATGAACACCCAAGGCTGGGGTACACAGAGCAACTGAGGAGCAGCCATGTGGATATTTGTGCTGGAATGCCAGTGAATGAGGACACCTAGGAACACCTGACATGACACTCTGTGTCAACCTACTGCAGTGGGCACCAGATAGGAAGTGTCTGAGTCCAAAAGAGCTTTGTTCTGGGTTTCTGATTAGGCTTATTCTAGTCAGACCCACTAAGATATCTGTGAACTGCAGATGGTTAAACAACTGTGCTGCAGCACAATGTAAATTTGTGACAGGAGCCCAAATTCCTAATGGCCTTTGTTGGTACAAGTGATGGACATGCTGCTTGTCCAACACCAAGCTGATCACTGTGAAACACAGTGAAACAAAGCACAAATCTCTGCTCAGGTGTGGGGCTGACTTTATATTCAGCCTGGGGATCTGCACCCAGCAAAGGCACAACCATGTGCTGCTTGCCCAAGGGGGACAGGGACAGGATGGTCCCTGTGGCCCTGATGTGACACAGCCCTGCCACACACAAGGGAGGCCCCCAGGCTTTCTGTGCCTGGGAGCCACAAACAGCCTCTCTCTCTCACCCCTGCAAGCTGCTGGGTTGTTGCCAGCTCTGATGGAAAGGACTCATATGGAAGTCCATATGAGCTCATATGCAGCTCCCGAGCTGCACCCGAGGTGTTTTCCCACATCCCTCCCCAGGCTAGAGTGATCATAACATTTCTCTGTAAAACACCATGTAAGAATGGAAAATTGTTTAGCTTTTTTAAATCAAAGGCAAGCTGGATTTGCAATGACAACCTCTGCACATCTTTCACTCTCAACAAGGCAATTTCCTTTGCAGTCTGGTTCTGAGTGCAATACAATGTAAGCTAAGTCACTGTAGGGTTTGCAGCCCCAAAGCTCTGGGGAAGCTCTGTTCTCCTCGTCTTTCCAACAAAATAGCTAAGGAGGATTGCTTACAGTGGGAAGTAAGAAATCCCACAAAGATTAATAGGAGCTGCTAAAGAGCTCAAATAGAAGCAGTTTCCCTATCAGGACTCCAGGGAAGAATTTGGCTTTGCTACTGACAGACCATAGATATCATCTAGGGTTGAAAATACTGCCAGGAGCTGCGAATTATCCTTACTTTCCCCTCAATCTGTTGCCATACTTGTGTCTTCATGGAATACCGAACTTAAGTGGATTTTTCTGTACCGAGTGACTTTTCAATTTTACAATACAATGTCTTATTGATAGGTCTGATAGATACCACTCACTGTATTTCAGTCTGTGCCACTCCTGTCACTGGTTTCCATTCACTGATCTCCACTGGGAGTACCCTGACTTGAAACTTGACTCCTGTGTTGCAAATATAAGACACGCTTTGCAGCAGTAAATGGTTCCTCTCTCCTTTTCATTAAAGACCAAAAAAGAAATCCAGTCCAAATAGCAATCCATTGGGTTTACTTTTCTCTGATGCATTGTTACCACAAACCACTGTTCCTGGCAGCCTGCAATTAGTACTGAAAAGCATCCACTGCTTTAAAGAGCTTTGTCTTTCAGCAGTTAGAAAATACAGTGTGTCCCTTCTGAGGGTCTGTGGGTGCAAGGCCAGGATGTTCCCTTAGAATATTTGGGGGTTTATTTCCTACTGTGCTGTTCAGTTGGAGATTCTCTCTGCAGACAATGCAGTTAAATGAAGCCTCAGTGTGGAGCCTGATCATCTTAATCTGCATCTGCAGCCCCCTAAATGGGCAAGGGGCTCTCTAGAGTCAAATTCAGAATGTAATGGGCTGAAGTGCCCTTGGATGTGCTTATGCCTGCCACAAACACCCAAACTCACCCTCTGGGAACAACTGGAAAGACTCTTCTGGGAGCATGTTTTACATTACCTACCTGTAGGCAACCTATCAAATGAATTCCAGGAGACTGCCCTATGCAGTCGTCTACCAATGTGCTTTGAACAAAAAATAGAAAGCAAACATCTCATCCTTCTGGATGATTAAGGTTTGGTCTCCTGTCTCCAGGTTCATACCACCTGGGAAATGAGGAACGAGACAGAAGAAAATGTCACAGTGGCTCCAGGTCTCCAAATTTACATGGAGAGTACCTGCAGAGCTGCACCTGGGGTGCAGCACAGTGAGGGAACAAGATGTCAGGCCCAGTGAGATATATCGGGATCTTATTGGAATTGCTTCCAGTAACATGCCCGTGGATGGATTTCTTTTACTTTTCACGTGTGCAAGATGTTTCCTTTAAAGAAGAATATTTTTTATATTATTCAGCTGCCTTGAGCAATACAGAGATTTACATTTCATTGACAAGACCTAAAAATCTAGGCAAAAACATTTGTGGTTTGTGGAAATGACTGAATGAATGCTCCCCTTGCCCCTGTGGAGAAAATCAGTGCAGGGTGTTACATGCTGGTGCCACTGGACTGCCTGTGCCTGGTCCCAGGGCCTGAGGGCTTACAGATTAATCTCCATGTGTGTTGTGGCTCTTTGTCCCCTCTAGTGGATAAATTTCTGTCTACAGAGCTGCTTTTTCCATGAGCTGGAAGGAGAGCATGCCTGCAGGAATATGAGAGCTCCTGGGGACGGGGCTGCTGTGGGGCAGGAGCCCCTCCCAGGGCTTCAGATGGGGTGAGCAGGGACACCTTTGCTACTCTGCTCTTGTATGAAACACTCACCCCCGAGGTCCTGACTCAGGCTTGAGTCAGCTTTTACTCAGGAAAAGCTCCCAGCAAGGCTAATTGCTACCACCTTTGCCCTCTTTCTCCAGCAGTCAGACCCCAAGGGCTCTGCTGATGTGAGCAAAGGTTCCCAATGGGAAATGCCAACCACTACATGCTTGACAAAAAGAGGTGGGCAGGCTGTGAGATGGCAGGGGGGACATTAACAATCATAATAAAAACCTGCAAGAAGCAAAGACCCTAACTGCACACCTATTTCACATAATGAACCTATATAAGTCAGTCATGCTTAAGATATTTCCATCTTTTCCTGTCTCTTTCACTCTCTTTGGCAAGAGACATATGGAATTCATTATGAACAAAAGCCAATTGTTTTAATATTTAGAGTTTCCCACATCAAGCTGCAGTTTTTTCATTGACTGGTTTTAATGCATGTGCATATGCTGAGCAGATACAGAGTTTCTCTTTTTTATTTGAAATGGTTGCTTTAATGTCATGTCCCTAACACCTTCATCCCAGCTTTTGGACTTGGATCAAAACAAAGTATTTTTAGTTTTGCATTAAAATGAGAACAATACATGGAGGAAGGGATTGGCTCTCCAACTCAGCAGATTTTTGCTCTCCCAGCTAGACTGTTTCAAGGAAAAGAACATGGGCCAACATCTTTTCCATTTTACTGAGCAAATTCAGAGCACCACTGAGGAATTTCTGGATTGAGCAGCTCCCACTTTGCACACATTAACTTTAAACTGCATGTGGACCAATACCTCTAATAGGTATGAACACAACATCCAAAACACTTTCCTATAAAAGCACGGGATTATACCTGGCTGCTTCAGAACAACTCCAGGCATTGCAGAAAGGCTGTGAGAAGGAGAAGTATTTTTTCCCCTTTCCAAAGCATGTGTTTACAATTTAGAGTGTAAATAAAGTTTCAAACTTTTCTTATAGAGTAAGAAAATACCATCATCTACTGGCCTCTAAAGTGGTTTTATTAGAGGAAAAAAAAAAAAGTAGACATTGAGAGTGACTTTGTGAAGTAACAATTCACAGTTACAGACTGTAACATAACCATTTTTGTAAGTGAGTAAGTACACACAGAAGCTGCAGGCATCAGCCACCAGGCTTTCACTGATGTGGATGTGCAGGGACATGGGTGTGAGTGGTACTGCCTGTGCTCTGTCCTGGTGCTGCTCTGTGCCATGCACACCCTGCGTCTGAGAGACCAGGGGAGCTGCCCGAGCCCTCTGTTCCGTGCTTTCCAACACTTGGGAGAGAGGAAGATCTGAACCAGGAATTAGCAATAATCTCTGCACCAGATGGTGATACACCAGATATTCTTTTTAAGGTGAACATGTGATCTAGTGTACAGCAAACCAGAAGGGTCTGCAGTCACATGGCAAAACGTATAATAACTCAGATAGAGCTTTGATTAGACAACTGACCTGGTTACCATCTGTAGCAACAAGAAGCGGGCTTGACGTTTTTGGAACATTCTCCCCAGAAGCTTAATTCTTCCACCTCTATGGCACAGCAATCCTGCTGAGCAAACTACACCAAGAAACAGAAGGAAGCTAAAGATACGCTGCTTGAAGCATGTTGTTAAGGTTACAAGGCTTGGGGTTTCCTTTTTTTCTATTTTTTTTTTCCCATTTCCCCTCCTCCTTCTTTCAAACAAGCCACATCTTGACTCATACGGTCTGATGTGAAAACCCACTCAGCTATTTGATAGTTGGGAAATCTAGATGAGACTGAGTTATTTCAAGGGAAGCCTGTGTGTGCTGTGAACTCTCTCTCTCACACACACACGAGTTGGCTCTGCACTATGGTAGTACAGACAGCTGTGACTCCGGGTAGGACCCGAAGACTTTTATTCAAAATACCATATGGATCACTGAGGAGACGCAGTGTGGAAAGGGTAAGCCATGATTTCTTTGTCCTGAATGCATGCCCAGAGGATGAGGAGGGTGCCATTTGATAGCAGTTGTCTGCCCTGTTAGCAGTCAGAGTTAATAGGGATTATGTCATGGTGTGAAGAAATTACTGCTGGTGTGTGCCATGGTAGGAATTACTGCTGGTGGGACCTGTGTGCTGAAGAATGGGAATTAATACTTGTCAGAGGCTGTGTGGTAACTTAGAGTGGAAATTGGTGCCAGAAGGAACTGTAAGGTAACCTACAACGAATGTAACTAGTTAAAGACTCTGTGGGAATAATTGGGGGTAATAATTTCTGAAGAAAAAAGAGTTTCGAGTAATCAGTACTCACAGAGACAGCATGATGGTATATGGCAGTACTGACCTGTAGCAGTGGGGAGTAAATAATAATTATTTAATAATCAATAATAAATAATAAATAATAAATAATTAATAAGTAAAAAGTAAAAAGTAAAAAGTAAAAAGTAATAAGTGATAAGTAATAAGTAATAAGTAATAAGTAATAAGTAATAAGTAATAAG
>JAHLSL010000061.1:9139454-9156730 GCA_025920805.1 Petroica traversi
TAATAAGTAATAAGTAATAAGTAATAAGTAATAAGTAATAAGTAATAGTAATAGTTAGTATTGGTATTGGTATTAGTATTATTGCAACAAACACCATAGGAAAGCTCAGGGTGGTGTGGAAGGACTCTGTGCAAGTGAGCAGAGATGCAGATGCCCACCAGTGTCTGTCCCAGCTGAGAAGTTCAGCAAGCACTGGGGGCAGTGAGGGCTCTGCAGGGCACAGGGTCACTCTGATCGGTGCCAGCTGAGTAACACCACAGGGCTGTCCCTGGACAGCCCAGGCAATGCTGCTGCTTTCATGCTGCAGCAGGGATGGCAGGGGGTTCTGGAGAAACTGAAGTCGTGTCATTAATTACTTGGCAGCACATCACCCTAGCAGCAGTGCCCAGGGAACCAGGGGGCCCTGGCACTCCGAAGATTGATGGGCTGAGACAGGGGCTCAGCTCAGAGCATGCTGGACACCCACAGAGCTCACACTGAGCACACATCTGGCACACACCAGGTGCTTTCAGACTGCCTTTGCCTGGTGTGCTGCCTCTGACAGAGCTGGCAGGGGCAGCACAGCCCCCAGGGGACAGGGACACCTTGCACACACTCTCACATCCCATATTGTCACTAATGATATCTCCTGAAACAGTGGTCAGCTCAAGGGAACGGGCACCCTCTGCTCATTCCAGCCCACAGGGATTTGGGTGAGTGACCCAGGGGTGGGCAAGGGCTGCTGCGCTCACTGGTGGCAAGTGAAGAAGCTCCACAAGCCCAGAGTGGCTCGGAGTTAGTCCTTTCACCCAGGACAGGGGAAAGGACTCTGCTTCAGGCATCTGTTTTGCTGAAAAGCAGTCTGGCTGCTGCTGAGGCCACCTGTGAGTTTACTTCAAGTCTGTTGCACTCAAAAAAAAAAAAATCTGCATTTTTACATTTCAAATCAATTTTTTCCCTATTTTTCTTTCATAAAGAAAGAATTTCATTTGGACAAATTCCTTCTTTTTTTTTTTTTTAAGAATGTGAGAAAAATCTCAAAAATTAAAAGCCGCTCGGAAAATGTTTTGGTTAAACACAAAGCCTTTTTGTTGTTTGTTTTTCTTTTCCTCCATTTGGCAGAAGAGAAAGCAGAATAACTTTGTGTCAACCTGAAAAATATTTCCTTTGCCTTTCCAGTCCGTCAAGCAAACCAAAGATAATCAATTATTCACACAGCTTTGGTCTGCTTTGGTCTGCTATTGTTTGATTGCGCATCGTTGCTCTGGAGAGCATTCAGAAATTTCCCTACTGGTAAATTTGGGCTTTGCAGTTCAAGATGCTGGTTCTGAGAGGGGCCCAGGGCAGAAAGCCCTGATGTCTGAACCTGCCTTGGGTCAGGTTTTATTTTGTTTTTGTTCCCTGCCTGGCATTGCTGCCACTGGACCAGGGCTGGCATCTGGTGTTTGCAGCTGCTCCTGTGAGTGTGGGGAGGCAGAGTGTGGTGTCCCTGTCCAAGGTGGCTTCCCGCAAGGTGGCAGATGATTTCTCACCCAGAGTGAGCTCTCAGCTGCTGCAAGGCCACCGTCCTCTGCTGCTGATGGCCACAGGGGGTCCCTCCCTGCCTGGAGTGGCTCATGGTTTCATGCAGACTGTGCCTGAGGCTGAGTAGTCTAGAGACAATTCATAAAACTATGGAGTGTTTGGGTTGGAAGGGACCTTAAGGATCTCCTCATTCTCCCTGCATTGTGGACAGGATGCCACACAGTACATCAGGTTTCTCAGGCAACCTGGCCCTGAGCACTTCCAGGGATGGGGCATCCCCGACTTCTCTGGGCACTCTGTGCCAATGCCTCACCACCCTCACAGGAAAGACCTTTTTCCCTAATATCTAATATAAATCTCTTCTCTATTGATTTAAAAACATTCCCCTTTTTTCTGTCACTATTTGAGAGACATATAACAGTGCAGAAAACATGAGACTGCTCTCCTCCATGCATGCACACATCCCCTTTGGAAACATCTTATCCATACTGACCTCCTGAGCAAGAGCTGCCTGAGCTTTGCTTTGCTCTGTGCATCGGTCCATGTGATGGAGAGGTGTAAAAACTCTCACAGGGAGCTTCCAGGATGTAACCCCATAGCAGGGAGCATGGAAATACCTTCAGAAGAAGGTATTGGAGAATATTAGTGTTTATATAGGAGGCAAGAACAGGATGCATAAGGATGACCAGCACTGCAGGGGACTTAGCAGTGTGTACAGAATTAACAGCTCCACACCCAGCTCTAGTGACACTGTCAGGAGTGTTGTGTTATTTTATTTTCACTCACATCCACAGTTTATTTCTCTACCTCCCACTTCTTGACCTAAGGTTGGGGTAGTTTAGACTTCTCAGGCAAATGCTGGAGCCTTGCTGTAAGGGCTGCCAGAGAATTTGATGGGACAATTTTTGCAACCACTTCTTTTTTGTCCTGAATCTCTGTCCTTGCTGCTTTTTTCTCTGTCTCATCACAGAACTGCCCCATCAGGCATCTGCTCCATGAGGTTGGGGTCAGCCTGACTGAAGGATGCATCGTGTTCTCTCTCCCTGGAGCCCTCACCAGCTAGAGCTGGCAGGGCAGTTTCCCTGCACTTGGAGTCCTGAAGCCACACTAAATCTGTTCCTAAACTCAGAGTCCACAAAATCCCACTGCAGCAGTGAGTGAGCAGGTTTCACATGCAAAGCCTGTAAGAGATCTGTGCAGTGCATGGCACACACCCTCCAGAAGACAGGGCTTTACAAAGGCTTTTACAAGTTCAAGAGAAAAGGGCATGGCTGAATGTTAGTAGGTATGACACAGAGACCACAGACATGTCAGCTGAGGCAGAATTAAGCTTTGTGCTTTGTGCCTGGGGGCACACCAGCAGCTGGTGTCAGGACTGGGGCATTGTTGAGTTCATCTCACTCAGTGCTGATGACTGTGAGATGTTTCCATCCTGACCAGAACTTGGGATTGCCCTTGGGATAACTGCAAAGGCAGCCAAAATACTGTGGGGGCTGCAGAGGAGGTCCCCTGAACACATTTGACTGATTTAGTAACTCCTTAAACTGCAGTCAGCTCTACTTAACCAGCACATACACCTCAGTCAGAAGAGAACGACCTCCCCCCTCCCCTCCCAAAAAAAAGCCAGGAAAAGTGAATCCCATCCCTAACAGAGTATTTTTCAACACAGAGCCCTCCCCACCAGATCTTCCTTCTCTGGGTCTTCTTCTCCCGCATGTTAAATATGCAGGCCCTTCTCCCTTTGCATTATTGATGTGGGATGGTTTGTGCCTCCCAGCGATGTTTATTATATCCATGTGCTGCGAGGGGAAGATGAATCGAGTCCTGCTAATGTCTAACAAATGCCCAGCACCATCCAGAGATCTCTTTCTGCTGCTGCAAGACACTGGTAAGGAAGAGCACAATTTACTCCTCTCAAGACCTCACTGGCTATTTTCCAGCCACAGGAATGTTTCTCACCACAAACACAAGGCATTGTTTTTGGGAGTTAGAAAGCCCAGAGAAAACATGCAGCTTTCTTGTATTAAAAAAGAATAAGTCTGCCCTCTCTTCTGCCTTTGAGGCTCAAAGCCTGGCATTACAGGGGCTGTGTAAAAAGGAAGACCATGTCCAGGCGAAATGAAGTGCTGTAAGAAACTAATCAAGCTCGGAGAGGTCTGGCTGGAAAAGCCATTTTAAATTGGGTTTTGCAGTTTGTGCCCCAGCCTTAGGTCCCAGTTCTCAGCTATGGTAAATTAAAGGCCTCGTGCCCAGTTGTGTTAGTGGATGCTTGCAGCTCAGCAGGAATTTAGCCCAGATTGCTTTTTCATTTCTTGTGCTTCCAAAGAAGATAAGATAAGATTAAAAATGCAGCCAAAGCCCCAAGCCACAGCTCCACTGTCCATTACACAAATGTAAATCTATACCAGCACAGAACTGGGACTGCAATTTACCTATGACACTTCCTCTCTGAATGGATATGCATGAACACTCACTCATATCATGACTTTAAAACACACCAGGCAGAGATAAATCCGTAAATGGATATTTATTGCCATAGAAAACAGATGGCAGAAGACAAAGCTCCCATGTTCTTATCCCAAGCTGTAAGCATGTTAAGAATGCAGCAGGAAACGTCATTCCTCCTATAAATAAATTTCTCTTGAGAAGAGAGAACCCAGGGCTGAAAAAAAAGTCAGTCTTTCTGCTCTGCAGGCCAGCTCTGAGGCAGGTTTTCCCACGCTACTCTGCCGCTTATGGCGACCTTTGCTTTTGGCAAGAGAGGAGATTGCCTCCAAGCAAACCCAGCAAAAGAGTTCCAGTATGTCTTGCTGCTGTACAAACATACCATCACTTTTATTATTCTGAGCTACTGATTTTCCTTTTCTAGTAGACAAAGCATAATTCAGCATTCAGCTTGTTACTAACCATTTTTTTCCAGCATGGATTCAAGAGCAGAGTGGTGAGAAACCTCTCCCAGTGCAGGCTGGAGAGCAGGGTCCAACGGGGTGGAACAGGCAGAGCTTGTAGCATTCACAGTGACCCTGGCCCGTGGAACCCTTTGTGCACACTCTGTGAGTGATGCTGTGAGCACTCACTCTGACACCACAGCTGAGCCAGTGCTCCCAGGGAAGTTGATCTTTCCAGTTCATGCCATTTACTTGAAATCTCTTACTCTGGCATGCAGGTCCTGCAGACCTTTGAGTAACACCTTCACTGACATTTTTTGGATGGGTCTCTTGCCTTGAAAGCATCTTTACTGATCTGATAGAGTGCTGAGGTGACAGCAGAGTTACTCAGATTTCATAGATAACAAACAAACAGTAGATATTTGAGTGCAGAAGTTGACAGTTACAGAAGAAAGACCTTGGAGAAGGAACTCCTGTTGTCGTAGCTGTTTTCTGGAAGTTACTCAAGTCTCAAGGTGATGACAAATTATTCACCACCCCTATAGATAAATAATTGTATCAAAATTTTTTTAAAAAAGAATAAAAGGCTCATCTTAAGTAGCAAAG
Source organism: Petroica traversi (assembly GCA_025920805.1). Classification (NCBI taxonomy): domain Eukaryota; kingdom Metazoa; phylum Chordata; class Aves; order Passeriformes; family Petroicidae; genus Petroica; species Petroica traversi. The sequence continues at coordinate 9,144,452 of JAHLSL010000061.1, forward strand.
CTCTCACCTGTGTAATACTCTGATATAATCACTTGTGACTGCCAAAACATCAATTTTATCTGCTTCATCTGAGCTTTATCTCTTCTGACCTGTTCACAAGTATTTTGGAGGAATTGGTTTAATTTCAACTCTACCTAGACAGATAAATGCTTAGTGCACCTCTCAGGTGTCTGGAAGTTATAATATTTTGTGACACTTCTAAAAGGTGTAACAAATCAAAACAGACTTCTCCATGAAACGGATCAGGAACCGTGCCAGACTTCATCCCCCCAAAATGTATGCAGGTTAACAGTGCAAGAGGTAAGAGCATGGCAGAGGCTAATGGATAGCGACTGGTGAACTCTGAAGAATTTGGAACCAGGATACTGCTCAAATTGGCTTTCAAATGGTTGGAGCTTAATTGAATTATCGAACGCTCTCAAGGCCTGGAGACCTCACGAGCAGAGGTTCTGCTTTGAAATTTCCAGCGCTTCAGATTCTTATTTTGATGAGAAAATGAAAAGCTTTTTTCATTACAAATTGGCATTTGTTGCCTTCACATTGGCCAAACACTGGGACAGAAAGGCCAGGGGACAGAGCAAGGGCAAGCCCAAGGGCAGAGGCTGGGAGCCAGAAATGAGCCAAATGTTTTGGATTCGGGTGGAGGGAAGGGGGAATCATGCGAATCCAGTTATAAAACTTTGGAGGAGGTGAAAGGGCTCCTATGGTTCATGGATCCTCTTGGCTGATAACCCTCCTCAAAGGGCTTTGTCAGGTAGCTGATACCATGATCACACTCCCAACAGTAGCCCCAAACTCACACAGAGGAATGGTGGTGGTTTAATACCAGGTTTGGTTTCTCTTGAGGTGGTGCTCCTTAGCCCAGAAGGTAAGAACTGCCACCCTAAAGTGGAGGTTCCTGGAAGGGCTTTTCAGTTCAGTGACTGTGTTTCTTGCAAGGTCAGCCAGTGATAGATAATGCAAAGTGGCAGTTTGGGTGTTTAAAATACCTTCCAACCTGTTCCAGCCTAAAGTCCCAGTCCTAACTCATCTTCTAGCCAGGACTTATCCGAAGGGCTTAGACATGCCTTCAGCTGGGTTTTGAAGTGCAGACTTAGAAAGTCTTCAGACTTTATCAATTCCTGATCTGTACAAGGAACTGCTTGAATGTTGCTTCAACAATTTCCTGGACTAACAGCATTTTCAGGCATCAAGTAGAGAGTACAACACAAGCCTTTCTTAACTTCTTGATCAGTCTTTTCACCCATTTAAGATAATGCACAGTGTTTGGGAAGAAAACCCTCAAAACAAAAATAGTGGATGAGCAGTACATTTACACTTCATAGATGTTTTCCATTTCATAGATGTTTTCCACTCTAAAGACCTCTTTGGTGCTGACTAGACACCAACACAAGCCTGTTAAACACCAGCAGTGACTTCAGAGAGGCTCACGAGCACCAGGGCCCCTCCAGCCAGCCTGATGAAAATCTCAGAAAAAGTGGTTCTGACCAAAAGGGTATTGTGTAGGTAGTCACACAGTTCCAATTTTGCTGACTCAGGTTCAGAAAGTTGGATTGAGATTTCATACACATTTCCAAAGCCGTGGCCAGACTTTCTCTCTGAGCTTAGCTTATTTCCTGGTGAAGTATATATTATCCTCTTTGTCTCAATAATTTCTAAGGCATTCAAAGAAATGGTGATTTTTCATTCCACAAGAAAATGGGTATGAGTGATTCTTACACTTTTTTTTTTTTTTGGGGGGGGGGGGGAGGCGACACCAAAGTTTCACCCTCTCCAAATTGCATAGATATGGAGTGTAATTTGTCTCCACTTCCCAAAGATACCGCATGAAAAGCTCTGGAAAGATAATGGACAGCAAATGATGCCATTTAGTCACCTGCACACACTCTACAATCCAGCTGTATTTCTGAAATATATTTAGAAGGAGCAATTAGGGTTGTGCATGCTTTGAAATAAATGAGCAAGTTTCTTAACTGAGGCTGAAAATCATTTTAGTTTCCAGTACTCTCACCATAAAAGCCACCAATCTTGATGGGGTGGGACCACGAATATCTCTTTTCTCTCCAAGTTTTGCATGAACACAGATTTGGTAAAGTCTGTATGAAATAGCTAAGGACTGATAACCTGCAAATCGTGTTGGTGCACTAAGAATCCACCCTTTGGGAATCTATGTGCAGAACAAGTACCATTTTAGAGTTGTTCAATTTTAAGAGATTCTGTTGGAGCCTTTTGTGGGGGCTCATGGTGCTCACTGTTTCTTTTGGAGACTTCTGTCTTCAGAGACCCTGAGGGAATGTCTGAACCTGTTCTGAAGGACAGATCCATGACATATTCTGGACTAGTGTCCCATATTTATGTGTTTTCAGGCTGTGGGCACTAGAAGTAGATCATTGAGATTGCATCAGTGGCTTGATAAAGGGCTTGATACCTCACCTGAAAACGGGGCAGCTGGGGAGGTATGAAAGGGACTGTATCCTGGACTTGCACCCTCTCCAAATGCCTCTCCTTCTTTGCAGGAGAGATTTAAGCTGGTATTCAAAGACATGTGTTTCATGTCAGTTTCTCTGCATAAATGCCTGTTTTAAATGTAACTGAAAAAGATGCTGAGGTTTGCCTGGGTAAGAGCACTGTGGGATGTTCAGGGAAAGAGCACAGAGCAGTGAGCTCTGATCAATGTGATCCATGAAAAATTGTTGTTATTCAGAGGGAAGGATGCCAAAGTCCTTTTTCCATCCTACACAGTAATCCAAAATAGCTCTCCAACACCTTGTTTCTATTAACCTATTTGCTATAGATTCCATAGGCACAGTGCATCTCTTAGTACAAGGCTTGTCCTGCGTGGGTTGTAATATTATCCATGGTGCTTTGGAGCATCTTAGGAAGCTGAATGGGGCTGGCATCAAGTAACTTTCTGTCTTTCAGGCTTATTTTAATGCACCTGCAGACAAGGGGAGGAGGATGATCAAGGTTAAAACCCTACAGGTAGTTTACCCTCATTAAAGGTCCAGATTTTCACCAAAAAAACCAAGAAAAGTGAATTGCCAATGTTTCACAGGCTCTCAGAGCAGACTTCAAAGCTGTTACTGTTGCCTGAGGGCTGAGCCTGGAGTTCTCAATATTTGAAAACACCATCCAAGAAAATCTGTCAAGGCCAATATGATAAACAGGCACTTGCGCAACTTAAAATTATTCCTTATAATACATTGGACTTTACATATTACAAGGCTCTGCAGACACTGATCCTCTGCAGATCTCTGCAAGACCCAGCCAGTGCTGTTCCTCCCTCTTGGCAGTCAAGATGCTTTCAGGGTAAAAGCCAAGGTGAACTGCCAACACCCTGCAAATCTGGAGTGTTTGATGCAGGATCAAACCTCAGAGCTCCCATTAGCTGAAAGTGCAGATCCACATCCCCTTCCTCCCTCTCCAGCATCTCTCCACCCAACTCATGCCTGCAAACCACACCAGAGACTGGGAGAAGGCTTTCTAATTTTCATAATTTCCACTCTGAAATGTTGGAAAGCTTCCTTTTTCCATCCTGGACTTTGTTGTAATGCAGGCATTGTGTATCCTCCCATAAACTTTCAAACGCACCAATAGTGGCAGTTTCCTGCAGGAGAAAAAGGGTTTGCTTCAGTTACAGCAAGTGGGAACCTGGCCAAGAAGAGTCATAAAACCGGAGGACGTTGATTTTTAAAAGCACAGTTATGTTAGTGCATTCCAGTGTATCCAATCAGTCACTGGAGAGAGGTTCAAGTGGCTTTGGGGCCAACTTCTGGCTTCTGGAGAATGGTGTCAGGGGAAAGATAATCAGGCTGATGCCAGTGGATGACCTAGCCCCTTTTTCTGACAATCAGCCACAGCAGACTTTGTGGTGCTGGCCAGGTTCTGGGTCATAGAAGTATTTTGAAAATTTCTCATTCCTGAGCTTTGTTTCATACGAATCCATGGATGCTGTTATCCACCCCAGACTGGGAGGGAAATTGCCGAAAGACCCAGAACAAGGGCGTAGGCAGCATAAATGTTTCCTGCAAAGGCCAAGAGACATTTTGGTGGCTTTGAACATCCCTAATAGAGCCCAGCATTAGTGTTTTCTCTGAAATCAGCACCTTTCTCCCCAGGAGTCCTCTAAGTAAGAGGTTCAGAGTGAAAGAACCCCATTTTAGAGGGAAGAGAGCAACACATTTCTGAAATCACTGCCTTTTAGAGAAATTGCAGATGGAAAGCCACAAATCCAGAGACCCTAAATCATGTGAAGATGAATCAGGCATCTTGTGAAGCACAGGATATCTACCACCTCAGTCCTGCACTCAGCCCCCCTCCTGTGAGATCAGTGCTTTGCAAGGAGAGATTGCAGGCCTGACCTCGGATTCCCCAGGCACCAGCCTCTGAGAAACCTTCTGTTGTTTCTGTTTCATAACCATTGCCCACTGGGGATGCACTGACCATCGCTCCCTCCCTGTTCCTAGCTTGCAAAGCCAAGAAATACCAACATGAAAAGGTCCACGTTCTCCTATCCTGGAATGAACTGACCACGTCTGGTCACACAGGGACAGAGCCCAGAATATCATCTACTAGGGCTTTTCTTTCCCATGACAAGTTTCCCAATCAGAACTTGAATAAACATTAGGTCATCACCAATTTATAATGACAGAGATTTATGTATCTCTTGATCACATTTTTACAGGAGAAGCAATAAGCTTTCGTTCTTGCTATTCTACCCATGTTTTAATCACTCTCTGACAAAACCAAACACACTATTTTGAAATCAAACAGATTCACAGTGGGTGTTCCCTGCCAAGGCAGTGATTCTTGTCTGACTGGACCACTGCCGTGTTCAATGTTGATTTTGGTGGGCTTCAGACATAAATCTTCCCTAAGACCTTTTCTCTCACTGCACTGAAAAAGAGCCCCATTGTTACAGCAATGATGCATTTGGGACAGATCTCCATTGCTCTTTAGACCAAGGCAGACACTTTATGGGGCAGTTCTCACAGCTGAGTACCCTTTTGCATCTCCTTTTCATGATGGAGCAGAATAGTCCCAGGTACTGCACCTGGGGAAGCTGTTGCTGTCTGTCCTCTCATCTTTGGTGGAGCAGTGGCTTGGAGGAGGTCTAGGCAAAAGCATATCCAGAGGCAAAAGCACCACAAAAGAAATGTGCAGTTATTTATGCTCCTCCTGAATCCTGAAATAAACCAAATGAGGAGAATCAGGACCAAATTTTAGTGCCTGGTTCTCACAGACCAATACCTGGGCCTATGAAGGAAGTTTTCCCTGGCCTTGCAAGGTTGTGACATGGCTTTGTCAGGGCATGCCTGACCATGTAAGGCTGAACTGTGGCTGTCAGAGCCCGTCAGAGGTTGTTCCTCAGCCCACAAGTGCATGGCTTATCAAGGGCAGTGGACCATGCACTGCTGGAACTGTCTGTGGGGTGAAGGCAGGAGAGCAGGGACCAAGGGCAGCTGTCCTAGACAGAGGTGGAGTGGGAGCCAAATCAGGGCAACACAGCAACACAAATGATGAGTGCAGATCAAAAGACCTTCAGCCCCACGGGATCTTCATGTCTGGGTAGAGATCGTGCTGTGTCTGAGCTGCATCTGGAGCTGCGGAGGGCATGGGGGACCTACAGGAGAGGACATGGCGTGGCATTCCAGGCTGACATGGAGGGCCTGGTGGAAACTGCCCAGAAGAAATGAGGGCAATCTTGCATGTGGTTCAAAGTGGATTGCATGGATAGAATACATGGCTCTAAGCAAAGAAGCAGTGAATTTATTTCAACCACATAGAGCTATTCAACTTGTGAACAACATTAGCAGGGTTTTGATCACTCCTTTTTTTTCTGAGCTACTGTGGTGCTTGGGCAGAACTTCCAAGTCCATCATTCTCTTAAAAGTTCCTATATTTGTTTTCCTTAGACTCCAGACTTCTTTTTAAAAAGAAAATCTGCCATATCCTTCAGCTGCAAATGATTTAATAGCTCTTGGCTTTGTGTGATCTGAATATTTTCTTGTTCTCTTGCTTTGCAGCTGTGACCTACTTAATTACAAGCAGGAAACAAACCCCAGAATCATTAGACTTTCTGCCTGGCTAGAAGAAGGGGAAAAAAATAAAAATCTCATGTTGTTAAACACTAGGATGTCCTTCTTAATAACAGGAAGCTCCAGACAGCAACAGTGAACATTTGAATTCTTTGTGCATCAAGATAACAGTAAAGAGCTTATGGGTTTTATTTTCTATGGCATGGATGTTTTGGGGGCAGGGGAAATGACAGCCACTTTTAACAGCCAATATGGGAATGAGTCATAAATTTCTAAATCAAGAGCGTAAATCCTCTTTGTTTTAAATTCTGAACAGCATCAGTCTGCTCTGACCATAGACACAATGAAGTGACTGACTTGCTGCTTCGATCAGGCAGCTTTCCATCTATTCTATCTTCTTTTCAGGAAGCCAGACAGTGAGTTAGGATCCCCCATGGCAAACCATCAGGTTGGAAGACAGAGCACGGGAGGGTCTGATTAGCTTCTCTCCACCTCTACAGGAGTGTGGGCTACTATTTATACCTCCTGAAACTCAGTACCCCAGCTGGAAATGCTGGTGTGGTAGCTGCAGAACACAATCAGAGAAAAGGAAGGCCAGGACTGCCAGCCTCTGAACTGCTGTGCCACACGGGCACTTCAGCCTTCTTGTCCCTGTTTATCACAGCCCTGGTAGCAGCTCAACAGTACAAATCTCCCAGTGCATCATGAGGCAATGGAAGCTGATGTTTGCTCAGGGTTTTTAACCAACCAGCAACAGAAGTGCAAGTTATTCTCTTCTATCAACTGTACATGCATTATCACTGCAGATGGCATGGATCCAGCACTGTCCTACAACAAATGGAGGTTTTCCATTAGCAGGAGCCACAGGGGTCTGCGTTTCGGGAGCAAACAGGGTAGAGGTCAACTCTCATGCTCTACTGAGAAGGTCTGACTGGTCCCAGCTGGGGAGATGTTCTCAGCATGGGGATCTGCTGCAGCACAGAAATCCCCCTCTGCTGACTCCTGTGTTTCCCATCTGCAGATGGATTGTGCAGTGGCAATAGAAACACCCAAAGAGCCCCCTGTGATCCAGCCCCAGTGCAGATGCCAAGAGTGAGTGTGCAAGTGTGGGCACACACAGGGCTCTATGGTTTTAGCAGCCCAGGGTGGCTCGGTCTGGAACATCCCCTTCCTCCATGCAGCCTCCCCACACACATTCAGCATGGCCTGGATGTGTACAGCTCTACTCCCACTGGCAGTACACATGTACATAAGCAGTCTTCACCTCAGGGAACATTTATTTATCCACAATTATGTTGCTTTTGATAATCAGTGTAGGAGCTTTCTACACAGAGGGTACATTATCAACCCAAGATATCCTAAGTATTTCTGCTTTTTGCTGCTAACTCCCATGGAACGTGACCAGTTGGCTTTCTAGAACACTTATTTACTTTTTAATGTGAAACAGTTCCCCTGAGATTTCATATCACCTGACAAATTACAGTGAATTAATCTATTGAGGAAATGAAGACCCATAAAGCTTTGTGACTCTTTTAATGTTGCTCAAGAAACTGATGACTTTTCTGGAATAGGACCAGATCCCTCCTCATTTTCACTCTGAAGGTTATATTTGACCTGCTTATCTTCCTCTCTATTCAGTGACAATTACATCCTAGCCAGCAATATCAGTATTTACTAGTAATGATAAGAAGCTTCAGAATAAATTAAAGATATGTTCTTGATTTTAGGCAGGAACAGGCTTTCAAACCCATAAGCAAGATCAAACATGAGAAATCTGGACTACTGATTTTCTGAAATATGTTCCCTTTGCCCTCCTTCTTTTTAATGAAATGCTCACCCTTGTCTGTGAACAGAAAGGACTTTGTATCAGTCATTGAAAGCAGTGAGTGTTACCACTTGGTCTGAATCAGGCAGATACTTAAATATATCTGCAGGATAAATAGTAAGAAAATGTTCTGTTGCAATGGGCCATTTGTGCTGTGTCTAGGCTTGTTTTGCATGGACAGCAAAGGCTGCCCTTCATTAAATTATCCACCATATCATAGGTCTGACAGAACTGCAGACTGGCTGTTTATGAGCCACCAGATTTGTCCCCTCTGCCAGGCAAATAGTGCCACTTAAGGGATACCTGCAACATGAAAAAGTGTGTCTTCCAAACCACAGCCTTCAGTCAAGGCCATTGGGACCGCTGGATCACCACCTGATAAAGGGTGGGAAGCACAAGATAAATATATAATTCAAAATTATATGAACACAGACATCACCTCTCATAAAGAATTGTAGAAAAGTTTGAACTGGAAAGGACCTTAGTGATCATTTAATTCTGGCCCTCAAAGGCAAACAGTTTCTCCAGTCACCAAAGGAATAAGCAAAAGCTTGAAACAGAAGGGTGTAACTGCACAAGTGTGTGACTTCTTCTGTAAACAGCCAGGCATGTTCAATCCTCAGTCTGAGATTCAGTGTCCACCTGATGGGCTCAGACACAGGTTTGTCTCAGGTTTGTATTGTGTCACCACCGAACCTTGTCAGAGGCTATTTTAGCCATGGGTGAATAACATGGAAGGAAAACAGCTCAGCTGCTGGATGAGCTCTATATTGTTCCTTGTTCTTACATGCCTCACAAGCAGGGTGTTTGGGTTTTTTTCTGTTCTCTTCTGGCCAAAAACAATTCACCCAAGTATTTCTGCACATAATAGCAGAGAGCAGGGTGAAGATGAACCTTGTGGTGATGGGCATGTGCAAGCACCTGCTGCTTTGATTGGAGAGCCTGGTCACAGGATGTTTCAGTGCCCAGCGGGATCAGAGTTAATCATAAGCTTGGGTTTCCGAAGTGAATAATCGTATTTAAGATCTCACCATTCACTTTCTGTGGCTGTTCTGCACTATTTCCTTAATACATTGTCCTGACCTACATCCCCTCATTCACCACGGCGTCCATGGAGAAAGAGGATTGAATAGAAAATCTCTGCACAATCTCTTTCACGTTTCTGCATAGTAGAACTGAAAATCACTTTAGCTGGTGGAACATTAGGGACAAGTACAAGCCCAGCTTTATAGGATTCACCTACTTTTAAACCTTGTTAAATCACTAACACAACTTACTTTAGGAAATGAAATGTGTATGATTTGAGGAGATGACATACTCTCCTCTGTCAGTCAATAAAAATCTCTCTAGAGTGAGGACACAAAGAGCCTTTCGCAGATGGAGCTGCTGTTGGCATAACGATAATACTTAGCACTACCAGAGCACTTTACATTTTCAAAGAGCTTTAGAAATGTTATGATCAAGGTGGATGACTGGAATAGTAATTTTTCATTCTGTTATTACTGTAAAGCAGCAGTTCATTTCATTACGGAACATTTTAGGCCATATGGACTCGTGAGAACATCTTGAGGAAATTGGCCAGGATTTCTGACTCATGATGTTTGTCCTAAAATGCAACCAGCAGTTGCAGGGAAATTTTCATTTCTTGAATTTGCTCTGCAGGAAGGTTTTAGAGCTGTCATCAGTGGCAGACCAGGGGAGCTGGGGGAGGCTGTTCATATCTGTGGTTTTGGAAGCACATGGAAGGTGCTAGTTAGGAGGTAACTGAAGCAATGCAGGCACAGGCATCATATTTGTGTGGAACAGCAGATCTTTGGGCCAATACTTCCAAGAACAGTTTCTGTCTAACAGCTCCAGAGAGGTGAGCTAGGGGTGTTTGTGCCTTCTCTAAAAGTCTGTGAAGGCTCAGGAACAATCATTGCCCAGATGTTGTGGCCCAGCCAGACTGAGGTGACAATTTTTTAGCAACCCAAAATTGATGCAGGGCTAACTCTTAGTCAATCAAAGCTCTCAGCAGACCAAGTATGGACATCTATACTTTATTTTCACTCGTCTTAAATTTGGGAAAGTTTTCTCTGCCTACAGCATATATGCTGTATATTAGCCCTCAAGGTCTTAGGATTTGCTTCTTCAAATTAAATGCCATTCCCAGATCCTTGTAAAACCCTTCTCTCAAAGCTTGCCTTATACAAACAAAGTACAAAAGTACAAGAAATAAAATTAATAATCTGTGGTCCTTGCACTCCAGGACCACAGAAACCCTCCAAGATCCCTCCTTGACAGCAAGATTACACATCAGGGGAAAGACAGAGAAGCCCAGATGAGTCAGCATGAGGGATGACAGCGCCTTGACTTGGGTGGGAATAGGACACTCAAGGTTCTCAAGTGGATGTGGTGTACAATGACCATTTTAAAATCTTGGGGGACTCTGTGGTTCAGTGCAGCTACAGGAGGGAGGTCACTGTTCTAAGTCCCCACCAAGTGTTCTGGCCCTGTCTGGGCTCATGTAAGGGAGAAGTGTGACTCCTTATCCATGTGTTTGATAATTTGGCAGCAGGACAAACTGCTCCCATAATATCAGACATGAAAATGATGCATCATTAAGGCACAAGGAGAAAATTGTAGCTAGCTAAATAACTCAAAAAAGCATCTCTAACATAAGAAAGCATGAAGCTGTGACATGAAAGGGAACTCTGGGCACAGAGCTCTGACAACATTCATCCTCTTTACATTATAGAGAAATAAAGATCAAAGAAGGCCATGAATTTGAAATAGAACCTAAAAGATCACATTGGGCTGGAGCTACAGGGACCATTGGGGCCATGTGTGGAGCAGAAACAGGATGTTTCTGGTATGTCTACAGCAAACTCAAAGGAAACTGCCTCCCACCAGGCACGTCCTTCTTTCAACGCACCCAAACACATCCACAGCCATTGGAAAGCTGTGGGTAGAGGTTTACTCTAGAGCATGGTGGAGAGAGATGCTGAACTGCTCTTTCCAAGGCCAGAACATGCAAAGGTGAGCATGGACCCATCTCTCAAGCTCCTGGTGCAGGCAGCACCCACCTACACCAGTGCATGGCAGGGATTTCTGGGGTCTGCAGAGAGGAAGAGCTGCCTGCAAGTTTGGGGTGGGAAATCCACCCCAGCCATTAAGTCCCAGTGACAGTCCCATGAAACAACCCAGCAGATCAAGGGGGGGTGGCATTTTGCTTTTTTTCAGGGGAAGTAAGGAGCTATTTTTATACCCTAGTAACAGCCTTTGGACTGTCAGTAAAACGTGGGAGGTTTCATAGTAAATGTTTTGGCTAACATTTTCTCAGAAACAGCAGGAAATAATCAGCCCATAATTAGAGAGGAAAAGATCTGCAAATGCCTACAGATCTATGTAGAGTGCGAAGGACTTCTTGTTTTTTTTCCTTAATTGACCTTAGTGAAGATGAAGCTGAGCATGTTTTATAGAATTATAAGATTCTACAGAAACTCCTTAAAGGGTACACCAGTGGAAGCGCCAAGTTGTTAATTCTCAGTAATTTTTTCTCCTCTCTTCTGCCATTCCCTGCAGCAATAACCTCTTCTCATAATTTTGAATAAGAAAGAGCACATCCTGTGGTGTCTTGCTGGAAAAGAGCTCTTTTAGTAGAGTATCCCTTCACTCAAGAGGGGATGGGCTATCTTTGCCTGAGAAACATCCTTGGTTGCAATTCCTTTGTGTCCTGCAAGGTGGGTTGAGCAATCAGTACTCAGGCAGCTTTTACCCTCTCAAAAAATGCTATGTGTCGGGTCAGCAGGAAAACCTCCACAGGAAACCAGACAATCTGCTCTAATCATGAAGATAAATCTATCCACTGAAATGTTCACTGGGCCTTCTCTAAACTCAAGTGACTCCTAAGGAGACTGCTCCAGTCTATCAGTTAAATAAATACACAGGAGAGCTGTTTTCAGAAAGTCTGATTATGTCATCAGCCAAGTGAAAAGGCTGCTTCAGAGCTGCCCTCATCTGCTGAGTAATTACCGAGTTGGGAGAGGGGCTGAAAATCTCCTTTCAGTCATAAGGAAAGACTTGATGCACATATGGAGCAGCTAATTTTAAAACTGCGGTATATCGTCCATTTCCCCTCCTCTCCTCTTTCCAGAATACCAAAGGGGTTAGGTCACATCCCAAAGCAATCACTTGCTTTGGTTTCTTTTCCCCCTCTGTTTTCCTTTATCAAACACATTTCTTTCTTTTCCTCTCTTGTGCTCCCAGGCAGAGATCTTGTATATCAGGCTGCAGCCTGGAGCAAATACTGTCTAGTCAAGTTATGTGTAGATATATATCTATATTTCTATCTACATATATATATATATATATATATATATATATAGAGAGAGAGAGAGAGAGAGAGAGAGAGAGAGAGAGAGAGAGAGAGAGAGA
>JAHLSL010000061.1:9156740-9191164 GCA_025920805.1 Petroica traversi
AGAGAGAGAGAGAGAGAGAGAGAGAGAGAGAGAGAGAGAGAGAGAGATAAAATTGCTTTCTTCCAAATGAGGCTTTATAGTGGAGATGTTCCTGGTCCCTTGTCTACACTGCTGCTAACAGAAGCAGTGTGTGACTGAGTTTAAAGGCAAGAAAATAACCAGGAGAAGATGAGTAGAGGGAGATGATAGCAAAGGCTGGACACCAAGAAAACAGCAGGGACGGGGAGAGGAGGAAGGAAGACTACACTTTGCAGAATGAATTGCTCCTAACAAGTTTAAAGGAAACATTATTACGATTTTATTATCAGATTTTATGAAGCTGCTCTAAAAACGAAGTCCTGAAGAAGCAATTAGGCTGAGAACATGAATTTTGCAGCTGTATTTTCCTGGCCCTCCACCTGCCTTGTCAAAGAGCTGACGAGCGTCCTTGTGCCGTTATCATGACGCACAGCTCGCTTCGTGTCCTTCAGTCCTCAAAGAACAAATTATGGATGGGGTCACAGTGGGACAGACCTACAGAAAATCAAGCAGATATTAGTATTCCTGCTTCTTCCCTATCCAGGGAAGACATTGAGGCTTATTGGAAATTATGCCTTCTTACCTCTGCTAAACCAGAAGTTTTAGGAGTTCAGTGCATGCAGGTCCCTCATTATTTCAGCTCAGGCTGTCCTGCCTACCCCTCCAAAAAGTGCCTCCAAGGAAGTGCCTCCATGTAGGCATTCTCTAGCTGACTCCTGCCTGCTCCCTCCAAATCCTGTGGCCTTTTAGCACACATTCCTCTGAAGAGAGAGTAAAATGAGTGAGAAATAGCACTGACAGGCAGCTGTCTCCAAGGACACGGGCTTACACTGTGCCTTTGATTTAAAAAACCTCAGTTTCCCCACCTCATGATTAAATAGGAAGAAGAAGCACTCATTGAATTTAGTTGGAAAATGTCTTTCAACTTAACTCCATGATTTTGGGTGATTTAACTGAACTGCAAAATTCTCATCTTGATAATGTATTTTCACCCTCACTGGAACAGTTCCCTCAGCTCAACCCATCATACATGTTGACAGAATTGAAGTCTCCACCCAGACAAGCTGCTCCTGTGGAGAAACAGGCAGGGAACTGATCTCTTCTCAACACTTATTTGAGGAAGGAATGAAGAGTGAATCTTTGTATCCGCACACCAAAAATGGATCCAACTGGCATCCAATTCTTCTGGAACTTTCTCTTGGGCTTGTTCAGATAAGACCCACCCTTATGAATGTGAGCTCAACAAGGGTTAAAAATATCTCTACATCAGCTGAATCAGACTGATATTAAAAGGCCGTCAACTTTCAAAAATATCACCCCTTGCGTAAATAAGGTGCTTTGCAGACTGTTGCATAATTCTCACATAAAGATTAAGTTTCCTTATGAGTTCAAAACATTAAAAGGCTCCAGAAAAGACAGCTGGGTGGGAAAAAGGCTGGAGTGTAACTGTGCAATGGCAAGTTAACACACAAAACGAAAGGATGAAATGTTGCATGCGGCAGAGCTGCCTTCTGAGATGTTCCTCGGGAGTGTTTGAAAGAGTTAAGCCCAGTACTGGAATGTCTTGGGAATGCTGGCAGACGGAGAGTGAGCGGCTTTTTTCTTCCCTCTGGATGGAGTCCCAGGACTGAGCATGCAAAGTGATGACTTTGGATCTGAGTTTGCTTCTTGGGTCTGCAGCGGAGAGCTGAGAAGCGATGCAGTGTTACCAAGAAGTCCTTTGCAAGGGATGTGCAAATGCCTTCCTAAGTCAGGAGAGGTGATTTTACCTCTTCCTTGCTCATCCTTGGGTGCAGCAGGACTCTCTTTGAGAAGATACACAGAGGGAGAAACCACATCCTGAAGGGCGTATGCAAAGGGAGAAAGACACATCTCCGAACAGTTTATTTTGGCTGCTGGTTTTTGTTGTCCGTTTTGGTTTGGTGGTTTGGTGGTTTTTAGTTGGCTTTTTTTTCTCCTTGCTTTTTGTTCTCCTTCTTTGATGGAAACTGCAGTGACTCTTTAACCTTGCAGTTCATAAGGCGCCTTGGGATTAGCTGGTTGCCTCCGAGCAGGGGATCTGGGGTGATTCAGACAGGGAGCTGGCATGGCTGCTGTGCTCTTTGGCTTTGAGGATCTGCTCTACAGCTGGGACAGCCTGGTGTGGAGCCTGACGTCCCGGGCTCTGAGGACTTGCCGCTTTGGAAACCTGAGGGTCCTGCAGCTCATGCTGAAGCCATGGTGCATTTCCAGAGACGTTTATCAGGTAGGGTAACAAAACACCAGGCCAGACCCTCAAACCCAGTGCTACAGGGGGGGACACACCCTGGGAGTCTCACAGGGTCCTGTCCTGCTCCTGCCAACCAGTTTGGGTCCTACACAAGTGGGGGGGACACTGTGGGCAGGGGAGGTGTGGCAGGAGAAACATTTTGGTTTGGAGGATGATGATGGGGTCTCCCGTGGTGGAACACAGGTCCAAACTCTCCTTCCCACAGAGCAGGGGGGGGAATAAGTGAAAGCAAGTTAAGATTCAATCTGCTATATTCCCTTTCCTTGAGCTTTATACTCACACATACAACCTTAGCTTTTCTGCATCCTCAGGCTGTTCTTACAGCACAGGAATAATTTATAACTTACCCAGAGGAAAGGATGCCTAAAGGCACCTAATCTGTGGAAAATTGGCACTTGCAGAGGGTTTTAAACTGTAGTAGCACTAATTATCCCTAAGTGACTTGTGCAATGCCTCCTGACTGCTTCATCTTGCAAAATCCCAGGCATCTGATTGCCTAAAATTTCTGGTTTGCTTGATGTATGGTTTCTGTGGTATAGCGATCTTAGGGTTTTGGATGACTGGCTTCTGTAGAGTTGCACTAACTGCTTGCAGCTTTAGGTATAGTGACACAGCTCTAATAAACTGTGTGCGTTTCTGAGACTGATTAAACTGGGTTAAATAAACTGAACATCACAGAAGGAACTGGAACTGAATGTCACTTTGAAAAGCAACTCATTCCAGTCCATAGGTGACTCTAGGTTGCAATGACACTGTAAACCAAACAGCTTGTCTGCTTTTTTAATCAGCTTTAGGCAACTGAGGCTAGACATTCATTCTGCCATGGGGACAAGCCCATTGCAGTATTTATCATCTCCACAGAGTTGTCTAATGCCGGACACAGGAGTGACTGATTGGTATTTGCATTTGGAAAAGATATTTTCTGCTACTCCCATTTACTTGGTATTTTGCTTTTCCTGTGCTTTGGAAGTCTCCATGTGTGAAGCCAAGTAATACAGAAGGCAACAGATTAAAAGCCTGCAGAAATTGTGTGTGAGGGTTAGAGGGAGACCAGGGCAGCGCTCTTAGTAATTTCAGCAAACTTTGAACAAGCTTCAAATCATGCTCTGGTTTCAGCAGCCTTCAGGAATAGATTCTATGGTCTTTGGAGTTCAGCAACCATGGGCAGCATTTTTATTTTAAGTATTTGTTTGTTCCAGAAGATGCCCACAGCCAGTAAAACAAAGCCTGGGCTTGGCTTTGAAAGCCCCCTGAGATGTACCACTGTGATGGCTCCAAGTGAACCACGCTGCCCTCCCTGGGCTGTGCTGGGTCCTGGCTGGGGTGAACCCACAGGTCAGTCTGTACAGAGGCTGCCTATGGTGTGCGGCTGCCCCACCCTCTCTCTGCAGCTTGTTTTAGAAACCTGAACCTGAAGCCAACCAGCTCACATGGGCCTGGGAAAGGGCAGGGGGAAGCAAGAGGGCTCCATGCTGAACCTCCTTTTTACCCTCCACCTATGTAAAATCATCCTCAAAAACTAAGGAGTAGTTTTTCAGATGTGTCCAGATTCTGATTACTGATAATGTATCCCAGCCTAGGCACCATGCATCAGGGGGTGCCACTGCCTGTGAAGACTCCCAGGACTGGTGTTCTTTCAGCAGATTTATGTGGCTGTGAGCATTGAGAACATCCACAAGTGCATTTTTTCCATTGCAACATGCACATGCCTTGAGCCATCCCACATTATATCATGATCCTGGCATGCTATCCCCCTTTGCTAGAATCACCAGCAAAGGTGCCTCTCTTCCCACCCAAACAAAGAGTAATGCAGCCTGACAGACACTCACAGGTCAGGAGGGACTTGAATAGCTGTTTGTTTCTCAGACAGAATCTGTGAACATCTGCAAAAGCTCAGAAAAACCACGTCACTTTATTTGTCAATGCCCATGAGCTTGCAATTCTTTGGAGAGGATCCTGAAATGCTGGGTCAGGTACCAGGAGAATTGCGGCTGGGTGGAGGTTTGTTGGGAAAGGCATCTCATAGCTCATCACTGCGGAGTTCCAGCAGCAGCAGTGTTATTAGCAGCCAGCATGAGCTGATAGCTAACTCTACACTTATGTATATTAATCTTAAATGCATTTCCTCCAGTAGCCAGCATCCTCCAATTTAAATGCTGGCAGGGTATTTTAGTAGAATATTGCTTGGACAGAAAGCCTGACAGTTTAATTACTTCCCAGAGACAGAAACTTCTTCCACTGCTGATTATTTAGATGAGTAAATTAAGATCTTGACTATGCTAGTTTTTGTTTTTCCTGTGTACTAATCCCTGTTGCTACTGCACCTTGAGAGCAAAGCAGATCAGTGTAGGACTTCTGCCTGGTACCAGAAACAGAAAGACCCTAAAAAGAAACATTAAAAAGAAACATTAGTCTACTCCGTAAAATTAAGCAAAGCCTTTTCATACTCTGAAAAGTATGTTTTGTGCTCTTTCTTTGGGTTAATCACATCTCAGTGCATCTGTGCTTCTGGTGCCTTTTGTTGAAACAAAGCTGAGGGTAGCAGAGCTGTCTATCACACAGCCAGGTTTTGGTTGAGCAGAACCCACACTGCTGGGCACTTCCCACTGGGGAGACCTCAGCTCCTCCACCAGCCAAGATCATTGTTGCTCAGGTATGACTCTGACCCAGATAATTTTTTTTGTATGCTTGCCCTAGTCTGTTGTCTCCACCATACAAACATTCCAAGACTTCCCAATTCCCTTCTATGGTCCCATCTATGAAATATATAAAAACTAAACAAATACTGTACAGAGGGTACAGATTTATTGCCAATACAAGAGGCAATGGGTTCTTGGAAAAAAAAACAAGCTCCAGGCATCAACATAATCAGTGCTATTCCCTTATTTATGACAAAAGAGACTTTACTTTCTTTACTCTCAGAAAATCAGCACCAATGCATTAGCAGAGATAGGTGGAATAGCAGTTTTGGGGTGGTGCCAGCTGCACTGGTCAGAGTGAGATCTGAAACACTTCAGTCTTCAAATCCAATCTGCACAGCAATTGGAAGTCTGGACTTGCTCAAGATGCATTCTGAGGAGAAGTTGTTATGAAATAGGCTAAAACAGTCAAAAAATTGTTTTCTCATTCTTGGTCTCCACACTGGATTGGTCTCAGGGATGCTGAGTGACTCCATTTTTCACTGTCTGTAAGCAAAGCTTTGGTACTCAGGCCATCTGAGCAGTTCTGAGAGACAGAGGCTTTTGGTACCCTGAAGGTGCCATCATCTGTCTCAGACTGCATTTCTTTTCTGGCAAGTAAATCCTCCCCCAGCTCTGCTGTGATTTCCAGAGACACATTTGTCTGCCCAGCCTGAAACAAACTTCTTGCCTTGATCTGTTTTCAGTGGGGCTAATATTCACCAGTTGCTATATTTTAATTGTAATGAATGCTTGTTAATTTTAATTGTGTTTTTTGTGATCCACCATGTGGTTTTCTGACTGCTTGATCGGAATTCATTTGAAAAAGGAGATTAACAAATAATAAACTTCCAGTCGAGGCTCTCAGACAGTCAGTTGTGCAAGATGTCACCGAGCTGTCGGATGTATTTTTACCAATGCCCAGATGTCTGACTGCTCTGACCTACTAAACAAATGGCCCTGTGAACTAACACAGTGCCCGCTTTTGCAGAAATACTCACATTTCAAGAAGTACTGGGGGAGGGCTGGCTTATTATTATGGGATAGGCAGTCAGTTCTGCATTTTAACATCCTGAAGATAATTCACTATTTATTTAATCTCCAAATCCATCAACAAATGTTTTAGTTTCCCAGCTATGCCTGTGCAATGTCAAAGAACATTAGGCAGTGCAGGACCTACAGCTACAGTAAAAATGTGTTTATGTGTCTTGACTGTTTAAAATCCCACCAACTGCTCCTACCAAGTCAGAGGCAGACCACTGGATGCAGAGCCGTCTCTCAGGGATACCACTCACAGACATTTAATTCCTCACTCTCTATAGACAGTAGTGCTGTGTACTTTTTACACACTGTTCTTATCTACCAAGTGCTTGGAAAGACAGTTAAGTAATTTTACTGCTACAGAAACCAAGGCAGAATTGGATGACATTACTCACTTCAGGTTAGGAACAAATACTCCAGAATTGTCTGCTGTACCTCATTGCTCCCCAAATGTCCAGTACAGGCAATGGGATTAAGGGAGGAGGTGGGCTGCAGAATTTAGGGACAGGGTGCTAATTTAAAATAAGGAAGAGGAAAGATCTTTTGCTGTGCTGGCAGACATGCAAGTTCATGGAACATTCTATATTTTAGCAAAAAGTTTAATTTCAGCTATTAGGAAGAAATTGTTGGATATTAAAAATTAATTTTTTTACTAGGACAGTGAGACACTGGCACAGGTTGCCCAGAGAAGTTGTGGATGCCCCATCCCTGGAAGCGTTTGAGGCCAGGTTGGATGGGTCTCAGAGCAATCTGGTCTAGTGGGAGGTGTCCCTGCCCATGGCAGGAGTGTTGGAACTAGAGGATCTTTGGGCTTCCTTCCAACCCAAAGCATTCTGTGATTCTGCTTTCCAGATCCTATAATTTTCCCTGAGGAGAATGCACCTCAGGTGTGTTTCCCACAGAATTCACACTACTGGCCATGGGGTGCTAATGGTTTTTCCCCCAGATGCAATGGGCACTGGGGAATTGACCTGGAGGTCTTTGGGGTTTCTCCCCCATCCACCTGGTGTTCTGCTGGAACCCTGCTGGGTAGTGCAGCAAAAAGGGACAGACTGTTTGAACTTCATGGTGGGATCTGAGCCATTCCCACAACCCCATGTACCCCACAAGGAAACATGATCTTCCTCCTCAGAAAGGAACAGTTTGGGAATTCCATTCTTGTTTCAGCATCATTCTTCACCCTGCTTGCCTTGAAGACATCTTATTACATTTAAGCACAATAAAAGATTCAGGAGCAAAAGCAGCATTTTGCACGCCTGCTCTGCTGCTGTAAAAGGCTGTGCAAAGCAATGTTGGGCAAGAGGGAGGAAGGAAAGGGCTGAAATGTTAAACACATCATTTCAGATTGGCAAAATTTCCAGGTTTGATTTATAGCTTCATCACCAAGTAGATTAATGTGGAATTCAAACACAACCAGCTCTTTGCTTTCCTTCCAGGCCTGACATATTAACATTTCCTATTAATCTAGTCAGCTCCAGCACGATGAAGGCTGAGGAAATGGGGGATTAGGCATGTGGGAGTGTTGGGTGGGCAGGGGAAAAGAGCCAACAAAATTTACTTCAGTTAACTAACTGGCTAAAGTAGAGAGCATGGAACCTTATTTAGGTCTCAGGTTGTACATGGAGCTGTTTCTTCCTCCCTTAAAGAAAACAAACCCAGATCCTTTCTCTTCTGGTGCTGGGCAGAGGGGTTTTCAGTGGGGCTGCTGACTCTCTGCTCGCAAGGACAATAGAGGAGGAGGGCACTGGTGTCCCCATGGAGCTGAGCTCAAAGGGCTTTTTGCTGGCCACTCCTCTGTTCTCAGAACTGTGATGCCCCAGTACAGCTGGGGTTCAGGAGGCTTCAGGCCCCAGGCTTGCAGTCTGCTAATCCCCAATTATTTTTGTGAGAAGGCAACTATGAGTTCTTTTCCCCAGCACTCTTTGCTGATCCAGTCCACAGTCTCTGGGGCTGCCCTGGAGACCTCTCAAATTTTATTGCTACATATTTAAGCATTTATGAAATTTGAACTGCTGCTTTTGGGGGAAAAAAACAACAAAAACACTGAAACCAACAACGACTAACAAAAATCACATTTAAAAAAAATGGGAAAAATATCCACCAGATCTGCAGAAAGGGCTAATCAACCTCACATGTTTCCAAAGGCAACTCGAGAATTTTTGGTTTGCAGAGTTTCTCACCCCATCTTCATTACAGGCAGAAGCAAAGAGGGTTAGACAGCAAGAGGAGGGGAGAGAAAATGCAAATGCTAAAAATTAATCTTTGCCAGAAATCATATCCAACAGACAGAAAAAAAATTAAAAAGAGCCTGTGGGGAAACTTCAAGCCATTTCCATTCAAGTTGTCTGTGGAGAAAGCACAAGAAGTGCTTTCACTAAGTTCCCACCCCCAGGTATTTTTATAGCACACTGTAAAGTTGCTGAAGGCAGCAAGAAAATGAGAGGAACCTTAAACCAACACTGACCCTCCTATTTGTCTTTACATGAACTTTTAGGGATGGTAGGACAACACTGAGTAGTCAAGTCTCAAGACTGAGCTCTTTTTTGTTCAATAAATACAGCAGCCTCTTAAAGGAGGAGGTGTAATTGGCATTATTTTTTTTCCTCTGTGAATTTTTCCTACCTGCCTCCCTGGAGAAACAATCAACATCCAGTTCCAGTTTGTTCATGAGAGAGGAGTCTGGCTGCCCCCATTCAGAACATGGGCAAAGTCTTTCATGCTGTTAAAGCCACCCCGCTAATGAATGGGTTGGGATTGCCAGTGCAGCTCATAGAGGGCAGCAGCTTGAGCAGACACAGCAATGCTGAATTGTTCCTGGGCAGGGTGGATTTGAGTCTGTCCCAAAGCCTCTTGAAGTCCACGACCAATGACTTGGGCATTCCTGTGCCATCTTTGCTTTAGTCTGCAAGGGATAAAAACTGTGGTCTCCACAGGGAACACAAACAGTCTCAGCTGAGACAACCTCCAGCAGTTCACCCTGCTTACAACAGAAATGCAGCAAGGCAAGGAAAATACCTTTTGATCCCCTGGTTTGCAGAAGCCAAGTCTGAACTGCATCTTCCTTGGTTATTTTCTGCTCAGTGTCTAGAATCACGAGATGGGATGCATTGTGTGTTCCTTTAGTTATCAAAAATTAGGCAATTCATCCATGCTGATTCCTTCCAAGATAGGTGTCTTGTGCCAGTCATTCTCTAGAGGTGCCAAGCCCTTTGTGCAGAGACCAGAAACAGCTGAGACTGCTAAAACCAGCTGCACACTCAAGTATTAAACACCCACAGTCCTGTGACCTGGAGCTCAGCCATGTTGTTCTGATTAAATATATGTCATCCAAGGCCTGGGTGGAAGGTTCTGGAAGCCTGCAGGAAGGTCAGCTACCATCAGGACAGTGCCCAGCAGTCCTGCTTGAGTCATCAAGCTTCTGTTGCTGGAGTTAACACAACATGCTCTGTACTGTGACAGGCCCTCAGGAACCTGCTTTTGGTAAAGAGTTTGGCTTCCCCAGAGAGACATTTGTGAGCAGTTCAATCCTCTTTAGTAATTGAAAACAGCAGGGAGTTTTGCCTGAAGCATTTTTGTTTGGTTCAACCCCTTTTCCCTCAAAGAGAAATCCATCTTGAATATGTGGCTCAGAGTAGCCTCAGAACAGGTCCAGTCCCATCAGGCTCCCACGTGTTTCTTCTCTCGCATGAAAGAAGATGATCATGGGGAAAAAAATGCTTTTTCCTTCACTGTTTGCAGCTTGCCTTTGAGGCCCCACCAAAGCCCTTGTGCAATGGATGTCATTTCCTTCAGATGTTCTCCTGGAGCAAAGGTGGAGCTGAATGGAGACACTGAGCCAATCCTGCCCTGTCTGCATTGGCAGCTGCATCCAAGATGCTGCCATAAATCATCTGCAGAAATGCTCTTCACACCCAACCAACAGCATCCAATTGATTAGACACAGGAGCTCTTGGGCATGGGAGTTTTGGGGAAAAAACAGACCAAATTAGGCACTCCAAAGATTACTCTTTGGTGACAGCAAAAAAGAACAGAACAAAGCCTCTGAATGTCATCCAAGTCTAAGTACCAGAAGGCACTGAAGTTGAGGGGTGGCTTCTCTCTCCTCCCTTCCCTCTGTCCCTCCCAGCTGGACTGAGGAGGATAACCCTGAGCATCTTTGACACCACAAGTGGCTACAGGCAACATTTGCACATGAATTACCTCTTTAGTTTAAATATAAAATTTAAATTTCTAATATCCACTCCTTTTGATTCATCTATAAGACTCTTCACTTAAATCTCCTGTGCACTCAAGTGAGCTCACAGCAGAGGAGGGTTGTTGTTTTCCTAAATTGGAAGCTTCAGAGCCCAAGCTGGAAGGAAATTGTTATGGGATTTCAAACCCTGCTTTTTTTTTTTTCCTTCCTCTCCTTTCACTTCAGGAGGCGTCTTTTTATTTTTTTTAACCATGTGAGTCCACTGAGGCTCCAAAACAGCTGACAAAGTTGGTTTCAGGCCAATCCTATCCCCTGCTCCTGGAGAAGAGCTTTGCATGGCAGCCAGTGCTAAGTCTCAACTACAAAAAGTTGTCCAAGGTCAAATTCCTCCATGCTCTGAACTTCTATCTGCCCCCCAGTGGGGATTAGTGTCTGTCCAGCACCTGGCAGGAGTCACCCCATGTCTGCAGCATTGCACAACTTGCAAGCCCCATTGTGTGCAGTTACTCACCAACATCACTGTCACTGTGCTGCTGGAGCTGCTGACCACTGGGAATTGAGGGCCTCTCCTAAAGCTCCAGGAGGGCAGGAGGGGTTTACAGTCATTGCAAACCTACTTTTCTTCACTTCCATGAGGCCTCATCTCAACCCCTCTGTGCTCATGGGCTTAACACATTTGTACAGTCACTTCTGTGCCAGTAAAGAGGCAGCTCATGATGAAGAGAGACCTTATTGAGGGCTGGGAACCTTCATGTTACTGTAAGTTGCTGTACTTGGGTTGACCTCTGCTTTTCTTCTCTTTTTAAAATGTTTTTTTTTTAAATATTCTTTAGATCCCCACAGCCACAGGAGCCTAGAAACATGCAGGTCCTCATGTGCACAGCCACAGCTGAGACAAAAACTTTGAGTATCATCAGGGCTAGAGGCTGAGCTGGGCTTTGACAAAACCTCAGGTGATCAATCAGGGCTTTTGCAAAACCAGACTGCAAATGAGGAATAGTTTGTGCCAGACAAATTATTATCCCAGAGCAGCCACTGGGATGAGGAGGCACTAAAGGAGGAAGGGGAATAAGCAGCACAGGAGTTGGGTAATTTCTAATTAAAGTGAGAATAGAGCCAGTGTTCATCTCAGAAAATAGAGGTTCTGGGAAGTTCATCACATATTCTCAGGCATTCGTCATCTGAAGTGTCTTTTAATTGCCACTATTATATCATATCATAAACATTCTTGTGATTTATCAGTCATAACCTTCTACAAAGGGATTCTTTCATTCAAGCCTTTTTCACAGAAATCTTTTCCCCTTGGAGCCCAGTCCTGCAACACAGTCAGACCAGGAATCTGGAAGTGGAACTTTTTTTCTTCTCTTTTTCTAAAGACAAATTGTTGCTTTGTAGACAACATGTTTCAGTAATGGACTATGTCCCAGTTTAAACTTCTTTCCTCTTCATCCCACGATAATCAGCTCTTAACAGCTCTCCTTCCTCTTATGGTAAAAGCTGAAATGTAAATAATCAGGCTGTCCAAAGTGTCAGGAGCCAGCTGAGTCCTGCTAGCCCAGACCCTGGATCTCTGACATCAGGCTGCCTTAAACATTTGGCTCAGCCAACAGACTGTATTTATAATGTAAACTCCCCTTGTCAGCTCCTAACTCCTGGCTCCAGTTTCAGAAAATTTAACGTTTCTGGGGGTTGTATTTTCCCACCACTTAGTCAAGAGCTGAATTTTTTCCTCTCAGAAAATACACTTGTGTGTCAAAGGCCAACGACCAAAAAAATATCAGTAGTTTTGCAGCCTAAATATAGCACAGAACCGAGATCCCGAATTCCTGTGAAAGAGCCAGGGTAAACAGCCATCATCCCTGCAGCCTGGGAGGGGGCTGCACCCGGGGCTTTCTCTTTATGTTATCCTGTACCTGTACATCCGGTGCCTGGATGTCCTGGCACAGGTGAGGAGCCCTTTGTGCAGGGACATCCTGACCAAAGTCCTTCCCATCTATGGCCTTCATTATCCAGCCTCAGCAAAAGGCTTCAGAGTCACCCCAGCCTGGAGATGCTGTCCTTGCACTGTCCACAGGTCAGAAGGGATTGGTTGGGTGGTCATGATGTGAAAGTCCCAGGTTCAAGTGCTGCCCTTGGCTTTACCAAGTCATGTCACAGGGATAAGGCATGAGGATGATCCCTCTGTGAACACAAAACCAGCCAGAAGGGATTAAGCCTTGGCCTTTTGTTGGCTGCTGGTGAACAGTGCTGGCTCCAAGGAGTAATCCACTGCCATCCTGAGTGGGAGAATGTATAAACAGCAAAACTAATCCCATACTTACCCACGGATGGCTTAACAAGCACAAACTCATTCCTGTGATTCATCTCATGTTACAGTTCATACATAAAGCAAAAAGTTCATACATAAAGTCTTTCCTACCAATAACTGGGGGTGACCAGAAAAGATTAATCCACTTGCCCTGCAGAGATCTAGGATTGCTCAGGACCATCTTCCACCCACTTCACCTTCAGCCTAGGCCAATGTGTCTCATTTATTAATACACATGGATAATATCTTAACCATTAGCTGTGGATGGGAAAGACATGATAGCCATTACAGCTTTCCCCTCCCTCTTGGGAGGGTTGGAACTAAATGAAACCTGGCCAGGGAAGTGCAGCAGGGAATACAGCGTGCATGGTGTTGAAATGGTTTGTGAATGCTCAAGGGTGGGCAGAGCTAAATTCTGTCAAAGCTGATAACTGCTGGTTTACCACATCCCTTTTCATTTCAGTAACGCAACTCTCAGAGGATCTCATTATCCTGGAATTCATTCAAGAGTCCCCATCTCCTCTAACAGGGCTCTAGACACCTTGCAGGTCTCCAGAGATTAATTGATATTAATACAGAGTAGTCATAAGTTTTCTCAGTGGGGCGTTTGCTCCCGTGTCTCACAAGTTTGTTGTGGTTTAGGGATGAGTATATTTGGATGGCTCTTGGGACTTTCTCCAAAGGATTTTTCAAAGGAAAGGTCTTCTCCAAATCTTTCTGCTCTCATATATCTTTTCATGAGATGTGCTTTCCTCTTTTATCCTCAGCCACTATTTTCTTTGGTGTAGCCAGGCTGCTGTCTGAGTAGCAGGTATGAGACCAGGGCAGGGTGACAAAGTGATGATAAACCTGTGGCCTTGGAGAGCTGCAGTGCCCTTGAAATACCACGTATCTGCCCTCTTACAGAATCAAGCAGACCTGCTTCTCTTCCATCTGCTGTTTCTCCCCTTGTTTTCCAGTATTTTTTGCTCTGCCCGTTCTTGCCAGGAGTTGCCCCCGATCTCCCGTTCATAAGCAAATTAAAGTGCTTGCAGGTGACACTGCTTCTAACCTCCTCTGAGGCAAAACCCAAATGCCACTCAGGATGCCAAGTGCTGCTTCACAAGTCCATGGTGCATCCCAGGAGTGAGAGCAGCTGAGTGATTGAGCACTGTAGTGCAGCAGTTGTGGAGCACGGGACCAGCTATTCAAAGAAGACTTCTGTGTTAGTCATCACTGACCTCATTTTGATCAGGCATCAATATACTCACCCTTTTTATTTCAAAATACCCAGAAAGTCTTCATGCAAAATGAAACACACACAGAAAAAATGTTCCAAAAGGATTTTGCTGGGCCATTTGGCAGTTTGGGAAATCTGCAGAATCACTAATATTTGACAGTTTTCATAGCTATAAAAATAAAGGTTTTAAATTAGTACTGTAAGAGCCATGTGGATCTGGAGTCAGACTGGGACAAAGTTGCATCTCAAATCAGCAGTAGGTCTGATGCTTTTTCTGGACTGGGGAGGCTTTTGTGGGGTAGATGAATGCTGGGAAGTGCTGAATAAGCTGCTTCATTTTTGAAGGAAAGACATGAATAGCAATGCTAATTTAAAAGGAGAAATTTGCCTTGGATCCATTGTCCTGGCCTGAGTCACAGACACTTCGCTCTGCCCCCGACTTTGCCAAGGACACTGTGGGTTCTTGGGATCTTGCAAGACCTTTGCTGCCTGTGTGTCTGTGTTTCCTCCTCTGTTGTTCGGGGCTGCTTTGGGACAATCTGAGTTTCTAAAAGTGCACTTGACAAGAGACTTCAGCCAAGCTATAGAAGTTGTACTGTGCATAATAAACAGTTCTTTTAATGAGAGAGAGCACCATCATTCAGCACCAAATTCATGCAGTCAATTCCTGGGCTTTCACCTTGCAAATGCAAAGGACAGCATCCACACCATGGACTGATGAGATCAAAGCCACTGTGCTGGGCTGAGTCCTTAAATCAGGAGGCAGCGCTGGATTAACTAGTATGTTCAGCAGGACCTGGTGTGGAAGCAAGGGTAGGTGTGTTATGTGGCCCTGCTGCCCCTGGGCTGCTCAGATTTTCTTGCCCAAGCAAGAAACATCCCCTTTGTCAGGTTCTTTCAAATCCCTAGAACTTGGATTTTTGCCAGGAAGTTGAAGGAGCACAGTGGAAATCCAACAAATGTCTCTGATGTTCTTTTCTGGGCAGTGATAGGACTGATAAGAGGTTTGTAACCAAAAAAAAAAAAAAAAAAAAAAATTCTTATTTCTTTCCCTGTTTTCATAGAACCATTTCTGGTTTCTTTGGGTTTTCCTCCCCTTTCATGAGCCAGACATCTGTACCTGAAATGGTTCCACGAGACAGCCTTAAACATGAGCTGTTTGACAGCAGAAACTCAAGTCAGGCACCAATCCCGAGTATCATTACTGAATCAGAGTCTTTAATTATAGTCAGCAATAAAGTCTGTGAAGTGAGGAACAGTGAGAGGACCTGAACAACAGGTTCCCCTCTCTCAAAACACGATATTTGCCAGTAAAGCATCTAACCCGGGAAACGGGCAGAGGAGTGAGGAATTAGGAGAAGGCACGAAGCTGTGATGCACAGTACCACCTAGTGACAGAGCCCGGCTGCATGAGAAGGGCAACCCCGCGTTTGCAAAGTTCAGGGTCTGTTTCCCCATCCCATCCTTAATCCGATTTCCCAACCGTGCCACATCCGCGACCAACTCCTCCGGGCGGAGGGACAGCACCATTCCAGCAACTGCTGCTTTTTTTCCCTCCTTTTCATGGTTTCTGTTTTGCAAAGCAGGGGTCGGATAGACAGGGCTCCTTCTGCCCCAGCAGAGGCAGCAGCGGGTGCTGCTTCCCTGGCTGTGTGGGGTGTGCAGGTTGGGCTCAGCGTGCATCTCCCACTGAATCACCCACGAGGAATTCCTCAGTGCATTGTGCTAACGGGGAAGGGAAAAATGCAGGGTCCAGTGAGTAATGCAGCCTTTCAGGGCATCTGAAATGAAAAGAAATGCCACGAACTTGTTCCATTTGTAGAAACGATGTGAAAGAGCAGTGTGACAGGCTCTGCTCAAGAGAAGGCTTGTAACCTTTTCCATTAATTTCTTTTCAAAGAATTGCTTATTGAAGGCTAAGCTGCTTTTTATAAGCCTTAGAGGCTGAGTGTGTCTTTGCCCTTTTTTATTATTATTGTTGCTCCTCTCCCTTGCTCTGTTTTTAGAGAAAGCAGTTACTGTACAGTGGTGGTGTTTCTCTCTCTGTAGCTATCTGAGACAAGCCCAGCCTCCAGATGGGAATTTTGTCACCTTTTGGCAGTGGTGGGATTGCATACAGTAAAGTGAACAAGAAGAAACCCAGTTCTGTGGAATTTCCCCATATTCCAGCCCACAGATTTACGCATGATCCAAGCACATGTACTTAAAAGAATTTGATTCCTTCTCCTCATTAAGGTCTCTTTAAACACATTCTGGAGCCAGGGCTAAAAGGCTCCGCTCAGTCTCCATGTGTGGGTGAGTGAGCAGAGGAAACTCAGTGTCTGGGGTGCTGTCCTGCAGCTCGTGGGAGGCAGCACGAGAGCAGTGTACCTCCCTGCAAGGCTCCTGCACCCATTCTGCCTTAAATGTTTGTGTGAATTACAGTGGGGCTGGAAGGGCCTGGGACCACCCTGTGCTCTGTGCTTTGTGTGAACAGACAGGATGGGTGTGTGTGAGGTTAGAGCTGGGGTCAGGGTGAGGGTTGAGGTTAGAGTTAAGGTTAGGGTAGCCTTTCCATCCTCTTACCCAGGGAAAGGCTCCCCAGAGAAAAGATATCCAGGCCCTCTCCTGGTCCTCAGCTAGAAGCTTCCCTTGCTAATGGGCAGTCCCTTGCTTGCACACCAGGCAAGCTGAGATGATTTTCTTAAACTGACATCCCTTCCCTGACTTTCACTAAATGCTGGATGGGAACCCAAACACCAAGGCTGCCTTTCTTTCAGTTGCTAAAAATCTACTAAATCACTGAAGCACAAAAAAATCAGCACATTTGTTGGGGCCACCAACACAATTCTGTCCTGACAAGGCAATGTAGAGCCCCTGAGTGCACTGCTCCCAGCAAGAGCACCTGCTCACTGCCACCCATAGAATGAGGCCTCTCATGCGCACGGCCATCCCACAGAAAGTACAGCATTTCCAGCATGATTTCTTCTTAGTTTTATTCTTCCTGAGCTCATTTCTTTTTTCTTTCCCACAATCCATGGTGCTGTGTCCCGCACAGCAGCTCTGGAGGAGCTCCTGCAGCTGGGTAAACACTCCTGAGTGAATGGGGCCCTTCACAATGGAGTCACCAGGAAATCCACACACTGTAAAGACCAACAATTCAGCAGGGACATAATCATGTCATTACAACCCAAGCACCAGGAAAACACAGTCTGAATTGAACTGCACCCCAAACAATAGGTTTTCCACCCCACAGGTCTCCAGGAGTGGCTCTTTCCCTCTTGACTTCGTTCAGCTATTCTGCAGATGGATATTTGGATCTTCCCCCCCTCCTCCTCCCAGGATGTTTCAGCCACAACAGACTGCACCAGCCCCACTCCCAGCCTGCAGTCCATGTGGAGATAGAAGGGAGGGATGATAA
The DNA here is from genome assembly GCA_025920805.1 of Petroica traversi. Taxonomy (NCBI): domain Eukaryota; kingdom Metazoa; phylum Chordata; class Aves; order Passeriformes; family Petroicidae; genus Petroica; species Petroica traversi. Next base: position 9,173,869 of record JAHLSL010000061.1, read on the forward strand.
ATGCAGAAATATTAACAGGCTGAATTCTGTCCATTTTTATGCAGGGGTGAATGTGAATTATGATAGTGAGTTTACTGCTGATTTGTACCAACCAGGGTGATGGAAAGCTGGGTTAAGCTGGCTGCTTCCACAGGCAGAGGGTTACATGGGCTTTTCAGCAGCAGGGTGAGGAACCTCTATTCTGTTACATTTTTTCCTGGCGTGTGGCAACAGGTGTTGGAAATCCAGTGTCATTTGCTCTGCCTGTGTATTTGTACAGTGGCTTTGTCCACTGTGGTCTTTTCTGGCTCTCGGATTCTCTGCTTGGACCCATGCAAGCTCCCTTTCCCCAGGATGTACTAATCATATATGTTTTTCTGGAATGCAATTGATGCAAAGCAACTCTCATTAATCTCTGTCCATTGCTTCAGGGCAAACTTCCTTCACTGTAAATTGCAGATTTTACCAGGATCTGACCTTGAACAGAGAAGCCAATATAATACGTGCTGATACGGGCAGACTGGCTGTGAGTCTCAAGTGAGCAAACACCAAGCCAAATGCCAAAGTCCAGAATTAGGCAGCTCTACAGTAACTGAGGAGCTGGCTCTCTGCACTTTTGGCATACGTGGAAATTAATCATATCCTGCAACAACGTTCACAGGATGTGTTTGATTTATTACTAATCCTGTGCACTCTTGCAGCTGCTGATGTGCTGCCAGAGGGTACCGTAATGGTGCAGCTGGCACCCCTGTTGTGACAGCCATCAACACAGCCAAAGCCTGCTGCTGGATCCATCATCCTCAGAGTTTGCTACCTGAGCTGAAAAATCACACCCTGGAGCTGAGAGTTTAAATTTGTCTCCTATAAAATAATAAAATAAGAGTATATTATTATAATAATAATAATTTCTTATTTTTATACATTCTTACGCATCTATAAGAATGTATAATATGCCCAGATCAGGGGAGCATGTGTAAAATAATAGATATTTCAAACTACTCAAATCTGCAGAACAAAACTGATCTCGGCTCAGCCTATGAGAGTTTCTAACACCCAGCAGCCCTGTGCTGGGCAGTCAGTGGTGGAGGTGTGTGGGAAAGCTGTGCATCACCCTGAGGCCAAGATGGTTTGTAATCAAGAATGGGAAGATACAGCTACAGCAGCACTGCCTTCCCAAAACACATCTGACCCTTGTGAGATTAGGCCATGGAAAGAGGATATGGAATAAATTAAATTCTCATTCTCTGAGGGTTTCTTGCCTGTTTTAATCCTGGACCCTGCCTGATAAAAGGCATTTTAGATTTTAAAATTCACAACCCAATGTTTGGAAAAATTAAAATATATTCACTGAGACAGTATTTCTGTTACATGTTTTTCTTAAGCTTTAAAAAAATGCAAATTAAAGCTTTTCTTTTCTTTTTTTTTTTTTTTTTTTTGGTAGGGAAAGTCAAAATAAATTGTTGTGAATTTTCCTGCTTTTTCCCAACCAAATGGGACTTTCAGCAAAACATAAATTTCCAGGGTATTTTGTCATGAGTACTTTCTCTGCCAAAATACTACTTTCATCAACACCTTTCCAGATTAACAAAGCAGTCCCTTTGCTCAGGGGTTGGTCATGCAGACAGCATGAAATGTGTCTGCTGACCAGGAAAAGGTTGTCCATTCTCACACCAACGGGCTCGTTAGTGGTACCAGTGACAAAAGGAGATTAGACTTATTCAGTTCAACTCACTTCCTGTGGAGGAACCTGCTTTGTGCAGAACAGAAGCGTCTGATTTTCAGATGTATTTCCAAGGGTGAAGATGAAATGCAAGGTAAGATAGCTTCTCAAGAGGGTCCCTCTGAGTTTAAGGTTGCTTCAAAAACCTTTCTCCTCTAGGATGTGCAGTCATGTCACGAGTTAGGCCAGGCTTTAAATCCCTCAAAATCAGAGACTGAGTGTAAGGGCTGGACATAACTCATAGCCATGGACATCAAGATAAAACACTTTACTTGGTTTATTAACACTGGGATAGCGTTTTTGCCTGATGTGCCCATGTCCTTCCACCCTGGCCAAGAAAGCAGGGGGACGTTGGTGCATGGCAGGAGACCCCTGAATCATCTGGAGACCCTTCCCCAGGGCAGGGAGCTCCTCCTCCAGCACAGACAGAAGATCTGTGACCCAGTGTGGTGACCCTGGGGCAGAGATCCAGGTCAGACATGGCCCAGCCTGGCTGTTAATTATCCTGCAAGGAAAGGGAACCGGCAGCACAAATCGCGAAACGAGGGCTGTCAGCATCACAGGGGATTCACACTGGGGATGACAGCCATGACCTGCTTTTCATGCTTTCTCTTTTTATTTGGTGACATGCTGTCATTCAGTGAATAATCTGGAGTTTTTCTCTAAGGGGGTTCTCCCTTGTTCCTTCAGTACTGAGGATATCCAAGGTGGGGATGTGGGACAGCAATCCCACCGCTTCAAATGCCCAAAACAATCTGTTGCAGCTGGGCAACTCTACTCACCCTGGATGCATAAAGTCTTACTAAATGATGCTGGTACATAATGTACAGCACCTTCAGGATTGCCTTGAAAATTCCTTCAGCACAGCCACCCACTAGCCCTACTTCTCCCTGAAATACATCCATCCCTAGAACAACAACTCTACCTCAATTTTGTAAACAAACATATGCATGTGTATGGGGAAGAGTCCTTAAAACAAACTGCCAATCTTCTTGCAGCAACCTTTGGTTTTATTCTGTGGGCATGTTCAAAGAAGGAAATGTGGGTCCTGAGTTAGGACATTCCTTGTTGTGCCAGGAATGGAGATAGCAGTCCAAAAAAGCTGACTCAAACACTTCTGGAAAGGAGAGTTGGTTTCTCAGCATCTGGAATTGCACATCACCCCAAATGTCTTGCCTTAAGTTAATGCAACCCTGAGTCTCCCTCTGAGCTGAACCAAGACCTCTGTGTGCCTAAGTGTGACATTTGGCACAAGGTCTCATGGCACTGCACCAGGGCAGCATTAGGCACCAAACACTTTCCAGGAGATGTGGCAGTGTGTTTAGACGTGTGGACATTCAGGCCTGATTTCCCAACCAAAATCTACCATGCTCAGCAGAATCTTGCTTTAATCCTTTTTAGCTCATCAAGCTGTTGATAATTATAAATTATAATTATATTAAAATAGTAAACCATCAATTACTAGAGACTACAGGAAAATAAATTAAAACATTGTCTAAATTCATGCTGTTGCAAACTGATTTTGACAGACTCTGCTGACAGCACCTTGCATCTGCCATACTGAGCACAACAGCAGGCTCAGTACAGGTCACTGCCTAAATGCGGGTTGTATTTTTATTTTAGTACACTGAAGATCTTTTATCCTGTGGAAAAGGAGGCTCAGGGGTGATCTTATTGCTCTCTATAAATACCTGAAAGGAGGCTGCAGCCAGGTGGGGGTTGGATTCTTCTCCCAGGCAACAAGTGACAGAAGGAGAGGAAATGGTCTTAAGCTGTGCTAGGGGAGGTTCAGGTTGGACAGTGGGAGGAATTTCTTCGCAGAAAAGGAGATTGTACATTGGAATGGACTGCCCAGAGAGGTGGCAGGGTCACCGTCCTGAAGGTGTTTAAGGAAAGCCTGGACATGGCACCCAGTGCCATGGTCTGGTTGACAAGCTAGAGCTTGGTCATAGGTTGGACTCGATGATCTCAGAGGCCTTTTCCAACCTCACTGAGTCTGTGATTCTGTGATTACAGTAGGGTCCAGCAGAAGGCCTGGATGCTGTAGCACCAGGAGAAATGTGCCCTTTCATAAGCATCTTCTGTGCTCACATAGCACCCAAAATTCAGGGCCGGCTCCTCTTGCCTGGCCAATGCTGGATGCAAAGCAGCAGCAAAAACATGATTTTTGCAGCCATCCTCAGAGGTATCATTCCCCAGGAAGCCTTGGGTGGCTTTGGGTACCAACTGTTTCCCACAGTTACAACCTCAGGAAAGAGCTGGAGCATCGTGGTTGTTCAAAAAAAGGCAAAACTCACAGAAAGTTGGGTTATGTTTATGCCTCCAGAGTGGGCTGGCATCCTCAAACACCCCTTAAGATGCTGTAGCCACAATTATGGCCCTTAAGCTGCTGCCAGTAGTGCCAGGGCTCTTGTTTGAAGAAGGGAGTAAGGCACAAGCCACCTGCTCCCATTCCTTTGCTCTCATTCCATTGCTCAAGTTGCCAGTGAGGCACAAGCAGCAGCACTGGAGAAACAGCCCTGTCTGCATGGATACCCATCCAGAGGGGGCTGCGCAGCGGGTGCTGGGTCTGGCACATTTATGTAACTTTAGGCTCTGTATCAGATGAAGACAGGGGTTTGGGCAGGCTGGCTCCCTGGTGCTGCTCTGTAATTCAGTCTAAATGCCACTCTTCCCTTGGAGGCAACCAGAGGCCAGTGCAGATTGCACTGGGGGTTAGCCACAACCTTCAGAAAACTATGGAAAAATACACTGTGTCCGCCGTCCTTTGTCAAAATGCTAAATAACCGCCTGCAAAGTTGGTAAATATTCCATGGAAGGCACAGGAGGCCACAAAGTGCATGTTTTATCAGTCGCCAGTACAACATTTGCATCTGGCAGAGATCCTGCTCTGCACCCAGAGCCACGTGAGTTTTCAGCATTAGCATTGCGCCTTGAATGCATTTTTTACCCGACCTCTTCGTTCCTAGGGATGCCATTATAAACAGAGGACCTGGTTTTATTATTAAGTAGCAAATCAATCCAGCTATGCAGAGCACAATCCAATTACTGCTTGTAGTTACTGTAGGCTGAAGAAGTCATAAATAAATGAGCACAGTATTTAAGATTTCAGTCCCACCATAAGCACTCAAACCTTTGCTGGCTCTGTGTGAATAGCTTGGTTTAGGGAAGATTTTTGGTAGGCATGGCAGGTAGTGGTGCTCTGTGAGGGTCCAGACAGTTGCAGGATAATGAGGGGTAAATGCAGATACTTTTTTTTCTTTTGTTTCCCAGAAAGAAGGTCAGCAGGGGCCTCTTCCTGCTCCTCTCGTGCTCACCCCGTGGGAGCAGAGTGAAGTCATGTGTGAGTCCATGGGTGCAGGAAAGCCAAGAAAAGGTGCTTTGTGAAACCCCAGATAGCTCCCAAGGGGACAGGGCTGAACCCAGGGCTCACTTTCCTTCTCTCACCACCATTCCCAAAGCATCCCAGATGTTTGGTTTTGAGTTTCAAACCTTATTTTGAGAAGGTTTGGGTTGTTCAGTGGAAATAAAGCATCCTGCAGTATACTAGTTACTCATTACCTCATTAGTACAATGATGTATGAACAGCCACACAAGCACAACGATGCTCAGCTGCAATATAAACACAGTCACTGCTAAACTGACTCATTTTAAAAATTATTCCTTACATCTGGCTTTCTTTTGGGTTGTATTTTTCCTCTCTTCTTCTCTTCCTTTCACCCAGTCTGCTTTCCTGCTTCTAACTTCAGTTGTCCCAGTTTGTGCAAGCTGTCACAAGTGCTGCAAGGAGGGAAAAGTGTCCCCACAAAGGCAGCCTGCAGGGACCTGCCACACAGAGCCTGTGTCCATGTCTGTGTCCCTCTGCATGCCCAGTCAAAGCAGCACAGAACTCTGCGCTTGCTGGGATAATGGTGTGGAGGATGCTGGTGCTTAACTTGTGCACACATTTAAATTCAACTGTAGGGTCAAATGAAGCATTTTTTCTAAGCTGTTGCTATGAATACTACTATTACTATTACTACTCTCATTATTACTATTATTATTATCATCATCATCATCATTATTTGCTGTTTCTGCCACGGAGTGTATAAAAATGACATAGGTGATTCTGCACCATCCTTTATGTGATTTTGTTCCTGGTTGCTTGGTAGTGCAGAAATCAGTTTTCTTCACTACTTTGGGAAAAAACTAGTGAAGCATCAAAGCAGGTGACAGCTTCTTGATTCTGTTTGTCAGAAGCAGCAAGCTGTCCTCAGCCATCCAGCAGTTTAAGGATTTTGTTTTGAGGGAATAAAAGGATGAGGGAAATGGGGTATTTCCTAAGGATTGCCTTGTTTATTTGCTTGGGCTTTCTTGTTTCTCTGCAAGGGGAAATCAGCAGGAAAATTAATTTCTAGTGAAAGCCATTAAAAGGGAAGACTTCCAGATTTCCCTCCAGATATTTTGCACAGCCCTGCATAAAGTATTTAGTAAGATGCTACTGAAATCAGCTCCTCTCAAGGGTTGTTTTTCCTTTCCTGACAGCAACAGAATGGCCTGTTATGGGGTATCCACTCTCCAGATCTGGGTGTAAGCTGTATCCTAGCTGAAATAACCATCTGAAACCTTGAGAACTGACATCGCTGCTCCTTGTGGGAGCCTTGTAACACTGTCCTCACTCCAGTGGACACAGTGACATGGAAAGCCACAAGGACCAGCCACATCCTGATTTCCAGAGCTTTCCCATGTAGTTGAAAAGCAGAGCAGTGGCTGCTGCACACTGTCCCAGATGCTCTAGAGAATCAAAGGCTAGAGCACACTGTATACAGATCCAGTGCATCATCCTTAAAAGTTAAAAATCCAGTGACGTAACTTGAAAAATTTTCCCCATTTCTAGGTAGGCTGTAGCCCAGAGGCCTGAATTCAGAGGTCATGAGATTTCTCACTTAACTTAGGAAGTAGTAGCAGATTTCTGTGTACTGGCACAATCCCCAGGCTCAACTGCACGTCTGCACCAGCTCAAAATCTGAGTCTGTGTGCTCTTCCTAGAGGGTTTATTTATTTTGGCCACATGCTGGTGGAAGTGCCCAGCCCAGCTCTGGCAGCTGCACAACAGAGATGCTATAAGGGCTCTGGGAATAACCACAGAGACAACCTATGTGCTCACCACTGGAAAAACCCACCATTCACCACCAATTATCACACTCTAGGTCTCAAGAGAGGCTACAATTACTCCCTGCTCCAAGTCTAGAGCAAATCAGCGTTTTTCCAGTAATTGCAGTGTAGTAACTATTGTAGATGTTGACTTTTTAATAGCAAACACTGCTCGAGCATTAGATTTACAGTCATGTTAGTTAGCTTTAGTGACTTGGGAATCAATTACCTTGCTGGGGAACATGACCAAAGATTATAGGGTAGCCCATGTAATAATTTACACTGCCATCTAGGAGGGAAACTCTAACTTCAGTGTTTCACATAGACAGACACCCTGTTTGCACAGCAATAGTTCCAGTAATAACAGCCATAAAAAGGGAAAAGGGGAAAAATAGTTACTACAAAGTAGGGGGAGACCTGTGTAGAGAGCACTGGGAGGTGCTCGGAGCTTTGCCATTCTCAATTATTTTTCAGATAATGATAATGGTGGTAGAATTTAGTTAATGACTGTGTTTTCCCAGTTCAGTTCACTTGTGTTGATGCTGCTTGGCCCTGCCCAGGAGAAGGCTTGCCCCAGCCCAGGCACTGGGACACAGCCCCTGTGTTGTGCCATCAGCAACACAAACCCCAGTGCCAGCCCTCTCTGAGGACTTGCCCTCTTCATTGGTGCCAGCACTGCTGATTTCCAGGATCAGTTTTATAGGCAGCATTTTGCCCATTTTCTGCCCACCTCTCTGCTTGCCAGCACTTGGTCCCACACTTGACTCTTTTATCCAACTTGGGGCCGGGAAAACTTGTGCCTGTTTCTCCAGGACCCTCTGCACAAAGAAAACATCTTTCCTTTAAGTCCTTTGAAACGAGACCACCCAGGTCAGCTTTTCAGTCTGTGTTTCCAAGCAAGTTATGGAGAAAGAACATTTAATTAATGTTTTTCCTCCTGCAAAGCAGTTGCTTCTGTGACCCTTTAACTATTGGCTTTGTTCATCTTTCTCTCATTTATTTCCCATTTATTTCAGTCCTCCCTTCTCATGAAGCTGGCAGCTGAGCTTTTGGAAGCCTCCAAGTACAGTAGTCCACTCACAAGACAACAACCAGAGAAATTATATGAAAACTGCTTACTGTCATTATAAAATGAACTAGAGCAGAGTCTTCCATATGCAAATCTTTATCGCCATACAGTAAAAAGTTTATCCTAATGTATCAGACAATTCCCTTGACTCTAGCCAGCAGAGCTCACTCCATTTTCAAAATTGCTAAGGGTCAAAAATATTAAGACTGCATTAAAATAATGGAATTGATAAAATGCATAGAGTTGGGCTCTATTCTTCTTCATCTTCTGGATTCAGCCCAGAAAAGCAGGTTTTCAGAAAAACGTCATCTGTCACGAGATTTGGCAATCTTGCATTCTCAGATCATGAGGTCACTGTCACTGCTGCAAGGCAGCTGTCTCTGGGATGAGGAGGAGGGGCAGAAGTGTCGGACTGTGAGCCAGGGGACAGGAAAATCAGCATTACTGTAAAGGAGGAGCCTTAGCTGCAGTGGGGAAATAGCATCACTGCCCCTCTGAGATGGCCCAAACCCACTGGGGATGTGTGACCCTACTTCAGCCACCTGCCCATTGGGTGGGGACATCCAAGCCATGGTCCCCAGGGAGCAGCACAGCCCTGCCACCATCCATGGTGGTGGATCCTAAGCAATCCTGTGGAGACAAGGCACAGGAGAGCCTTTTATCATTGGTTTTTCTTGTTATAGCTTGAATATGCAAAGGGTAGTGTAAGAATGCAGTCAACTCCCAATGCAAGTGTTTGTCCCAGTTTTGGAGATGCAGTTTATCTGTATTTAGTTGCAATTAAGCAGTGATTACAAACGTCAGGAACTGTGGGGCTGCAGAAATTCTTGGGTTTGCCTAAAAACATGTATTTCACCAACCATGCTTGTGTTTAAGCCTGTTCAATTGCTTTAATAACAGCCATTCCAACACACTTAATATGAAAATGTCTTTAGTATACCCAAAATCTTATCAACAAAGAGTGCAGTCACCATCTCAGTGTTCCTGCAAAACCAAACCACAAACATTAGTGAGTTTGTTGTATAGCTTATTGTCAGGTATCCTTTCTGACCAATGGAATATGCTGCTCTAGATAATATGAATAGGAATTCTTGCCATTTTTTTAAATGAAACAAGCCCAAGGAGTCATTGCAAAAGGTATCACTTTAAAAAAAGCTGATTTGTGTGATATGGCTGAAATCTATATTCACCTCTCAAGGCTTAATGAGTTACACTTCACACTCTTTTTAGGACAGAGAGAAGTATGTTATGATCAAATTCAGATTATAGGTGAAGATAGAGGGATAATGCAAGCTGAAATATCACTGAGAAATAGGTAGGAGAGAACAGATTCAACCATAATCACAACCTTCTTATCTGAAAAAGAGGCACCTAATTTTCCTTAGCTTAAAGACTGCAACAACACTATAGAACTGCAGAAACTACCAATATAGTAGCCATCAAGTACTGGGTTTTGGTAGCTGAGCAGTTCAGTGGAGTTCATCAGTCTTCAGAGACAAAATAACTCCTGTTTCTCACACCCAGCGGTCAAGGTGGTCATGGGGAAAAGGTGCTGCAGTGCAAGCCCCACATCTCATCTTAAAATCCAGCTCTGAGATAGTGTCAGACAGGTTACTGATGTTCTCAAAGTGGGGATTAGATGTATAATGATGACTTTATATGAATCAGCACTGATGCATCCTTTCCTGCAAAAATGGAGCAGGGGATGACAGGCTGAGCAACAGCAGCACTTTTGAAGCCACAGGAATTAGGGTAAGATGTCCTCCCTTTCAATACAGAGGATCTGTGGTCTGAGACCTCTCCATGACATACAAATTTCAGTTTATTGTCCCTTATTTTTGGGGAGAAATATTTATGCCACTTATCTTACAACCTCACTCATGTCTACAAGGTCTGTTACAGTCATTAGATGAAAGATATAAAGAATCCTTAAAGAGGAAACAATACCCAAAACTCTCCTGTCCCAAACAGCAGCAAGCACAGTCTGCTGAGTCCCATCACTGGGACACTTCCAGGCTCTCCTGCCCTTCTCAGGGCTGGTCTTCAGCAGCTCTGGGTCTGAGTGGCCCATGCAAACAGAGTTAGACATCACAGGGACATCACAGGCTGGTGCAAACCATGCAGACCCCAGGATCCCCAGCACTGTGTAAGGAAAGGAAATGAGCAGCCTTTGTGGAGCGAACTAATCAAACACTTCAGTCTCCTTAGCTGTGGGTAAATAGTCTTGTGGTGACCACCCTGGAGAGCATATCAGGAGAGCTGGGGTTTATTCCTGGTGTGCCTCAGTAATTAGAAGGAAATAGTTTTCAGATGAGCAATAGAAGTCCATACTCCCAAAAACACCAGATAGGCAGCAATCAGGCTCAAATTAAACAGTAAATCAAGTAACACTGAGCCTTTGCCCTAGCAGAGCACCATTTTGACTAGTGCTGTGTTTATTTAGAAGAGATGAGCCCTTTTTAAATGTTTTCATATTAAATGTAATTTGGGTGTTTGTTATTGAATGGGTCTAAATGCAAACATTAGTGGTCAGATAAATATTTTCTGACACATAAGATCTGCTCACTGCACTTTTATGACGTGAGGGCTTACTTGCTCCAAGATTTATTTTCTGTTCCCTTCCTCTCTTTGTGGGAATTGCCTCATAAAGATTAAAAAAAAGCCAAAGTGAACCAAAGTGTAATGTAAAGTAGAAATCACCGATAAAACTGTCAGAAATGGAGCAGCCTTTGTTAATCACTGATTCATTAGCTGGGGGAAGAAGAGGGGTCTCAAGCCAGCACAAAGGGTTTGGTGTCACAAGGCTTGTGATTTATTCCTGTGTCTCTCTCCCTCTCTCTCTCCCTCTGCCCAATTTGGTACAGGATCTTACCCAGGTAAATTGATCTCTCTATGACTCCATTTTCCCATCTGTTCAACTGAGGTAATGATCTTGCCTCACAGAGATAGTGAAAAACTTTCAGTAAGAAGAAAAGGTTACCTGAAAAACCACACCTGCATCTGAAATTAGGCTACCCCCTACTAACACCTACAGAAGGTTTCCCTGATTTTGTTTGATGGGCAAGCAATGGAGCAGAGAAAAACACTTGAATAAATAAAATAGTACAACCAAAAAGTAACAGAAATTGGAGAAACAGTACTTGTTTTTTTCAAATGCTAAAATTGTCATTTTACTGTGTCACTTCAGTATCTCCTGAGCCCTTTTTTAAGGTTGCAATTATGTATTGAAACATTGTATGAGTGGCTTTTTATTTTTCCTACATTTGTTTAGAAAAATCTTTTAATAATTATTTTGATGCTGTTACGAAAGGTTCTCAGGATTTTCTGCAAAATGTTAAATAGAAAGCTTTTCCAACTCATGTAAGTTTTGCAATCCTCAGTAGAAGGCAGTGTAAAACTAGAAAAATATTCTTCAAATCTGTAATCACGCAAAATCAAAGGTTATTTCAATATAAAAAGCCAAACAAATGAGAATGAGTTTGGTTTATTCCTCTGTGAAAAAGAAAGTACTTCATTATGCAGTTCAGTGCAAGAAGTACATGTAGATTTCGCCTAACAGGAGGCACGTTTTTGGCCTTGGCTCTCTCAGCTGATTCATGTGATGTCCTTCACATTTACCTGTGCTGCCTTTTGGCATCAAAGCTTCTGGCTGACTTTCACCAGCACCAGTCAACTGAAACATCTGAGGAAGGTGTGGGGGAGAATAATTTTGTCTTTTTCCAGGCTTGCTCAGGTTCTTGCCATTCACTTGCCATTTCTTTAGCATCCCTGTATGAATGAGATTGTTCACTTGCCTTTGGATGAAAGAGATTTTCTCTTATTAGTTGCATTTTATTCTGCCTGCTCTGTGGCCATGCAGGCATCTGAGAGCATCTCTGCAGGCCTCCCCCAGCCAAACAGTGCCCTTTGCCAGGACCATGAGCTTCTTCTGGAGCTCCTGTCCCACCTCTGGGGAAAGGCCTCTCCAAGTTCCATCAACACCCACCCCTTTTTATGGATGGAAGGGGCCCCTGCCATGTCTGCTCCTTCCTGCATTAGTTTGCTTTCAAGCCATTTCAGGTGAAAATAGCAATATTCTGGGAATAGGAAGAAGTTTCTGAGGTAGAGGCTTGCTCAGCTCTGAAGAAAAGGGAAGCACAGTCTCACGTGTCCCCTCTACCCCATGGGAGAAGGGATTTGTGAGGACTTCACCTCCATCAAAGAGGGGAATCCCTCATCCCTCTTATTCCTCCTGCAAGGTCAGGATGGCTCACAGCATGTTCCATCAGGAAGATTTCCTTCTTTCTTCTCCTTATTCCCAGACCCAGGTGGGTGTAAAGGGGAAGGAACTGTAAGAAGGGCCCCTTTCTCCAGCATCACTCCCCTGAGCTGTGGGTGACCCAGCAGGGCTGGTGGCACACGCAGCTCCTCTTTGGTCCCTTATGCACACTTGAGCTGTTTGCTTTGTTCGGCCTCTTGGATGCTGGGATTACCCGGAGCTAACTGGGACACAGGCGACTTACACGTGACTCCTGTCCCTTTCCACACCAGCCCCAGGCTGGAGCTGGAGGCAGCAGGCAGGATTTGCCAGCCCAGGGTCATAGCACCAACCAGCTGGAGTTGGCTTGTCCCCACCATCCGTTTCAGCTGCCTCGTGAGGACCGAGCTTTGCTTCCCTGCATAATAATCCTGCCAGCGTGCACTTCCCTTGCCTAATGAAGGGAGGATTTATTGCACCAGCTCTCTGGGAACGTCGAGGTCTGCTTCCTTCCCTCTTCAGCTCTCCGAGATCCTTTAAGTAGAGTCTGTGCGAAAATTAATCAGACGCCTTGGAGGCTTATTTTGTCCAAAGCTAAAGTCCTGCTTCTGCCTTTACCCCCGCCTTTTGTGCCCCAATTACTTAAGGGATTGTCCTGGAAATTAATGAAAGCATAACAAGGGAATAACACCCACAGTTTATCTCAGAAGGGAAGTGTTTCTGTGGAAGGCTTAACTAGAAACATCTCGTGGTTCACCCAGTAAACCTGGAGATCTTCCCAGTCGGAAGTGCGCTGTGCCATGAGAGTTGGTTTTGCATGTGTCCTATATCCCATGGTTTACAGGCCTAGACCCAGTCATGAGTCAGGTCCTGCTCCTGAGTAATTGCATTTTACTTTTTTGAATGTTAACAAGTGGTTTCCACCTGGTTTCCAAAGTCCTAAGCATGAATTGTCGCAAGGACACAACTCATCCAAACCTGTTACAGGCAAAAATGGAGTGATGGGGACAGGCTTGGTGGTGGTACACGTAACCCTCCCCCTCTTTTCTGCCAGCCCTGGTCCATGGAAGGGGGTGAGGGCAGCCTGATGACTTGGGTGACCAACTGGGTTACATCAGTCCCTTTTCTACCTCCCAATATTGAGGCATATTCAGTGTGTGGATGATACAGATTGTTACAGATTAAAAGAGGTGATGCCATTGCTTTTTCTCCAGCCAAACTACATCAGAGCTCAGGAGCAGTAAGACCATTTTGTGCCATGAATTTCTGAGGGACCACGTGAATTAACCCATAGGCTAACCCAACATTTTATTTTCTAGGTCTGGCTGACCCTTGTCATGGCTACAATAAGTCAGCTACATTGATTTACAATGAAATACGTGTGCCTAACAGCTTATACCATCTCTGGAAATGGATTTCAGCTCCCAAGTTACTTAGGCCCATGTCGCTTTTTAAGTTTTGAGGCTTTTTAATCTTTTACTGCCACTCAAATATCATGAGTTAATAGTTGTGCAATCAATGAGAGTTAGGCCATTGAGCACCTCCCACAGGGAGGCAGGCAGTTAGATATCTTCAGCAAATCCTGAATGTTCTTTGAAAGCATTTTCCTCACCTTCCATGGGTTTCAGATGCACCATATGGGGGAAATGACACTGACTTCTGTAAAGCACTGCACCTCTTAAGGATGCAAATCATGGAGTAAGTGTGAATATTACTTCATGACACGACATCTCCTCCAGCCCGTTAGTGCTAATTAATGCAGTTCTGGGGGTAGACACATTCATTAAGCTTTTCTGAAACTACTAGAAATGTTCATGTAACAGCTCAGACATTCTGATGGCACCCACAGTCCTATCACCAGGTTCCCTGTAAAGTATTTTGGTTCTTTAATCTTTTCTAATGAGAGTGGGAATGAATAGTCAGCAGCAATTCTCCAGCACAAGGCCATGGTGTTTCCTCCTAGCTTTGTTATCAGGAACCAAGACAAAGGAATCAGCATGTTTTTATTTTGGCACAGAGGCATCTGGTTGCTGGAAGCAACCAGATTTTGTATATGTCAAAATTAAATATATGGGTTGCTGTTCTGTTTTTGGAACTTGCCACGATAGGAATCAGCTTGGAAGAAGCACGGCCACTCCCTGCTTTTAATCATTGCAATGACAGCAGCTTTGCTGCCTCCAGACTGGAGGTTTGCTACCAGGGTGTATTGTTTGGGTAGTGCCAGCCCCAGAGACCTTGTAAGGTCATGGAATTTCCTTGAAGAAAAGGGCTTTTGCTGCTGCTGCTGCTGTTGCTGAATTGTAACAGGGAAATTTCGAGAGGAACGACTTTTTTACCTGGGAATAAACCTAAATCTGGCCAGTTTTTATAGGAAAGAAGGGTGCAATGAATAAATGAGAAGAGCTGGGGCAAAGTCTTGTCCAGTTCTGGAGTAAAACCACTCTTTCTGGTTGAGCAATCCTAACCAGCTCTTGGCAAGGACAATACTCCACTGTCTTTCACATTATAAGAATCAGTTCCCGTTTCTAAGTTCTTTGTTCACTCTATCAGGTACCTAGAGGATGTTATCTTCACTCAGACCAGCAACTTATTTTTATTACAAATGTTGCTTCATGAATTAGAGGATAAAGGAAATGTAGCAGGAATATCTCCCACCATTGCAGGAAATGTTAAGCACTTCTTTTTGGGTAAGTGCTGTTCATGGGGCCTTGGATGGGTAGGAGAGGTCATCTTGCAAAGGATATGAGGAAGATGTAGCTTTAGGTTTCACAGGTATGAGGGTCCAGCTGCTCTTTGGGCACACCCCACTGTAACAGGAGGCATGACAAAAAAATGGTCTCTTGCTGTCTCCAAACTATTCCAAAACCCTTGCCTGTTTTGTGCCAAAGGAAGAGACTGGACTATTTTAGGGAGCTGGTAATTCCAAACTAAGTGTAATGAAACTCACTACACCTGTTCTGAAAGCTAAACATTACAATTTTGGGCAGAGTGAACTTTGTTTTCCAGCATTTGCTGCTGTCCATGAAGCAAATTACTTTCCAATTAGAGGCTTCCAATCTCTGCTGATGCTTATTTAACCACCAGGAGAGTTCTTTTTCACCAGGAGAATAAAGCTGCATCACATCCTGGGTCTGCTCTGGGTTTGGAGGCAGATCCTGCCAGGAGAGTTACCTGGAGGGGCAACTTGTGCCATAGAGCAAAGGGTGGGGAAATTGCCTTGAGGCTTTGCTGACTGAAGGATGATCCTACCCCAAGGGCAAAGTCCATGGCTTTGGCACACTCTTAGAGAGGAACAAGCACAAGCAGGCATCTGCATGGTGAATGCACCTTTGAAGCCGCTTCATCTCTTATTTCAGTGAAAATCTGTGTGGGAAGGTGATTTTTCCTTGCTAGTTCTGGTCAGGGTCAGGACTGAACTGCTGGTGGTGTCCAGGCTTTCATGCTCTTCTTCAGCACTGCAGACAGAACCTGCTTGAGATAAGTTGTGATCTCTGATGAAGGAAAGACAAAAACAGCATTTGGGAGGGAACTTGAAGTTTTATATTTCTCTGAAAGTAGTGGGTTTAAAATTCCAGGAAGTTTTGCAGTTTGTGTTCTGGTGGTTTGCCCCTTGGGGTTACTTCAGCAGCTGGATGAAGATGTGGATTAGATTATTAAAATTGCAATCTTTACCCTTGGAATGGAGCCATGGTCACCCTGCCTTTCCTGGAGTAGGGATGGATACCTTTGCTGCTTCTTGCCCATGACCTGACCTTGGGATCGCCTCCAGAGCAAAGTTTGGCAACTTTAGGTACCTGGTCTTAACCCTCAGCAGCCAGAGGGCAGAGCTGCCTCAATATCCTCTTCATCAAACCCATTCCCTTGGGTGGAGCAAGCTGGACAGGTGAGCCTGCCTGGGGCTGCTCTGGGTTCATGCCTTGCACTTAGAAACAGGAGAGGGAACTGTGCTCATGCTCCAGCATTTGGTTATTGCAGGCAGAGGGACTTTGCAGCCCTCTGGCCCCTTTATGTCCAGAGAGTACCTAAAGACTCCTGGTCTTGACTTTGAGTCTGACAGCAAATCAAACCCAGCAACACCTCCGGTTAAAATGAGACATTCTGCTCCTTCACCACCACCTTAGGAGAGTGATTTTGTCAGCTTCCTGTGGGGCAAAGAGGGAAATGTCCTTTATCCCGTGTAAGCCCCAGCTCCACCCTTACCAGGAGCATCCTCGTGGTGGCATGAATGTCAGCTGAAAACAAATGAAGGAAAGTGCTCACCTCCACACCTCCCCTCCCAAAGCAAACCTCTTCCCAGCCAGTCGGTTCCAGAGCATGGCACAGCAGCTGCCTCAGCTTTTTTCCCAGTGAGAATAATGCAAGCCCCAGAAAGAAAATACTGATGGGGAGGCAAAGCAGTGGAAGAAGTCAGAGCTTTAACCATAGGCGTCATGGTGTGGGTGCTTCATGCTGTGCACGTTTAAATCAATAAACCAGCACTTCTTGGAGGCCCACACATATTGTCTTTCTTACTGATCTAATTATTGAATTGTGACACCCTTGCATGGGGGCTTCTCTAGTGCAATATGAAGAGATGTTCTATTGCTGGGCAGCATCCTCACTCTTTCATACCTTCACAAGAGGCACTCTTCATCCAGAGAGGAGCAGGGGGAAAAATCACCAGAAGGGAGGCTGCCCTATTCCCCAGGGCTTCAGCCTGGCGGGAGCAACTCTGTCTCCAGTCCCACGGGTGCTCGGGGCCCGTGCTGCCCTTCCCTTCCTCCAGCCGGGGCTCCACTCAGAGCATCCCTGCTGCTCTCGCCTCTCTCCGTTATCATCTCAAGGTGTGCACGCGTGGGAAGGGGGTGAATGCTGCCACCCCGCACCCTTTCTCCCCGCGTCCTTCCATCCCTTCATCCCTTCATCCTCCTCCCAGAGGCGAAGGGGAGCCCAGATGTTGGCAGGCCCGAGTCGGGTTCATCTGCTTCACATGACCCAGCGCCAACTGCTGCTCGCTGCCCTCCTCCCTCCTTCCTCCTCATTCCTCCCCCTCCTCCTCCTCCTCCTCCTCCTCCTCCTCCTCCCTCCCCGGCTCCAGCCTCGCAGCCTCGCAGCGCGGCAGCGGCCGCGCAGGAGCCGGGGAGGGAGGAGGAGGAGGAGGAGGAGGAGGAGGAGGAGG
>JAHLSL010000061.1:9191564-9294386 GCA_025920805.1 Petroica traversi
AGGCAGCGGGAGAAGGTACCGGGGTCTTTGTCTGCGGAGGGGAGGCGAGGCGGGCCGGGGCTCCCTTTCCAGCCCCGGCCCCCGGGGAAAGCCCAGCCGCAGTGTGCGGGCTGCTCCACGCCCCCTCCCTCCATTTACCTCAAACGGAGAGAAATGTGGGCAGCAGCTGCTTTGCCTGTCCTTTCCAAAAACAAAATCCCCGAACCCTGGAATTGGGTGGGCGAGTACCGGAGCCGAGCGCGGCGGCGGGGGAAGGAGACGCTGTGTGGGGGGAGAGAAGCCGGTGCCGTGATTCCTTCCCCCCTTCCCAGTAATCTGGCTGCCTGTCCCCACTGACTGCCAAGATGGACTGCTCCTTCCCTTCCCAAATGGCTGCAGCAAGTTTCATGCAGAGCCGGGGGCTTCTGTAAGGGGAAAGCCCCCGGCTCGTTTTTCCTTTCCCCTGTGCACCTTTTCCTGAGTCGAGAATGGAAAAGTTGCTCCAAATTCAGGGCCAGAAAAGACGAATGTGTAGCTCTGCTTCCAAACTGTGCCTGTATGGGAGTACATCTGCACGCATTGTAGACTGGCCCCGCGTAAGGAGGGTTCTTGGCCGCATTGTTACCCGCTGGCTGCTGGGGAGGGCAGGAGAAAAGTTGTTTGAAACCTCTCTATGAAATTTCCAGGAGACAATTGTTTCTAATAATAGCCCTGGCAGCGGTTTAGCACTACAGCACACACAGATGCGGAGCGATCTAGCAAATCTCTCCCAGGCAACTCAGGTCGCAGGGAAAGCTGAACTCCCAGCTTGGTGGTTTGGTTTGGGATTTTAAAACATCGTCCTGAACAAAAACGCCGGCACCGCTCGCCCTTTCCGCGAAGGGGGTGTGGTGCCTGTGCCGGCGCGCTGCACTTCATGGGCTCGGCTGAACCGGGCTTTCCCCGTGCCTCGGGTATCGGGAGGGGTTGAATCCTGGCTCTACCCAGCGCCAGATGGATATCGGGGTGTCTCGGACCCGGTTCCCTCCAGACTGGCCCCCGGGGTCTGATGCGCATCCCCCACCCAGGCATGGAGGGGACTGCTACGGGCGTGGGTGTCTGTGCCATCTTCCATGCCTAGAATTGCCTGCCAGGCACCAGAGAAATCCCGATGGAGCCGAACCCATCGGGCTGATCCCTTTCTCCTCGGGGTGGTGGCAGAGGGCCCGCAGGAGGGCTGCTGCCTGCACACTCACTCGGACCGCGATGCTGCCCCTGGCCGGGGGATGGTGTGCCAGCTGGGCTTGGTGGCTCAGAGCTGCTTGGCTCGACCTTCCTGGCACAAGTTACAGGTAGCCTGTTCTCTTCCAAATATTAATATTTGGAAGGTGTTTTTAAGCCTCGGTGCCAGGCAGGTATGTGCCACGTTCTGCAGGAGGGTGAGCTGCTCGTGGGGTGGTTTCTGCAGCCAAGCTGTGCTGCTGAGCAAGGGAGCTGTGGCAGAAGCCATGAGGAGGTAAGGATTTATTGCTTATTGGTACAAGAGGAGGTATTTTGAAGGTTCTTCAGCTCAGTAGCACCTTATGCTTCTGCTAAGGACATCTGTGTCCCTCAGAGGACCAAACAGGCTGAAGGAGTTGGCATTGCTCACCCATCACGCTGTGTAATCAGCTCCCACAGAAGGGAGAAGTGCATCAGTGGAGCATAGCATGTGGGTTTAGGCACATGGAAAGTAAACATTTTGTTCTTAGGTGAATTTTTGTTTTAAACGCCAAGTCTGAAAATATGGGATCTCTGCTGTCCCTTGAGCATACATGTACCAGTGAGCCACTCACAACCCTTTTGGGCAAGCTACTTATGTCTCTGGGTAGATTATTTCTGGTGGTCCTGTTTTTGCATGGTTATTGCATTAAAAATGCATCTTGATATTTGATGATACCTGTGGTCACAGCACTGGGTTGTTCAGGGCCATACAGCAATGCAGCATCTCTTGGTGCAGAGGGAGATCCTGTCAAACTGTTTAGGCAGATCAAGAGCTTCAGGTAGTGCACTGGGTGTTGTTGAGAGGGACATAAGGCTGGGAAAGGCTTCCCAAGTCATGGATCTAGTCCCACACATCACAGGTAATTACAGTGGTATGTATCCCTTTTGTTGTTACTCTTACTGAGGGAGTAATAGCAGAAGACTTGAATCAGTTTTGAGTGCAGCTTAACAGCAAAGCCAAAGTAAAACTACGGGCATGGATGAAGGAGAATTTTAGGAGAATATTAGGGAGAATCAGAAAGGGGCTGGGGAGTCACTGAAGTCTCAAGCTGCAGTCTGTTGGGACTGTGAAGGAAGGTCATGCATTGCAAGAGGGATGACACGTGGAGAAGGTATTAAGGAGTGTGTTGATCCAGCATTAACCAAATTTGGGGTCAGGGCTTAGTGGTGTCCCCTGAAGATGCACAAAGGCACTGTATGACCCACTTCTTGTGAGCTGGATCGCTGGGACAAGCAAAACTTGCTGTCATGCACAGGGCCACAATTAGCTCAGTTCTCAGGAAACTTGGTCGTCTTTCACTCAAAACGCAGGGTTTGAAGAAATCAAAGTTCCTGGTTCTCTGAGCTGCACCCAGAATCCCCATCTAGGTGGGAGCCGTCCCACAAATGTCCCATCTCTTGGGAAGCTGGGGCACGCAGTTCTATGGGTCAGCCATAAGAGCAGTGGCTCCCTGGGGTCCCCATGCTCCGTCACAGGATGGGGTGCACAGCTGGCTCCGAAGGTCACTCAGCAATGCAAATCTCCAGTCATCCTCGCTGGCTGCAGCAGGAGGAGAGAATTGCCCTGCAGCCCCAGTGCAAGCAGAGCACGGCAGCCCAGCAGTCAGCAAGGTCTGACAAGGTTAAGCTGTGATGGAATTGCTTACAAGCCTCCTCCAGCTCCAAATCCCAGCCTGTCCCACTCTCTCAGGTTCCCTAAGCCAGCAGTGAATTGCTCAGCATGGCCCCAGGGACAAATGCAACTGACAACATCCACTGATATTTCTTCTGCTCCCAGACTTGTAACAACTTAATCCATGGCCCTGCTGTAAGTCTCGCTATGTGCCATGGGCTAAAAAGCCACAGTTTTTTGAGGCTGCACAATGCGTTGGAGCCCCTGTCTTCTTTTCTGGGGATGAACCTTGTCAAGGACCAAAAATTACTTTGATTGCTTTTCTCTCTGATCTGACACTGAGAAGGGACCCCAGACAGATATTTTATCAGTTCTGAGCTTCTGGGAGCACTTTCATGTTGATGAATCGCAAGCACACAAGTTTTGATCCTGCCTCCTCTGCTCCAAGTCACCTTTGTGCTCCACCTACTCCTGAGTCGATGTCAGCCTGAAGCTTTACTCCTTGCCTGTTTGGCTCTAGTAGGCTGCCTTGCTGTACCTTCCCCTCCCAGTGCATCTCTGCTTCATGGCTGTCTGATGCTGATGCTCCTCTGAAGCCCCAAGTCTGGTGCCAGGTACCCTGGGTGCATCTCTTTGGGGTGAGATGGCACTTCAGCCTTTGTCCAGCCTTAAAGTGCAGCGGAGGCCAGAGGTGCTGGGACCTCTGATTTCCAGTGCCACCAACAATGCTCTTGCTTACAACTCACTTTGCTTCTTTCCTGACAGATAGACAGCACTTATTCTGTTGTCCTGAGCTTCTCTGTGACATTTTCACATGGTGTGGAACAGTTGCTGCATTCCCCCTCTCAATTAAAGATCACTAGTGGGTAGCTAAATGACCTTTTCACCCTCTGCCTGCACTGGTGGGATGAGGTGTGATTTAGTGTAGTAATTTTTTGGAAAAGTCATTGAGGCAGAAAAAAAGCATGCAAGTTGACTCTTTTTTTACCTAAATTCACTGTTAAAAGGTCCAATGAAAATCTCCTAGAAAGCTGCAAACCAAAAAGAGGTCGATATTCCCATTTTGGCTTGAGAAATCCTTTTGTATGTACACTTCCACACAAAATGCCTAACATTTTGACAATGTCTGTTGGGCTTGCCAACCCACTAGGCTCAGGCTCTAGTGTTTAGATTATTTATTTATTTTTCTTCTTAGAAGTCCCCAGATCTCCCAATCAAAATAAACCCACCCTTGTTTGGGTTTCCTGGCCGTGTGGGATTGAACGTGGCTGCAGCTGTACCACACACGCTGTAAGCACTGCTGGCATCCCATCCTTCCCAGCTGAAATCCTTCACTCTGGGAAGTGCTTTGCAGATAGTGGAGCAGCCACGGGCTGAGCCTGGGTTTGTGCAGGACAAGCAGGGGATGGAAAGCTGCTGCATCAAGTGAGCAGCTTGGCAAGGCAGGACAAAATCTGAAGCTGAAACATGGCACCTGTCCTAGAGAAGAGAGTGTGGATAGGGCTTTTTCCACATTTGAGCATGGTTTTGTCCTTGCTGTGCATGAGGAGTGTCTCTCCTGGCTACCCCCACCCAAGGTTTTGTGAAAACACCCATCATCCCAACACGTGGCTGCCACGTGTGTGCTCACACACTCATTTCCCGGTGAAATGGGGCACACAAGGGGACAGGGATGATTTAGGGGATGTGTAATCAAACACAGTGCTTCCTTTGTGCACACACATCCTCCCCCAGCGTGGAAGCTTGCTGGAAAATAAATTTGGAAGGTGATTTCCACCATCTCCTGCAATTCTGAACTGCAAAGTCTGAAAAAAAAAGTTCTATCTGAAGTGGTCTGGGCTCCCCTGGGCTCTCTGCATCCCTGCTGGGGTGGTTATGCAGTCAATGAAGGTGTCACCTGGGCTTGTGCTGCAGGAGGTGGTGGGAATTGGAAAAAGAGACTTGTTCTCATCAAGACCAGAGAGAACTGCATGGAAGCACTGAATCTGCTGTGCCTCTGTGTTGCGCCATGGAATGTGCCTTCTGAATGCTCTGGGAGTGCTGATGGTAATTCTGATGGAAATCTGCAAATCCAACAGTGCTGGGCTGTGTCCTTGCTTTCTCAGTCCCCTCTCACAGGCACAGCTGATTGTGTACATGGCAGAAAGCTGCTCCAAAATGGATATTGAATCTATTGAATCCTGGGAGCTTAGGACTCAGTGGTATCTGATCCAGCTGCTGAGTTTACAGACATTTCATCAGGCTGTTCCTTCTTCCCATCCTTACCTCTTCTGCATTGATTCTTCATAGTACTAAAGAGCTGCTGAGTTTAGTTCCAGAAAGGAACATCCTTCCTTGGCTCTTAAAAAGTAGAGGTATATGGTAAAAAACAGGTTTGTATTGAGGTGCTTATTCCAGGTGTCTCCTATGCAGAGGTTACAGACTGTCCATACTTAGTATGTCATGAGATGTCCTGATGCAGAGATGACCTGGTCTTGCTGCATCAATAGCCAAAGAATTCTCAATACAGGTGATGCAAGATCCTGGCATTAGTAGGCAATGGATGTGGGTATAAAAGCACAGGCTGTGTCCTGAAAGTAGTTTTCCCTGCTTGATGCCCGAGTGGGGCTACTCTGAGCTCTGGTTCTCACCAGACACAGAGTGTTCAGCACCAGGAGCTGTGAGGACTGGAGAAAGCAGGTGGGACCCTTTCATACCCCTCATCCAGGGTGTGCAGGCAGAGCCCGTGGGAGATGTGCCAGCCCTGCAGCCCCAGCTCTGCCCCACTCAGCACTGGGTGTGCTTGGGAACAAAGTGGGAGCAGCAGGGGTCAAACCAGACTTGTGCAAGCAGTTCTGGTTTCTGAAAGCACCTGCATCTCTGAGGATGAGTCAGCTGCTTGTCATCTGAATGTGCTCTGCATCTCACCCTGTCCTGCCTGTGAAACCCAGCTGGGGGATGATGCCCACCCTGCACTGACCCTGTCAGCTGCTGCTGCTCAGGCAGCACCGCTGGCGGCTGCCCAGCCTGGGCACAGCCACAGCCTTGGCTCTCCACATCAAATGTGTGTCAGACCTGCTGATTAGCAGTGCCTGGAAACAACCCAGTGACATATTTTCCCACTGGAAGCATATCAGTTCTTGGAGTGTTATTCAAAACGAGAAGGAAAAAAAAAAAAAAAAAACCAAACCAAACAGTTCTATGCACAGATTAACATTTTCATTTTTGTTTTTTCTTTCACATCTGGAATGACTTTTGTAAGTGTGTTTTCTATTATGTGTTATATATAACACTGCTCAATGCTCTCTATTGACCCTCTCAGTTACAGTACCTGAGTGATGCACGGCCCAGTGCCTTGGCTCCATTGATCAGGGCCAGCACCACTCACACCTCCCAAGGCTTAGTGATACAGTAGGTGCAAAACACTCAATGAGCACTAAAAGGACACTTCAAGCCATAAATCTTAATTTGTCCTTTAAAAATATTTCACACATACTATCACTTCCACTGCCTTGGGTCACTTTGGTCATCTTCCTATGAACCCACATTGATTTTTTTTTCTCCAGCAAATCACATTAGGTTCAACAGCAAATAAATCGTCCTGTTTTCTTCTATAACTAAACAAAACCTCCTGCGAATGTGTTCCCAGAAGACTTGGATGCTCTCATGTAATTACACCCTGTCTGCATGCACAAATAAGGGAAATCTGGAACATTTTGATGAAAGTAAGCCAGGTTTCAAGTGGGAACTGTACAAAAATTTTAAATTTTATATGTGTTTACAAGGAATTTTAAAAGTCAGGTGTAGGAGAGATTAACAGACATGATAACATCTTTGGGAAAAATAATAATAGTAATCTTTTGCTATGTACTTTATTGCCACATGGTCATTATCCTATGGTGACTCACAGTGCTTGCTGCAGAATATAGCAGGGAATGAACCAGAGGTGACCAGGAGTCCCCACAAAGAAGTTGATGTGACTTTTAAAAGGTTCCAAGTCCCTCATTGGGAAAGGATTTCCCTCACAGATAATTTAGATCCTTTTCCCTTAGAGTGTGCTGTGTCCTTTGTGCATAGCAAACAGGGTAAATACAGAGCTCCTCCAGGGGAAGCAAGACCCTTCCAAGGCATATCTTGTTTTCTTGAAGCACAGCTATGCTCAAAAGTTGATGAAGCACCTGTCCCATGACCACTCTACTTGTCCTTGTGAGAAGGCACCAGAGATCCTTTATCCTCTTTCCTTCTGGGCCTCCCATTTTAGCTCTGCTGTTGATATTTAGTTCTTTGGGCTGCATTAGGGACTGGCAACCCAAATGATGGATCACGGCTCTTGTATGTAATGTGCAAACATGGGATGAAACTGCAGAACTTGCTTTAGAGGGATTATTATCCAGAAAAGTTCACCCTGGGGAAAATGAAAAAGAAAAGCTCACCAAATAAAGATGTGCACAGAGTTTGGCTGAGCTGAGTTGGATCAGGAGAAGTTTATGTACAGGGCAAGTTATTTTTTATGTTAACTGGGAAGTTGGCAGCAAGGAAGATTGTCTACCTGCTGTCATATTAACATAGATATAAGGGGGACTATTTTTTGCAATGTGTTTTTTTTTCTTGTGATAGTGTCAGTTTTTTAGTCTTTGGGCATTACTTTGGCATGCAGAGGAGCAGCACAGTGTGGATGAACAGTCCCAAGGCGGGATAAGGCTATGGTCTACCCTTGCCACTGCCCTTCCACTTCCCATAGGATGCACCCCTTTGGTTGGGATGGTTTCATTTGGATCTAGTGCTTTCACCAGACCTTATGTGAACAGCTCATCATCTGCTCTGTAAGAAGTGATGAAATTCCAAGCAGGACTACAGCTCTTCCTTTCTCATCAGGACCTGCTGTTGGCTCCAGGCAGGGGCTGATCTACCAGGGCTATGAGGCTGTGAAGGAAAGTCTGTTGGGAAAGGGTGGAAGCCCCATTCCCTGACTCATTCAAAACTCATCTGCCTGACAGTGCTGCCAGCAGGGAAGAGCCCCAAACTGGCGGGAGGAGGAGCAGCTGGGCTGCCTCATTTGCGCAATTATTTACTTATTATTTATTCCCTTACCCATTGCTGAGTGCAGCCAGCTTGCTGCAGGTGCAGAAAGGCTGTAGGAGCAACATGGGCTTCCCAAGTAAAAGTGGAGGAGACAGCTACAGGATCCTAGTTTGAGGCAGAGTTTTAACAGCATGCTCTTGACCTAAAAATGCTGGCCCAAAGCAGGTGTCCATGTTGAACCACCTGCACAACTGGCCAGCTGAGTCAAAGTTTATCAAAACACACTTCTGCTGTGTGCAGAAGGGGTTTCAAATCTGTAAGGTTTAAGACATCTGTGACCAGTGAATACTCTAGACTAAAAATAATAAATAATACTGAAGACTGTGTAACCTCCCTATGGGCAACCTCAGCTCCAGAACTCAGAGGTTGCTCTGACCAACCATATCAAAGCTCCTAAACTCTCCACTCCTGCCTTGTAAATAGTAAGATATATTTTTAAACTGGCAAATGGTTTATTTCCTTGCCAAGAAAGGGAAGGGAAAGAGTTACAGGGGCAAAGGAGTCAAACATAGTAAAATGTCTGCATTGGGAATGCCCTCTCCTCCTGCTTCAACATCAGAAGGCAGGGAGGGTGCGAGAATTTCTGCTTCCCTTTGTATTTGAAAAGATTTTGATCTGTATTATTTTCAAGAAAGAAAACAATACGTGACCTAAACCAGCACAGCCTCCATTCTAGTGAGGAAGCCAGTCTGTCCAGGAAAGGACTTTCTTATCTCAGGATATAACTGAAATCAGGCCTCAGAGTCCGGCCATGCTCAGAGCAGTAATTTAGGCATCTGCTGGGTAATGCCCTGCTCAGTTTAAAGTGTGGTGTCAGAATTAGATTTCATTCTAACTATATGGCTCAAGCACCAAGTGTTTTGAGGTTAAGATGTGGCATTCCCGGCTTTAAAGTTCGCCTGAGAGTTATTGCTTGATGTTGTAAATGGACTTAAGGACCATAGGAGACGGTTTTTCATTTCAGCCCTGATACAGTAAGCCACTTAAACACTTGCTTATGTCACACTGAAATAAAGGGGATTTATGGACACAGCTATGGGCTTTGCTGAATCAGAGCATTTTTGCTGAGTGCAGTTTAGGGGGAGCAGGAAAAATAACCTGTGCAGATGTCCCTGGTTGATGCTGAGCCCGAACGAGGCTGGAAAGAGCTGTGTGGAGAGAGCAAGGATCCCCTGGGCAGGCCAGGAATTCTTTTGTCAGCTCCTAAGACAAAGCAGGGAAGTCACCAGGTCACTCAGCCTGTAGCTCGCCTTATTTTTTGTCCCATCACTCCCTGTCGGCATCCACACAATGGCAGGGCCACGCCATCCGAGCGGTGCTTCCGACAGGGTGACACCAGGGTGACACTGTCCCACCTCCTTTCTCAAGGAGGGCTCTTGCTCTCTAATTACTGAAGCTGTTCTCCTCTCTCCTGATAAATGAGTGTTTGCAGAAATGGTCGCTTCACTTGATGCAACCCCTCTAACACATCCCTGTACAGATCCCCCATGCATGGGTAATGTCAGCACCACTCCCTTCCTGCAGGATAGGAGTGGGTTTTAAGAGCTGTATCTGTAACCAAGGTTTTGACAATTTTGCTTCCATTCCCTAATCCGTTGGAAAGGACATTAATTTTTCAAGGAGTGGGATAAAGAAGCTCTCAGGGAAAGCCAAAGGCCTCGCACGCGATACATTCCTTTGGTCCTGTCAAACCTATGGGAGGTGCTGCATCAGTGTCAGCTTCTGTTTTCTGGCCAGTCAATCCAGCCATGGACTGTGCATGTATTTCACAGAGCCTCAAAGCACTTCCATGACAGGGAAACCCACGCTGCTTTAGAAGGTAAAGTCTGGTTATGCATCAGCCATTGGCTACTTCTCTTCATATCACCATCATCCATATCTGCGGCATATTTCTGGGGCCTTTCTTCTCAGCTTCAAAGCTCCATTTGTCATCAAGTTCCCTTGAAAAGGAATACTTAAAAGGTTGTTCCTATTTATTTGAATATGCAACATCTTATTTCTCTTACCAAAGTACTGCTAGAAGGCGACAAATGCCTGAGAATCCAGCTGGGATACCCTTCCCAGGGGAAAAAACAATTAGCTTACAGCTAACCTCTCCTGGTCCAGAGCACGAAATAGCCTTTCCCATAAGAAATAATGGTATGGACAAATTTGAATGAAAGTGCTGTCTAATGTGTTCCTACTTCTTCATACCTGATTCCTGGAAGTGTTCAAGGCCTGGTTGGATGGGGCTCTGAGCAACCTGATCTAGTGCGTGGCATCCCTGCCTGTGGCACAGGTCTTGGAACTAGATGATCTTTAAGGTCCCTTCCAAACCAAACCATTCTGTGACTCTATACAGTTTGATTCAGAAAGCTCAGCTCATGTTCTGAACTGTGTCACTGACCTTGGCAGAGTGGACAGTCTATGTGGACCTCTGCTCACAAGCCAGAAGTCTTGGGCCAAATTAAAATAATTTTTCTGCCTCTTGAAAAAAAAATAATAAACTATTTACCTTTTATCTAGGAAAGACTTGTAGAAATAAACAGTGGAAATGTGGACTGTATTGAGAATCAACAGTTTCCCCTGACTGTCTTCCATCCTCAGTGCTGCAAGCCACTGAGGCACAGGTGCCTCAGATATTGCCCATTTTAGTGAAAAGGAAGAGTAGGGGAAATGAGAATATGTGAGGGCTTTCGGCTTGGGCCAGAGGATGGCATGAGCAGCGCTGCAGACCATGGTGGTGTGCTCACCAGTGCAGGGCAGTGGGCAAGCCCCACGGCTGGGACAGATGAACCAGATTTACACCAACTGTTATCTTCCTTCTCTACCTTATGCATTTTTTGCATTGAGTCACACCTAAAGGACCAGATTTAAGCATTGAAACAGGCTTTCCAGGGAAGTGGAGTCATCATCCCTGGAAGTGTTTGAAAGATGAGTAGGTGTGTCACTTCACAATATAGTTTAGTGGGTATGGTGGTGTTTGGTTGAAGGCTGGGCTTGGTGTTCTTGGAAGTCTTTCCAACCTTAATGATTCTGTGGTTCTGTGACTGCAAAAACAAGCGAGCCCCAAGGGCAGAGCCCAGCCACTGCTCCTCCTCACAAGTCATCTGTGGCCATGTCTCCTCTCCCAGGTCCCCATCAAGGGTCAGCCCCGTGGCTCAGCTCTTTGCACACTGTGTCACAGTCATCCTCATGCCAGCCGCTAACAGAAATGTTTGTTAGGTGAAGATGCAGACCAGCAATGGGGAGGATACTCTGCAAACGCTTGGCATATTAAGAAAGATAGTCCATTCCTAGTCTTGAAGTGTGAGTGTAGGACAGGGGATGGCAGATGGATGCAGGAACGAGAAGAGGCAGTGCTGGTCAGTGCGAGAGGCAGCTGCTTGCCAGACTGGCCCCAGTTCAGCAAAGTGAAGTGCTGCCATATACACAAAGCTGTGCAGACATCAAAAACACACTGCTTTTCCTCCCTCCCTCTCTCGACAAGCTTAGGAGTTGCCAGGATGAGAAGGCGGTAAGAAGTGGTCAAGTGGGAGCAGGATGTTTAATCTAAGAGTTTACTGTAATCAGTGGGCTGTCATCTCTCCCTATCTCCTTTCAGCAGCTCTGTCCAAACAGTGGACAGAGTGACACAGATTTTTGTGGATTCAGTGCAGTAAT
The DNA here is from genome assembly GCA_025920805.1 of Petroica traversi. Taxonomy (NCBI): domain Eukaryota; kingdom Metazoa; phylum Chordata; class Aves; order Passeriformes; family Petroicidae; genus Petroica; species Petroica traversi. The sequence continues at coordinate 9,203,101 of JAHLSL010000061.1, forward strand.
TGCCTCCTGTACAGGCAGTGAGCGTTTAGGAAAGATTCTGCCTCCAATTATAATTTCTGATGTGATTCAAGGAAGAAAACACTGTATTCTTCTTTATTCCTGCAGTCACCAGCTAATGAAATGTGCCATGGGTATTTATAGAACTGACATTGTAAATAGCATTTGCATTTGGTGCCTTTGAGTTATTTAGTGTGACGGCACTTTCACCAGGAGGGTTTTTTCATTTTGAAAGGGAAAAGTTCTCTTTGGAGCCATTTCCTCCCATCGCCTTGGCTGTTTGTGTTGAATGGAGCACTTCTGTGGGCAGTTGTGATAATTTAGTGACAAAGTGTTGGGTGTACAGGGATTAGCTGAGCGTTGTGAAGGTTTTGGGGCTGTGTCACAGACAGTTTATAGGATTCTCTGAGACAATGTTTGAGTTAAAGTGAAGATGAATAGAGAGGGGGGCAATCATCAGAGCAGTTCATGGCACAAAACAAAACAACCGCCAGCCTGCCTTCCCTAGGAAACCCGTTGTGTAAATATTTGGGTAGAAGCCTCCAAAGGAGATTTAAAGTCTTGTGATAAAGGTAACTAAAACGTCCTTTTCCTTGAGAAAAACATCTGTGATTCAGAAGATCCCATGAGTAACCACAAGAGAGATTTCCTTTCTGTAGCATCTCTGTATTAGAGTAAACAAATGTATATGTCAGGAGTTACTGTCACTGATGGACCTCAAAACATTTTGCAAAGGTCAGGATCAGTTTTTCCATCTTCAAGGTGCAGAAGCTAAGGAGAAAGAAAGAACACATGCCCTGTGTATGATTTGCCCTCCTGCAGACTAATCCAGCTCCTCGGCCACACAAACACATTGCATCAGGTCTTCACATGCCTTACAAGCAGTATCTGTGTTTGGCTATTGAAAATATATTCTCCCTAGTCTTTACACACTCATGTATATAAATGACAGAGCTTTTTAAAGCACTCCTGCACAGTTCTTCAATCACTTGGGGGGTCATGCTGCATGTGCAGGCACTAAAAGAAGTAGCAGATTTTCAGAAAAAAAAAGTGTCTTACTGAGCTGTTTTGTGGGGAGGGAAAAGTGTTCTGCATTTTGGTGCATAATTTCCACCAGAGCTCGTGTTAAGTCTGGCCCACGAGATGCTCGTGGCCCATATTCGCACCCAGCACATGCAGCATACTGCCATATGGGTGAACTGTTAGCACTCAAGAGTGTGTAACACAGTCCCACCTCTTCAGATGTCTTGAGAAGCTTTGGAAATCTGAGGGATTGGTGTGGATTCAGCATCCTGGCATAGCAGCAGCTGAGTGAGCATCAGGAATAATCGTGGAACTCAGCTAGGAACTGTCTCACCTCACTTGAAATGTCTGAATGTCCTCTCTGCTTTAAGCATCAAGGACTTCTCAACTGTTAGGCTGAAATTGACTTTTTAATTTCTGGAGTCAGGGAGGAGGAATCTTGCCTTACAGAAGGAAAGTAGGGGACTGTGTTGGTACAGGAAATCTCGCTGAGCTCACTGTGAAAACCAGGACTTGGTAAGGACTGAACTCCCCTGTTTCCCTGCCACATCAAGTGTCCTCCTCTCCTGTCAGGAAGTCTGCTCAACCATTTCTTCTTGTCCCTTTGCTGGGATTTTGCATTTTCAAGGTGAAGGAAGGGCTATGCTTTTGTGCCTCTTAGTTCAAGTTCCTCTCAGCTTAGTTCTCCCCATCCTTCTCTGGGTAAGAGCCTTGGGAAAGGAGAACCTCAGTTCAGTCCTGTGGTTTCCCTCCATCAAAACTCTGGAAATCTCAGCTCATCTTTGTGACTTCCTGCTCCTGTCCATAGGGCTTTGGTGTTGATTTCCCTTCTCTGATTGCACAGGGAAGCAGAAAGTATTCCCTGATTTGTTTCACAGGAGCCAGCAACAGTCCCATGCATGGCAGTGGAGCAGATAGTGCAGAACAGCCAATTTGCACAGTGTCAGAGGCAGCATCTTTTACCCAGACAGTCTGTGCTAAATCAGGGCCTTCTTGCTGTGCTTTGAAATGTCCCTGTTTCTTGCTCTGACAAACTAGCAGAGTTTGTATTGATCCGACGATGCAAAAAAGCCCATAATGTGGGCTTCAGGCACCTGGTGGAATAATAAAGCAGAAAGGAGGGAGGGCAGGACCATCGTACTTTAGCTTTTATCAAGTAGGAAGCCTGTCTCTACCTTCTTTTCTTTTCTCTTGGAAAGCACTGCTCATTTCTAAGGCAAATGAAAAGCCCCATGGCTGGAGGAAGGAAACGCTGTAGCAGATCTCCAGCCTGTGGACCCGCTGAGTTTCAAGGGATGTTCATGAAATGCCTTTCAATTAGTCAGCCATCATGTGCTGCATTTCAGAGCTTTGCTTTATTCAGATATCTTTTCATGTTTCCAGGTGTTTGCATTTGGGATTTCTTTTAGCAGTGAAAGCACTGAGGTGTTATGAAACGCCAGGCTGGAAAAGCATGGAGAGCTAAAGGAGCTCCACACGGGAAACAAGCGCTTTGCTGAAACACTACAGCACAAAGTCAGACTGCTCAGAAAATGTTCCCTCTTCCCCTTTCACCTTCTTTGATTCATATTTCAACTTTGTTGTAGCCAATGGAGCATAACACACAAAAGCTGGACTGTGTTCCCGTCCCGGCCATCGCGGCACTAAACTCACTGCTTTATCTCTTGCCTTGGGTAAACTCATATTAAAGCAGGAATCTCAGTGCATATTCCCCATCTTGGATATGTGACAGTAAGAGGATGAGGGAGATGTCAAAGTGCAGTTCAGGCACTCAAAATTGTATCTACTGGGGAAGCCCAGTGAAGGAAGCTTGTGGTTCCCTGTGCCTGCATGAGCATGGTCCACATGACTCTTGTTCCAAGCAGGAGAAACCATTGCAAAGTCCTTCTCTGAGCCTCTGGTGTAGCTTTACAACTGAGCTGAAAGCTGTTTAACAGTGAAAAGTCTTGCACACCGAGTTATGCACATTAGGAGAAGCCATATTTTGCATAACATTTCTTACTGGAGGAAATTCTCGTAAGACAATTTATTGCCATGGCGGTAACTGGATGACATTTATGAGGAACCTTGTTTTACAAGGCTTTCCTTTGGCTGCAATGCCAGGGCTCCAGTTGTGCTGATGGAAGAAGAGAAGAAAAGCCATGTTACTTGGCATGCAGGGTACTTAGAGGCGTGTTGATGTGAATAACAAAAAGGGGTAAAATCTGCATGAATCACATAGGATTGTGCCTTCCAGAATTGCAAATTGTGGGTGAGTTGAAGGGAAAAACTCATTTTGACTCTGTATCTTGCATGGCCAGCTTGAGGTTCAATAGAGTAGCTGGAATATTTGTATCTTTGCTTTTTGGAAGAGGCTGAGTAAGACTCACTTCGATCTGGCCCCAGGAAAGGGAGAGATGGATGTGGGACAGAGCTGTCAAGAGGGAGGACAGAAGCACCCAGAAGAGGCTGATGGGCTCCTGTGCTGAGAGGCAGCAGGATGAGGGTGATGCTGCTGGAGATGACTGAGGTTGCAGATCCCATGGGTTTGGCCACAAGTTGCTGAATTCTTGAATGGGCAAAGTTGATGGTGGAGCATCCACCACTGCTTTCCAGATGCCAACATATCCAGCTCCATCAGGAGCAGCTGATTTTTAACTGGCAGAGCTGAAGCAGAAAGCTGAGCTGTCCTCAGTTAACCCCCCAAGCACACTTCTCCCCACTCTCTGCAAGGCAGCTTTGTGTCAGGGGCTCAGCTCAGCTGGCAGTGGTGGGAAGAGGTGATGGATGAGGGCAGGAATGCCCAGGATGCTGCGGAGCTCCTGTCTCCAGCAGAGACCCCCCTGGGACCCCCCTCCTGTGGACCCTCTGCTCCCTTCTGGTGATACTTTAGGACTCACCATGGCAAGCAATGTTATTAAATTGGGCTAGGGATCCATGTAAAGCAGAGGAAGGAGCCTTGGCTGGGGGTGGTGGGTCCCTGGGGGGGCTAAGCTGGGTCTGTGCCAGCGTGGGTTCCAGGTGTGCGTGAGTGTTGTGGGGCAAGCCCACTCTGGGGGGGGCTGCCTGTGTGCTGCCTAAGTCCTGCTGAGAAAGGGATTTTCACGAGCCAAAGAGGCTTAAGGCTGCCCATATCCCATTAACAGATAGTGGGATTGTGTCTGTGCCTGAAGAGCTTTGTGGGACTGAGCTGGGATCTGTAACCTTGCAAAGCAAAGTTGCTCCTCACTCGTGGTGCTCTGTGCAAGAAAGGGCTTCACACACTGTAGAGAAGTTCCCTCGGACCACAGCTCATTTATTTCTTGGGACCCATCCATGGACCTTGGAAATCTCATACAAGTCTTGTACACATAATAGTTTTATTGATATTACTTGTTAACTGTTGTAATAAACTGCTGGTGTAGAAGCACCTTTGGACCAGTGCAGTGATGTCACAAGTGGCTCCTGTGGTACAAAAATAGTATTCTCCAAGTAGGACAAGCTCATTTCAGGATTCAGGGCCAAACAAGCACCTGGTGCCACTCCAGGGAGCACCATCAGCACAGCCCAGGGAGAAGCCTGGCTCTGCAGTACCTGTGGCGTGGCTGGATCACTGCTGTTGAGAGGCTTGGGGAAACTTGTCTGGATGTCTCCTCTGCTGGCCAAGCCAGCTGCAGAGCTGGAGGCTTCAGTATGAAATGTCAGCACCCCTGTGCTGCAAACCATCCCCTGCCCCCATTGCACACACTGGAACAACCTCCCCCTGGCAGCTGCATCCGAGCAGGCACCAGACACTGCTCCATGACAGCTACCAGGGTGGCTTTTCTTTTCCTCCTTCCAGCCTTTTCTTTACCCTGGTGCCAAAAGAAGGGGGATTAATTTAAAAAGAAATAAGTAAACACAAACCAAAAGGACTGCATCAAATGAAAGCCTCCAGCTTGTGCTGGGGAGGCCAGCAGGCACGTGCTGAGCTGTAACACCAAGCACCCTGACACACGTTGTTCTTCTCTCTTGCAGATGACGGAGGGTCGCAGATGCCAAGTGCACCTCCTTGATGACAGGAAGCTGGAGCTCCTTGTTCAGGTAGGAACTGCACATTTCATCATTTGATACTTTGCTACAGGCGTGGGTTCTCACCAGGGTGGGGAGAGAAAAGGGTTTTCAGCTGGTTTTCTCAGCAGCTTCATGCTGTGATTGCCTGCAGAGCTCAGGGAAGCTGCGGTAGTGCTGCCTGGGAAGGATCAGCAAAGGCTTATCTGTGGGAAGAACTAATTCAAGACATATTTTTACTTCATTCTGTGCCAAAACTGCCCCAGTCCCTGCCAATGAGATAGAAAATCACCTCTGGTCATTTTTGACACTGTTACTGTATCTCTTAACTACCTTTTTGAGGTACCACTTAGCTTTGAGAAATCATTACATCTGCTTAAATTATTTCCAGCTTCTCTGCTTGCTATCCCAAATTGCTGGTGTTCAGTGCTGGGGTTCAGAGGGGACTGCGCCCATGCTCCCACCTGCACTGGGAATGTGTTTGGCAGCAGAAGATGCTGTGGTGGTCATGCCACAAGCAGGTATTTCTTGAAGGTTCATGTGTCAAACATAATATGCATTAAAATAAGTCCATGTTCCATCTGCCTTATTTTTTACTTTTTTTTTTTTTTAAAAAAAAAAAGGAATACTGGAAACAATGAGAGTCTGCTGGTGGCTTTGTAAGGATGGGCTGGTGAAAGCTGTAGCATCCTGCACTCTCCTGTCTCAGAGATCCCCAATGGGTTAATAACAAGAATTAGAAGAATGTCTTTCCTTTTACAAAGGCTTCCACAGGCAGCCAAAACAGCAGGAAATGAAACTTCCCATAGCACCCAAATGCCCTGGCTCCAGCTGATAGGATGGGAGGGGGGGCAGGATCCTACCCTGCCCCGGCAGACCTGAATGGGGATGGCAGAAGGCGACTTGAATGGCCGGAAGCAAGTTCAGCCTTGCTTTCTGGAAAGTTCCTTAAAAATACCACTACAAATTTGTTAATGGGTAATGGTTTTTAAGCACATAGTCATCTGGGAGTTGAAATCCCTCAGCTGCCTCTGACGCAGAGTGTGTTCAGAGAGAGCCTGGATAGCCATGAGTCAGGCCAGTTGTGGAATGAGAACAGCTAAATCAGGATGACTAATTAAAACAAAACACCATACCAATGGTCTCTGCATAGGCTGCACCAAGCACTCTGATGCTTTGCAGCTGACTGGGAGGAAGTTTAGTCACCTTCATCACAAGGACACAGCACTTGGCTTCCTATTTCAGCTAAATACCTTTTCTAATTTTTCTTAGGTCAATTAAAAATTAAAATGGACTATTGGAGAATAGCTCTGCTTAAGCACTGCTCAGTATATTAATAATCACAGCTTAAAATATACTGCAGGAAATCTGTATGAGCTGCCCTGGCCAACCTACTTATTTGGGGTTTAATCAATGACACTAAAAAACCACAGTAAGATGACAGCCAGGGAGGCTGGTTTGGGAAGATGTGTCCACTTCCGAGGGAGCAGAAATGGCATCACGTGACACTATGTTTTTTTAAGTGTTTGATCACACCTTCAATGGAAGTCCTTGTAATCAATATAGGAAGCAAATTGCTCTGTAAATCACACTAACTAGTTTGCAAGTGACCCATGGTTGAATTTTATTAGGTCAACAAATTGCTTTGCTGTTTTCAAGCAATGTGTGAATGGGGGAAGCCAGGAGGATGATGATGAAAAATTCATGGCCAGAAAAAGCAGTAACCTCTGCTGCTCATGCATTCATTCAGATCTCTGAATACTCCCATGCCCCCATACGTACAAGAGTGTCCACTGAGGCATCTCAGATGCTTTTCTGGCTTAATGCAGTGCTAGGTGTAATGCAATGAAGGTAATGTTAGATACCTTCTACTCTGGGTGAAATCACTTTTAGGTGGAGCAGATGAAGAGGAAAGTGGATGTTTTGGACTTGAGTGTGTCTCCAGTATTGATACTCTTTGCAGACATGGGCAACACACTTCGTTTCGCCTGCCTGTAAAGCACAAGCATAGCCACCAGCTCTGAGATGGTCCTGGAGCTGCTCCACGGGGGCAGGAGTGGGCTGAGGTTACAAAGATGAGCAGCTCTTTGTCCCAGCAGGTTCTCAATGAACAGGGCTCCCTCTGGGAGCAACATGCACTTTGCTAGGGGAAATCTCACTAACTGACCCATATTGTTTGTATCTTATCATGAGATTTCAGATAAAAGTTGTTTTGTAAGTTCAGAGCACTGTTGTTTTTATTAATGTTACCTTATCTTGTAGCTGAACTGAATTAGAAGCTGTAAATAAATTGTTCATCCAAGCCCAAGCTTCTGGCTGTCACTTCAAAGCTGTATTTTTCTGTGGGTGTCGGGCCACAGGCTGGTACAGAAGGCTGGTTTGCTGGGATTTGCCATGAAAGAGGTTCCTCCATAGCTTTGTTGGGCCTTAACATCTAGACCTGCATTGGCTTGAATTACTCAGGAACTGGTCTCTTAAATTCTCATGTGGAATTCCCTCCTTTTCACCAACCTCAACCTTTCTTGGAAGCTTTCCACTCCTATGAGTGTTTAGGTAGGAGCACTGGGGATCAGTAGAACTTGATTTCTCTCCACAGGTGAGATCAAAATAGCAGCCTAACCTGGATCTGGCTTTACATCACCTTCCAGTGATTGTGTGTGTGGTATCAGGTGCTCTGCCTAGAGAAGGGTGCAGGGATCTTGTTGCTGTATTTTCATAGAATCACAGAATCACAGAAAGGTTTGGGTTGGAAGGGGTCTTAAAGACAACTAGTTCACTCCCTTTGCCATGGGCAAGGCTACTTTCACTAGAACTGAGTAAAGACTTTCTTCCTAACACCTAATCAAAATCCTTCCTTTTTTTAGTTCAAAATGGTTCCCCCTTTTCCCATCTCATTTTGTCCATGGAAAAAAGTAACTCTCCCTCTTTTTAAAAAGACTCCTCTAAGTACTGGAAGGCTGCAATGGGGTCTCCCTGGAGCCTTCTCTTTTCCAGGCTGAACAACCTCTTTTCTTCATGGGAGAGATGATCCAGCCCTCTGAACATCTTTTGGATGTTCCTTTTTGGTGTAGAAAAAAGCAGCAGAAGAAGCTGGGTCTGATTGAAGGAGAGAGCTGTGTACAGCTCCCTCAGTGGGATGCAGGAGGTCTCCTGGAGCATCTTGAAACAGCTTTGGCCAGTGACTCTGGGGAACTGAAATTATTTCCTCTCCTGTCTCAAGTGCTGCTGGGCAAAACCAGATGCATCTGGGAACAATCAGAATGTTTGCAAAAAGCAGTGTATTAAGCAAATATTCTCCCTTTTTGTCTGTGAATTAGCTGTGATCAGACTCGGGGGTTTATGAATATGTCATTTGAAACATATCAATTGGTGGTTAATGAGGACCATACCTCAGGCTGCAGGAGGACAGGGAGTGGAATTAGTGCTTCTGCTCACAGGGGTCAGCAGTGGTTCAGTGTGACAGCTCTGCCAGGACAGATTGAAATGTTTCAACATGACAAATCCCCTCCCAAAACTGCAGAGACCCTCTGACAGGCCCCTCAGCTATTGCCAGTGGACCCACCAGCGCGTAGGTTTTATTTGCATTACTGTACCCCAAAAGTGAGATTTTGGCTCAGAGGCAGCATTTATAACCCCTCCTGTGAATGCTGGCTTGCTTCAGTGTTGGCACATAACGCAAAGGCCTGGGGTTACCATCATCAGGAAAGAGATCCTGGCTTTACTCAATCAAAGGGTCTTGACTGAAGTCTTTTCCTCACAAGTCCAGCAGCTGCAGAGTGGTGCAGCAGCAGCTAAGGAAAAGAAGAAACACAGGCTTTGTGGATAAAAGAAAACCCTCCCCAATGTGTTTTGTCAGATAAATGCTGAAATTTAGAAGGGCTAATCATAAACGGAGACAGAGGAGGATCATATGGAAATCTCTTCCTGAGGGTCTGAAACTCAAAGGCTGTTTGACTTGGGATTAGGCAGAAGAGTTTCATTTGGTGTGTGTTTCATTTGATAAATGCCTGTGAAAGATCTGGGGTGTGTGGCAAGTTTACACAGCATGTTTTTTTGACAGTTTTTTCTTTCTGAGCAGCAGCAGAGTGTGGCTCCTTGGGTCTTACAATCTGGGTCTTTTTTTTTCCTGTTTCTGTTTGATGCATGTTTAGTTTCTAGCACAGTTATTTGTTTTAAAGTGTTTGGCTTTATCCAGATAATCTTTTTCAGCAAGCAAGTCCATTTTCAGACTTCTGGAAAATGGATTTCCTCCATTCCCCACTCACAGCCTCCTGATCTGTTGTATTATTTCCCAGTGACCGTGTATTATTTGTCTGCTGCACATGAAAGGTTTGTGTTGTTTTATTTAAAGACTTTTGCGTAATTGGCAATTCATTCCTTTTCATGTGGGTTTTATAAACATGGCTTTTTTTCTGGGATGGCTGAATCAGGCAGCCTGGCTTGATCCCGGCTCCTGCGCGGGCTGGCGGTGCCGTTATCTGACAGCAGCTCCAGCAACTGTCTTCTAAAAGTGTTAAGCCTCCTAATTCTTTCTCTCTGGAGGAGCTATTGCAGAAATGGAGCAGAGCCGTCTGTGGGGTCTGGAGGCTCTGCAATTTGATTGTAGGAAATAACTGGGCAGTTTGTTTCCAACCTTCTCACCAGGAAGCACTGAGCCTGATTTGTAAGAGCCAGGGAGAGATGAGGGCAGTCAGTACAACCCATAGGTGTTTTGGTGATTAACTCACCTCTATGTCCATGGTGAAACTTCTTGAGTAACTCTTCTTGCAGCATTTCTTTCTCCCAGCTGCCATGTAAGTGCATCCAGAAACATGTTTGCAGTGATACATGCACATGGCACAGCCAAAAGTAATGGGACTTAACATCCCTTTTTGTCTTGCTTGAAACCAACTCTGCTTTGAGCGAGTGAGGAGTCTTTCAGGAGCCCAGGATTTGTTTGCAATGTGCCTGCTGTGGCTCAGCATCTCCTCCCCAGGAACCACCCCCAAGCCAGACTGGGAGACACTGGGGCTGTGAGCCAGCACCGGGCTGGCAGAGTGCCTGTGGCTGCTGACTCACTGCCACAGGGATGGCTGTCACCAGCAGGGCTGTCCCAGTGGGGATGCTCAGTTTGGAACACACCGGTGTCCCTCACTACTCTGGGATCAGCCTCACTGGCACCAGCCTGAGGCTCACTGTCCTGGGGAAGCAATAGCATCTTCTGAGAGCAATAGTTGCACTAATTTATGGCTGGAGGGAGAATTAAAACCATCCACTCTCCTCTCAAGAATTTGTTACAGTTTTTGCAGTATTTTCAGTGCAGCTTGTGATCAGGAAATTGCAGTCCATGGGGTTTTACCCATGTTTTCTCATTTCCTCATTTCTGTATGCCAGTGAGCAGGGAGGTTACCTGGGCTGGCATGGTAGGAAAACTGCCAAGGTTCCCCTTTAGGTGGTGCTGAGGGTGGCACCTGCCTACGTCAGGAGAAGCTGCCTAATTTTGCCTACAAGTTTTTCATGAGGACCAGCGATATATCCCATCCTCAGTGTGGGACAAACAAGCCACAGGACAGCCTCAGTCTCCCCGGGGAAGCCACAATAATTGCAGAAGAATGGGGTCCAGCCCTGCTGCACTGCCAAAACTGGGGATCCTTTTGGAAACCTCAGCCCTGGGGCTGATGCAGAAACGCAGCCGCGCGGCCCTGACCGTAAATGGAGATGTTTGGGTGCCAGTAGCTGTCCCTGCCATGTGGGAGAGTCAGCTCCAGTCCCTGCAGTGCACCAGGCTCTGCTCCAAAGGCGTTTTTAGCCATCCCTGTGGAAGGAGGGAGCAGCCAGGGCTGGGCTGAGAGCGGGAGGCAGGAGAAGCACAGGGGTGAGTACTGCCCTGCCAGCCCTGCTGCCTTCCCCTACGCCCTTGCAGGAGCTTCCCAGTGAATTTATTCTTGGAGTTGTCTTTAGGGTGTCTCCTGCTGGGTCTGGAGAGCTGGGATGGGCTCAATGATCCCCTCAGTGAGTGCCCAAAGAGGGATCCCCTCATCCCACCCAGCCTCTCCATGCCTGCAGTGAAGCAGCTGAAAAATGTTCCTTTGACTTCATACAAGGGCTCAGAATTGACTTGATTACTGTCTTTTAAGTGGATCTGAAAGTTGTGGGTTGGTGTGTTGCTCCTCTCCAAAATAAAAATCATGTTTTCTGTAAGGCAGACAAATAACAAGTTGAACCTGAGTGGAATGCTAGGAATCTGGCACTGTCCCTCACAGTGAGAAAATGTGAAAACTTTGAATTTGGATCATAATTTAAAATAAGTTTGAGCTGAAGGGGGCTCAAATATACCTTCTAGAATGGAGGCTTTATTTTCCCAAATTGCAGTGTTAGGACTCTGGTTTCTTTCAGAAACAAATCCTGATTTACTATGGCAAGGGTGAGACTGTAGTCCAGCTCACCAAGTATTTGCAGAATTGCAAAAGAGATGTTTTAACATATTTGGCATTAAAAAATATGGAAGTCCGAAGCTTTGGATCAACTCAGAAGGATCCTGCTGAGCAGTGTCCAAAGTGGGATTTATGTCACTGGGACAAAGCACACAATTGCCCCTTCACAGACTGTGGCCCAGGGCAGATGAAGAGTGTGAAGCCACTCTCTTGACAGGAAAGACTTTTCCTGTCCTTTGTGTGCCTCTCACGTTCCTGTTTGAAACTTCTGATAATTTTGAGCACAACTGCAAATAAATGGCTGGGCTTGGTCACCATGGGATGGGGAGAGATGGAGGAGAGATTGCTGTACCAAAAAGGGAGGTGGGAGCCCAGACTGGCAATTCATGTCTGTGCTCTGACTGAGCAACCAGTGAACTATGAGTTAAGAGCTCTTCTTCTGTCCATTTCTCAAAAAAAAGATATATTTAACATTGCTCCGAGGTGAATGTGGTGCTGGAAGCGTGGTGCTGGGAGCATTCCCAGTCAGCACACCTCCTGCAGACACAGTTGCTGCACAATACCTAGATGTTGTCTTAGACCAGGTAAATGGATAAATGAAAATGGACCAGGAGAGCCAGGTGTGCTCCCAAATCCATCCTTCCAGCCTGCAAGGCATACCTCTGTTAAGCTGCTCTGCAGAGCCTCTGCAATTCCCTCAAAAAGCATCCAGCACTGCAATTCATGGCCTACAGAGCTTCTGATGTCAGACTGGAGGGCTGTATCTCAGGGGTTCATTTCTCAGATTAGGCTCCAGTGAACCCAGAAGTCTACAGAAGTCAAGCCTGGAGGGGAGAGTGATTGCTGGGAAATGGAAATAGAGGGGCCCAGTGGCAGAAAATAAAGAAACTTGATGTGCAGAGCTGGGGAGTTCAGCTTAAGAGCCAGAGGGATCTCAGGCAGGGTGAAGGTGGCAAAGCAGATAATCTCAAGGTTGTCCTTGATTATGAGGGCAGAACTGAAAAGATTTGGAATAGGAGGCAGAATTATCATCTCAGAGGGAAATCCTGAGCTGGGCTCAGAAACTAGGGGGAAAAAGCCTCTGCTGTGCACCCTGGCTTGGCTCCATTAAGAACAGCAGTGGCGCTGGTCCAAGCTCAGCAGCTCCCAGGTGTGCTGGGTGTTCCCTGGAACTTACCATGGGTGAGAATGGATACAAACCCTGTGCTACAGACAGCACTGAAAGGATGGAGCTGCCAGAGGAGGAGATTCCAGCAAGGCAGGCTGTTCAGAGTGAGCTGGCAGGTCGTGCACATCACTGAGGGTCACAGGGAGCAGGATTTGAAGAGGTCAAGTAGGGTGCACAGCTGCAGGATCAGCAGTGAGCCCAAACTGACAGGGAACACAGGGAGCCTCCAAGGGGACTGAAGGTCAATCTGGTCAAGCAGCTCTAGAGAAAGCAAAGCTGTGTCTGGGAAAGGCAAGGCTGGAAATTAATGAAACCCAGCAGGGATAGTTCAGCCTGTCCAGATTTGTTCCTCAGCATAGGTGTGGGAGGAGCATCAGCTGAAGCTGGGACAGGTGAAGGCAGGGGGCAATAGCCACTGGGAACAAAGTGTCCCCTGAGAATATGCTGGGTCAGAACTGACCTTGCTGAGAGCACAGGTACTTCTGTGTCTTGAGGAAGATAATTGGAGGGGGGATGCTTCCCTGGCACAGCACTGCTGCACATTCCCTCATTCTGAGCTGCCTGATGGCTCCTGAATGACCCTGAGATCTGGTTTCCCCCATGTACCCTAAGAGCCCTGTAAGTAAACCCTGCACCTCTGCCAGGTGCCATGTGAGGAGAAAGACTCCACAGCAAAGTGAGCCTCATAAGAAAATGAACTGGGAATGGCAATCATTGCCCTCCACAGAGTGAAATGAGGGTGTGATTTCCAAAGGCCTGCGTAATCAATATCCCTATTATCAGTCTTTCAGAATAAATTGCATTTAAACTAATGCAGGCTGGGGAGCTATCCATGAGCTGTCAGGAGAGAGATAAGCTGAAGACACATGTTTATTCATACTGCATATGCTGAGAGCTGGATGTTCTTTACAGCTGGCTAAATGGGGGCGAAGATATTCAGTAATCTTTTGCAGTTCTGCTAAAATTTGTCAAATACCCTTAATTTTGAGCACACCTGGAACTTTTCAGACTTACTGGGGGGGGCTGGTGAAAATCCCACTGAAACATCTGGTGAAGGGAGAAAGCTATTTCCTTTCCTGTGAGGTAACTCCTGAAGTTTTGCAGAGCATCAGCAATTTAAATTGTCCTGCTGACCTCCCACCACATACACCAATACGGGAATGGCACATCCAGCATCTAATGTGTCTGTTGCAGAGAAAACATCTCAGTCACAGTTACTTGTGAGAAACTCAAAAATTCACTATTGTTTCTGCCTGGCTCAGCTGCTCCATGGCCTCAGTGGAGTTTTTGTTCAGCCTGGACCAACCTGCCACTGTCCAACTGTGGCTGTGAAATATGTCATTGTATCCCATGAGATGCTGCTCCAGCCTTGGACAAGCCAGTGTACCCCAGTCTTGCTTCCCCCACCCAGGGACAACTGCAGCATCTGCTCAGCTGTGAGGCACCAACAAGCTCAGCAGTGGAAGTAAATTAGCTTTATCTGCAGGATGATGAGGCTGAAAGTCACAGAGCTCCTCCTGCACTCTGCTGCTGCTCCTTCATGGTGGAGTATCCCTTGTGTTGGCGCCACATGCCATCCCTCACCTCCAGTCCTGGCTTGTCTGATGCATTCCATGGCAGGCAGTGGTGAGATTCACCTCTTTTAGCTTAAGACACAAACAGTGTGGGTGTCTGTGCCCGAGCAATGCTGTTAGAGGTGGTGGAGGGAGGAGGGCATTTATGGCCACAGCTGAGTTCATCCTAAAAATAATTATCTGAAATTAATCATGTCCCTTTCTCTCCTCAAGTGCAAAAGACTCTCTGCAATCAGCTCTCTCCTAGGTGTTCACACTGTGGGTGGTTGTGGGTGGTTATATCAGTCCTGTTCTGGCTCCACCTCCTCCTTTCATGTCCTCCTGGCTGGACAAGAAACCCAAGTAGTAAATTCAGATGAGAAAGTGCTAAATATGGCACAGAATAGAAGCTGCCTCCTGGAAGACAGGGGAAATAGAAAAAGATATTTTTTATAGCATAGTCTCAGCAAGCAATTTTGAAAAATAATAACAGATGTACCGGAGATGATTCCAGGAGATATTAAACAGTCTAGTGGAGTGTAGCTCAGGAGAAATGATGAACGAGGCAGCATAGCAGATTTGCTTTTGAGCAAAGGTAAAAAAGGTGCATTTCCAATTGGAGCTAGCATTTCACGATGGAACATTTCCCCTTATTGCTGCTGTCAGGCTGTGCTGTACAAATACTATGTTGATAGGGAATGGGCAAGTAGCTTGATTGTCTAAGCTGCATTACTCAGCTTACAGAAAATTGTTTTCTATTCCCCTTCCTTTGCAGCTTCAGTGGACACAAGTTAGACAAAAGATCTCAACTTTCAACCAAAAGGCCATTCCTTCAGCACAGTTCAGTGAGAGCTTTGGCCACGAGTGAGGCTCCTGGGCTCAGGGAGCAAAATGAGCAAAAAGGGTCTTAACTGTCTCACTGGGAAATTATTTCCTTTCCCTTTCCCTTGGTGCAAGTAACCCAAAGCAGCAGCTGGCCATGGCTGCATGCTGTCAGGTGGGAAACATTTGCCTGCAGCAATGGATTCAGGCCAGGTAGTTTAGAGCAGCTCACGTGTGCTTGCACAGACACAGGTTTGAGCATCACACCTGGCAATGACCCTGAGCAAAGCAAAGAGGAGCTGGGTATGGCTCCGTGGTGCTCCCAGCAAAGGCTGCTGGGGTTAGTTCAGCCCACTGCCTGTGGCACTGGAGGGAAAGGGGACACTGCAACCACACTGAAGGAACAGGGGGCTTGAAATGGGCAGCGCAGACATGCAAGGAGACCGCACTGAGAGAGACCCTTTCTGAGAGAGACCTGAGTGTTCCCCAGCCCTGCTTACCCCACCTCTCCCTCTACAGTCCCGATCCATTCCCTCCTCTTTTGTCCAGGAGTGTGTTTTTTGGGCCCATTCTCTCTGGAAATGATGCAAAATGCCATCCTCAAGTGATAGATAGTGCAGATCTCCAACCCCCAACCCTTGCCATATTCCTAGTGAGTGGCTTGTTGGTCCTTTCTGTCTTTATTTTGGGGAAGTGCCTACTTATGGGGAAGCTTTGGGCTCTGTGAAGTCAAAATGGATTCATCTCTCTCTTTTGTGGTTTATTTCCCCGAGTTTCCCTCCACCCCCAGGGCTGCAGTATCTTGCTGACAGCAGCACAGCCATGAGTTGGTGCCTGGAGGAGGAGTGAGGCAGTCCCTGCAAGCACAGAAAGGCTGCCTGTGGCACTTGTGTCAGCCACAATACTGGATATCATCAGAAAAACCATCAGCTTTTCTAATTTTCAGGACAGAGGAGATGGCTCTTGCTTATAATTGGGTCATGCTTTAAAAAAGCCTGCATGAGCTCATCATAAGCAAGAAGATGTACTCCTTCTCCCCTTACATTCCTGCCCCGACCTCTCCCAAAGAGAGGACCTTTTGGATGAGAGGTTGTTAATACAGATAGGATGTCTTTTACTTTCCCATCTCTGTGCACTCAGAAATGGCTCATTACCATTATGTTTGAATGAAAACTCTTCTGTTACTACCTTTGCTGGGAAACTGCCCATATTTGGGGAGGAAGAAGCACAATTCTAAATCTGCCTTGGGAGGAAGCTTCAGTCTCTGTTCTGACTTTGAAGATATTTGGTAGCAGGTCAAACCAGGTGCTTGGAGGTAGAGCCAGCAAAACATGCCAACTCTAGAAAGTTCTTATCTTTGGGAAAATTGGTTAATGGTACAGATCTCTGTTTAGTGACATATCTGTTTTTGTGAGGAGTCTCCCCTCCTCTGTGCTGCCAATCTTCAGCATCCTCTTTATCAGAGCAAGTGCCTCCTGTACCCTCCTGTAAAAGCAGGCAGCAGACTCACACAACAGCCTAGCTCCTGTCACATCTTTCTTCAGGAGCCCTTCCTCTTCATCCCCTGGAATAACACGGACCAAGTAGTACAGGTATTCCCTCACACAGACACAGGTACATTTTGAGCCACTTGGATCAACCTGCCAAGCTGCAGAGGTACCACTGGCTCATTGCTGAGTGTATAACCCTATGATTTCAGTGCAGGATGGAGGAATAGGGGGGTTTGGAGCAGGAGGTGACTAAATGCAACCTGATGAGATTGTGAACAGGCCAGCAACTTCCAGTTCGTCCTGGCCCTCCTGGATTGGCAGCCCAGACAGTGTTAGAGACTTCAGCTTGTCAGAGTAAATCTTGTAATATCTCTAAGTTACACATGTCTCCTGGAAAAGAAATGAACTAAAGAGACTGGCATCTGCCAGTTTTAAGAATAAAATAAACCAAACCAGCCAAGCCATTTTTACTTCATTTCCCCTTCTCAGTTTGAAGTCATGATGACCTTTAATGCATAGAGTTGTTTTGACCGACAATGTGGTGTGGGCAAGGACATTGCTCGTGTTTCCCCAGTCCCTCTGATGTTTATTGGTTTGTTGTTTTGTTGGTTATTGTTTGTTGTTTTATCCCAGCATCCATGCATCAGCCCCATGTAGCAGCCAGGCCACTGCATGGGACAAGCCTCCAAGTGCTCAAAGGCAAAAAGATTGAATGTTTGGCTGTGGCATTGGCTTGTGGCATTTCTTGATTACCAGAGAGACTAGTCTTTGGATTAATTTTGTTCTGTCTTTGAGGACATTTCAGCAGTAGAAGGCTGATTAGAGTACCTTTCCACTTGGACTGCACCTTTGCTCCTATTTCACCCCTATCACTCATGGGCAGGGGATGGACAAGCCTATTTCATGATGTTCAGTTCTTTTAAGCTTTATCTTCCCTTTTGATTTTTTTTGTCTTTTGAGCAACTAGAGAGTCTATATGTACTAAGGTGCTTTAAAGAGGAGGAAGCACCATCCATTCCCCTGACCTGGTTCATCTCATGGGGATTGGATGCCCATTCCTGGCAGCTTCTCACTCTGCTGTTTCTCTCCACTCTTCTCATAGGCAGATAAATTGGGAGCACAGACAGCAGCTGGGATAAGCCCCAGTAACTCCATTGTCTTTCCTCCCTACACCCATTCACACTCTTTCACACGCCTCCTTCAGCAACCGAAGCTGCATCTGCCTTCTCACCATGACTTTAGGTCCAGGCTTTGCGATAAGGGGGTGAGACCTATCCCTGCCACATCATATATTCCTGAGGATGAGTACCCCAGAAACAAATATTTCTAGAAAACAGGATGGTGACTTTTATATGTATCTGGGATTTTATCAAATTATTCAGTAAATGTCACTGAGCTACAGAGACGCTGATGGTCAGGCACATTTACTGTGATTCAGAGGCTGTCACAAGCATTTTGCACTGCTCTAGCTCTTGGGCTCTAGTGAGTGGTTTTAAAGAAGTCCATTCCCTATAAAACACTATGGAGGCAGAGAGCATGAATTATTATTTGTTTTCACTATCTGGACAGTTGATCAGTGACAGATGTTTCTAATTGCATTAAGCAAGTGGAAATAATGAGAATTAGATAGCAGATTCTCCAGGAATTTACATTTAGATTGAGTTACAATTTGCTATTAAAGAAGCAAATTCAATGTAGATGCATTGGTTCGTCAGCAGAAATGAGAGACGATTATTTTTAATTATTATTTGATTACTTAAAAATGAGCTGTGTTACTGTACTTAAAAATATTTGACTCAAGGGGATGACTTTATGTGCACTTTATGTCTCTCTTAAAAGATATGGAATGATGAAATTGTTCATCAACAAACATCTCCACCTCCCCATTACAGTCCTATTGAAAGGCAAATGAAAACCAGAGGCTGCCAGAGCCCCATCTCACAGTGCACAGTTTGGCCAGTGCAGGGATGGTGGTGATGGGATCAGGCTCACCCAAACCGTCTGCATCCCTGACAAATTGAATTAAGTCGCACTGATGGAAGACAAGCTGCATCCCCCTTTGGACACCACGCTCTGCTGGGCTTGGCAGGAATTCCAGGCTGGTAATCCCCATGCCGTGCGTTGTGTGGAGCTGAGGCAGAGCCAGGAGGCCGAGCAGAGGTGGGTGCTCAGGCTGGGGCAGGGCAGGGGCAGGCAGGCAGCAGCAGCCGCATCTGCAGCCTCCAGATGACACATAGCTGACAGTTATCCCCCCGTCCATGCCAAGAGGAAATGAGCTGTGGTTCAAACCACTGGAGGTTTTCCTTTCGGGACTCTCTCCCTCACAGCTTTTTTATTTTATTTTATTTTATCTCCTAGATTTCAAGTTCAGCTTCAGACACAGAAATGTGTGAGTCCCCTGTCAGCAGAGAAGGGATTTATGTGCAGTGCAGATTATTGTATGTCTCTGTTTAGCACAGAATCCAAGCTATAATATTTTTTTAACCAACTAGCTGGCTCAGCTTTTAATTTTTTTTTCCTTTTGGCTAATGAGAGCCTTATCCAGAACTCCTTGAAGTCAGAGTCTGTCTATCAGCTTCAGTAGGCTTTGGATCAGATTTCACATCACTGATTCATTATTAATTACACATCTGGGACTCCCTTTTCAAAGAGTTCATTGTTAAATAAATTCACTTTTAGACATTACAGACTTGGCATTCTTGTGCATTTAATAAAAGTCTGGCAAACCAGTAAAGAGCCATAGGCCAGCTTCTCTTCTGGTATTGATGGATGAATCTCCACTGAGCAGCAGTGGTTTACACTATAAGGATATAACATATCTCTTTGCTCTCATATAACCACTTTCTGTCTGAGACTAAGTCTGTTTGAGAATTTTGTCTTTTCTGGGATCTCTCCTCACTTTTTTATAAATTTTCCTACCAGCAAGAGTTCCTCTGTGGATTCAGACACTGCAGGATGAAATATATTTGTCATTGAGTTCCTTTTCTCTTCAAAGAGATTCTGGCCTCTTTTTCCTTGGACAAACTGTAATCACATCTTCAGAACTTCCTGGGAGAGCAGACAGGCAGGCAAATGTTTTCCTGATTGCTATGGCAAGGGGAATGGAAAATTGTCTTTCTAAATATATAGGGTCTTTCCCATAGTCCTCAATAATCTAGCTCAATTCCAGACATTGACATGACCAAGGAAGCTCTGTTTACAGAGGAATAGTTTTAGCAGGGGAATAGGTAGAAATAAAGGTTTTCCTACTGAACTCCATTCCATAAGAGGCTGTATCTTAGATTAAAAAGGACATCTTCTGTTGTGATTTAATGGCACAGGGACCATTGTGATTCCCACTCACCAGCTGATGGCACAGGGACCAGCAGCCCATACAGGTGTTTCCTGTGCTGCAAGGATCTCCTAAGCTGCACTCAGTCCATCCTGTGCTTTTGCAGGACTGCCAAGACACATGGGGGAAAAAGGATGGGGTGAGACCTTTTTTTTTCCTGATGCCAAATCAGAGTTTGGCTGAATGGTTGTGGTTAATACCAATGTCCGAATAAATTGTGAGGATAGGTTCAGATGACAGCTACCCAGTTTCCAAAGCTTTCACTTAGCCAACAACTTTTTAAGGTATATGGAAAGTCAAATCAATAGAAACACAGCTCCCACTGTTTAAATAATGAAGCTCTGAATGTTGATCAGAGGCAGATATCCACTGAGTCCATGGCATGCTCCCAATGCAAGGGTTAAAAACCACCAAACAGTTGTGGAAGGGTCTGTGAAGGAAGAGAGAATTTTGACACTGGGGCACTTGAGCCACTGAAAAATCAAAACTAATTCTCTACTCCAATGAAACATCTCTCCTGTTTTATCACAGAGAATGACAAAATCTTTTCCCTGCCCAAATTCACCTTCCTCAGTTTTTCAGAAATCACATTAAATGCAATTTTTCTCATCACCCTCATGTATGAAGTGCAAATCTTCACAAAACTGCAGCCCTTCAGCATTAGAAATGATAGAGTCATTTACTCCTTGCCATAGTGCAAGTTTTGGGGTTGGTCCTCAGCCATCTGGTAGGATATGAGGAGGGAGAGAGATCTGTCACACAGGCAGTGTGACTGCTGGCCAGTCAGCAGAGATGCCTTCAGTTGCCAGAGGCCATCAAGACCTCCAGCATCATTTTCTGGAGCCTTTGTGCTTCCAGCATCTGCCAGCAGCATGACTGATCTCCAGGCTGGCTCAGCTTATGAGACTTTGTCTCTGTCACTCAGTGAAATTTACTGGGATTTACAGCCTCTCTGATATCCCTGCCCACACTGCTGCTGTGGGATCTGCTCCTACCCATCTTCCATATCGGGTTTAATGAAAGCAGGAGCAGCCTAATCACTTCCATCTCACTTTGCAGTGAGGATGTGTCTGGGTAAGACCCAGAAAGAGATTTTCTGGACATTGTCAAGAAAGCTCAGCCTGTGCCCAGCAATTCCCTGTGCCATGCCACTGCATGGCACACTTGGGTATTTCCCCATCCACAGGCCAAGGATCACTCCTTTTCAGAAGCCAGAGTGCCTTTATTTGCTTTTTACCCCTCCTGCTTAGAAAAATTTCCTCAATTCTACATTGTCTCCAAGCTTCTCCTTTCATGGTTCATTACATTCATTGGCTAATTCTGCTATTGCCCCAGTATGTGGGTCATCACCCACATGTATATGCACTTACATTTTCCAATTATTTTCTTAGTAGCTATTTATCAGTAACATTTTCTACCCTGCCTGAATTCTCTCCTAACCGCTCTGTCTTATTTCTTTATTCTTTCTTTGCAGAAAAAAATATTTTCTTTTGTTTTGGTTGTTTGTTTTTTGTTGTTTTTTTTTTTAATAAAAGACACTCACTGTCTCATCCGGTCATTCGTTTCACCCTCCTCCTTTATAATGGAACTGGTTTATTACCAGCACTTCTTTTTACAAATATCAGGGGAAATAAGCCCATCTTATTCTCCCAGTAATTCCTATGGTGAGCAAGTATTATTTTGCTTTCTTTCCTTTTGAGTTGTGGCCAATTATCATTTCTCTCCATTGCCTCCTCCTTTATTTATGAGTATGACATCAGTGAGCCTGGAGACAGCAAATGAAGCCCAGAATCTTTGTCCCCTTCCCATTCACCTGCAGTGTTGCCTATAAGGCACTGGAATAGAGCTCTGAGGAGGGGAACTGGTAATACCCATTTAGGCTGTCCTCATGTGCACCAGGATGATCCATCTAGAAGTGGAGGCAGGAGTTGCTTGTGGCCAAAGTTTCCCATTGAACCTTGATCTGCTCATTGAAGTGTCCTCTCCCTGTCCTTCTGCTATTGACCTGGGCAAGTGCTGGATGTGGTGACTGCTGTTACTGGGGAGCAGTAGAGGGGACCAGACCAGAGGACCCAGGCAGCTTTCTTGCTGTGTCCCAAGGCATGCTGGACATGGAAACCTTTGCTTCTCTGGGACACCCACAGCTGGTTCATATATAGGTTCTGAATGTACAGACTCAGTAGGGAAGAGTGCAGAGTAGCTGAAGGCGGGGTGAGATTCTGTTCTTCTGTAGATGAAAAGTTGTTGATTTTTTCCATTCCCTCTGAAATATCACACTTCTATCACAACCCTAATCCTTGGATACATCTTGCATCTTCTGCTGACTCGAGAAGCAAAGTCTCGTCTTCGGTGCTCACCCTGAGTGGAGGGACCCTCTGTGTTACAGGACAAGGTGTATCAGACCCTGCCCCATGGCGCAGCAGAGTCAGATCCCAGCCACCACTCTGGTGAACTTGGGGACCACACTCAGACCCAGGAGATTAGAAGCCAGACTACCAGTGAGGAAGTAAGTGGAGTATCACTGATTTCCTGTGCCTTGGGAGCTGCACCTACACAATGCATCACACTTTTACTTGACTTCAAGGTTAAAGCAGCTTCCTTAGGTATCCCATTTCTCTCTTTCCCTGACTGCTTGACTCTCCATAACATCAGGGCTTTGCCATCAGGCAATGAGCAATGTAACCAACATCTGGCAAGTAAAGTTCACCCTCTCTCTCCTGACCTTCCCAGGGGAAGAACTGTCTGTCTGATATGTAGTCTTTTCATAGCGTGATTTACATTTGAGTGTGTTAAGCCAGAAGCTTCAAAACATTATGGTATGTTCTTAATATAGCACAGATAATTAAACTGATGAGAACATCCAGGAAGACCAATGTGCTTCAACTCCCAAGTTCCTTAGGGGAGGGAAATCCAACATTGCTGTATGTATGGAGAATCTATTGGTGGAGTCAGCTCTTCTGACTGCATCCCTGAGTACAGATAGGGAAGATGAACGCACAAAACCCATGCACCCACTATGCTTCTGCAGGCATTCACGTTCCCCAGTCTCAGCACATCAGGATGTAACTCTCATTAAGTTAAATTCATTTCCCTGCACTCACAATTGGTGTAAAATAGAACAGGATGATTTAGTCCTGTGCATCAGACCTAACACTATTATTTACTTTATTTACTTTTATTAACATCAGGTTTGCTAACAGAGGGTTTTTTAAATAAATTATTTTAATGTGTTTAGAAAATGCGCTACAAAAATAAGCATTCACTTAGCATATTAAATATTTTCAGCGACAAAGAAGTGACTTTGAGTGAGGATGGAAATTAACATCCTTATTCAAGAGAGATTTTTAAAAAGCAAACAGAACACAAGAATGCAGCTAAGCTAGTATGTCTTGGGAAATTATTTTTCCTTTTCCACATCAGCAATACAGATCAAGAGCATTTCTAAGCACCAATTTCTGTAGGCTGCATGAAGGGAGATGGACATTTCTACAGTTGATTTTTGAAACTGGATGAACTAGAGCGCTTCAGAGGTTTACAGTCGAAAAGATAAATGGATTGTGTGAGCTGTCCAATTTCATTATGTGCCCTGGCCAAACTCTGTCTTTAATGTTTGATAGAATTGTGATCAAATATTTCAAAATAAAAATGCTGACCTCTGTAGAAATTGTTGTTGACCTTGTCAAGGTAGGTTTAATGCTTTAAAAGAATACCAACAATCTCTCAGTGATATAAAACTTCAACAGATGCTACCAAATTGAAATATATATAGAAGGCAGCTGGTTATTCACACTGGCCGAGCACTTATCAAGCCCCATTGTCAGCTGAGTGTGAAATGGATTCCTGCCCAGAAAGCTGGCTCTGAAGGTCTCTTCATGTTCAAAGTTTGATTTGCCACATGTGATACAGTCAGATGATTTAAAACACAATTGACTTTCTTGCAGGAGTTGACTACCCTGTTTCAAAATTATACACATCTCCAGAAACTGAAAGGCAAGTACACATGAAGACCCAAAATACTTTAAGCCAGGCATTTACAATACTGATTATCTGAATAAATTTGTCACATACTTTCTTAAAGTAGGGCACCTCACTTCCAACCCAGAACACTTCACAGAATGCCATATCCGTGTCTTTTTTCCTTTGCATTAAGACAAAGGTTTGAACCAAATTCCTGTATACAAGCCCTCTTAACTCGGCATCATGTGGAATTTGCATCTTGAGCTGCTTCAGTTTGTATTAATTTAGCACCAATCTCCAGTTAGAGAACTCCATCTGGCCTCTGTATCCGTCACTGCTGTGTTTTATGTGCAAAGGAAGGTGAAAAATCTGAGCCCCCAGGTCTGTGGTAAAACCATGAGATATGTTTAGCCTCAGTAATATCATTGCTTGCTTAAATTGATTACAGATAATGACAATGCAAGCCATCTCTGCTGCAGGGGCATCTTCCACAGGTTAAATGCATTTGTGTTGAAAAATGAGACTTTTCTGACTCTTTGCATGGATGAGGGAAAGAAGAAAGAGTTGCCTGGTTACCCAGGCTTCTTTGAGGCTGAGGAGCATGGCATGCTCTGGTCTTCTTCAGGTTACTAGTGCTGATGTAGCCAGTGCTGCTAAACCATGAGATCCATGTGCCAAACACACCCAGTCCCAGTGACTGGGAGATCAGATGGAGTGGGAGAAGCTGAAGCCACTGTGACCTTGGAAGTCGTGGTTTGCTTTAAAGCACAGATGCTTCACTCCACTGCTTGTATGAAACCGATGGCTCTAAGCCAGTGCAAAGTCCTCCTTCGTGGGGGTATTTTCCTTCTGCTCTGCTGATCTATCATCCATATTTTTCTCATTTACACATACAAATCTCTCAGAAGCTTCATGCATGAGGTGATGGGAAGCTACCAAATACTAATAGATTCAAGACATTGAGGATGATTTAAAGGGCTAGTGAATCTGATCATCATAGATGGGAATGGCTTTTTTCTGCTCTAAAGGAACTGAATTTGCTTGAAAGTTGCTTGTTAAGAGTCCACATAAATGAATACTTTTTTTTTTTTGCACCAGTCCTTCTCAGTTAGTGCCTCATAAGTTTGCTCTAAATTCCCAGTCAAAACTGTCAAATTTGGGGTGTATTTTCTTTAAAATTATATTAACTCACAGCATGCAACTCCTGATAATACTAAAATTTCTCATGGAGTTCAGAGTAGCCTCCCGAAAACACAGTATTTGCTGGAGTAAGCAAATAGTGAAGCAAGCAGCCAGCCAAGCTTGTCTTCAGGAGTGTCTTGTAAAGGTCAAACCAGATTTGATGCTGTGTTAGGTTTTGGGAGAAACTCAAAGAAAGATTATAAAGGAAGGATCTGTTTTTTTCAATAATCCAAAAAGAAATCTAGAAAGTTTAAATAAAGAATAATAAAAGTTGCATGTGCAAATTGACTTGGGGCAACTTTTTAACTTGCTTCAGTGATGTTTCATGGCTGATTAGATGAGCTGGCAGTGACTTTGGCAGTGCTACAAAAGCCATTTTTGCATCAGTCAGCATAAGGATTTCCACACTTTCCATCAAATCCCTTCAAAAAAGACGTCTGCTTGCCCTTCCAGTCCAGGTTTGCTTCTGTGGTTGGCCAGATCTTCTCACTCAGTTCATGCTCCTGGCCACAGTTCAGTTGGAAAGGACTCAAGGGTGGCTTGAGTCCTCACACGAGGTTACCTTGTGTGATCTTTCTTACTGCCCAGAAAGATAACCTGGGGAATATGTCAGGATTTTGACCACTTTCCTCTGGAAATCCTCTGCAGGAAGGACAGCTTGTGCAGGCACAGATCAGTGCTCTGGCACACAGGACGTACACTGGGTGACATGGGACCTGGCACAGATGCTCCATGAAGGGGATGTGCATTGAGCCTGCACATCCAGACTGCACAGCTCAGAGATGCAGACTCTTGGGGGATCCCAGGAAGAAATACTTTACAGTGTGCAGCTCCTGCTGGCCCCATGCAGTCAGGGCAGACCAGGACATCAGTTTGAATGCCAGGAACAGCAGCCTTTCCCTCTCCCCAGCCCTGCAGGAGACAGAGGCAGATTCTCAGGTGGGATGTAGTGCATTTAGCCACCAATTCTCCTTGCACTTCAGGTCTAAAGACAAAAGGTATGTGGTCAGAATCAGGGCCAGCCCCAAACCTGGAGTTTTGCTTCTGCCATCTTCAGCACATCAGCCAGGCTCTTTCATCTGTATGTGGGACATTAGCTCCCAATGGAGACAGAGAAGGGATGGAGCAGGCAGAGAGCAGGGGAGGGAAGAGGGAAGTGTTGAGGCTTTTGTCGTGCATGAGAGATTTGAGCATGGATCACATTTTCTGTCCCAGTACCAGTTGCAGCTGGCTGGTTTCTTTGGATGCAGTCACCTGAAAACTCTGTTGGAGTCACAGGATGATACAGATGGCAACAGAGAGGAATGGGGTCACTGGGCATGGACACAGACCCCTTCTGAATGGGGGAAGAGTGCAGCTCCCTCTGCATCAGGCAAGTAGGGGAGGAGGGATGCTGGAGACCCAAAAGTGTCTTTCTCATCCCACCAACTGCTTCTCATTTTGGTTTTGACATGAATTTGCCATGCAGACTTGGCCAGCTCATGCTCTTTGCTTTCTATGACTGCAAAATTATTTAAGCAGATTCCCATTGCTAATATGTAGGGGAATTAGAGAGTATCAGCACTGCCTTCTGACTTAAGATATGGAGTGTCAGGTATCAGCTGAGCCCAGAAATGCAGCTAGCTGTGAATATTTCTGAGGCAACTTGTCAGTAGGGTGTTTCTAATCCTTTTACCAAACAGATTTTTTTTAGAAAACTTGGGAATTGTTTTTGTCTGTTTCTCGCTGACCCTAATAAATCTTAATTCCCACAACTTGCGGGTGTTGACTTTCCAAGAAAAACGTCAATGGCACTCTGTCACCACCCTCCACATTCCCGAGGCGGCTGCTGGAGGCAAGTTATCTCATTTGCTTATGTAAATGAAGAAAAGAGATTTTTAGAGCCAACCACTGACTCTGAGAAGGAGATGCTGCCTGTGCCAGCACGAGCAATACTCCTGCCACTGGTCCCCAGCAGTGATGGAGTTCAGCTGTTCCATGATAAAAAATAAGGCGCTCCCTCTCCAGGCATTTTGCATTTCAATGAATAATTTTTCACCCAACTACATCCCAGTCTGCTTTGATTATGTGCACTCCATATATTGACATAATAACATGGAGTTGAGGAATAGAGGATCTATCCCATAAGGGGAATTGCTGCCCCTAAAGCCCCAAGCCTTTAGCCTGAGCAATTTTGTACAATATTATTACCCTGTATTCAGATGAGACAATGACCAAAAGGGCTGTGACTGGTTATTTATACAACATTATATGGAGCTACTTTGGAATTTTTTTTTTCTTGGAAATGCATAAAATGGGTTAAACAGGAGGATAACAGAGATGTTGGCAGACCCAGTTTGATGAGAATTGCAAGTGAGGGACAGTTCAGTGGCCCCTGAACACAGAGAGAATTCCATGTTCCATGAATGAGGAAGCAGGGGAGGGAAGGAGTTACAGTCCATAGCTGTCATGGGGCAATGTGCTGCCTAATGCACACAGGTGAGCATGGCTGGCTTTCAGCAGATAAGGCGGTATCAGTGTCCTGAGGAACAGAATCATAACACAAAGGGCTTCTTTACTGCCCTTATCTCCTTGGTGTTGGAGGATAGGCTAGTGGCTGGTTTTAGCAGATGATCTAATTCATGGGAAGGACCTGGAGTTCGCTTCATTAGCAAATGCTAATTGTCGGTGGAGGGGAAGAATTGTGCATGAAGCACCGTTTGGCACTTTTATTTCCTCCTGATTACACTGCCCAGGGCTGGAGCAGACAGAAGAAGAAGCGCTGTTCCCTGCCTGGTAGGACTGCACGGGGCACAGCCACGGGAGGAATTGCTCTGCATTCATGCAAACCGTTCTTTTTCCACCTCACCTCTCTTGCTGACAGACTGGCCACACTGCACGCATTCCCCAGACTGCATTGCAACTCCAGCCACCAAAAAATAAGTTTTTCAAACATTCAGCCTTTGAATGTTGAACAAAATTTGACTAAATAAACAGGATTTGAGAGGCTGGTTTGAATTAAACACACTTCGCAGTCCAATCTGCACGAACCAAACCTGCTCACAGCTAAAACCCAGTAGTTTGAGTCCTGGAGCCTGTGACTGGCCACAGCTGGGTTATAGTACAAAAATCAGTGCTGAGCACCAGTCCTGTACACAATCTTTAGCATTGCACCACTTGGCTTAGCAGTGTCTCATCTCTGCATCCTTGTGCTGTGTCGCACAGTAAGTTCCTCCAGCAAGGAGACAGTGGATGTTAGCAGTGCTTTTTACCTACAGAGATGAGGCATTGCTTGGTGTGTTAGGTACCTGGCTCCCACAGCTCAACCTGTGTCTGTGCTGGATGGATTTGGGCAGCACGTGTCTATCCATATGTTGAAACTATACATTACCCAGAAACCTTCTGCTGCAGAGAATTAGGGAAAAGCTATGACATGGGGGAGGGGGAATAGATAGGCTTGTTTGACAGTTAATAAAACAATGAAATATACTTTGTGTGTGCCTGAGTTTCTAGGGACGTACCAGCAGCTGCTAATACCATGTCATCTGTTTTTTATTCATGGCACTGCTGGACTGTGGATAGATAATCTCTCTCTATAACTCACTCATTTCTAAGCTTAATGGGAAGCTGTCATAGAGAAACATGCTTCTCTGCCAAAAGTGGGCAGTCTGTCTTTCCACTGGGGAAACACATGATTCTAGAGTTCCTCGCTCTGCTCAAATCCCAGTAACATTGTCTTTTAATTATATTGAATATATAATACCGGAATGCTTGTGTTTCTGTTGTATTTTCCACAATGACTGACAGAAACAGCCCATTCTGTCTCTGTCAGAAGAGAGGTATTCCAGCCCTCTGGTCATCTTCCTCTGGACCCTCTCCAGCAGGTCCATGTCTTTGCTGTACTGAGGGCTTCAAAGCTGGATGCAGCACTCCAGGTGGGATCTCACCAGAGCAGAGTGGCAGAATCACCTCCCTCGACCTGCTGGCCACACTTTTGTGATGCAGCACAGGACATGTTTGTCTTCCCAAGCTGCAAGTGCTGAATCGTGCCCAGCTTTTCATCCACCAGTATCCCCATGTCCTTCTCCACAGAGCTGCTCTCAATCTCTTCATTCCCCAGCCTGTATTGATACCAGGGGTTTCCCTGACCCTGTGTGCTGCACTTGACCCTGTTGAACCTCATGAGGTTCCTGTGGAGCCACTTCTCAGGCTTGTACAGGTCCCTTTGGGTGTCATCCCTTCCCTACAGCTTGGTGTCAAGCTTCTCCCAGGCTGAAAGAGATCCTTCTCCCCAGAAGCCCTCTCCTCCTCCTCCTCCTCTCGTCCTGTGCCCAACACATGCCCATAACATGTCAGAATTATCACTCAGCCTGTGTCGCAGTGACTGTGGCTGGTGTTAGGAGGCACCACAATGGGGTTTACATGCCACCTTGAGCAGCAAAGTCTTGCTCTGCATCACATGTATCTCACGTCCTCCTTTTCCTCTTTCAGCTCTGGGAGGTCTCCCATGAGCAGACCCCAGCCTGCTCCCCCAGTGAGTACAGCAGCCCATATTAGTGAGCTCATGCTAATATGAGCTCATCCAATAAATACATCAAAGAGCCATGAAACTCTGGGATTTTACATTGAATCATTATGAATCATCATTCCTCATGCAGTCTCCCTTTTCCAAAGAGCTCTCAGGCTTGTCCTTTCCCTCCCTACAGTCCTTTAGTGCTCTCTGTGCTCTGTTGTTGTTCAGGGAAGTTGCCATCGTGTCTAATTGGGAAGAGGCACCTGTAGAGTGTCTCTGTGCAGAGATAACTGGAGTGCATGGAAGAGAGACTCATCCCCTGTGGTTAATTTGCCAGTGCTGCATGCTCCTTTAAATAGAGCCAAGGAGATACAGACAGAGCTTGGGCATTGCATGCATTGAAGTGTAGTTTTTGCTATCATGGCTGTGTCTGTAGTTTGGGTGTGGAGTGGGCTCTTTAAGCAATAGAGTATTGCAGAGAGACATCCCTGGGAGTGTCAGCCAAGTGTGATCCCATATGGATGTTCTTGCATTGTGTTTGGTGCTTTTTCATGATCTTTCTTCAAGGCAAGTTCAAGTCACAGAGCTGCTACAGCCCTTTCCCTGCTACCTCCTGACACCACTAATAAAGCTCTCCCTTTCCTCTAAGTCATTATTTGAACAAACTTCAGCTGTTTTGGAGGGCAAGGAGGGAATGAGTTCACTGCTTTGAGCCTGCAGGGTTGCAGAGAGCCCCAGCCTTGTGCTCACTGTGCTCCTCACTGTTGAGGCTCTGTGGATGCGTGGCATTATCATTTCAGACAAACCTCTCCGGCATGGCCCAGGGAGCAGGGAAGGATGTCTGGGTCATTCTACTAATGAGGCAGCCCCTAATGAGTCTGTGTCTGCTCCCCTGCCTCTCCAAGAGGGAAGGAAGAAAGCTTAGTGTTCTGAAGTCAGGCTTGACTTCACAGCAGTTGACTGCTCTGCAGAGTATCAGGAATCCCCTGGACAATGTTTGGTGACATCACACCTGGCAGGTGGATCATGAGGCATTTCCAAGTTTTGTGGGAAATGTTATGTTTGCAAGTCCAGGAAGTCCAGGCTGTAAAATGTAGCTTGTTCCAGGCTGGAGTGAATACAACTAGGGATCAAGAGCCTTGAAAGCACTCAGGTTACTGCCATGCAGAGAAGCCTCAGGGACAGGGTTTGGCTAATAAATGGGCAGTGTCTGTGCCAGAGACTTGGATTCACAGGTTTGGGTCCCTCAGCCTTTCCTCCTGGCAGAGTAAGTACTTACCCGGAGCAGACTCTTCTTCCCCAGGGCCACAGCTCCAGTGTGCTGGGACCACAACTGGGTCCCTTATGATTTCTCTAGTAACAATAGCAATTGATTTACAGAGCACTGTCCTTTACATGCCTTTCTGTAAAGAAGGGAGCAACAGGGGATTCCCTGGCTGAATAATGCTGCTCTGACAACCTACCTCACCAGCAAAGCATGTTCAGCCCTCGCTGGTCCAGGATTTCTCCTGGTGTTCCCCAGCCTAAGTTCAGACCAGCCAGCTGCAGCTATGACAGCCTCACAGGCTGCCTTTTGTGCTACAGCTACAGGGAGGATGCCAGGAAGGAGTGAGGAGAAGCAGATGCAGAGGTGTCTTCACACCTGCCTGAGCAGCTCACAGGGTGCTGCAGTCCAGTTCTGTAGCTCTGCATCATTGAGGACATCATTTATTCCTGTGGGATTCACAAGGTGCTTGCTGACCATCCAATTGAATTGAACCCAGAAGGTCCCAGGCCCACCTTCTATTAATTTCCCTGCTCTCGGAGACCAGTCCCCATCTCCTTCAATGTGTCTGTGATGGAAGTTTTATTAATGCAAAATTTTCCCTCTGGAAAATGAAGTCCAGAAATTAATAATGAATTAAAACAACTTGCCACAGGCATTGCTAATGAGCTCTTTGTCTGCGCAGCTCACATGAAAGGAGGTCATTGTTCGGCCGGTCCCATCGCGAATGGCAAGAAGATTAACCGCTAACATCGAGCGTGAGGGTCTCTCCTGAGACAGCAGGACAGGCTGCAGCTCAGCTTCTGCCTGGCTGGCTCTTCCTGCCTTATCCCTGCTGTGCAGGTTTGTCTCAAGGAGTCTTTATTACCTGGAGAAGACACCTTCCTCCCCTCCTCTCCAAGCACTCATGTTACCCGTCTGTGTTGGGAAGACACCAGAGTCGTTCCACTGGAAAGGAAAATAATCTTGCAGAGCTTAAGGGGAGAGTGGAAGGTAATCTTGGAGGGGACTAGCAGTGTTTAACTTCACTGCCATAAGCCTCTTCAGGGACTCTGGCCCAGAAACTAACCTGGCACCACTCCAGTGCTGGGTCTGCATCTATTGTTCTTTTCCCTTATCTTGCAATGCAAAGGGTTATCCTGCCTTATCTGCTACCACAGGCTTTGGAGGAGGCCCTACAGCAAGGGCACTGGAAATCGTGCCCCTGCTGAGCCTCAGGGGGCTGTGCTGGGAGAGGAGCATCTGCTTCTGGGCAGTAGAGATGTGAAAGTTGTCACACCATTCTGACCACCTCTCCATGGCTTTTTCAGCTTGCTCTCACTCAGCAGAAATAAGGAAGCAGCACGTTGCATTTACCCATCCTGGGAAGGGTGGTTTTGGGTGCTGCTCCTCACTGGATGCAGCAGCGCATGGGGCAAGGGAAGTTGAGCATCACTTCTCCATGATGTGACTGAACAGCAGAAGGGACTTTCTCCCTTGTCCAGTGTCCCTTGTGGCAGTGTCTGACTGCAGCAGAGGGACCCATACATTCCCCATGTCCACGGGCAGCCTGTTATACATCCAGTGTTTATTGCTCTGTTCTGCTTTCTTGCTAAAGCTCAACTTTCATGTCTTAACCCAGGCTTGGGAAAACTCTGCTGTGTTTTAGGCATGATGTTTCTCCACTCTTTCCCACCCCTGTCCTCTCAGGTGGGACACCCAGCCAGGCTGACTGATGGCTCAGTCCCTTGTTTGGCAGCACAATTGCTTGTTTGTCAAATAACTGAGTCACTCAGAGCACTGGGCGCCAGGCAGTGACAGCCACGCAGCTCCCAGCCTGCAATACACTCCAGCATGGGGATGCTTGGATTCACCTCCACCAACAGTCCCCACCACGCCTTGGCCATGGAGGAGTCAGTGCTGCCATGCACTCCCACCCCTGCTCTTGTGGTAGCCCTGGGCTGGGAAGAAATCTCTTTGTTTCCAAGAAAATTTGGCCCAGCCAGGAAAGAAATGAGCAGGGACCGTTGCACAAGGACAGGGGAAAAACAAGGGTTCACTTTGCACATTGATGGGGGAAACAAACTCCTCTTCCTCTCTCTCTTTAAGTTTGTGCTTGTTTGTCTGTTGTTAAGCTGAAAACTCACCCAATGTCCCCAGTAAGTACCTGAGCCTGTATATCTCTGAATTCACGTGGCAGTCTTGCCATCCTCTTCATCACAATATTTGTATATATCATAAGTCAAACTGCAGCTTGTCCTTAAAATGCTCCGACAAAGAGAGATTCATCTTACAGGAGACAGGGATGCTGAAAATGTGCATCCCACCCAGCCTAATGCCAGGAGAGAAGTATCCAAGGAGCCCCCAGCAAGACTGCTGAGGCTACTGTGTTCTTTGCTTGGGTGTTTGATGGGACTCAAGGGGACAGGAGACCTGAACATGGCCCTAAGCCTGGTCCACTCACCTCTGAGCACCATTTGGGAGCTTGTTCAGCAGTGATGTCAGTGCAGCCAGCAGTGTTGTCAAAGCAGAGCTTCCAATGGTTGTCACTGAGAAGTCTGGCTTGGGAATTAAAATGGAGTTGGTTGCACCCCACCTGTTTCTTATCTGTCAGATATCTGTTCCTCCTTCACAGCAACTTCTCTTGTATTCAGGGTCTGCTTTAAGCCAGGGCTGCATTTAGGCACAGCTATTGATTCTTTCTTTGCTGGCATGACTTAGAAACCCCCTGTGCATTGGATGTCCCTGTAGGGTGGGTGGAAGATACTGTAATACTCATATGAATGCCAAGGAAATATACAGAGAAGTAAATTTGTCCCAGCTGTGACAGAAACTGTGCTAATGCTGGGTGTAGGGGTGTTTTCAAAGAGTCTGAGGTCTTATGAATCCGTTTGGGAGCTAGGTACAAATCAGGGTTTTTTCTACTATAGCTGTGTTTGTGTTTATAGGACAGAGTGGTTCATTAGGACAGAAGGGTTCTGATGTCCCTGCCACCTGTTTTCTGCACATCATCATCATTTCACCTCCATTTAACAGCAGGTTCATGTCTGGGGTAACTGACTCAGCTGCTTGGCAGACTCGTTGAGGCAGCCAAGCCTGCAGACAGTTTTATTCTCACTGAGGTTTGCAGCTCAGAGATTTGTAGACCAAATCCTTATAAGCAGTCACCAGGGAACATTGTTGGGATCTCTGACCCCGGCTGTGCCAGTGCTGCTGTAACAATTGCAGCTCTGGGACCTGGGGCTGTTACAGGCTGCAGTTACCTGAACCCTTTGTACCCGTTTCCTTACAAGTGACAGGACGAGAGCTGTGCTATGACTATGACTTCAAAAATCTTGGAAGAATTGTTTTTTCCTGGTTGGAAAAACCAGAGCTCAGAAGAGGAGATGAAAATTCAGAGAGGCTGGAGAATACATTAGAGTTAAAAGATAAATAAGGTTTTGCAAAAAAGGTAGTAATGAACCATCCTCTATTTCTCTGAGCTTGGCTTTGTCTTACAAAGAGTATTTTAAAAGTGGTGCTACTTTTCTGTCTTTTCTTCCAAGTGCCTAAGTTTGAGGATATATCCTTATCTCTACATGACAAGCAACAGTGAATGTGAAACTATTTTGTTCTGTCATTTACTTCTCATTTGGTCCTGTCACATCCTATCTTTGGCACTATGTATTTTCTTAGTGTTATGAGCATATATCTGTGAGAGAGTGGGTGTCTGAATTGTGTTTGCAAAGGCCCTTGATAAAAAGCTTTAACAACTGAAATTATCAGAGAGGCAGGAGTGAGCTGGTCTTGGTAGATCTGAGGACTGGCAAGCAGCAGATCATCTGTCTGCAGAGACATTAAGTGCTGAATAGGTCAGAATTGCCAGGTTTTTAGTATTTACCTAGGAGGAAAACTACTGCTCATTGTAAGGAGCTAATGTTCCTTGCAGATTTAGCTTGAACACCAGAGGGAACATAAAAGCTACAGCTGTGGAGTAGTTTCAAGGATAGTGTTTTCCTCCTCAAGCACAGTGCAGTTCTATCCAATTCTCCTCATTAATCACTTTCTTTCATTTTTGTTTTTCAGCCAAAGCTTTTGGCCAAGGAGTTGCTTGACTTGGTGGCATCTCATTTCAACCTGAAGGAGAAGGAGTACTTTGGAATTGCATTCACAGATGAAACGTAAGTGAGAAATCAAAGACCTAAGAGTCAACTCCTGGTCACAGAAAATCTTGGTGTAGAGCACAGTGTACACCAAGGTCTAGGGTGGCATAGACCAAAGCATCACAAAATTTGAGGTTTTATCTCAAGACAGGTCATATGTACCTCCAAATTAAATGCCACAAATAAATTTTGCACTGGAGAAACATTAAAGGTCTCCCAAAGGATATGATTAATCCCAGTCTGTGATCCCCTCAGTGCTACTGCACCACCCTGTTACATTTTTCAAGCTGTTTTCCTTGGCATATGGACCATGTCTTTTATGGACATCCACCTTGCTTTGCAAGAGGTTTTTTCTTTGTATGTCAATCAAGAAGAGGCTTCCCGCACCTAAACCATTTTTAAAAACCAATATTTTCAAGCCAATGCTGTGTCCCCAGAACAGCTGAGTCAGAGGTATTGCTGTTCCGCTCTCCTGCTGAAGTGGCAGGGAAATGTAAATTATCTGCTGGAATAATGATTCAGGATCGGGTAATCAGAGGCTGCTGGATAATTGCACAAAATATCCGCATTCATCTCGGCAGCAATCACCCCGCTAAAGTCAATTCCTTTGGCAAGCACCTGCCTTGGGCAGCCTGGGGCCATCTCAGGACACAGCTCCCAGGACTGAGGGATACTCAGCAACAGGCACGTGCAGAAGCAGAACCCAAATCAGATCCGAGAATCCATCCCAGCTTACTGACATGAGTAGCTCAGCCCTGTAGGAGATCTCCATCCCAACACAAATTAATAAGGCTAATCCTCCAAGGAGAAACAGTAGGAGGCACTGGCCTTTTATAAAGCAGGAGGAGGAAATTGCTCCTACCACAGTGTTTATTCTTGAAGAGAGCGAGTTACTCAGTGGGTGCTGCCTCAGAGGCACAGGGAAGCCAGAGCACACTAGGAGACGAAAATGTTCTCTTAACAGTCCCAAGAGCACAGGTGAGAAACAAGGCAGATCTCAAACTGTAACCAGAGAGCAGCTGAGCAAGTCCCAGCTCTCAGTTCAGCTGGCGGGCACAGGGCTCCCCCGGGAGTGCAAGGGAAGCTAATGAGGAGGTGTCAGCAAATAGAGAGAGCTCAGCCTCTCCTGGAACTTCCAGGCTTAACTGAGTGAGCAAAGATCTGGGCAAAGGGAGAAAGTGTGAGAGCTGGCAGGGGTTGTCAAGACAGAGCTCAGAGATACACGCTGGATGCAGACGGATGTGCACTGTCCAGGCAGGATTCAAAGGGTTACATGATGGCAACCACCCACTTGGTCACCTTCACACCTGGAGCAGGGTGCTTTTCTGGAGATGCTCAGCCAGCCCAGGTGAAGATTTGGGGACACCCTCATTAAATCAAAGAAGTGCAGCCCAGAAATAAGCAGCAAGTCCTACCTGGTCTAAAGTTGGTCTGCAGCCCTTCTGCTGTCCCACAGTGACTCTGACACTTACACTGAGGCTTCTTCAGTGCTAGGAAAATAACATTGAAAAAAGTATTTCCTCTTCAGGTGTAAAATGCTTTGAATAGAGTTGGCACAAGCAGTCATTGTTTTATTTGACTGAACACAGTGAAAGAATATGTTGGGGCCTTGGGCAGAGTCTTGGAAATACATGTCCCAAGCCAACTTCAGAAAATAAACTGGGCTGTCTATAGCACAGATCTTAACCTGCAACATGAAATGGAAGTTTGAAAAGTCCCTTTTCTTCAAAAAGTAGTAAAAACAGTCCCTTAATGTGTGTTTGCAGGGCACATAATCCAGACCTTTACCTAATACAGACCAGGAATGTAAAAAGAAACCCTTCAATTCTGTGACACAGGTCCTCGGGGACTTATTTCTCTTCACTCTCCACTGAGTTTCCATGTGCTTTACTTGAAGGGGGCTCATAACCAGCTAAAACAGAACAAGCCTGGTTCATAAATGTAGTCTGAGGTTGGCTAAATTGCAAGTTTAGAAAGAAGAAAAGCCACTAAAGTATTAAATCAATTCTTCTATTTAAGAGTAAAAGCTCTATGAGAGTAATTTATTTAGAAATTATTTGGACTGGGGATTTCCATTCATTAGTTGTGCTCTATCATGACAACCTAAGAAGAAAATCAATAGGAACAACCTTTGCGTTGGCAACTTAATAGTTTCTTGTGATAATATAGGGTCATTACTGCATTCAGCGTGACTAAAATTAGATTGTCAGACTATTATGGCGGGGAGAATAACGCCTCCTATTTTAATGATCATAGGAACGTTTTATAGCGTGAGCCATTAACTGCAGGGGAGCACAGGTCAAAAGGGTGTCCCTGTACTGCACGAGAGGCCAAGCTTCACAGGAATCCAGAAGAGCAATATCCTGCTTGATTAAAAGTGAAAAGGGCTGGGGAAAGGGCTTGGTTTTCAGCTGGATATGAATCTCCACTGACCACCCTTTTCCTTGGCATCAGCTCCTCCAGCATTCACTGGCCAGGATTACCCTTCTGCTCACTGCAGACTCCCCATCTGGGCCATGGGCAAGGTTTCCACATCCCTTCCTTGTCCTTAGATCTGTCACCTGCTCCATTGAGAGCTACTGACTTTTGCATCCCACAGCTCCCCACAGAGCAGGGTAGCACCCTTCCCTGGAATACCCTCTGATCCCTGGGAGCTGGGGGGAAGCCTATTTCCACCCTCAGCCGTGTGGCAGAGCCAAAGTGAGGGAGCGGGTGTCCCACATCAACGGAAGGTACAGCTCTCAGAATAATGTCCTGCTCTGGCACTAGACTAGTTCCTTTATCATCAAGTCCACTGTGTTGCAAAATTTGTGTAGTTAAACTCTTATGGCCCCGTGAGCTTCTCAGCCCCTTCAAAAGTAATTGAGAAAATCTGTGAGCTTAAAGGATTTTTTGTTTCTGTTGCAATTGATGGAAATATAAATAGTTTATATGGTTTTACTGCTTAGTGTCCAGTTCTCTGAAAAGTGGATCCACATTGATTTGTGTTATAAAGGTATTTGGAGCAATAAACCACCTCCCACCTTTTCAGTGTCAAACTCGTTTTGAATTGAATGGACATTGAGAAAGACCAATTCATGTAATAGGAACCATATAAACAGAACCACCTGGAGGCAAAGTACTCATTGACATGCCACTCTTTACTCATAAAAGAAAACAGAACTACTGCACACAATCGACAAAATGGACCCTGGGCACCAAAATCCATACTCAGTCTGAATCCTAAATGGACCCAGTTTCTTTTCCTAAAAGTGATTATGTGGTTGTTATTGACAGATCAGTTTAACTGCCTACATGAGTACAACCAGCAGAGGAAGATTATCTGGCTTCCAATATTCAACCTCCCTATAGAACCCCCAAAACTGTTTGCACCATTATTTCAGAATACACTGACAGAAATATTTGAATAACAAATCGATGGTGATAATGAAACAAAAGCTACTTTGTGTCTCTAAATTAAACCGTGAAGGAAATCCAGCTAGATATGGGCATGTATGAATGGGATCCCAGTGCAAGCTGCCTAAATTGGTGCATGAAAACTGTCAGGATTACTACATGCCTAGGGTTATATGCCCATACTTTTCCCTGTCTTACATGGGATTGTGCTCCATGAATAGTTCTGCTGACAACAGGAAGACAGATTCCAGAGCAAAGCATTTTGTGGTGCAACA
This sequence comes from Petroica traversi, assembly GCA_025920805.1. Lineage (NCBI taxonomy): Eukaryota > Metazoa > Chordata > Aves > Passeriformes > Petroicidae > Petroica > Petroica traversi. The sequence goes on from JAHLSL010000061.1 coordinate 9,241,593, forward strand.
GCATCAGAGTTGGGCTCCCTGATATCCACATTCACAGGCAGATACCAGAGACTGCTCTCTGCTGCTGTTCTCTACATGCCACACATGCACGCTTGAAAACAAGGAGTTGGGTGACAATCTGCAGTGCTGAAGCCCTCAGTGATGAAAGATTGTTAGTAGTAATTGAGTACAGTGAGCAGTTAGCTCCTGGCAGGGATTTGAGTGACCTTCTTCCCCTGAAGGAGCTTTGGATTTAAGCTCCATGCAGAAGAGACTAATGAAACTTCATCCTAAAAACTCCGTGGCAATTAAATGTGTTATCTGGTACTCAGAACCGTGTTCGTGTGCAACATAAATGTGGAACTGGTATACATATGTATATATATGATTATACCAACCAGTTTCTCATGTTAAAATGCAACAAGAATAAAAAGAGCAAGTCTTTTCAAAATAAGAAACACCCAGAAGTGATTTTTTTGTGCTGTGCACCATGGCTTCTCAAGCCTTCCTTGTGCATGTGAGGCAAACCCAGACATTGCTGTTGAATAAACATAGAGGTAGACAGTAAGCCCATTGTCAACAGCTCGCCCTCAGTGGGAACTGGTGTGTAACACCATCAGCTGCTGGTGGCTGCTGTCTTGGTGATACAAATGCAACTGGACAGGTTCAGCACAGGATGTTGTGTTTAGTGTGGCTTTTCCTTGCTCTGACAGCGTTTTTTACCATGGCCTATGTGGTAAATGCTCAGGTTGTACTTCGGCTAGGAATGGGTGAGCCTGACTACTTTCAACCCCACATGTAACTGTGGCCTTCACAGATAATTTCAGCCTTCCTGAGGCCTGTTAAAAGCAACATAACAGCACTTTGTTACCAAAAAATAGGCAAAATTACAGATTTCACAAAGAGGGATGCAGCAGGAAAGCTAGATACCTCTAATTTTTTGGGTACCCAGGCTGAAAATGGGGATTATTTTTTGACAGCCTGGAGCATCTGCCTTCTAAAAGCCAAACCTTGTTAAAGTACACATCTGTGCTGAACAACAGGGAATGGTGCATGGATCCCACACTAGCATGCCAGCAGCTGAAATAATGGAAAGAAACCCCTTGCATCTTGCTGCATACCCAGCTGTGCATCCTGCCCAGAGCAAGACCTGTTAGTTCCTACCTCCAGGCGAGTTAATATGGCCATGCTCACCCTGATCCCAAGCTGGGCAGACTGGCAGGCTGTCTCAGCCCCTGTGCTGACATATGAAGTGATCAATTTGGCTTGAAAATCTGGATTATATCACCACTTTCCAGTAGCCACACTGCCAGCAAATCTGTGCCCCTAATACATTGTATAGGCTGCCTTTTACCTAAAGTGAAAAAAATAGAGAAAAAAACTATTTTAAAACTTTATCTAGAGGGCAAAACTGTCTGAAAGTTAAAATATCTTGGAGAGAAACACATGGGTGTCTAGAGCAGGGGATAAATGGGCTTTGATCCTTTTGTACACCAAAAAGTGTCCAGGATGAGTCTGAAAATTCCCCGACTCTCCATGTATCACTTGTACCTAGTTGAGACTTGGTACTTTTGCAAAACCGATGCAAAGGCTGCTTAAACTGAATGCCAGACTTCTACATGGCAAAATTTGAGGAGAGCTTCTCTCTAGACAGATGTATCCTGACCTCATGAGAGCATTGAGTGGAGCTCAGCAGTAATTTTGAATTCCTTGGTTTGAAGCAGGGTGCTGTGCTCAGGTGAGCACACACAATGTCCCAGCAGGTCTCTAGGGCAGCCCCCCAGAGCTGCCTGGGCAGGAAGGCCCCTGAGCTGCCTATCCTCTTCTGCACCTCTATAAGGCAGAGCAGCAGTAAAGAAATTCTCATTGAACCCAGATGATTCAAAGCCTCCTGAAAGTCCTACTTTCCCCTTTATTTATTTTTCTGGGAAAGATGGAGTGGGGAGCTGTAAGTCCAGTTAAATTGCTACAGGGATGTCATTGCTTACTTTCCAAAGGGGCTTCTCAGTTGCCCAAAGCTCATGCACATGCATACCCTTGTGAAATCACTGTGTGTTTGCTGTACACAAAGTACATTGATAAGGCTTGTGCCAATTCTGGAAGTTAATATAATGGGTTTTTTAAAAGCAGGCTCTTTTTTTTCCCTTGTTTTCATTTTCAATGGAATGAAGAATTATTCTTGAGGGTTAGCATGAGCTGTTGAATAGGCACTAGAATAAAGCTCAGGACATCTGAGTTCCATTCCCTGCTTTATTTGCTTCAAGATTCTCCCCCAGATCATTTCAATTCTCTCTCTCCTTGCTTGTCTAGACAGCAGAGTACTGAAGGCAAGGGCTGCCTCTCCCTCTGGGTGAAATCTGGACTGACCGAAATCGACAGCCAAAAGCTCAAAGGATGCAACCCTAGCATCACTGAAGGCAATGACAAAAATCTGGCCAGCTTCAGTGTCTTGAATGTCACCCTAGGTATTTCCCCAGTGCCTAATTTAACAGGGCTTTTATCTCAGCTGGGAAGATGCCCCTGTAATACAAATAGTGGCATTTATAAAGTACCTCTCATGCACACACAGCACTCTACAATGTGGGGAAAGTGACAAAGAACAGAGCTCCTGCCCAGGAAAGCTTCCAGCAGCAAGGCATGAATGGATAAATTATAAGAGAAAATAACAACGACAGGTACCATCTAGGCAAAAGAAAAGCAGCATGTGGTAATTGGAGCTGGAACGCTTCATGGAGCAGCTGTTTTTCAAGAGCTCTCTGAAGAAGGAAAAACGAGGGCTGGGCAAACCTAGAGAGGCTATTGCAGACATGTGGGTGGTAAATAAACTGTCTGAGGCTTTAGAGTCAGGTTTAGTCTTGAGTGAAATACTGCAGGCGTCGTGGAAACTCTTAACCATAAGGATTTCTAATGAAAATCTTGACAGACTTTTAATGATACAACTGCTCCAGGGGCCTGTAATAAAAAGGTGAAGCTTATAACATTTTGGGCTGTCCTGATTGTTCAGTGCTGCCAGCTTTCACCCTGACAGATTGAACTTTAGCAGTTCGATTCCCAGACTGAAACACTGCCAGGATGATATCGCCTCTGCTCCTCAAACATTTATTGTGTGTTTTTCAAATATCATGCAGTAGTCCAGGGCAAATAGCATACATTTTGGTTCACGTTTTGTAACACCTCAGACCTCATTGCTGTGAAGAGTGAGAAATCTCTTTGGTGCCAGGCTCAAAACTGTCTCTTCTCTTGCCAGGGGACACTTGAACTGGCTTCAGCTGGACCGCCGGGTGCTGGAACATGACTTCCCCAAAAAGTCAGGACCTGTTGTTTTGTACTTTTGTGTCAGGTAAGTGCCTGGTGGCAAACCCTTCCCATGGGATACAGCTACAGACAGCCTGTTTCCTGGAGGCCAGGATGTGAGGCTGTCAGTTTCTCAGAAACACCTGTGGGCAAACAAGCACTTCCACAGAGGTTTCTTTTGAGCTCTTTGGCTTTGCAAACTCCTCTCACAGGAGTGTAAACAAGTAGTAGCCACACCGACACCCATAGCTGTCCACAGGGAAATGCTGTATGAGAGCAAGATCAGATGTTGTGTATTTACACTTCTACTTATGGGCTTTGAGCTGGAAAGTCCAAGCTGAGTAGAGTGGCAGTACAAAGCCCTTCTGCCAGGATAACACATTTGAGTCAGCAACCTGCAGGGAAAACACTCACTTCCTCACCGGTGAGCCATCAGTTTCCTCTGGATTGTGCCCACAGTGTGCATTCTATCAGAGACCAAATTAATCCCTCTGTCATATTCACCTTCTGAACTCAGTGCTACAGTGAATTACCCACAAATAGCAAATGATGGCATTTCATGGCAGCCGGTTGATTTCCACGTGTCTGGACCAGGTTATAAAATTTTTAATGAAGATTATGGCAGTTTGGGAGCTTCAAACTTCATCTGGGATTTTTAGAAGGAACTGTTAGTGTTTGGAAGCTGCTGGAAGCTGCCAATGCTCTTGTGCACACAGTGCCTTTGCCTCCAAGGGAGATATTTTCTGAGAAGACAAATTTGCTCCTGCAGCTTTGAAATGCCCAGAGAGAGGCCAGGGGCTGGGCTGGCATATGTACAAAATTAAGTTGAGGGTTTTGACTTACTTTTAATGGATAGCTCCTGTCTAGAACAAGCCAGTGCAGCGTAACTGTCTTTTTCTGTTAGGCTTTCCACTCCAGTGTTATATTACATCTGACATCATTTTCATTCATTCCATAGTACCCACAAAAAATGAAGACCTACTTTTGAGTCTCTTCCCCTGTGTGAAACTTTTTCTTCTCTGCATAGTGATTGTCATTCATTTAACTTCCATTACAAGGCAGGCTTTTTTAGAAGAGACTCTTTGTTCTGTTATGTCCCCATATTTAGTGGTGTATATATCTTAGGATAAATCTTGACTGCACAAAGCCCTCTGAATCCAGAATTAGCCTGATATCTCTCAAGATAAGAATTTAGTCAACATTCTGAAAGCTTCAAACTGTAAGGGTAGATCTAGAGCTGAGCATTTCCAGTGTCTGACCTCCAGATCCAACTGTGCTTAGAACTACACAAAACTGTTGGTTCTCCTTAAGAACACAGTGAGTCAGTTACCAGAATCTTGTCCAGAGGCAAAATTGAGGAGTCTGTGCTAAGACAGGGATCCCGTGGAAAGCAGGAAAGCTCTGAGTGAGCAAGAGCTAAGTGCTGGGCTTAGGGGTGGAACTGTAAAATGTGTGAAAGCCAGTGCTACTGAGCCACTCTCATATTCATTTCAAAGACCACTCAACAAGCATAAATATTGCCATCTGTATTGTTTTATGAAAGTTGGCAGCACAGTGCAGACCTGTCATTCTAGCAGGATCCCAGCCAAGAGACATCCTAGGATGTGGATCCATATAACAGTTAGTGAATGAGTGATCCCTCCTGTTCTGGAATTGCAATCCATAGGGAAAAACTCAGCATTCAGTGTCTGTGTTGTGAAAACCAGACTGACTCTGGGCTTATACTTGTACTGATGGCAGTAATGAGTGGATTTTCACACTGAGTTACAATTTGGATTGGACTGGGAGCCAGAAGGCTCAAGAGTTAGGAACGGGCATTAACTTCCGTGCCTTTTCTACTGCTTATTTCCCTTGTGGATGTCAGATGCTGGCAGAAGTTGAAAAAGTTTCCCAGCATATAAGAAGTTCCCATATCCATCCCTAAATCTGATCTGACCAGAAGGTAATTGAAGACACCGACTCCAGCCAGATGGCTGAATTTGGAAAGGCCTCACATGTCTGTTACCCAGTGGTTTCAGTTCTGGCTTGGGAACTAAGCAAGGGCTGAAGGAAAGGCTCTAAAGAGACCCACCCATTGTCAGGAGTTTATTTTCATAATCTGGGGGTGTGCAGCAGCTTGCAGAGCCATTCATAAACATACCATAAACAGAATACTCCCTCTCCCCTTCTGCCACCAGCCAGAAAGCAAAGATAATTAGTGCCATTCCATACCTAACACAAATGTGTTCATTTTTAAGGGACTGGGTGCCCATGACACTTACTATATCTCTGGTAAAGGCTTGTCTTTGATTGCAGATACTTTTTTGCATTACCTCTCCCAAGCATTGCAGCTGACAAAGCTTAGCTTGGTGCTGGGTGTCCTAAACGGGGAGATACAAGTGATACAAGTGACTGGATGTGCCAGACACTCATGACAGAGAATTCTGTTTACTTCATCAGGATTTAGTAATTGTGCAGGTTTTTCCTTCTAGTCTAAGTAAATGTACCGTTCAATCACACTTCATAACTACTGAAGAGATTAAGCCTCAGGCAAGAAAACTAAAGGGTAGTTTATGCAGAGGAGAGGCTGAAAAGAAAACATTTTCACCTTTAATGTGACCATCAACTGTTTTTTGCCCTCAACATTCCTGCAGCAATGTTGAAGGGCAGCATGCCTACCAAAGATGCCACAGATTTTAGCCGGCTCTAAAAGTACATTTAAAGGGAAGCCTGCCTTCTTAAGACAGGCTTCTTGAAAGAACCGTGCCAAAAATAGGAAGTTTCACAAGCTTTGCAGTGTGAAATTCTCCTCCCTTTTTTTAAATCTCTGCAGCACTGTTGAAGCTTTGTCTTTTGACACACATTTCCTTGGGGTTTGACATTGCTGAACGCTGATCTCCAGTGTCTTTCCTCTCTTCCATTATCAAAGACCAAAAATTTCACAGCACTGTGTCAAAGGAGGGGGGTTTTAGAAGGATGTTTTTAGCATTGGTTTGTAAGAAATTGCTTCTTCTATTGTACATTACCAGAGCTACTGAAGCCTCCCTGTCTTCAGGTTGTCATCTTGTGCTTGAGTGGAACCTTTCCACTGAGAACAACATAGGAATCTAGGAAGCAATCAGAACTCTTGGGCAGCTGTGAACTGCCCCATGGCTATTGTGCAATAATATTTTATAAGACTCCACTAACATCTGTTTACATAGTTCTAAAGCCACAGATGAAAGCAAGAGGGAGTGTCATGTGTCTTGCAGGGGGAGAGGTGTTGGGCAATGAAATGGGAGTGATATTAGTTCTCACCTTATAATTAGCTTCCCTGGATGACTTTAGCCCTGGTTGCTTGGTTGTCAGTGAGCTAATTCCCTGCCTCAGAGGGTTTACAAGCCAGATGAGAGTCACCACTGAAGTCCAGGAGAAGCAAAGGATAGGGATAAAAAAAGGAGGGATTTTATGCTTAGTTGATTCTACAGAGGTGTTTTGAGGCCAGAAGAAAACAGAGAAAATATACCACACTCCATGAGCTTCGGGGTAAATTGCAGGAACTTAAGTACAGTATGGAGACCAGGGCAGCAAAGCAGGTAGATACAGATTTTATTTCAGGCATTCAGATACAGGTACATTCTTTTGGCTAGGAAGGAAACATTTTCCTTGGGCCCATACAGGCAAAAAGAAGGCAAAGTTACTCCTTTCGTGCAAAGCTTTGAGGTGAGAGAGAACCAGAGCACAGACACACTGTTTGTTCATGGAAAGCAAAGTTGGCCAGGCTCTACAGTGAGTTCTCATCCTCAAACAATGGCCATGTGAGATTAGCAATCCTTAGCAAAGGAACCACCAGCATGGGTCTGATCTCTTTATCTTCTGTATGTTTGTCATGCTGTTAATTTATATGAACAAGCTTAGCAAATAAAATTCACTCCACTGGTGGATCTTTTCCCAGGAATGAATGTATTTGTTCTCACCAGCTAAACAGTGGCAACTCACTGCAGAAGTCGTCACAGTAAATCAGAATATGTCTCACATGGAAAGGCTTTTCTTTCAGAAAGGCATGGAACAAAATGTGAAATAAATCCTCAATACTCAAGTACACTGTGGGGCAGAGTTTGTATCTATGGGCTGGCAGTATTCCCACAAAGGAATGCCTGTGTTCAGCAACATCTGGCATGTGTTCATACATACTGGCTAGGCTGAAGTCAGCATGGGAGCTGTGGGGGCTCAGGACTCTCAATATTGGTGCCAGACATTTTGCCAGGTTACCACAGTTACTACAGAACAAAGTACCCCTAAATAAGAGACTGGCATTGAAACACAGAGCACAAAGCTCGTGGGTGTCTTTGCTCCCCTTAACCTGAAGGAACTTTGTGTGCGCCAGCAGTGGTCCAGGTCTGGGGCAGGTGGGCCAGGTGGGCAGTCTGAGATGAGATTCACCACACCAGAGCTGAGATCTTTACCTGGCAGACAGCTCTATGTCATGGCTAATTAGTGCAGCCTCCTTGTATAACCACTGGAAAGAAATAGACACCTTTCAGGAACAATTCATCTGACTTATTTCATCTGACTCATCCAAAGATGACTGCTGTGGAATTCAGTTAGTTGCAGGCTTAAAAACTTGTGTCTCTTCTCTGACCTCAGACCCCTGCTCAGATGTTGGCATATTCACCTGATGCTTCCCTCTGTCCCATCAAGGGTAGTCTATAAATTTAAAATTATTATTTCAAGCAGGTTGGCACAGCAAGGATTGAGGAAGCATTTCCTATCTACAAGGTTTCACCTGGCTACCTAAATGGAGTTGGACCAGATTTCGGATGTTAATGAGGCCTTATGCTATTTTAGCCTTTCAGCTCTTCTTTAAACCTGGATTCCATTAGAAAAGAACTAATGGTAACAGTGAAAGAAGCCAGAGACATTTGAAAACAGTTGACCCAGGGAGGAAGAGAGACAGTGGCTCTTCATAGGGCTAGATGGACCTTAGAACTTGTCACTGAAATTCATTGCTGCCTTACTCATGGGATAGAGACTCTTATGGGTGCAGATTCAAAGCATCCTGCTCCCAACTTCCCCAGCTGACTCACGTGGCAATCCCAGCACACCATGGCTGTGTATGTCACTCATATCCACTCAGCTTTGCTTCTCTCCAAGAAATCAGATTAGGGGTGCATGACAGTAGCCTGCCATGGCAGGCTGAGTTGAATAGAACCACACAAAATTAACCTGAGCAATTGATTTGTCTCGCACATGACGGCCTGTGTTTCTCCATCCACAGAGAAGAGTATGTGGTCCTCCAAGGTTTTGCTCCAGGCAGGTAATGAGGAATCACCAGCTCCTGTCTCTCCCATCTGAGGAGGGAGAAGGAGCAGACAGCCCTCTTTCTGCCCCATGGTGTGAGACTGGGGTTTACAGGGACTGGGGGAAATGCACAAACAGATTATCAAATACATTAAATTTGCAGTGGGGGGGAGAGGGAGAGAAGTGGCAGAATTTGGTCTCACCCAAGCCTCTTTACACCTGTTAGCACCCAGGAGAAGGTGCTGGGACAATATTACATATATACAAATCACTCTGCTCCTCTGCTCTTCCTTGGTCCTGTGCAAACCCCTCTGCACTGCAAGGAGGGCAGTGCCAGATCCCAGTTTGCCATGGACCTTAATCATCCCAGGAGAGCTCAGGGACTGTGTTTCAGCAGATTGGGGTGCTGCATCCACATTCTCGTGGAAGCTGTTTCTTCCCAGAGCTCCTTCCAGCTATGCTGTCTCCCTCACCCACTGTCAGTACCAGTACTGAGCCAGAAACTCCCGTTTCTGTACCAGGGAATTTGTGCTACATATAAAGAGAGACAAAGAGCCATCTCCTGCTCACACTACAGCTCTACATCTCTGTGCACTGCTGTGGGATGCTGTAGAAATAATAACCAAAAACCACAATATTAAACCCACATAATCAAGCCAGTCCAACCAAGTGCTTTCAGGGGCTCCTGTGAGCTGCTCTGTCTGTAAAGTCTATGCCACAGCCCAGATCTCTTTGCACAGCATGTGTTTTGCTGGTTGGTGGGCACCAGCTGTGTGTGTGCTAAGCAGGAAGATCCCAAAAGCCGGCAGCCCTGCAAACCTCCTCCTCCCAGCCAGCCGCAGTGTATAAATACAGCCGCTCAGACCTTGTTTGTGCTGGAAGACAAGGCTCCCTGCAGACAATTTATTGCAGCCTTCCCAGGGTGGCCCCCTGCTCTGCTCACCCGGGGGAAGGTGTAATAAATTGCCTGCGGGGAGGCTATGCTCCTCAGAGTCTCTTTAAGAGATATGAGAAACTTCTGTCCAGTCAGAAGATTTACTTGTGTGAAAACCGACCTTTGCTTGAGGAAGGGAACTAATGGGGCTCTGCTACTTAGCACACAGCTCTGAGCTAAGCCATCCATTACACACACATCTTAATAGCAGTCTGGCTCTTGAGTCCCATAACATCATTTCTGTTTTCTGCTTAACTAGGAATATATTTGTATAAGTGAGCTGTGTTGAGAGAAGGGGATAAGCTGTTTTTCCTTTCCATTCAGCCACCCGAGGGGGCAGAAAAAGCAGCATTCTGAAAATTTGTTTTGAGCCACGTTTTGAATGTGTTGATGCTGGCAGCACTGTTTTGTCTAATTTTGGGAAGCCTTTAGACTGCATGATAGGTACCATGCAGAAATGATGGATGCTGTCAGTGTAGGATTTGTAGCTAATTTGGATCAAGCTGCAGTAGCTCTGTGAGTGCCTACACACGGATTCTCTGACTGGGTCAAAGTCGCACAGACATTGTTTCCATTTTCATTGCAATTTGTGTGTTTGTACCTTACACCAGTGGGTGTGATGGGCTGTCATCACTGCAGCAACAGGAGGATCTGCTGTGAGGGGTCCCATCACCATGGCATTGATCAAAGGCTGAGTCAGTGCATAAGTGACCCTCATGCCAGCTTTGACAGACAAATCATACCTTTGTGTGCTGCTGGCAACACATGGGACAGCTATTCCTAAAATGGACCAAAATCCTCAGATAAAAGATGCTCTGTAGATGCTGAGGGATGGAGTTATGCAAGACAGTGCACCTAGTGAGTTTCCTCTAATAGACAAGATGTAACTCTTGGCAATGACTAAAATCAGGAAAGGACTGTGCTGATGCTCAGGAGATTGAGGGGCAATTCCCCTGGTGACTGAGGGAGAGGAGGGGAGGAAGGCAGCGTGCTGCTGTGATCCAGTCACTGCCCTCCCCTCACATTAGGGAGAGACAACCACATCACTCCAAGCCAAGAGGAGCTGCAACAGCCTTTGTACAAAAATTAACACATCTTTTTGTACAAAGATGCACTTCCCTTGCAAGCCAAGTTAAGCTCCAGGGGACATTGCAGTGGTGGAGGGATTTACAGACTATGTTGAGCTGAATTGCTGCTTTTATAGCTTGAGCAGGCCAGGTTTCCCATGTGGGGAGGGGGCAGAGGACTCACTATACTGAGGCAAATTTATACTGAGCCTTTGCTAGATGCTGTAACCAAATTTAAGGGAGGAATGTACCTGCACTACCACCTTGATTCCTCCCCTTCTCTATGATCATACTGGAGCAGCTGTAGTTTGCAGAGACTCCCAGGATATTCAGCCTGGAAGAGATGAAGAGAGTTGGTCCCTATATATTCCAAAGCAGATCCCTAAGTATTTTGTACATGGAGAAGATGAGAGGTGTAGGAATGAGCAAATATCCTCAAAGCCCATAGTTTTCCAGGGATTCAATGGGCCAACATCTTAGAAACACCAAGAAAAATGGATTGACAGTAGGTAAAGATGCAGACAACTTCACAGTATAGTGCAGCTGGTGAGAAAGAGAGCTCAGGTTAAACAACATCCACAGCTTTTTATTTTGTTAGCTGCAATTCCCTGGATTTCTGGAATCAAATTCACCTCCAGTTTTATGGCTTCCCCTGCAATGAGGTAAAAGTTGCCACATGCCTCTCTTGCTGCCTCCTGTCTCCTGCATACCAATCCCAGGTGCTGGACAAGGTGGGCCTGAGCTTGACACAGGCACAGGGGGCAGGACATGGGATCCAAAGCAAAATGAATGCAGAAGGGAAGGTAAATGGAGATTTTCAGCTGATTTTCGTTCCTGACTGATTACTTAACAGGCCAACTATTTAGCATGAGTATTGTCTGCTTCCAAGTGTCAGCACATAAAAGTGTGCACCCATGACTATTAGCAAACAGGGCTGGAACATAAAAGGAGCTGTGCAGCCTGTGCTGCTCAGAATACTCATTTAGCATGAGACACTGAACATAATGACATCTGCATTTAAGTCCATTATACCGACGCATACGATTTTTCTTTTCCTGGTTAACAAATGGCCTCATATTTTTCAAATTATCCTTTGAGGTTCTGAATTACATGGTGAGGGATAATGAGCCAGACCCCAGGATGGATGAGGCAGAAAAGGGGTGTTCTCCTTAACCCATTGCTTCTTAATATTGAAATAAGGGGTAGTCCATTGACAGGGTCACTGAGCTCTGCTGGCAACTCTGTCCTGCATCTCAACCAGATCAGAGTCAGCTAGCTGTGAAAGATGTGGCTAGAAGTCTTTTGGACTAGTTAGCTCCCACCAGACTCAAACTTCACAAGAAGGAGGATGATATCACTTCCCCAGGGCAGAAACCCGAGGAAGACAAGATATCCATTTGCTGTGGTCATGTTTTGAAATACAATTTTGTTGAAGATCACAGTGAAATATTTTTACTGTTTGGCAGGTTCTCCCTGGAAGTAAATACATGGGCTTGTGCTCTCAAATGCTAAGACAGTCTATCTGCCCAGTCAGCAGCTCAACTGCTGAGAGCCTGGTCCATGCTAGGGGATAGATGGCCAAGTTCAGGCTGACAGGATATGTCTAGGGCTGAGTGTTAGAGGCAAGACTAAATATTTTGTATTGGACGGTTTCTTTTGGTGTATGGGGACCAGGAGTGCTGCTCATTTTTTCTCTCACTGTGCACACAAGCACCTCACCAGCTCAGGTGCTTGGCAGTCCTGAGTTTTCTATTCCCACAGAATAGAAAACAGGACAGAGCACTAGTGTACAAACACCTTCCCAACACTGAATTTGCCCATCTGCACACACACCTGGGTTCACCGATGAGATCAGCAGCAGCAGTCAGGGATTCTCCATCTTCTGAAGAACCACTAATCAAACTGGTCAGTCCAAGAGCCAGTCAGGCATTTCTCTGATCCCTGAGCCAGAGGAGAGTGGGCCTGTGTGTAATGCAAGGGAGAAATTGTGGTAGTACCAGTTTCCCCTCACCCAATGATCAGGAGTTTCCACAAGCACCACTGTGAGTCTATGCTTGGCTGGTTATGATGGGAATTGCCATTCATCGCGTGAGGGGGCTTAAGCTATCCCAGAGAAACCTGTCAGTTAACCAACACTTAATAGAGAGCAATCTGATCAGTATGAGACATGTCCTTGCAGCTAAAAAGCCTTAAATGTTTCAGATGCAGCAGCTTCTGAAGTCTTCCAAGACACCTTCTGCAGTACTCATTATTATTTCCCTGCTGCTGAGAGGGAGCAGCCAAGATAGGCACTTTGTGTTCATTATCCAGCATAATATTCACTGGTCTATTTAATTAATGCTTAGAAAATGTACTTGATGAATTACAAGTTACTGGGGGTGGGGAGGGAGGAGGAATGCAGAAATAGATTAACATTGGCTGATCCTTTAAATTTTCTCAAAAATTATTCCTTTGGTTTTTACACTTGCCAAGTCTCATGGGGTGCTCCCCCTTCCTGCAGACAGCTAATTTCTCACAGGCACAGTTGCTGGCTATCAAGGAACCTCTTGTAGGAGCTGCTAGAGGCAAAGCTATTTGCTGCTGAGTGTATTGCAAGAGATGCAGGTAGTGGAGCAGATGTCTTGGACACATTGTGCTGCCTGTTTCTCTGTCCAGCCTATCCATTATATCCCAGACACATCAGCTTCACATCCCAAGAAGGAATGCTGCTCTCTGGGGAGTCCTCAACAGAAATCTGAGAGCTGCCTCTCAAAACTGATGATCTCAAAACACGCCTTGAAAGGCTCCTAAGCTTAACAGGCAAAAGAGATGGGGAGGGGAGGCAGAGGAGGGAGCGGTGTTTTCTAAGTGCAGCACAACAGCCCAAGCAGCTAAATGATTTTCTGATGGTCACAAAGGAAACCTGGCTCCAAGTTGAGAATTTAACCCAGATTTTTGTGCTTGGTTCATTGCCTTAGCAGCTGGATGCTCCTGCCTGCCTCCTTAGTCATTGACATTGGTCATTGTAAAGTGCAATCTCCTTCACTGTGTTTGTAAAAGATGGAAATAGGAGGAGATGTGACAGAAACTAGTCATAGGTGACTAGTTACAGCAACAACTCTGAATTCGGGATAATCTACTCCAGTTCAGGTTTCCTGAGCTTACCACACAGAAAATCCCACAAGAGTTCCCTTTGCAAATGTTTTCTTTTAAGTAGCACCAGTTTCCTGGTGCACATGTTCTGCATTTGTCTGGGTGCATGTGTGAGAGCCAGTAGCACCCCAGCTCACTCTCCACTCTGGAGATCACTTGAGAATTGGGTTTTCTTTGTGAGACAAAGTATCATGTGCGGGCTCTGTGCTCCCAGCGACTTTATTTTGTACAGAAAACGATCTATGTCCATGTGGAAAGCCTTGGGAAGGCTCCCTGCAGCCTTAAGAAATGCAATATTGCCCTCTAGTGATGATGAGAACAGTCTCGTTTGATCTGGTAAAACAAAAAGCTTTTTGGTTAATCTTCACTGGGATTCAAAATGGAAAAAAATGTTCCTGTTTTCTTCTGACTCTGGAATAAGAAAACCTACCATCATAACTCAGAGAGAACTGGTAGCAGTGATAAGAAGAGAAGGTTGTTCAAGAACCACAGAATGTGTAAAATTACCATTATTCTCCATGAATTCAGCAAATGGGAAGCCAGCTGCACTCAGAGAGCAGATCTACTAAGAAGGTTCCTTTTTTAATACATCACTTTTTGCATTTCTAAAGCAAAGTATATTTTTTATTTGGGGGGAAAAAAGAGGTTATTTTAAGGACAGGAGGTGAAACATTGAAAACCAGAAAAAAAAATTTAATCTTTGTGCTTTATCATCACTACATTCAAATGTTTTTGGGGTTGTTTTTTTGTTGTTGTTTGATTGGTTATTGGTGTTTTCTCGGGTTTTTTAAATGTTATTTTATTCAGGTTTTATTTTTATTTCTCTTCTGAAGGGGGAGAAGGAAGGGTAATACAGAGAGGAGTCCTTCAGTAGATGTAACAAATGTTTCTCTCACTCTAATAAGCAAGGAGTTGGTTCTGCCTGTCAGGAAATCCAGTGTTTTGAAGAACATTCAGAAGACACTTAGGAGCACTACATAGCTTTGACCTTTGCCTTAAGAAGGTTATATTTAAGGCCCCAGATTTTGCAAAGAGCTGGATGTGGACAATCCCTTCAGTGCTTGTGTGAAGCCTCAGGAGCGTCTCCAAGTCTGTCTGCAGGGGCAGGGACTGGGCTTTCTCTGTAACTGGACCCTGCACGTCAACCCAGATTTCAAAGGAATTTGGATTTTTAAGAGTCCGTGATGCAGACACCATTTCCCTGGCACCTTCCCTATTCTAATTGCCTCTGACAAGGCACGATAGCACTGGAATTTATGTAAGGAACATTGCTGTCACTGCACTGCAACTTGAAGATCACTACCAAACAGCTTCAGCAGACAGATCTATTTCTTTTTTCTTACCTAAAATACTGTGTAAATGCAAAATTCAACTTATCATTCACTGAATATATCCAGGCTTTCTCTGTTACTACAGGAACACACAACATACCTGTATGGAACAATCAGTCATTAATACTGACAGTATCCAGAGCATTTTTTCCCCAAAAAAAGATCTTAAGGCAGAATTAAGGGCAGGAGTCAATTCCTGCAAAACTCTCACAGAGTTCATTGCCAAAGCATCAGACCTTCAGAGCAGACACGACATGGAGTACTGAATAAATTCATACATATCATGGGCTTTCAACATAATTGCAAATATTTGGGGCAATAACCAATGCAAATGGGTGGGTTTTTCTGACACTGAAGGTTTGAGCTTTCTCCTGAGTTCTGAGAAGTCACTTCAGCTCAAAAAAATTAGATTATGATCATTCCCTGTCATCCCTAGCATTGTTATTCATGCTACTGGTAAACTATGCAAGGTTAGTAATGACTGCCTTACTGTGAGACCATAAATATAATCTGTTAAGAACTCTCTATACAATTCGCTTTATGCAGAGCTGAAGGGCATAGGGAAGGAACATAGAAGTGCATTTCTGTAGACAAATATTTTACAAGATGCAGGTTATCAGCTCAGAAATGGTTGTGATAGGTAAAGGAGTGATAAAGAAATGCTGATGGTGAAAATGTGATGGCAAACAAAGGTGAAATTTACAAGAAAACAGAACAAAGGTTTAAGTCTAAAAACAAAAGAAAGGATTATTTAGAACCTGAATCATCCACTTGATGATCCAGTCCCTTTGGTATGGCTGGTGTGGTGGTGACTGATCACCTCCTGGAGTGTGCATGAGCCTCCTTCACCACCTCAGTCTGCTGTAAGCGAATAATGTTCATTTTTAGTACACTCATCATGAATCCATTGACCTCATTTTTCATTTAATAAGTGAATTTCCATGTTTTTCCCCATTTCCCTCGTGTCTCACCCCTCTTGCTTTCCCTTTCAGGTTCTACATTGAAAGCATCTCCTATCTGAAGGACAATGCCACCATCGAGCTGTTTTTCTTGAACGCCAAGTCCTGCATCTACAAGGTGAGGACTTGGGGAGCTCTGGGTGGCACCGGAGTGGGCTGAGACACCTGGATCTGCATTCTGTGCCCCAAAATTTACACTGGTCACGTCTGGACTTCCAGATACAACCTTCTCCTCCTCCTCACACATTCCCTCACTGTCTCCAGCTGCCCCCGCACTTGGCAGCAGCTGTCCTGTCAGAGTGGTTCTGAGGTAAAACAGCCCTGGAAGTAACTCTTGTGGCTGGCAGGAGGGAACCCGCGCTACTAAAATTAAAAAGTGGCTCGTATTTAGGAGGAAATACCTGGCTTAGTGTTAGGAAGGCGCTCTGGGTCGAGGGGGTGTCGCGAGGCTTTCCCGCCCGCAGAGGGCGGCAGAGCGGCGCGGGCGCCATCTTTGGGACGGTGCGTGAGGGGGAGAGGGAGAGAGGGAAAGAGGGAATGAGGAATGTCCTCAGCTGGGAGGGGCCCGCAAGGATCGTCCAGTCCGGCTCTGGGCACACACAAAGCCCAAGAATTCCACCCTGTGCCTGAGAGTGTTGTCCAAACCCATCTTGAACTCTGTCAGGTGCAGTGCTGTGACCACTTCCCTGGGGAGCCTGTTCAGTGCCCAGCCACCCTCGGGGTGAAGGAGCATTTCCTGAAATCCAACCATGTGTCAGTTCCATGTCATTCCCTCCGCATGTCACTGTTCACCAGAGGAGAGTTCAGTGCCTGCTCCTCCTGAGGATGTTGCAGATCACCATGAGGTCTCCCCTCAGCCTCTTCTCCAGGCTGAACAAGCCAAGTGACCTCAGATTTGTCAGAGAGGAGGAGTTTATGGGTTTATGTGTGAGTGGGATAAAGGTGTCTGTGAATATGCACCGAAGATCACCTTGTACAGGAACAAACCCTGCACTGAGAAATGGGTTTTTTATGAGGAATTGCTCTCCCTGTTACACTCCTGGAGGCCCAGGCTGCTGTCCCTGGCCCTGCAGCTCAGAGCAGCCCCTTGCAAGGTACACTCTGTGCCAGATATCAGAGCATCCTGGCACATCCTCAGCTTGGAGGAGTGCCCCAGCACAGCCATGAAGCTGATCCCTCTCATGCCACAAGCCAGCTGTACATGGCAAGGTCCAGAAAATCAACCAGCTCCAGACCGTGCTGAGGTGGAGATTGGCAGTGTGCAGACTTGACCAGGTGGTCTGGATGTCTGGGACTGGGAGAGGTTTGTCAGCAGCTGGGATTCCCTGGGAGGATCCCTCCTACCTCCCTCTGTGCTGGCAGAGGCCATTCTTGTGACTCACCTCCATCTGCCAGAGAGGAAGTGGTAGGAAAAGACAGATGTAGTCAGGGAGAGATTGTCCCACCATCCCACAACGCTCAGCACGTTTGTGGCCTGCTAAGCCAAGTAGATTACACCAAATCTGGATCCTCACTTGACATCTATATGTCCTAAAATGCAGGAACTAACTTCATATTTTCTAAAATGCAAGGCAGAAGCCAGAAAATTCTTTTTTTTTTCAGTGCTCAGGATTTAGGCAGGGCTGCTGCGCTGAGCTGAGCTGTGCTTTGCTCTCCGGCAAGGCTGCAATTAGATGTGCTTAGTCAGCCCTCTCCAGCAACAAGCTCAGGGAGCATCACATTTGGTTCCTGGGGAAAGTTCCTTTTTGAAGTACTGCCAGGAAAAGCTTACACTGTTATTCTTTTTTTGGAAAAAGCTTAATAAGAAGAACAAGGCAACAAAATAAAGAAAACAAAGTGCCTACAGATCTAGGTTGGTCTATTTCAGTCTGACCTCTCCTGAAACCATTACTTTGCACATTCAAACTGAGTATCTCTATCCAAAAATAGCCCTGCTGAATTCTCCGTCTCCCATGCAGATTCTTCTCCATTTGGCTTCCAGGCACAGTAAGCTATGCTGTGCTATTAGAAAAGGCACTGAATTTGAAAGTGGGTGCAAAGCGTCTGCTAAGACTCAGGGCAGGCATCACAGCCTGGTGGATTCCTCTTAATGCATGTTGTGGGGAACTCAGTGTCCAAGCACTGCCAGTGCTTGCCATTCCTGCAGCTACCATGTGGTGTTGCATGCTGCCAAACCTTGAGAGCTCCCTTGCTGAACCAAAAGTTTCCTTATTGGATTTCCCATGGATACCTCCAGCCCTGACTCCCCTGCAGCCCGGAAAGACCAATGTGTATGAAATAAGTGTAGTTCCTAACACTGTGCTAGCACCTCAGACCTTCCCCTGTTGATTTTCCAGACACACACCCTCAAGCATTCCCTTGGCTCAGGGTAGGAAAGAATAAAACTGAGGTCTAGTTTGGGGCTGCTGGTTAGTGGTTTCCCAGCTGGCCCTGTGCTGGGTGCTGTGCTCCTCTGGCTGTGCCCACTGCCCCCAGTCACCAACCCTGTTGTGTAGTGAGACATTTGTGAGCCCACACACCCAAATCTTGCACAGGACCAGCAAGTCACTTTTGCCCAGAAAGG
Source organism: Petroica traversi (assembly GCA_025920805.1). NCBI lineage: Eukaryota > Metazoa > Chordata > Aves > Passeriformes > Petroicidae > Petroica > Petroica traversi. The sequence goes on from JAHLSL010000061.1 coordinate 9,260,111, forward strand.
CCAAGCCACATTTGTACTACCAAAGCAGACAGGGCTTGGCATCAGGCGCTGTCCCTTGATCAGACAGGCTGTTTAATTACCCGCACGCTCAGGCGTGGGTTTGGCTTGTGCCAACTAGCTCTGCCCCAGGCGTTGCTTCAGCACTGATCAAGGATGCGCACCTGTTCCCAACAGGCAGCACACTGGAAACCCCATCTGGGCTGGGGGAGAGAGGGTGAGTGTTTAGTCATGAGCTGTACTGCACCCCAGGTACCTTTGGGGCCAGAGAACGGGCTCTGGCCCACTCCACCTGCCAGTACAGGCTTGCCATAGCATGGGCTGGTTTGTCTGTGCCATGCCTGGTGCTTCCAGACGGGATGAAGACCAGGCGCTCTGGTTCTACCCTTGCTATGGATGTGCCTGACAGCCCCAGCCCAGCCCTGCCTGCAGCTGAATCAACCTCTTGCACCAGCGCTTCCCTTGGCACAGGCCCGTCACTGCTGCAGGTGCCTGCGTGACTCAGGCAGTTCAGCTGAGAGGGGAAAGGCGTGTTTATCGCCCGTAGCAGAGCTGCTCTTCACTCCCCAAGGAGCTGTTATGAAAGAGGTGAACTTATTTTAAAAAGCTGGCACTGGTGAAAGCCAAGGACACCTGGATCTTATCCTGTGTTTTGTTCCCTTTGTTTTTGATTTTGCCAGAGACAAGCCAATGCAGCAATTGTGGCTTGTAAATGAGGTGTGGCCATGACTTGGCTGGAGCATGGATCACAGCAGTGATCTATATTTAGATCACTCGTTTCTTGCCAGATGAAGTAAAATATTAAAAACAGCAGCTTAAATAAATACAACAGAAAAACCACCACAGGAATGAGCTGAACAGTGACCCAGTTTACTGGGCCATGTCCATAGGAGACAATGTAGGAGTTCTAGTTGCAGGCTAGAGACCTAAACAACATCTCAGTAAGAGCTCAGTAGCTTCCCAAAAACAGCGACCAGAGAGTCAGAAACAGCATGCTTGGCCTCCAGAGTAATACTTGTTCCTCCCATGTCAAGCATCTTTGATGCTTGGACTACATCTTGCACATTCAGACAGAACAGTGCCTGGACCCTTGGTTCTGTAACTGCTGTCTCAGGCACAGCAGAGGAATCCTGAGAGGATCTGTTGGGATCATCAGTGTTCTTCATGTGACCATGGTGTCCAAGTAAAACCCCCAAAATTGCTTTAATCAGTGGCAGGATTCTATAAAATGGAGCAGGGAAGATCTACCATAAGATTTGCTGTCACAGCTCATTCTCAAACCACTCCCAGCCTCAGTGCTTGCTCTTGGAGATAAAAAGGCCAAAACCAGAGCTCAAATCTTGCAAGAGCAAATATGGTGAATCTTCCTGTGAGTTTACCTTTTATAAGGCCAGAGAAGTCCAGTAGGAGCTTTTACATAACCTCAGTGTTTCAAAGACAAATTCTTGTTCCTTGGTTCTGTGAGCCGTGGACAAGGCTGTGGTCCCTTGAAGCATTATCACATCTGGGGGCAAAAAAATAAATCTATATTCTAGACTGCCTTTCACTAAATCACACAAGAAAATAAAATTTACCCTGATCCTCCCCCTTCCACCTGCCTTTTCCTCACTTCTCCCCTAGGAATCCCTTCATGCCATATCCAGTGATGCTTCATTAACTAATGCATTACACTGAATATTTGGCTTTTTCCATATCTGAGTGGGCAGGTTCTCCCTCCCTTTTGTCTCCAGGAGCTCAGGGAGTACTTTGAAGCCTAGCCAAGGGAAAAAACTGGCACTACATGCTTCACCATGCAGTACTCAGGAGGAGATGTGTGTCCTTACACCAGCTCAACTTTCTCTTTCTTTTTTTTTTCACTTTTCAAGGAACTCATTGAGGTCGACAGTGAAGTGGTATTTGAACTGGCTGCATACATCTTGCAGGTAAGAACCGCTTTCTCTCCCTTGGTGCTTCCTCATGCTGCATTAAATCTTTTGATTTACCAAATCCACAATGGCTGTGTGGAAGTGTAGGGAAAAGATGGCTTTACACAGTTTTCATTGTTTCTGCCAAAATGGGTACAGAAGGCTCTCAAACTAGACCTTCCCACTCAGGGAGCAGATACTACTTCTCAACAATTTGCATACAGAAATGTGTTATGTTTGCACCAGCACAGATATCCAAGACTTGGAGTATGATGTACAGCCAGAGAAAATCTAAGTGGTGAATGCAAATGCCTAGGTGAAATCCATATGCAATGAGTTTTTCCTCCAGTGACTTAACTTGCATTTGTTTTCCCAATGGGGCATGGTCTTCTGATAAGCTACATAAGCTTCTACATATGCAACTGTCTGTATCTGCAATGTGAGCAGAATGGTTTAAGGACTTTTTGAAATATTGTCTTTCAATGTTCTGCTCTTCAAGAAGAGGGAGAAGGGTCAGAGTTTGGTAAATGTCTGGTTCCCGGAAAGGAATCTTTTCAGGGTAGGGGAGGTGGGTTTTGTGAAAGTTCTCTTTTTTGAAGCATGACTGTGGGAGAAAATCAGACATAATTGTCAGATGATCCTTGTTCCCCTCTCTTACGGTCTGTAGTTGTAATTTTTTTCCCATCAGCCATGGTAAAGCTATGAGGAGCCATGTGAGCAGATGAACCAGCTCATCAGAGTGCACCAATAAATAACAATGCACTGCACTTCTACACCACTTGCCATGTTAAAGAAACAATTAATGTGTAGGGATTTGAACCTTCATTAAAATCATTTTATGTAACAAAAATGGAGCGAGAGAGTCAGGATGGAGGACTCAATTAGCAGCACATTATAGAAATCACATATTGGCTGTTGGGGGAATACACATCAAACAACGGGCTCATTGTGAGGAGCAGCAGTAGGGTTATGAATCTATTGTCTGCTCATCCTAGTGAATAACTTAGTGCTTAGTAATTGTACAGCCAGTCCCAGAGCTGCCACTGTATCTAACCCTTGTTGCTGGGTTTGTTTCTTGCCACAAACACAGGATGTTACGCTTATTCCTGTAGTAGTTTGATGTGCAACTTAATAAAAACAGTCAAAACATGCCACACCTTTGCTGCCTGTAACCAGAAATTACTACAGCCCATGTTTGTGACAGGATCCAAGCAAAACAAAAGGGATCATACTGCATTTTGTTCTACTTCTCACTGCAGCATTTAGGTCAAAGCACTGAAGTATGAAGAATATACCCTACAAAATTGGTTTTTAAATTCAGTATGCTCACACCCATACAGGCCAGGGCATATCCTTTGGGCTCTGCTCTGTGTTGAACTATAAACATGACATGCTCAAAGCTCCTTCCTATGAACCAGAGAAGTGCTTGTCTGCCCTTCAGTTCACTCAGAGGGAAATGGAAAGATGGTAAAGGTCTGTCAGAACTCAAGTGATTTAGTGTGCAGCCTTATTTCAAATTGTTTTAGTACCAGAACAAATTAAAGTACCACCAGAGCTCTGAACTTTACCCCAGCCTCAGGACTGAAACACTACTGGACGTGGGCTGGCAGGTTTTGTGGGGAGATGAATGGATGTAAAGACAAAAGACCTGAATACAAAGCCCAGTCCTTTTGGCAGTGGAAACTCCCCCATTGCACAAATTGCATTCTTACACTGTGCTTTCTGTGTAGCTGGTGGCAAATTAGGTGCTTTAGCATGAATCATATGAAAGGCATATTGTCTGTGGAAAATGTAAAATGTAAAATGAGTGCTGAATTTATTATGGAGGGCACTCACCAGGTTTTGAAGGTTCTCCAGGTATGCAGTAAGACTAATCTAAATACTGAAGTGGAACATCATCTGACCCTTTAATATCAGGCTGTGAAGGCAATAAACAGAAGTATCTACATGTACAAGTAAGGAAGCTAAATACACCCCCAGACACCCAGCAAGGAGTTAAGAGAAACCTGTCTTGCATCCACTTGAAAGCTGACAGTGAGCAAGCTTTTTAAAGTCTAGGTCCTAGAAAAAGGCCAGAATAGCTGTAAAAAGTCAGGGGAGTTGCAGTCTCAGAGGCTGCAAAGCCATTGAAGCTTCAGAGATTTTCTAGTAATGTAGCATCCACATTGACCCAAAATTTTTTATTTACTGGCATTATTTCCTGTAGCATCTTGGGTATCCACAGCAGAATGAAGAATAATCTGGCCCTATTTTAGATCTTTTTTTTGTTAATCTGCCCAACTCACTGTATCATGGCATTTGACATTAGATACCGATTCCAAAAAATACATGAGGAATCAATTACAACAGGAAATTGCTGCTAAATGAATTTTGCAAATGGAAAATCTTGAACAGCCTTTTCTTCTCTTTTTTTTCTGTTTTTAATTATATACTTTTAATTTTTCTTCCTTGTTTTACAGGAGGCAAAGGGAGATTTTTCAAGGTAAGTGAACTTAAAAAGTTTTTGCCATTGTGTGCTGTGAGAATAAATCTGGTAAAATTCCTGTGTGAGACATGCAACTCAGTTGTAGCTATGTAGCAACAGGATTACCTCTGTTAGCAATGCAGCTGTGTGTGATGGCTAACATAGACATAGTGTTTCCTGATATGATTTCTTCACCAAACACAACCTTTCACCGCAGCAGGCCTTGCAAACAGCATTGTTTGTGATTTTGTTGTTGACAAATCTCATTATGTAGTCATGAAGTTCAGGAAATAGACTAGTCTTCGGAAGGAAATTGCTAAGGAAATGGCTCTAAAATCAATGTTTTATCACAGATCCTGCCAGAAGCAACATTAAAATTCCACCGCTAATTGATATTTCAGTTTGAATTTGGACAGTGCACTAAATCACAGGTTTGATAATTGGTTTTTTTGAACTTCCACTCTCCCTTGAGCCAAATCTTCAGATTTACTGTAAGAAATTCAATGAGGTGACTGTACTTGGTGTTTCAGAAGACTGTTAATGAAATGCCCAAGAATTTTGCTTTAAGTCGAGTGTGTCTGTGATTTATGCATTAGCAGCAGCCGAAGGTCAGATGTTTGTTTGATGTCTCATGTGAGAAACATTAAAGTTCTTAATGTGAAGCTTAGGAGAACTGACAACACTAAAAATTTCATATAGTCCGTGTTTTGCTGACCTGAATTTGAGTTCAGTTGGAGGACCACAGTATCCATTAAAGTTAGTTTCAGAGAAGAAAATAAATGGGCAGTGGGGTTAAAATGTCAGGTGAGCCTAAAGAGTTCTCTTAATTTTGTCAGCATTACAATACACTGAAACATGACTGTAATGATAGGAGGCTGTGAAGAACAGGCAAGTTCCACTTTCTGGTGGATTGGGACTTCTAGCCAGCTAAAATTGTGACAAATCAGTGTAAACAAACTGCACTATAGATATCTCCTACCCGTCATGGAATCTGAGATGACATAAGGTAGCCCTTACTGCAAGGAAGTTTAAGCTCTGCCTTATCATTTCTCAGAAGCATAATGAACTTGCAAAATCCTGACATGCAGGATCTGGCCACAGAAACACAAACCCAGTCTTGCTTCATTTTTTAGTTCTGCCTAATTTTGAATAACTTGGCTACCTGCACTGTTCATTTAGGGGGTACTGGAGTGCATGTGGCTCTGACTTTTCAGCCTGGTTTTCAATGCACTACCAAGTACTTAGTCCAGAAGAACTGTCCCAAGCAAAGTTTTGCCATTCCAACCTGTGATAAACCACAGATTTTGCTAAGAAGAGCAGTATTTGTTTCCCAGAATGTTTTGGTTATGGTGAAAACACACTCAGAAAGTGTCTGTTCAGACTATGAAATACAGAACAGAAAGGAATCTGATAGCTCGGAGTAGTAGGACTGAAAGCATTTTATCTTCAAGTTTCTGTTTCGAGGCCAGAAATTGCAACAGCTGGTGGAAAGTCCACTTGCTAAAAACCACCTGCTGAAAGTTGTGTGATGGCCTTTGTAAAAGGAATGGTGGAGTTTATCGCAGCATGTTTCTCTAGGCCACAGAGAAATGAGGAATATTCTCTGAGGGCACAGAAGATACCTTAGATGGTGTTAAATGCTCCCCCCACATCAGGGTGGCTTTCATCCACCAGGCCCATTGAAACAGCTCTGAGTTCTTTCACCTGTGGGTCACAGTGGTTTGAAGTGGAAGGGGATTCCTTCCATCCGAGTCAGCCAGAGAAGGTATGTCATAATAACAACTTGAGGGCACTGCCAGGGATGTTAATTTATAAATGGACTTTAGGGGTAAAGCAATCTACCAGCTTGAAGCCTTTCTTGGAGGAAGGTAGAAGAATGCTACCCTGATCCTCTGTGGTCTAGAATACTTGGCATCTCCCAGGGATGTCTGTCCAGCAGCTCCCATCTAATGTGCACTGACACAGGTTTATGTGCTGGGTGAGATCCAGGTGCTACTGAAGTCAACATGAGGTTGTTGTGGTCAAAATTTTTGCCTGCTGAGATTTGTGGTTATTGTATCAGCAATGTAAAATCTGGCAGGCAAATCAAGCCTCAGGCCAGCCAGAGGAACTGCAGATAAAGGCAAGTGTTCTGACTTCTCTTAGGAATCAAGTTAGCTTCAGTGTCTGAAGTTAGTTGATGTTGAAATACTGTTTAAAGTAGAAGTGGCTGTTCTTTGAAACAGAGAAGCTTTGCAGTTGTGATTGTCTTGCTGCTGAGATTTAAAGATTATACATTGTGCATGGCAGCATATGTTGTGTGTAGGCTGAACTCTTGAACTTTTTTGTTTTTGAAGAAATAATTTAATTCTAAAGGGTTGCATGCTTGGATCACAGACTGCAGCTTTCCCACACCTGTCCTGTCTACCACCACCATCAGATTTATAGCCTGTGAGAGTACGAGTTTCTCTCTGGCCCCGATCCAGAAAAGTGCACAAGCACTGGCTCATTTGTAGGATGGGAGAGTTGCTGTTCCCTGTGGGAGCCTTCCTGTGAGTCACTGCTGATCACCTCAGGTGCTGGGATAGTCAAAGCCAAACTGTCACCGCTCCAGCTGCGTGCTGGCACCTGCCCGTGGTGGCTGGAGTGGGATTACCTCCAAACCCCACTGCAGCCAGGGGGAGGATCTGCAGCTGGTTCAGGTCTCCTGAGTGCAGTTGCAAATCTGCTATTTGGGCCCCGTGGGAACTCAAAAACAGAATCAATCTTAAAAACTGTCAGCTTTCTATCTCTGTGAACTTATTCATTCTCAGTGACAGCAGCTCCCACTGCTGCTTTTGAGGAAATCATCCCATACCTCAGAATAATCACTGTGCTCAGAGTACTCCGTTTTCCTTTCCCCAAAGCAGTTCATGTGTCCTTTCAAATGCAGTCCTTTGGTAGGGCATTATCATACATGGGCCTGTTATCACTGGTTTTTGCCACCTTGAGTATCACAGTGATTTCCAGGTTTTGCTAAGCCTGGGGAACACAGTCCAAGTCACTCACACTTGTCTTGAAATAAAATGCCACTATAGCCCTGATAGATGAGTTTAGCAGCTATAGTGAGCAATTCTTTTAACCCCTTTTCCATTTCTAATATGTTTTTCACTTCAAAAACAAGCTCATCAGAAGCCCTGAGTTCCTGAACCTACTTAGATCAACTAAGAGAAGTATTTCTTAATGTTTGCTGTGAGTGGCCTCATCTATCTCTTAGTTGATAAAGATGCAGGAAGAATGAGGTTTAAAATAAAAAGCTTTCCTAGTCTTCTGCACTAAAGAAGAGCAGTTTTTATATTAATGAAGAGAATGCCCAAGTCAGCTTCAGCTGACAAGACTTAAATAGGTTTTCTTTTAGTCTGGGACCTACCACTGAATTTCAGACAATCCCTGTTCGGCTGACTTTCAGGTGTAACCAGACACTTAAGATTGGATCTGTGCTTTTCAATATTAGCTGCAAACATTTTGGCTTCAACGGCACAGAATCACATGTATAAAGACCCTAAAATAGTGCCCTGCAGACAGAACTAAAGGTTATTAGCTCAAACTAATCTTGTGTCTAGTTGGGAGCTGAGTCACACTTGGTTGGCAGAGCATGAGCAGGACAAATTTCAGTTCCTTAGATGGACACAAATCCTATAGGTGTGACACTCTTCAGGCCTGCATAAAGGAATTACCAAGGCTGCCCAGGCTAACTTGGGGGGGGAGTACAATATATTGTTAAAATCGTTGAGATTTTTCTCCCCTAATTTAGTCCAGCCATATTTAGAGTCCAATCCCAAAATCTCTGGGAAACTGACACCAGCTTTGTTTTTAAATGTTCATAATCCAGTTCTTCAGCCTTAAACAGCTTGTATGCCAAATATACTGATCATTTGTCCCTCGCTTTGTGGATGGGAAAGAAAAACCTCTGAGTAAAACAAAATCCTGAACTGCTGCAGCTAGTTCCTCATTGCTATATTTCTTCAAGTTAAACAATATGAGACATTTCAAGTGAGCTCCAAGTATCTCCCAGCAATATATGAAAGAATAACAAGGGGGGAAGCTAACAGCCAGTTTCCTGCTAGGCAGAATTTCACAATAATTTCAACGTTTGTGCAGATGGTAATCTAACATAGTTTCAGGCTTACTTTTCTTTCTGTATAACCAAGTGATATTTAAGCAATTAGAATGTATTAAAGGGATACAAAACCTGTGCTGCATTCTTGCAGCCTAGTGGTAAAGATCCTAAACACTGTATTTTGAAAAGTACCATCTAATCTGAGAATCTCAGACTCTGCATTTCCCCCTACATTCTACAGAATGTAATACCATATTGAGAGGTCTTGGTAACTTTAACCTGCAGTTTTGTTTTGTTACTGATCTTTGTTATTATACATGCTGAAAAATGCAGGGTTTTTTTTTCCTGGCACAACTGCATATGTAATCTTGCTTAAAATTTTTGCAGACAATATGCAAAAATTTGTTTTTTACAAAATGTTTATGAAGTTCTAGGCAGGCTTTTTGCCACCATGTGGATAAAGATCCTGAGAGGTGTTGGCTAATTTATTTGGACAAGACTCATTAAAACAGGCAGTACTTGAACAAACCCAAGAAAAAGGAGTTCTGTTTTCTAGGTCCACTCATAGTCAGCCTTACTTCTGGCTTTCTAACCAGCTTTCAGGAACCCATGCAGATGGCTTTTCCAGTTCAGTTTTCATATTGTTGTTCAGTCCTTTAAATATTACCATTTCCACCATAGGAAAAAAAGGAATAAAGTGGCCTAGGGGACACAGAGAAAGCGTGTTTGGAGCCTTTCCCTGCATACTAATAAATCTGTATCTTAAACACCCTTCTGTATATATCAGCCCTGAAGGCTGGACACTTCTGAATATAAAATAAATGTAGCACAAGTGACCGGATTAAACAAACACTTTCTAAATACAGTAATAAAATAAACACACTGAGATATTTCACTAGAAAGAACATGAAAGGCACTAAGTACAAAACCACTTGTGATCCTGCTGGAAACATTTTAAAAATTGAGGGGTTCAGTGTTTTAAAAGGAACCAAGAGAAAAGTGACCTAATGGCCACTAGTTCAAATATAATCTGAGCCATTTTTTTTCCATTTTTGATTTGACATCTTTTTGGGAGTCTAAATTAATCTGTCTTGAGATGAGTCTTGCCAGAAGGCTTAGTGAATACATGGACCACAGAATGAAATACCTTTTTCTTCCTGGAAGTGATTACCTGACATACATTTGGTGCTGTGAGGCTGTGAGGCACTACCCTTACAATATTTTCTAGGTGCTGAGCAGAAAAGTTAGTCCTGCCCAACATCACTAAGAATGTCTTTTTCTCTGATTCTTAAAAGACCTTATCACAACACAGGCAAACTTTGTGCCTCACTGACAGAAAAAACAGAGCTGGTGTTAGCCCTTTCTTTTATAGGAGCCGTTACTGACTCAGAGTTTTTCCCAGACTCTCAAGGATCATTAGTCACCACTAATCTTGCCCTATTTGATAGATTTCTGGGCTCAGAAAGTCCCTGTTTGGAACTCATTCTGTGCTTTCCCAGAAAAGTTTTGGAAATCTCTCAGCTTCCTTCTCTGAGCAGCCAGCCTCAAAAAATCTTCATTTGAGGGCAGTTACTACTGCTTGTGCTCCGGTTGCCCCAAGCTCTATTCTTTTTCCCAGTTTCTTTCAAAATGTCAAAAACCTCAGTAAGAGCTGAGTATGCACATGCTGTGGAGGAGACAGTTCTGGGCAGATCCAGTAAATTCTAAAAAGCAGCAACTTGTTTTCTAAGCTGTCAGTCACAGAACAGAGCGTCCAGAACAGCAGATAACACAGAGCAGAGCTGCTTCGTGTTCAGACTTGTGCAGATATTTACCTGCTATGGAAGAATAAATCTCAATAGTTTCTGAGCATTTGCAGAGAGAAGAGCACTCAGATGGCCAAATGACCATGGGATTTGGGCACGAATGGGTGTTCACACACTCTTTGTTAAGAGCCTTTTGACTTGGCATTGGAGGAGTTGCAGAGTGGTTTTCCATGTGCTTGGCATGGCAGTGCTTGCCTCAGTTCTTGTAAGTGCTGTTCAGCACATTTTCTTTCTGCAAAATTTGAGCCTAATTTGAGATTTGGGCATCTCTCACAGAGTTGCCCTGAGTAGAAGTTTATTCCATTTTAAAACTACTTAATCGATTGTCAAGGAACTACCATAATAATAAATAATAAATTAAGACATGCCCAAAATGCCTGCTTCTGGATTTATGCCAGTGGCCCTATGGCCCAACCTAACAATTAACGTTCAGGCTCCAATTAAGACAAACCCTCCTAGGTCTCAGGCGGAGCAAGCTGCAGAGATGTGCAAATGGAGAAATGCTGTGGGAAAATTTTTACAACTGAAGTGGTATCACCTCTCTACAATCCACCATACAGACTGTCCTAGAGGCAAGATAGAGACCTGGGATGTCCAAGAGCTCCTTGAGTCTTTAGCAGAAGTTAGGATCTCTGGTCTACAGCCAGAGAGGTCAAGACTACCTGTCTGCCAGTCCCTCGGGAGAAGGCAGTGGGCTGGCAACTCTGGAAGAGCAGTCTCTGCAGCTCCAGGACAGCCACACTTTTGGATAGGATAAAGGGAAGGGTATAAGAAGGCATAAAAACTTGCTGGCAAGAAGTAAGCCAATAAACATGAATTCTTTGGCGCTCCTCTGTGTCCTGTCAGGCCCTCTTGGCTGTGCATTTCTACAATTTTAAAAATTAATAGCAGCACTGTCTTCCTTCCCAAGCCTTTGAGGCTTTTTTTTTTTCCTATGTGCACACAACTCCTTGTGTGTTTAAAAGTGGGAAGGGAGGCATTTGGGGTTTGTAGGAGAAAATCCCACGGTTTCATTTCATCTGTGAGAATCTGTGTCCCATTTCATGAGCTCTCCCTGCTCCCTGCTGTGCAGTGATGCTGCTCCAGCTGGCCATTGTGGCCACTGGAGGTTGCAGGGAGAAGAATGTTAGTGAGGTTGTGTGGGAGGGTTTTGTGTGACAGGACACAAATTCAAAGTGGAGCCTTATCAGTGAAGATTTTATGCAAAGGACAGCACACTGAGCAGGAGGTTAAGAGCAACCTGTGATGCTAAGAAAGCAAATAATTACTTTTTGAAGCAGTTTGTAAGGCATTATATAAATGCATTATAATTGCAGCTGAAAGCATCGCTTTCTCTTCTCTTCCCTTTGTTTTTTTTTCCCCTATATGAACATGTCTGTGGCACCCTGCTTGGTGACATGTGACATGGTGGCTTTTGTGACCAGTCACTGGTAGGAAGTGCTTCAACATAACTATCTGGGAGAGCTTCTCCCCAGTTTTGATAATTGAGGGAAAAGTTGACTATTCTGCCATAAAACAAATAAAGAGAGGAGAAAAAGGAAACCCCAGTGCCTTTTGTTAAGAAGGAACAGATGTAGAACTGTAGCAGCCTGCCAGCTAGGTCAAGTCATATCAAATATTGTGGTTGTTTTCTTGTAGCCTGATCCTCCTTTTGAACTCTCTTTCAGCAATGAAGTTGTAAGGAATGAATTAAAGAAGCTGCCAGCCCTTCCAACACCAGCACTGAAGGAGCATCCCTCCCTCGCTTACTGGTAATGTATCACTCTCTGCAGTGTCTTGTGCAGGACCTGGCTCTGGCAGTGTGGTCTGAGAGTGGAACTGGGGTGCAGAGATTCCTTTCTTCTGGCTCTGGGTCTGCCACTGACTCACTGCATGAGTTAACAAAAGTAGAGCTACCACCTGGGCCTCAGTTTCCCCATCTGCCAAATGCCTGGCCAAAAATTCACTGTAAGTGTGCAAATGCCCTGATGAAATCAAGAGGCCTGGAGTGCTTTTCCAGCACTCTGCATTTGTGAAATAATTTTCTCAGTCAATGTTCCGCACTATCCTGTGTTGACTACTTCAGTTTCATCTTTCAAGTCCTCTCTGTGTGCCACAGTGAACTCATCTCCTATTATATGAACTCAGTGATTTTGGAAGTGGATGCTTGTTTGCTCTATTTTTACTGCACTGAAAAATAAGCCCAGAGTAGGAGCAGGGTCACACTTAGATTTTATATGCCACACACATAGATTCTTTATGCCATCCTGCATATCCCTTTTATCTGTGCAAATAGGAAAGAATTTGTGGAAAGACTGTTCATTAAAGGGGAGATACTTTCACTTCATTTTCTGCAAGTTGCTCTTTCATGTTGCCTTTAAAGCATTAGGCTGTAAGCCTGGGGGTGGGATTGAACTTCTTTATCTTCTACTCTTAATTTCTGCATTTTGGTAACCTGAGGATGGCAGGGCGAAACAAATCAGTTTCTCAGTTGTGATCTCAGTTCTTCTCCTTGCCTAAAAAGTCAGCTACTTCTCCTAGCATGGCTGCAACAGTGGATTTAGTTGTACCCAATATCAAGTCATAGGCAACCTCAACATGAGATCTCCTAATCACTTTCTGACAATACAAGGAGAGATTCAGAGTCCCAAGCTGAAATTTGGATCACTGACACAAACACTGTGGATCATCACCTGGCTGATTGACAGGCTGGGAGCTCAAGCTAAAAGCCATATCAAGAGAAGTGGTGGGAGCAAGTAGGCAATGACAGGAAAGATAAAACTGACCCTTCAGCAACAACATAGCCTAAGGTCCTTATAAAGTGCCACATAACAAGAAGAGCCATGTAAAATCCTCGTGCTCAGAATATAAGTATTTGCATTTATACACAAGGTACAGCACTTGCAGCAGTACTTAATTTTGTGGGGGCTCTCATGTGACTGAGAACAGGTCACAGGTTGGGAAGGTGGTGTTGCCAATGGGGTAATAAAATCAGAGGCTACAGTCCTGTGACTCCCTTGTGATTTCATGTCAGTAACCAGGTCTCAGAGACCTCTTTAACATTAGTAGTTCATTATTTTTTAATGATGGCTTTTTTCTAAACACCCTCTGAAACACTTAATGCTCTCAGGAAGCATCTGTTGATGAATCAGACAAAAAACCTCAAAAGTACAGATCAAACTTCAGTGATCTAAGGGAGCAGATTTTTAAAACTGTGTTCTCTGGCACTTTGCATCCCGTGCAGATTACATACTGGATGCAGATTTCATCCAATCGTTTTCTGTAATCAGTCAGTTTTATGCTGCAGTTCTTCAGCATTAGCAGAAGCAGTCACAAGTGAATATCCAACCCTGGAAAGAAACTTTTAAAACATTAAAGGTGGGATGGATAATGGCTCTGGTTTAAAACCAACAAATAAAAGAACTTTGTACTATATTTTTATCAGCTGAAATAGATAAAGAGATAGTAAAATGGATAATCAAGTAAATACAGTGATACCTTCAGCAAGATGCTGTACTAGATCTTCATTAAATAATACAACATTTCCATCATTCACCATTAAAAAGTATCAGCTGTTGTGCCTACCAAATGTTGTAAGACCTGTGGAATGAGTCCTGGATTCTTAGATCAGAACAGTTTGTGCCTCTGATTCCACCTTTATGGAGTCTCCTGGTTCCATACCCTTGGTGTAGGCCTTTCCCTTCACTGTATTCTCTTGCAGCTTTGTTCAGATTCAGAATAATCAGTTGCAAATCTTGTTCTCAAGCATCTCTTGGTGTCTCTGATTACTGGTGAAGAAAGAAGGGGCTTTTGGTGGGTTTGTTTGTGTTTCTTTTTCTTTTAAATGAAAGCTGAGCTTCTGGTCCTCCCACACAGTCCAGGAGTTGGGGCCCTGAGCTCTGATTTCTCTTGGCCATGCATGGAAACAGACACGAAACCAATCACAAAGACTGGAGAGAACCTTTAGAAATGTGTTAACTCCCAATGCTCTTTTCCAGACACTCATCATTTCATTTTGTCTCGTTTCAGATCCTCCCTAACAATCCAGCTCAGTACTAGGCTCTCCGTAACGAGGCCAATATGAGGTGCAACAACACACAAATGAATGCTAGATTGGGATTTTCAACAGACCCAATCTCCAATTGATTTCTCCCAAGTTCCCACAAACTCTGAATGCGAGCTTTTTAGCAACCCAAAGCATCAATGTTGCCAGAAAACCCACCTTTAAAAATGTCAGCTGAAAATCATTATTTAGCATTTTTCTCTGGTTCAACAGACCTGAGGCCCTGGTCCAGGTCTTTGTCCCTTGGCCTAAGAGGTGCTGGTGGCTTCAGAGGGACAGCATATGTCTGGAAATAAAGACATTATTTGTTCCATAATATAATCAAAATGGACAAATCAGGTTAGAAACATAATAACACTAAGGAGCAGCCATGAGTGGATGGCTGTTTAAAACAGCTCAGTGTGCTGGGAAGAGAGGGAGGGAACAACTAACTTTGAAAATCTGTATCTGATGATGAGAAACTGCATTTGCGTGCAACTTGTCTGCTGTCCAGTTCTATAAGCTGCTGGGACAGGAGGGATTTCTTGTTAGTTCTAAAGATCTTTATCAGAGTTGTCTGCTGCAGGATATCATCCATGTATTAATTTCTGCAGCTTTGGGGGGGAATGTTTTATGAGCTGGCAAACAGAGAGCAGTGCTTCAGCAGCCTCCATGTCTCTGTCTCCACATTAGTTAAACATCCTCTGCCAGCCCTGCATTATGAATGAGTTTCTGTGTCACCAACACAGCAACAAGGCAGAGCAGGGGGAGAGGAGACATCAGCTGGTGGTCCCAGCAATGTCCCAGCACTCTCCCAGCTGTCAATAGCAGCATGGCAGCTGCCTTGAGATGAACAGCTGAAATGATAGGGGAGCATGTTTATAGGCTCTGCTAGTGCTCCTTCTGACCCATGAATGATTTTGCTTGTTTTCTCTGGCGTGTGCTGGGCTTAACCCTCCAACCCAGAGCTGGAGGCAGAAAGCAACCTCTGTGCTGGATGATCCTTCTTGCGTGGGGCAGTGGGAAGGAAAAGGAAGTTCAGAGAATTGTTAGAGGAGGAACTGTCACACAGATTGTTCTGACCATGAACGTTTTTCCAGTGTGGACGCTGCTATCTGAGCTAGGTGCCCTCAGCTCCCTTTGCTGTCAGCAGAGAGAAGCAGCAGTAACCTCCTCCCAAGGAATCTATCCAAAATAGATTGGATGAATTCTGCTCTGGAGTTCATGTTTCTTTCCCCAGTGACAAGCCCAGTGCTGCAGGAAGGTGAAAGGCCACAGATCCCACTCTTAAATATGACTTGATTGATAATTCAGGCTTTCTAGTTTTTGTCCAAAGGAAAGAAGAAACAAAGGTGATACTTACCTGGCACTTAACGTCTGTAGGCCACAAAACATTTTACAAAGAAAGATCATCAGTACCTTAACAGAGCAGTGGAGCTATAGCATTGCCTGCTATATTGTTTAGAAGAACTGGGTAAAGCCTGAACTATCCCACATTTCTAGCATGGGTTAAAAACTTAACTATTTGTCCTGCTGTTCAGAAAGGCTCCCTGATACCCGGTCTGTCCTTTTGAAGGAAATGGGCCATCAATTGGCTTCCCTACCCAAGGAGTATGGTCTAGGAACAAATCAATTATTTTATAATAATCATTTGTAAGAAAGCAGAGCACATCTGGAATCACATTAAATAATCAGCATGTCCAGGTACCTCTATGCTTTCCTTGAATGGCAGCAATATGGGAACTTGATCTGTGCAATAAACTGCACAGAGTGGAAAATAAAGCTAGGAGTGTTTCCGCTGGAGAAACTCCATTATTTTCTGAGAAGTCACTCCTGGTTTGTTCCTGTCTGAGACAGAGGAATTGCGTCCACATGTAATCATGGTTTTAAGAGGTAATTTCAAAGGGCTGTAAGCCCTCTCTGTCTATCTTTTTTATTAAGAATGATATTTTTTGGAGATCTTCCAATACTGAACACTCATGTAATTCAGTTATTGCTCCAAAAGTAATCCTGTTTATGATAATCATGGCAGGAGACCCAGGCTCTGCCTTCATGTGCACACCCATAACATCTGTGGTACTTGCTTGGATCAGTGTGCTGAATATGGTTTCATAGCTGTAGAATTTAGAGCTTGCAGATCATTTTCTAAGAATTAAAATCATTCTGAGGGATTTGACGGGAGAGCTGGACTATTCCTTTACCCATGTAATGTGTCACTGGCTCAGTAGCATCCTGTTCCTGCTGTGGCCTGCTGGTGGGACATCACTTCAGCCCAAAAAAAGGGCTTTTTTATTTTTGTAGAATGTATGGGGGAAGCCACTTGATGAGTGAGTAAGGAAAGCAGTTACTCTCAGATAAACAAGAGACATGTGAGGGAAGGGCTGGCCCTGCTGACAATCAGACAGACTGTCTCTGAATTGCTCTGTGCTGCCTGGTGTTTCTGGTTCTCTTCCTTTCTCTCTTCATTAATAGGACTGCACAATCCTCTGTTTCCCTGTGCCTCTTCTTTCTAAAAGATGTTTTAGCTTCAGAGATTCTGGCTCTCTTTCTAAAAGAGGTTTTGTCCTCTCTGGCACAGGGGTGCAAATGGGGAAGGCAGCAAGGAGAAGATGCAGTTGTGTTAAGCTGGGCTGGTGAAACGCTTTGCAGTCCTCCACAAAAGCCTCTGTGGGCATCTCTGAGCAATCGTGGTGAGGTCATCTACCACATCATCCCACACTGTTGTGCTCTTTCACACTGCCTAGCAATACAAATGGCTTCAGTTCTGCCTGGGGAAGGATTACCACGTGGTGGACAACTGAAAGGCCCCATTAGGGGGTCCTGCAGGATCCAGGAAATGCAGGGAGGGAGGAATGCCAGTTCACGTTGCCCTAAACCCCATGCAGCGTGATGGCACGGGATAGACACACAACACTGCTGGAGGCTTGTGCAGGGCCAGGTGGGGGGGCACTGAGGTGGCGTAAAGGTAGCGTGGGTTTCCTTCCTCTTGCTCTGGCAAGTTCTGTACAGTATCTGCAGGGGACTCAGCAGATTCCCTGTCCTTGGGAATCAAAAATAAAATGCAAAATAAAGAGCAAGAAATTGGTTTTAAACATGAGGACTTAAGTTTTCTGTCATGCCAGTGTAACAGAGTAGGTCCTGTGTGCATTACACTGGATCCGTGGTTTATGCTTTGCCATGCTGCAATCTCACTAGCACAGCTGATTTTATGCATCAAATAGCTCTGCTGCTCATTCACTGGAGAAGAATAAATGAAATTCTTTTGAAGTGAACTTACAAATGTCTCTCAATCTCTCATTTGGGTTGCGCTGATTTCTCTTGGATGCTCCATCTCTGTTGCTTATTGGCACACACTCAGAATTTTTCTCTGACACACAGGCCCACTGGTGTGGAACAGCCTCCATGGTTCACCTTGGAGCACATGATGACATGGTTCATATCTTTCTTAGACATGAAATTATCTTAGTCTCCAAAGAGCTGTTGGGAATGGGCCCCGGCTCATGCCAGCTCCCAGTGCACAGGCAGGAGTTGCCTGGGGAAATGCAAGTTAGCATAACTCAAAAGTAAGCAAAAGCACATGAGTACTTTGAGAGTAAAGAAACTCAAATCTGAGTGCCCTGGAAATATCTATCCCCTGTCACTCTTTAACCTGCTGCTATTGTTGCCCCTGTGTACCCTAAGAGTTCAGCTCCCTGCTGAGAGAGACTGCTCCAGAGTACTTCCAGTAGTGCAGTTGAAAGGAGGAGGAATCTGGCAATCTTAGGGCTATGAGTGGGCACCAATTTCTGACAATTTTGCCCATCTTTCAGAAGATGTGATGGACTTGAAAAGAAATTACAGCAGTTAGGGCAAAGCATATCTCGAGCAGCTCCAACACAAATCTGTTTGCCCACAGTGGGCTTGTAGATAAGGAAAGGAGCACAGAAAGGAAAAACCCTGTACAAGTAGGTACCATGTTTGTGAGGAAAAAGGGTTCTTCCAGAAACCAAACAGTTAGAAAACTATTTTTGTTCTCAGTCTGTGACTCCCCCTTTGTTTACCCTGGTATGCACCAAATCCCCTCATCTAATGGTTTTGCTTGACATCTTTTGATTCCGTCACTCAGTATCTGTGTTGACAGAAATACCTCTTCAGCTTTTGACAAAATTTTTAATCATGATAATGCCATTATATAAAACATCCAATTTTTTTCCTTTCCAGTGAGGATCGAGTCATTGAACATTATAAGAAACTAAATGGTCAGACAAGAGGTCAAGCCATTGTGAAGTAAGTGAAATAAGAATGATTTCTTTGTGACCTTTGTTTTATTAGGAAATATTTACACAGGACTGTGAATATGTAACTATGCTTCCCATCTCATGCAATGCTTCATTTTTAAGCATTTCTTGGCATAATTATTTATTTATCAAAGTTTTTTTCAGACCATCCTCTCAGCTTCTCAGACGTGTTATTCTCTTCTGTGTTGTTTTGCAGTTACATGAGCATTGTAGAATCCCTCCCAACATATGGAGTGCATTATTACGCAGTAAAGGTACGTGCTACAAGAAGGGTCCTTCTTGAATTAAACTCTTGTTGGAGAGGGAGGGAGAGAGGTACAAACAGCCATCCTGCTCTCAGACTACAATGCACTGCTACTAAAGTCCCGTTTCACTTCCTGAGGTAGGATAAACTTATTTCAGCTGTGTGTGCATGTTTAGTAAATACAGTTCTAAAGAGGAAAATCCTGTTCTCAGAGATAAAACTCTTGCAGTCCTATTGTGCTGGAGTGTTCAGCTCACAGTCAGCAGCATAGCAATGCCAGTGAACCACCACCAAAGGGACAAGCCAGACACATCTATGGCAGACACTCCTTTTTGTAGCTCCAGGAGGTCAGATCTTTCCCAGATGGCAGAGCCAGGAATATGTAACTTGGGCCAGCTATGATCTGCGTACTGCAGTTCCCCTCCATGAGATATGGATACAGAGATTGTACATATTTTTTAACACCAGAACAGTCCTGAACTCTAGAGACAGGTAACACATTCTCATCCTCAAACAGCTCTCCACTTCTACATGGACTTCATGCAGGTATTCATGAAGTCCCCCATTTCTTTTGTCTAATGATTTATCACCAAAATTTCCAGCCTCATATTGTTATTATTACTTCTCTGCCTGACCAGCTGCATAGGTTTGTTATTTCTTTTTAAGTAGAGAAATCAATAAACATATAAAGAAAGCTAGATCCACATTCCCCAGAGCATATTCCCTCATTTATCACCCCTGAAGTTTTGATGTTTCATCATTATCTCTGTGCACAGATCATATGGTTTTTCATACATCTGTAATGTCTTGCACACATGGGGTACTATAAAAAAACAAATATCTGACTGTACCTGTCTCAGGAGATGCATTTCTAGTCTATTCCTACTAACAGGATGTAATAATAAGGTTGTTATTATTATTTTGCAAAAAGCATTAGCCTCATCTTTTCTCAGAGGGCAGGATCTGTCCAGCACCCTTTGCATCCAGATCTCTTGAACTACTCCAGATCAAGAAAAAATCTAGTGGATTGGGCTGGATGTTCAATCCTGCAAAGACTTAAAAGTTATTCCAGTGAGCTCCCCATGGTCAATTAGCAGCAGTGAGCAGCAGTGAGGCAGCAAATATTGCACATAATAGGGTTTGCTTTGGCCTGATGTGGGGGTTTTGGTTTAGCTGTGTTCTACCCTGCCATTCTCTATCACATTAATAGAGCAGATGTAATTTCATTGAGGACTTCAGCTCAGTAAATTGCAGAGACTGGGATCAGATATCAGCCATTACTCCATAAGGCCATTTTATTGCACACTCAGACACAAAGCAGTTGGGTCCGAGCCTGTCAGACCTTATCATTTGGTAGCCTTCAGATCCCATTACTGCTGTATTTTCAAGACTAATGCTAAAATCCCTCCACATAATTCAAGTCAGCTGGGTGATTCACTTCCCTTCCTCTCCAACCTCTGAGTGTTCAGACTGAATAATTTACAGGGAAGAGAATGAGGATGCACCACTTCACAAGGGACCCATGTCAAACCTCCTCACCACCCCTGACAGCATTTTGAGTAACTTGATCACATTTGATGTATTTTAAATTGTTTTATGTGTCATGGCCAAAAGTGAAACAGATCTCTTCTAAACACTATGGAGCTTTGTGACTTGCAGGAATTTGGCAGGGGGAAATTTAACAACACCCATACAAAGACATTACTTAGAAACAAACCTTCATCTTGAACAACAACACAGGAAATCTCCAGCATTTCCCCATCGTATTCAATCTGACTCCCTCTGCTTTCTCTTTCAGGACAAGCAGGGAATTCCATGGTGGTTAGGACTTAGCTACAAGGGGATTTTTCAATATGACTACCACGACAAAGTGAAACCAAGAAAGGTAAGTGTTTACTTTTCTACCGAGGTCTGGGCTTGCCACACATGTCATAGCTTGAGTCAAGGGTGTGATGTACACCAAATGCTGGCATTGATTCATGTGATTTTTGAAGGATGTTCATTTTCTCCTAAACTTGCCTGAATGTCTGCAAAGAAATAATGGACAGAAATAGTTCATAATTTATTAAAAGCTGTGGAGTTTGGAGGAAATAAGCATCACATAATCTTGCAATTTATGGGGGGTTTTTTGTGTGGTTCGTAAGACATAGATGGCAACTCAAGGACTGATCCTCTCAACTGCTGGAGGCCTTCCATCCACTGGCAATGGTGGATTGGGGGTGCTCAGCTAACCCTTGATATTGCATCGTCTAGCCATAAATGATCTGAGAGAGAAAGGGATGAAAAGACAGGAAAGCTGCTTCCATTTATTACAAAAAGAAAACTGCATGATTTTCTCAGGACCAGCATTACATCTGATACGCAACAATTTTCCTAACTGAAAAGTTAATGTCAGAGTAGCAGGGAAAGATGACTTTCAACACATGCCTAAAAAAGACATGGAAAGTTTTGATTCTTGAGCTCAGCCTATGAGGGGGACTTGTGTGTTCTGATTTTCCCACCTAGGATGCCCTGCAGGTGGGAATGTACAGTCTGTTGGCAAAGTGTTTGTTGCACTGCAGACCTGTAGAGACATTGGGTGCAAGGCTTCAGACTCGCTTGCAGGCTGCAGAACTGGATGATTTGGAGCAACTAGGCAGCTCTTCTGTAGATGCAAAAGCTTCCACAGTGAATTAATGTACTGCATTTCTCTATACACTGTCTCTGTGCCAATTCTTCTTTCACCTCCTCTGGTCACATTCAAGTTGGACACTGCCCACTGCTCACAGAGAGTATCTGCTAATAAAATAAACTAGAATCAAGGTTTTGGTAGAAAACTGAACTGCTAAGGAGGCAGCAAGAGACAACAGGTGCATCAATTTACCTTTTATTCACTGAAGGCTATTAATGGGGATTTTTGTTCATTGGAGGAAAGGACGAGGAGAGTAAAGGAGGTCTTCAAAAAGACTAAAAGACACATCTATTTGGGATCAATCATTACCTGCAAGGCAAGCCATCCTCACTCTTGGTAGTTTAAAACATGCCTAGGCTAGATGTTTGCAGCCACATATCTCCAGTAGTGCCAACCCCCCAGGGAAGACGTGTACTTAAAAGATGCCTTCAATCTTAGGAATATAGACATTTCATGGGAATACATTAGTGCCCTGCCATGACAGGACTCAGCCTTTCACATGTTACAGCAATTACTGTCAGCCGTCTTGGGATGAGACGGTTGGTGGAAAGCATCAGAAAGAAGGAGAGATCATGTGCTCTGATTGCATGAGAGGAGACACATTTCTACCAGAAGAGTCAAGCCTCCTTTCTCAGCCTCTCTACTTTCTCTTCTCAGCTGTTAGGGGGATCTACTCTGCAACACTGGCTTTGGAGCTTGATACAGTCTTGACCAGCCTCTCTGTGTTCCCACTAGCCTACCTCTAGCACTCACACTGCAACTCAAATCAGGGGCTTTAGGCACCTCTGATCCTCTTTCTGCAAGTGTGACCCTTAACAAATAGGGTGCTGGTTTTGTCTTTATTGGGAATTAGGTTTTTTTTGGTCTCAGCAAATTATGTATGAAATCCAGCAGACCCAAAACATTGGAGCTGCCTTATGTATAAACCACTGAGAACTGTGGCTTAGCAGAAGTGGTCATATATCTGTGAGGGAAGGTTGGGTGGGAAGGGAGAGCAGGAATGTCCGGGCTAGGATCTGTCCATTGCCACAATCCAGAGACCACAGCAGTGAAAAGACAGCCTAGATGAGCATTTCTCTGCTACATGATGCTTGCAAACCCCATCTGCTGGCAGAGCTATTCCAGAATGAACAGCCTAAATCAGGGATGGGACTTGGACAGAGTGGCTGAGGCTTTGTTATTTCTCCATGGAGTGATTTTACCTTCTGTGGAGCAAGTAAAAAGACTTCTTACCCTACACAGGTGGTAAAACCCCTCTGGCGAGAGCAGATCAACTGCCTCAGCAAGGCGCAGTGTTTAATCCTCTGCTAATTAGATTGTAAAATTGCACTCCATAACCCTGGTATCTGGGAGCAGCCTGCCACAGTATCTGATTCATTTCACTGCAGTGGTTCAAGTCTTTGCTGTGAAAATGGGAGGAGTAAACCTTACTGAACTTTCTGCAAGGTAAAATTAGTGGGGGAAGGGGAAAAATATTATGGCTTTTCTGATCTTTAATATTTTGTTCCTGCACACTGCTGATGCCAGAAACAAATTGAAAACTTACAATGGAAAAATAAGTCTCCCTGGAAAAAAACACAAGCTGAAAACTTTAGCAAGAAACCAGCTGAAATCAAGACATTTATATTAAGTGCATATAAAAACCTTGCTTGTCTTACAAGGGAGATTGTAATGTTTTCCTATATGTCATCCTAGATAGATTTCCATGTTTCTTGTGTTTGTGAGTAAAACTGTAACACACACTAAGCAGCTGAACCTATCTCAGGCGATCCCATTAGCAGTCACTCAAAACCATGGTTTTATTAAATTGCTGGAGTAAATCAGCCATGTGTCTCTAGGAAACTAACCAGGTTTGTCAGCAAGTTGGATGAGACTGGAGAGGGGAATTGAGGCTGATGCAGGGCCAGAACATCATCCTGCTTGCACTGTTCTCACTCAGGCATCAAGTTCTCCTGCATTACTGGGGATGCAGCTGAGACGGGTATCTGGCACCTTGTCCCGGGTGGTTTCAGATGGGAATGCAGGGCTATTAAACTGGAATGCAGTTGTACCTAGACTGCAGAGACTAATGTGTCTCTGTGTTTCTATTTTTATGTTCCTTCCTGCTTATGCTTGAATTCTGTGGAAGCCCTGAATCTACCCAAAGCCATGACTTTGAAGGTCATCCTTTTTCTTCTGTCTGTTGAGGGCTAGCTCACAGACTCAACAAGCCCTGCCAAGGGGCTGCCGCTGTTCTAGTGCAAATTTGGTCCATATTAGTTTTAATCTGCTACCTGTTCATTCTTGGGTATTAAATAATTGCAAAAGTTTTGGTATACTTTACAAAATCCAATGCTCCAGTTGTTCAAGAAGGGACTGTCAAGTGTGGAAAGATGGCTGCTGTCCTGCCAACCATATGTTGAGGCATTCTGGAAGTTGGACTTATAGAGCCAGTGTTATTTGTGTAGAAGCAGCTCACAGCTTCCAGGGTGAACAGAATCTATTTCCCTCTATGTTAAACTTAGCTTCTAAGCTTCTTGTGAAAAGATCAAACCCATCATTTTCACAGAAAAGTCATTAGAGAGTTTTTTGAATTTCAGAGCAACTGGAAAGAAAGGCGAGGCACTGCACTGCAGCTACCCTGTGTGAGCATTTGTCTGTGAGTGGTGTGTGTCCATTTTAACCAGCACTCAGGGATGTGACTCCACTCCATCCCCAGAGCTGTACACAAAGAGCCACAGCGTAGCCTGGAGCTGTGAGATCTGCACACCCAAGTAGTAGCACTAGGCATATCTCTGTTGTTCTAGTGAGATATTCCCACTGATTTAAGAGCCCAAAGGCATTTTTTTAGTGCACACAGCTTAACCGTTAGTAAACAATTAACTCCAAGTGGAAGAGTGAATGATTAACAAAATCAGCAAAAGAACTTCCATATGGCAGATAAAAAGACAGAAGAAATGTTTAACTTATCACTAAAAATAAAATTACCTTAAAGGAGAGCATGGTAATGTTTAGTTGCTTAGTAAGAAATACATCTATATAGTGTTATCTCATTTTCTTCTATAGAGAGCTAGTGGCAATGAAACGTAAAATGAGCCTTTTTTCTCAAACACCTAAACATTATCACTGCTGACATTATCTGGTTGCTGAAGAGAACCCAAAGGGAATAAAGGCTTTTAGAAATAAGATAAAATGTGAGGCATCACAAAATTCAGCCATGAATGTAACTTGACAAAAAATTTCCTATGACTGACACCAGTCTCTGCCATTTCTCCTCAATGTTACCCTTTCTCTGAGATTAAATGAATCATGCTTTCCTTTGCCACAAAGTCTCTGCAACTGTCTGTCGATTCTCATGACAAATAATTTAATTTGTAGTTTGCAGTTGTCATGAATCCAAAGCAAAGGTAACAGGTTGACTTCCCATTTAAACATGGAAAAACAAGAGGTGAGTTGGACCCATCCTACCAAGCAATGCAGAGCACAAGTAAGTTTAGTAGTTTTAAATGTCTAATCAGAGAAAAGTCACCTGCTTGTTGAAAGCATGAGCAAAGTGCATTAATTGTATCCAGAAAGTGAAAGATTGCTGTCTGGTGCCACTTGGCCTTTTCCAAACAACAAGAGATAGAATGAACTTTCCCAATTCCAGAGGCAAAATGAGGTATTTACACAGGAGAAGCAATAGCCTAA
This sequence comes from Petroica traversi, assembly GCA_025920805.1. Taxonomy (NCBI): domain Eukaryota; kingdom Metazoa; phylum Chordata; class Aves; order Passeriformes; family Petroicidae; genus Petroica; species Petroica traversi. The sequence continues at coordinate 9,285,241 of JAHLSL010000061.1, forward strand.
TTAAGAGCTGCTTTATTGCAGAACAAATAGATCCTCTCTGCTTTAGGGCATAATGAAGCATTGTCAAGTCAGTAATTGCATTGATGGAGTGGTTAAACTTGTGCTTCCTGTGGTGAAGGAATGACAGACCAGTAACTTAAAAAAAAACATTAAGTAAGGACTGATGTGAAATGTACAGAAACTAGTGAATGATGGGGAGGAGGAAGCTGACAAATTGCTCTCTGTCCTAACTGATCATAGAACACTGGAACAGTCAAAAAGGCAAAAGAAACATGAAATTCAAATTAGTTACAGGAAGCCAAATTCACTTGCACAGGTCCTTGCCACATGATACAATAGGGGCCAAGAGTTCAAAGGATTGAAGATAGCACTAAAATTGTGACCTTCCATCCTGGGTTTTAACACAGAGTTGGTTATTTTCAAAGAGAATTTTGGGACGGGTTATAAATCCTCATGTTCAAGAGGAGTGTTTGATTTGACACCAAGTTGATTTCTGTTGTCAGAGGTATGGAGCATGTGTCTCGCTCCTCTCACTGGCATGTTGCTGAGCCACAGGGTGTATTCAGAACAGACTGTACTTTCTCCAGGGCATCCAGAATCAAGTGAGGTCAGAAAATATATTGGACTCGTGTTTCATTGGGCTCCTTATCATTTCTTAGGATCTTTGCAAACACCTTTGCAATGCAGACAGGGATAAAAGATTTCACATTTACAAATTATAAAGAAACAAGCAGAAAGCATTTCCAGGAAACACTGGTTTAAAAGCTTGTGGAGTCCCAGTGGCATTGCTGTAATAAATTATTCACTGTGATTAGCAGGCTGTTAAGGGCTACCTGCTGACTCCTTCTGCTCTGCACTTTTATTTCTCTTCCCTTTGCTGATCCTTCGTGCTTCTTGGGTTATAGACTTGGCTGTAAACTGAACCAGTCTTCAGGTCACAGCGGGTTCAACTCATTTTATAGAGCAGTAATTCAGTCTTGATTTGGTATTTGGAAATGTAGAGCAAGGGAGGAGGGAGATATACAAAGCAAGGTTCCTTACTCGCTGTTTCTTCTCATAGAGAGAGGTTGCTCACCCAATTTCCTTCCTTATCAAAATGTCAGACCCAGAACTGAAGAGCAGACACTGTTTAAAACCTTCCTCTGCTGAAATGTCCTATTATCCCCATTAGACAAGAGACTGTGTTCTCACCAGCACCTTTTTTGCTGCTGTTTGTCCTCACTTTGGGGTTTCTACCATCCAGTACCAGGCACTTCCCCTTTCAGCACCCACTACTCCATGCCTTACCGCTGTACCAAAGAGCTGCCAAACACACTGGGAGCTGAATAAATGACATCAAAACACACTGGGCTGGAAAGCAGAATTATGTCCCTGACACTGAGAACTTCCACAGGATTTGGCTGGACATGCCACTGGGCTGTGATTCAGTGAACATTTCTTTTGGCAGCAGTATCAGTTGAAGTGGCCTTCATCACTCTCCTCCCCCATCACAATCCTGCCCTCACTGCTCACTTCCTCCCCTGGGCCCCTTCCTCAGCCATCCTGGTACAGTTGTGTGGTTGGGAAGGAAACTGCTCCAGAGAAGGGATTCAACTGGCTCAGCACAACCCAGCCATAAAAAGTGGTCACTCTTAACCTCAATCAGCTCCCAATCCCATTCACCATCTGACCCACAATCAGCATCCTACAGCAAAACTATAGGAGATGGATATGGATAAAAGCTGCATAAATAACTGCAGCCAGAGAAAGAAACAGCCATTAACCTACACAGTAACTTTGTGGAGCAAGACAAGAGCTTCACAGCTCAGAACAAGTTGGAAGGAGTTCAACTGCATGGAATTTGTTATAGTTGAACCAGGATGAATTAACAGTTAGGTATAAGGTCATCATCACCACTCCTCCCTCCTCATAAAAGCTGGTAAAAATTTGCGCTTTTTTGAGTCTCTTCCAAACAGGGTTGATTTCAGACAGGTGAGTAGATTGTCTAGGTAAATGAACTTACTAGAATCATACAACAGTCAGGCTCAATTTTCATCATGTAGGTAAACAAGTAGGTTTATCAACAACAATGCTTGCAAACATTAAAATATAGTCTAAGGCACCACTGCTTTATAAAGAAACCAGCACTATTCTGGTGGTTTAGTGTGCTGTGGTGATACCATTAGACATAGAGTTCCCAGGGTTTTCTGTGAGAATTTACATGCAGAGCATGACGTCCCATGCCATGATCTAGCCAAGTCAAGCCCATGGCTACCATTAAATATAGGAGTAGTCCCATCAAAATAAAACACTCTTCTCTAAGTACTTTGTTGTATTCAGGTCTTAAAGAGCAATCCTCAGTAAAAGCAGCAGCCAAGTGTTAAATGATTCTGCAGCACACAGCAGGAACTTCAACAAGATGCAAAGACAAATCACTCTGACAGCACAAAGTGAAACAAATTGGACCTCAGAGCCCTGGAGTTAGGGTGGAGATCTGGAGTGAGATTGAAAACCTCCTTGAGCACTTATGCTTGGCTCTGAAGTGGTAGCAGGCTCCTCCATACCCCACCCTGCTCAGATGCTGTCTCTGGGCTGCTCCAAAGGCCTGGGCACTTTTATCACCAGATGAAGCCAGACAGGGGTCCCATTACTCAGTGGTTGTGGCTATGAGGCACCTTTAGTCAGTGGTCTGGGCAGGAGGCTCAAAAGGTTCACTGCAGCCAACACCAGGAGAGGGATTGCTGCTGCCATGGCACCCCCTGTGCAGACACCCAGCGTCACAAGAGTATTTTCAGTCACAGAACCTAATTCACAATGTGCATTGCCACAGCAGCATGGGATGGGAATGGTGATTCCTGTATTTTGGTTCAGAAACAGAGGTACTTTAGCAAAGCCTCAGGAGAAGACCTGAGGATCCTTAGGAGAGAGCGTCGCGGTAATGATTTGTGGTCAGCAAAAATCCTTCTAGGGTGCCACAGCTGATTCATAGACTACAGACTGGGCATCCTTTATCTAATACATAGTATATTGTGCCAGAATGGAGAGCTCTTCAGTGCCGAAAGATACAGTCACTTTTATGTCCTTTCAGAGAATAAAAGGGAGAAAGTTTAACTTAAACCAATCAGAAAAAAAAGGTTCTTTGTAGACCTATTGATTTAGACACACACAGCATGGTGACAGCAATGCATAATCTAACAGCAGCTACCATGTTTATGTGTATATGAAGTCAAAGTCTGATCTCACAGCCTGTGTACAGTTACAGACACAAATATCAAGTTGCATTATGTAGACAAATAATGCTTTGTCCAAATAGCAGCTCTTCCCTCTGTGATCTGATGCTTTGCTGTCTCTCTGGGCCAATAAGCCACTTTGAAATTTAATAGGGAATTGTGTTTCCATAATGGAAATGAATGCAGAGTGGTTATTATATAGACCTAGATACAATTTGTGTTTGGTCAAGCCAGAAATGTTTGCTGGGGAGGTATGGTCCCACAAGAAGAGCACACAGCCAAAGGGATCTCAAATTGGACCAGAAATTGTTTGTCTGTTTGGCTAAAAAAGAGGCCTGAAGCCTGAGGCGAAGAAGTAATTAGATAGTGAGCTGGGATTGCTGACAGATCACTGAAAGTCCCACTTAGCCAAGCCATTCTTTCATTCCATGAGGGAAGGGAGGATGGCCAGCCTCTGGGAAGATCATTGGTAAGGCTTTTCCCACATCAAATCACAGGAAATATTTTCTTTTTCTGTTTTGAGAAGTGAAAGAAAAAAAACACCCCAAGCTAATAAAAATAAAGGAATGAATGGAAGTGTGGCAGGATGGAGGACTAAGTCACGGTGCAGCGGCATCCCCATCTCATGACCCAGGGCTACCCTCAGCAGTGGGTCACACTAATTCACAGGTGACAGCCCACGGAAATCTCTTGGTAAATCTGCCCCTGAAACAAGAGCCTATTTGTTTGAGCTAAGATGGTGCTGTTCTGCCTGGACCAAATCCTTCCTCCTTCACTCCAGCTAGTTTGACAGAGGGATGATTGATGGGAGCAGGGTTGGCTTGAGGCAGAACACAAATCCATGCCCGGAAACCATGGCCCCACTGAAATCACTGGGACAAAACTGCCATTGACTTCACTGGAGCTGTGATTTCCATAGAGTGTAAGGCCAAAAAGGGACCGCTCACAACCTCCACCCTGACCTCCGGCATAACTCAGCTCCTAGAATTTTGCTTGCTGGTTTGGTCAGTGGAGGGAATTACATTTCCAAGGAGGAATTCTTTTTGTTATGTTTGTTTTGTCTTTAAACTGCAGAACGAAAGACTTGGGAGTTTGTAGCTGCACTCATTCAAGCTGTGTGAAAATACTGTCATTGTTTTAGTTCTATTGTTTAATACCAGTTTTAGTATCAGGTTGTCATCCAGTGCTGGCTCTTGCTCACAGAGGGAAGGGGTTGCATTGACACTGTTAGAAATGTGCCACATTATTTCCCTGCCTTTCCTAGAAGCCATTCAGAGCATCCAGTCTGGGTGATAGTCCATGCATTTGGAGGGATGATTGTTCCTTCTGCAAAGTGTGATTTAAAAGGCATTAATCATCTAGGAAGCTGCAAGACTTGAAGGACTGGGAGATGCCATATAGGTCATCAAGTCCAACAGCAATTACAGTTGATCATTTATTAGATCTTTAGAATCAAAGAAAAATATAGGTCAGAAAGGCCTCTGGAGGTCTCTAGTCCAGCCTCCTGCTAAAAGTTGAGCCACCTTCAAAGTTTGATCTGGTTACTCATGGCCCTAGTGTTTGACCACCCACACTGGTTGTTTTGGGGTTTGGGATTTTATTTATATATCTTTTAATAATTTGCCTTGTTGTAACCCTGCAGTCTGTGTCTCTTGCCTCTTATACTTCCGCTGGGCATCTCTGAGCAAAGTCTGTCATTTTCTTTGTAAATCCCCTTTGGGACATCAAACAGAGCTAATAGCAGGTCGATACTCTGTAGATTTCTGCAGATGGTTTGATTCTAAACAGCCACCAAGCATGATATCTGGAACCCTTGAGAGTTTTTGCATTCAGCCTGTGCCCCATTTCAGGTGATTCATCACATAGAAAAGAGAAAGGAAATGAGACTTCTGGGCATTTGGTTCTTATATTTGATTCTTAAGAGACCAAATGCAAAATGGTTCACACTGTATCCCCACAGCGTGCCCAGCCATAGTGCACATTCCCCAGTTGAATCTGGCTCTTCTGGGCACAGCAGGCTGAAAACAGTATCAGGGATCCGTACTCTAACCTCAGGATTTGGAATTATTCCAAAAGATACTATTTGGGCATGTTTCTCTAGGTGCACCAACCTACAGTCTTGGCCTTCAGCAACCCCTTCCTTCCTGTGCCTGAGCTGAAGGGTAACACAGGAGCAAGTAACAGCCTCATTACTGTCAGGGGTTCCCCAATAAATGGCATGGTACTTTCACTGAATACTCAGGCAAGGCTGCCTGAGCACAAAGGGACAGAGCACAACCCAGTGCCTAGAACTGTCTCACTTCTGCAAAAGTCCAGGTCAACCCAGGCCACGAGTGACCAAGCCAGAAGCAATCCCTGATACTTCATTCACAAAACTCATTCCCTTCTTTATCAGGAACCTCCAGCATTTTTCAAATACTCTGATGCTGACCCTACCTCCTGGCATGTGCAAACTCCACAGTACCAGCCTCATGGTCAAAAAGAATGGTAAAAAAATCCTTCAGACTCACATGGCTGAAATGGATGCAGATCCCTGGGCCTCCTCTCCTCCAGGCTTAGCTTAATTAAGGACCAGCCAGCAAACCACAAGTGTGCTAACAAAAGAAGTTTGCGTCTGAAGGGCTTTGACTGCAGCTCTTTGTAACTAGTCACAAACATCTGGGGCCTGGCAAACTTGCCTGCCTCTTGGAAGGGGTTTCCAGTGAGAAAATTCCTGTACCTTGCGCCTGAATTCTCTGCAGCACACCATGCAGCACTTGGATCTCTTTCCTGGCTCCTCTTCTAAACTGCCAGCTTTGTAGAAGTCATTTCTGGCACTGGTTTCCCCATCATGGCATCCCCACCCACCCCAACACATTTCAAACAATGCACGTGCTCTGTCAGGGAACAGTTATGCCCTTGAATGTTCACAGGTTGATAAGCAGTTTTTGATACTTAAGTGACAGTTTCATTGGCATAATGTAACAGAGATCACAGTGGGGACAGACCCCTCAGAGGAGGAGGGAATAAGGGTAATTCTTTTCTCCTCTTTCACATGCATGTGTGAGAGTGCAGCTGTGCACAAAAGCCAGGCTCATGGATACTTCCTTATGTATCTGTGGAAGATTAAATCATCTCTTGTGCAGCCTGTAATGATGGCCACTACCAAAAATTTTTCCCATCTGAAAGCTGCCCAGTGCTGCATGATCCAAAATGAGCTGCTGACCTCAGAAGAGGACCCAGCGGGCAAACCACCACATCACAGACTTGGCCTCTGCAGCACTGCTAATTGTCCCCTTGTCTGCGGGCACTGAGTGAAGGCAGCTACTCAAGGGCAGTAAGCTTGTGCTTACTGTGCTCTAAGCTTGTGTTAATGATTGACTTTCTCCTAGGCCCCATTTCCAGTGTGTTTGGGGAGATGCTGTCCCAGTCCCTGCTGAGGTACTCTTTGTCAAAGGGTCACTGCACCTCTGATACGATCCCAGTAAAACCAATACAAATTGTCCCACCCACAAGTGCAGGCATTGGATTTGACCCAGCAAATTAACCAAAGGCAATCATGAGGCAAATAATCCAAAACAAGACTCAATCTTGGTACAGGGAGAGGCAAACCTGCCATGAACATGGTTGCTTTGACTCAAACCTGCCCCAAAACCAGCAAACAGCTGTTGTCACTGCATTTCCACAAGATCCTGTTGAAATTACGACCAGCTCCCTGCTGGGGCTCTATTCCCTAGTGAATGTTGCAAGCACCAGCGTGGTAAAAGGATCTTGATGGGTAAAAATTATGCTTCCATTTAGGAAGACCCACTAATGGCACCTTATGCATCTGTCACTGCATTAACAACATCAATTTGAGACTGTACATAAGGCGGGCAACTGGTGAAGGGAACAGCTTGCTTACATTAGGAGGTCTGGCTGAATGAGGACCTTCGGCTTTGTTTCTCTGGAGAGATTGTGCTCAGCTAACAGGAAAGTGGATACTTTCTTGTGGGTATTCATATTTTTTCAGATTGGATTCCTTTTGTATAGGAAGTGGGAGACCTCTTAGATCAATGTGGGAAAAAGGAGTGGGAGACTGTAGAATAATACTTGGGGAGCCAATAAAGCATAGATATAACAATGGTAAAACACACGTGTACATTCTGGAGAGCAGAGCTATGGAATAAAAGACACAAATTTAGGTTGTGGGGTCACTTTCACCCCCTCCCTCCCAAGAGTCTGGATTTGCCTCCATCTGCACCCTGCCAAGGAAAACAACAAAACTAAATATAAAAATGCAGCAATCTGGGGAGCTGCTCCAGTGCCCAAAACGTAGGTGTTTAATGCTGTTTTAGGCACTGCTGGTGATCCAAGACATCTGCGTGGGGCTGGCAGATACAGCACCGGACCTATGTCAGGCTCCCTCCCACCCGGGGCAGCAGCCAGGGGCCAGGCAGGGAACCCTGGGGCATGGAAAAGGGCACTCCATGCCTACATTTGGGCATCTGAACAGCTTCCCCAGAGCCCTGTGTGTTTGGACAGTTGGAGTTAATCATCGAAGAGAAACAAGAAACAGAGCTTCCCTTAGCAAACAGCACTGTGAGATTTGGTAGCAGAGAGGATAAAATAGAAAAGGATCCGAGCACAGGGGACAGTCCAGCAGAGTCAGAGGGGGAGGATGGGCAGGAGAGCATCCAAACAGAGCAGCTGCCAGCAGCTCGGAAAAGTTTCAAATTCCTCCTGCGCCGCGCCGAAGTTTAGTCATAAATGACAACGGGGGACCTGGGGACAGAGGGATATTTTCTGAAGGGTGTGATCTGCTGGCTTTTTAGACTCTTATGTGTTCCACATGTCTGAGCGCCTCCCAAACACGTCCTCTGCACATGCCATGCAGCACAGCCGCGTTGTCCTCCCTGCCTTGTGGACGGGCATCTGGAAGCATGGAAGGATTTTTTCGGCTTGACCCCAGTTGTTGTCTGTGGGAGTTTAGGTCCCAAACTTCCTTTCCATGCCTTTGAAGCCAGGCACTTAAAGAGGAGTCAGACTTCAGCTCCCGGCTTAACCCTTTCACCCCATGTCTGTCCTCCCTCGGCGGGTAAAATAGTGGGTGTTTCTATACTTCTTTTGGTGTTTACAACTTTTATGCAGCAATTAATATATCCAGTGAAGGAATAAAATAATCCCCTAAGGACAATGCAACTCAGCCTTTCAGACTTCCCATCTTTCTGTCTCCCTTCTTCCCCTTCCTCCTCAATGTGGACAGCCAAAGACTATTGGGGAGCTCAGTGCCCTGCTCAAACCCTACCCTTCCTTCCATGCACCCTGTAACAGAAAGGAAAAAAAATAGAGGAAAAAACCCCAACCTTGCTTGGAAACTTTAACAAATATTTTCAGTTTTGCTGCCCCTGAAACACCATCAAGGAGAAAATTTTGGGTCGTTGCTGTAGTTTGTTTTATTCTCTAGATTTCAGCTCCACCAGCAGCTATATCAGTGCAAATCAAATTACGCCTCCTGTTTACTTATCTCCAGAGCGCTGACACTGGCAACCGAGGCTTATCTCGGCATGTCAGGAGCCAGCGCCTTCCTCGGGGGTAGGACAGGAACTCCACAGAAGCTCCTTGGCGTGGGAGAAGGAGTGTAAATCAGGGAAAGCTCTGCTGCCTGTGCTCTCCAGCAGTAGTTCCGTTCCCCAGCTCTGCTGCTTGCTAGGGGCAGCGCAGGGAAGTCGAAGTCCGAGATGCCCAGGGGGGGTGAAGGCTGCCTTCTCCCTGTGGATTAGCAGCCTGGAAGCCAGGGTTTGGATTTCGGCTTACTCATTTGTTAGGAGGAGGCAGTGGTGGAACTGCTCGCGGTAGTGACGGTGTGATAGTTGCGGAGCTGGCGCTGTTTCGCTGTCACCGCGTCCTTCGCGCTGCTCCTGAGGTCGGTCCGCCCTCCTGCCTGGGAGATGGGGGTTATTTCACGGCAGAAGTGCG
>JAHLSL010000061.1:9299386-9354879 GCA_025920805.1 Petroica traversi
CTGCATAGGTGCATTTTATTAAAACAAACACCGAGTAAAGCAGCTCGTGTCATTGTACAGCTCTAGGTCAGCAGAACCTCAAAGCATCTGCTTAATATTAAGCATGTAAACAGTCGCGTGAAATCTAGCAGAGCGAATTCCCAAAGTTGAGAATACGCTGGGAGGTCTTTCAGAAGCAGGAGCTGGGGGTAGTGCACCCCTTCCCTCACTGAGGCTCCAGCAGCCGGAGAGGCATCAGAAACGCGTGCTGTGAGTGACCAGCAGTCAGGAGCCCCTCAATGCCCTAAGTTCTGGCTGTTTCCTGGAAGGAGCAGTTGCAAGAAAAAGAAAGGAAATAGCTCTGGGACATTAAAATCATGGTGACATTTGCAATTTGATGTTGTGCATGAAATGTGACCACACAGAGGAACCTCTTCTCTTTCATTTGTATTTAGATTGTAGGAATTAGTGACACAGAAGACCTTCCGTTTTTTATTCCATTGCTTTGTTTCTCTGACTCAACACCAGGAGGACAAAGCCCTGTCCCAAGCCGTCAGCCTGGTACTTTCTTGCTACAAAGGAATTAGTTTGGTTGGATTTTGTATCATTTTGGTTGTTTTTTGTATCTAGAGTGGTACAGTCCAGGTGGAACTGGTACTCAGGCTGCAGTGCAGCACTGCACGTTGCAGTGGCATGGTGGGAAGACAGCTCGGGTTGTAGTCTCCCAGCCAAGTGGGATGGACTCCTGCGAGGAGTTGTTCAGCGTGAGGAGGCGGAGGAGAAGCCAACACAGTGCTCTCTCCACATTCCTCTCCTCGTAGCCAAACTAGAGCCTGAGTCAGCGAAGCCACAGTCAGGAGAGCGAGCGCAGCTCCGTGGTTGTGGCCAGGGCTGGGCAGCACAATGTATGCTTTTAAGCCCTGCCTCTGCCCGTGGCTTCCTGTCCTCAACAAGCCATTTAACCCCCTTTCATTGCAGTTACTTAACCCACAAAGGAGGAAAATTACACATTTTGGGGGCTATCAACAGGGTTAATTCCATAGCACATGTAGTGCATGGAGGGAAGCCATGGAAAAAACACCCATGGGCCATCTCTCTCACGTCTTCAAACACAGCTGTTAAAAGCAAGTCCACAGCTCTTACCAGCAGTCTGCAGATGTTCCTCTGGAGTCTGCTGTTTTGATGGGAAACATATACAGATTCCAAAAAGAAAAAAAAATAGAAATCACTGCTTTTACAGTGAGAAGATGAATGATTTGCAGAGTATATTTCTAAGAATTCAGAAGTAACTGTGTTTGAACTAAATAGGATGACACTAGAATTGAGGCTTCGACCTATGTTTGAGTGCCTTAATTTCCTTAGAGCCTTTTGTGCCAGTGTGCATCAGTGTTTTGTGTCCTTAGACCAATATAAAGCATCCAGAGTTGGATCACTCTCCAGTCTCAAGTTCAAGAACACTTCCCAGCACAGCCTGTCCAGTGACAGGAATGAGGGAGCCCAGCACTATCAGCCACTGTCCTGTTGCATCTGTGGAGACTTTCTTACAAGAACAATACTCCTAATGGGATATGGTCTCTAGCACCATTCACAAGGAAAGGACTCAGCACAGGGTAACACTGAAACATGAGATCCCAGTTGTCTCAGACCTTGTTTGCATTGGCCACGGCTCTTTTCTCAGAAATTTCACTCTGATTTGTAGCTCCATAATTTGACTTTAACACATTTTGAAGCATTGAAAGGGCCCTGACGCAATGGCTGTCAGCCCTCTCCCAGACTGAACATTGCCAGCAGTTCTCATTTTGCTGCAGAGTTTTGCTTTTCTTTCAGTCTTGGCTCTGTCACAACTTTCTTCAACTGTTCACCCCTCCATGTTCACCTCCAGCTTTGGACAAGGCAGTAACCCACAAGCACCAGAAGAGAGGTGGCCAATGCAGGTTGAGGTGCAGGAGGGGAACCTTAGCAGGCTTGATGACTTGTGAGTGCTGGTAAAAGTGTTGACTCTCCCTTCATGGCACAGTAGAGCTCCAGGGCTGTCCTGCAGTGTCACCTCCCCACCTGCATGGCTCGGAGTCCCTGTGGACTGTGGCAGCCCCTCTAGCACACCTGCTCCCCAGGCTGTCCCTTGCACTGGTCCCTCTTAACAATCCATGTCCCTCAAAGTGTCCCATTTCTGAGCAAGCCTCTGTACCCATGTCCCATCATTTCATAATCCTACTCAACCAGAAGACTCCTCTTAACAGACTAGAGAGGAGGCCCTCATTTATTTGGGGCCCTGTAGGTCAGTGAGGTTTATTCCAACCAGAGCTCCATCTCTGCAGTGGGAAGGGTTCCACAGACCAGGATCTGAGAGCCTGAATGTGTGCTGTGCTGGTGTCAGGGGCTCTGCTGGTGGGGCTGCTTTTGAGAGATGAGGAGGAATAATCAAGCAGGTTTGTGCAGCTGTGAAAGCATGGGGAAACCTAACCTGTGTTTTTTTGCTAATGTTTGAGAACAATTGGGAGTCCCAGAAAGGAAATATTTAGCTCTTATTTTTCCTGTTTTTAAATTCACTCAGCTAATCACTGAGTCCCATTCTTTTCTCTAGGGCACTAGGCAGCCCCCTGTTAGCCAAACAACTCCCTGCCCCCATACCATGTGGCAAATCCTGCTACATCTGTTTACAAGTGGGGAAATCAAGGTTCCTGAAGAGTTTCTCTCACACTCCCTAAAGCAGCCATTGATCCTGTGGATCTTTAGTTGTTACCTGGGTCCTAATATTTGAGAGCCACTGTCCAAAGCCAGAGGTAGTGGAGGATGTGAGGACTTGGCCTCAGATGTCTCTTCATGTAATGAGACACAGAGGATTCATGCAGGCTTTGACCTTGGTGACTCTCCTGGGATATGCAGCATGTCAGCATCAGCTCAGCCAAACCCAGGGATGCAGTCTGAGCTGGACAAACTGGATGATCTTTACTGTTAGTCCTCTGGAGATTGCTGTTTTGAGGAGATATTTGAAGTAAGTTCTCTCCTGGCTTGATTTATTGCTGGTTCCTAAGCATTTTTTCCCATTAGCACAAGGGTTTACACAATAAAGACAGCAGCTTTTACTGTGAGATCTGTGACAGGTTCTGCCACAGAAAGCAATCTGGTGAAACCTTTGTGTAACCCCAGTTCATTTTTTTTCTCCTCTCCAGGGCATCTGTGACCAGGAGGACTTTTGGGCATAGTGGCATTGCTGTGCATACATGGTACGCCTGCCCAGCACTAATAAAGTCTATCTGGGCTATGGCCATTAGTCAACATCAGTTCTACCTGGACAGGAAACAAAGCAAGGTAAGCATGGGGAGTGCCAGTTGTGATGGGTGAATCCTTCTCACTCCCCACAGTCCCAGCCACGGCAAGTCCAGATGGTGGCTTCTTTCCTGCCCTCCCTTTCTACTCGAGATCAAAAAAAAAGGCAAATTGACCCAAGATATTTGCTAGTCTTGACCAGACTGAGAAAATTTGTATTGAATTCATGCCTGTGGGAGTAAGGATTGAGGAAAAGGTTGTATTGAACTGTGGCCAAATTGGAAGGAGCCAAAGTTAGCAAACAGATTATGGTCATGTTGATTTCTGGATGATTTCCACGTCTTGAACTCTGTCATAAAGTTAGGGCAGCTTCCAATAACTGAGTTCAAAGTAGCTTCACAACCTACAACTGTTTCTGGATTCTTCTTGCTTTCCCTTGATTTTTACTATTGTATTTTCCTAGAAATGAGGGGTAGGGATATTATTTTAGGAGGTGGGCAGGAGGTTTGACAGCCTGGCCGTACAAGGAACTGTCACAATCTGGTGCTGCACAAAGGCCACACAATACACAAAAGAAACTACTTTGAAACCAAAAGAGTGTGCATTCTCCCTCTTCATTCCTTTCATCAGTAATTTTAGGCATACCCAGAGCAGCAGGAGATCACTTTAATAATTTTGAGATTACTTTGATACAGAGAAATTACTTCTCATGCAGACTTCCCTCTCCATATGAGCACACTGGTGTAAAGCTTCACAGAGAAGTATTGAGTGGGTACCTGCATTGGTCCTCATCTCTGGTATGATGGCAGAATGTGCAGGTGATGATCATGCAAACTCCTGAAACAATCTTGCTGTTGTCGAAAGCATTGTGTTCATTTTCAGGCCAGGGCTGCTCCTTTCCTTGCACAGGTCCTGGCCCTATCAGGTCCCTTCATGAACCAGTTCAGCCCCCTAAACTGGCAGAAAAATATTTCTTTTTCCTGCTTTTCTTTAGTGCATTATTATTTCTGTGATTTAAATGAATTGAGCTGGCTTTCTGGAATTTTGTGGAGGACCGTGATTGTGCTGTTAGTCCCACTCGTTCTAAGCCCTTTTGATGTTGTTTTCCCTATCATGAGTTCTGTGACTTTGTTATAGAGTGGATAGGACTTCTGGATGCCTTGGGCATAGTTGCACTCTGGCCATGTCTCATCTAATGCAAAAATCCAGTTTTCACCTTAGTTGCTGTAAGCTGTATTGAATTTAGGGATGTACCCAACTTCCCAACACTGCCTAAGGGCCAGCTGTAAATACGGGCAAAATTGCATACTCACTGATAGCAGGGGATGCCTTCCTGTCCCCCTTCTCTGCACAGGACCATCAGGGCAGTGCATAGTCCTCTCTGTCGACTCAGAGATGGATTTCAAGCAAATAGAAGTTTCTTTTTCTTTACTTTTAGCCAGATGGATTTGCTGATCTAGCTGCAAGGTATTTAGGTCACAAGCAGCCAACAAACAAAAGGAGATTCCCTCCTCCTCCCATTTCTTTGGTAAGAAAATGGGTCTCTGAAACACCCGGGACTTCCCTTCAGTGACTCCTTTTGTTGTTGGCAGATTGTATTTCAATCTGATCTCCCCTCTCTCACACTCCTACAGGCAGCACCACCCACCAGCCCTCGTTTGTCAACCTGTCACGTCTGTGACCATGTCAGTGTGCTTTGTCACAATAATCCCAGTGGTCATGCTGAGGCTTTGAAGTTAAGGCATACAAATATTTTTGTCCCTTTCTCTTAAGGGAACCAGTATTTTTGTCTGTTGTCCTCATTTTTGACATGACGCTGTCAATATTGATAGATCCATCAGTTTTAATTGATCTGTTCAGTTCATCCTGCTTGTCACTTCAAGGACACATTGCTCATTGGAGCTTCACTTTGGAAAACTTATAAATCATATCCCAGAATGGGGTGATGTGAAATGTCTTCAGTTCAGCTCTCAGGGGCCTAGACAAACATTTATTGAGTTTCAGGTCACATGGGTTTGCAGCCCCTTAAATCTCAGGCCCCACTTCAATTGAATCCTCAACTTCAAAGCAAAACTTAGATATTCCTTCCTTTCATGTACAAACTTGGCGTTCCATATCATTTTTACAAATGAAAGAAAAATAAAAACAAACTTAGAGGAAAAAGCCTGGTGGAGCTCACTGCAGCTGAGCCTTTGCTCCAGTGATGTAGATTAGATGGCGGGAGATGTGACATAGTGATAAAGAAAGCTTGAACTCTGTGCTCCTCACATCACTGGGCAGCAGTTGGATCTGGTGCCAACAGCTCCACTTGATTTTAAAAAGAAATAAAATCTGCTTTGCCTGGATTCTGACCCTTTTGCGAGTGAGGTCCCAGCCATTTCTGCAGCCTCACTCCACATTGAACTGCTGCCAGCTCACTGGGTTCCCAGCGTCTCACTCCATGCTCCCTGCTGCTCTCTCTCTCCCTACAATTGAAGCGTAACATGGAGACTGAAAAGATCCCCAGCTTCCCAAGAGAGCTTGTCAGCATGCAGAACTCCTGTCAGCTTCCCTTTTTTTTTCAGGAGACAGATGCAGCAGAACTTCAAGGCATGTCTTTGCTCTGTTGACTGCACTGAGTCAATCAAACGTTTGGCCTAGAAACCTTGAGAAGCCCCATTTTGTGGGAATTTTCAACAGCACAAGTGCGAGGCTTTTTGGCTGAATGAACTGGTAAAAAATAGGTCAAGGGTTTCAAGAAATCACCTCCAGCAAAGCCCCATCACTTCAGCAAGAGGAATAAATTCATCCCTAGTGTCCATCTACTTCCTCATTTCACTTAGGGATTTTTCTTCACCCTCTGACCCTGTCAGAACAGCACTGGGCATCAGTTTGGCCCCATGCTTTGAAATGACTCATGAATGAGCCAGTCTTCCTCCATGTAAATGAGACTTGGCAGGTCTGCGCTAAGTGCTTTACAGTTTCTGAGCCTGGAGGGACTGCGGGGCTCTGGGGAGTGCTAATGGGGTGTAACCCAGCTCTGCAGTGCTGTGCTGCAGCACACGGCCTGCACAGGCCTCCTGCTGGCTGCTGCTCAGTGGCCTGTGTGAAATGAGTGTTGCTCTGATTCCTGCTGCTGCTGCTGAGAGCCTGTCCAATGCACGAGACCACCTGACGCTGACTGGCATTGCTGTAGGCAGCAGAGGCAGCAGGGACTGAGCAGCAAGGAAAATTAACCCCATTCTTTTCAGATGTTTCATCTGCACTGTTCAGTGCAGGGCACCATTAGCAAAATAGTGATTGGATCTAAAACCTTTTCCTATGGCTTCAGCAGGTTTGACTTGTACCCTCTGCAGAGGAAGCTCACTCTGCCTGGCTGATTCTGTCTACTCTCCTCTGGTTTGTTTTCCCTCTCTCCTGGCTTCAGGAATGCCAGGCTTTGGTCTTATATCATCTTTTCATTTGCCCTATGTAGGGCACACTTCCAGCCACACTTCCAGCCACTGCTGGCTTGGCCAGGATCACAACAGCACCCAGCAGCCACTTTGCCTTCACTCAGCACTTTGGTTGGTGCCCAGTCAGACAGGTAGGGCCAGAGTGTGCCATAATTTGCATTCTGAAAACGAGTGGAAATAAACTACAGGGCTTCTTGCTGTAACTGTCCTACAAAAACAGGAAAACCACTGCCTCATGGAGCAGGAGGGATGGATCTGTCTGTGCAGAGTTAGGGTTTGTGCCTTTCTGAAGCATGCACTGCCAGGACTCAGTGTTTTGGGTCAGGCAGACACTGGGTTTGATCAATACAGCTGTTCCTGGGGTTATACAAGGAACATGTAACACAGCATGTATGTAGGGTTATACAGCACATATACACCTGCAGGGGTTTTATCAGCAGGACAAAAGCAGTTGGAAGTCTTGTCACCTCTAAAGGTCTGGCATTGCAGCAGGACAGCAGTTCTTGCTTAGGCTCCTTATCAAGGCTTCAGTAGTAGGAAATCTAATTAGATAAAGGCAGAGATTTTCCCCTTTACCTGGAGCTAACCTTCCAGAAGTATTTGAAGAAGATATTTCACAGGCCTTGTTTCTGACCAGAAACATCTGATCCAAGAAGATAAAGAGTGTTGTCCTTCTCCTGGGGCTGATTTTAGGAAGGAACTGCTGGAAATAAGAAGTGTCTAACTGGTTGCACGATTAGTTGAAGAGGGCTAGTACTGGTTTGCTGATCTGCTCTGATACCTTGTCAGGTAGTTCTGCCTCTGCACTTAAGTGAGAACACACACCCTGTTATTGGAGTTGTTGTGGAAATAGCTTGTGAGGCATTTTGGTACCTCAGAGTGGTAATGATGGAGTCGATAAATACCCAAGAATATTAAATTATGATAATACTTCTGAGGGTGTTTTCAGACAGCTTTCCCAGTGCTGTCTTCATTTGCAGTCTTAAATTAATCTTAAAAATACAGTGTGCTACAGGGAGACATTTTCCTTCCCTTATTATTTCACTGATATGCAAACAGAGGCAGGGATCACTAAGAACTTAACCTTAAGTGTCTTACCCAAAGCCCCACAGCACATCAGTAACAGAGCTAAGAAGCTCAGTGGTGAGCACTCAGCCATCAATTCAGCCTTGTTGGAAGGGTTTCTTCTTCCTGAGGATGTGAAGTGACACTGAAAACCCCATCAAGACAAGCATTCCTTGTTGTTCTGTTTCATGTTATTTCCAGCGGGAACAGATCACACCCTGGTACATGGACATCAATCAGCTTTGATTTGGTACCACAGTAATGATGTGTCCATCCCCGAACTGTATGGTGAGGGCTGAGTCTCCTCTGGCCTTAAGAAGGTGCAGAGGTGAATGCTCAAGTGAGCTTGAACTGAGGCTTCACCCACTTTTTGGATAAAACTTTTCTTGCAGTTGGAGAGTCTTGGCAAAATATGCCAACAGCTTTCTGTGTTCTGGGAAGTCAAAACTGTGGGTCAGTGGCCGTGCAAGGACAGATTAATTGAAGCTCAGAAGAACAGGACTTGTACAATTTGAGCAATGAGCTGAGATGACTGTTGAAAGTCCATTCCAGCTGAAATACTTCTATTCTATTCTATTCTATTCTACTCTACTCTACTCTACTCTACTCTACTCTACTCTATTGTCTAGGTTTAGGTAATATGCATTGTTTACTTTCTTGCAATTACAAATTGCAACAATTTTTTTGACATTTGGTGGAGAACAATTGCAATGACCTAGTGTGGCAAATTACTGAGCTGGTGGGCTTGCTGTTGTTCCTTACTGGAGTAGTGTTAATGCTTTGAAGAGGTCTCTCACAGTAGGGGCATTGCATCCAGCTTGTTAGTCTGGTCAATAACCTGAACGTGTTTTCCTGTCAGTATTTCTTCCAGCTTCTAATGACAGTCCATTTAAGACATTTCTTCACTGTGTCTTGTTCTAAAGCTTATTCCTGGTTTGTGAAGACCCCTTCTGGCGTCCTTTAAATGCCAGAGATGGTCTTTAGCCTTTGAGCTTTTCAGCAGGTTATTACGATGGCATTTCTGAAGGTTTCTTATTGTGTGTGGCAAAACAGTGACTCCATACATCCTTTGTTTAAGGGAGAAAAAATGTGCATGGCAAAGCAGAAAGAAACCCAAACAACAGGAAGCGATGCCAGAATTGTACCCACTTAAGAATGTAAAAAGTAGAGCAATGAATACTGTGCCAGATTGCTTCTATTCTTGTAAAATAATCCAAGTTTGCTGTGGAGGCCTGTTTCCTGCCACAGCAAAAGGTCTTTTTTCCTTCTGTAAGCTTTCAAGAGGCGTTAGATCATTACTAACTCCTGTGTCCACCTCCAGTCCAAGATTCATGCTGCAAGAAGCCTGAGCGAGATTGCCATTGACCTGACCGAAACTGGAACCCTCAAGACCTCAAAGCTGGCCAACATGGGGAGTAAAGGCAAAATTATCAGCGGAAGCAGCGGGAGTCTTCTGTCATCAGGTAGGTCCTTTGTCCTGTAACTGGAGAGAATGTGGTGGGGAGGGCCATGGCCATGGTACAAGGGGGAGCAGCCAGAAGCTGCACTGCAGAAATGGAAGTCACTTCCCTTTAGCCTTTCTGTCTGTCCATGTGGCAGTCCATCTCTCAGCACTTTGTTCCACAAACAGCACAGGCAGCAGCCTCCCCCTCTCTCTTTACCACCACTCGTTTCCTCCTTGACTCCAGGATGTCATCTCCAACCTCTCAATTTACAGCTGAATTCTGGTCTCTCTTCACAATTTCTGCCCTAACCATCCCTTGGTATCCGGCTTATCCTGGGGCAGATGGGTTTGTGAAGGAGTTCCCAGCCAGCAATGGTGAAGGAGTCACCCAGTGCAGCTCACAAGGGAAACTGAGGCTGGGAAGGGGTGATGTTCCTCAGCATTGTTGAGACACAGGGTGTCTTCTTCACCAAGTACACATCAACTTTGCCTCTCTGTTGCTGGAATTCAGCTGCTGTCCCGGGCTCAACAGAGCTATGCCCTAGCACTCTACCCAACTATTGCCAGGGTCCTGGAGGTTTCTTGTTGTGGCTTAGAGTTTTTTCCTGTGTGCAGAAGATGCAATCTTTGAGAGAAACGCAAGGGAAGGTGATGCAGAGGAGAGCTAGAAGCATGAGGAGAGAAGGCCAGGAGCAGGGGGTCAGGAGGATGTCTGTGACTCTGATAGTCTTCTGTCAGTCTGAACCAGGCAAACTGTGTGTAAAACAGTGATAAATGTCACTGCAGGCATAAAGCAGGGGTTGATATTTAGCAAAGAGCTTAAAGCTACTTAGGTGAGCTCTTCAGGAGGGCAAGGTTGCTGGTAATTAACAGTTTCGGATAATTAAATACCTTCTGTTACGTATCACATCAAGTTATCAAAAACAAATGTGTTGAGATGTGTAATAGCAGAGAATAACCTTCTCAGGCTTAGACAAAGGAAGAGTCCATCTAAGAATGCAAATGCTTTAAAACTGGACCCACACTGATGTAGTACATTAGCTTTGCATCACTGTATTCTTCATGTCTCTTAAAAGCCTGCTTGGAAACTGTTCAGCAAGGGGTTAAAATGTGAGTGCATCCAGAGCTGCTTGCTATGCAATTCCTTGCCTTGCCTGCAAACAGAGTTGCCTTTCTGCTCCTGAGGTCTTCCTGACAAAGTATACAATCCACTGTCTGTGCCTCCCATTGCTCAGGGAGTTGCAGTAGCCCAGCAGCTCCCAACTTGGTGTTGGGTTGTTGGAACTCTTTGTTTGGCATTTTTTCCAGCTCTCCTGCTGGAAAGTAAATAACGTTAAGTACCCCAAGAAAGTTCTTAAGATATTTCCAAGATCTCAGCCTCCTGGGCACCGTTCCTAAGTTTGTGAGAGCTACTTGGTAGTAATCCTGTTTCCATGTTAATACACGGACTTTCTGTGTTCCTGGAAAAAAAATACTGGGGTCTGCTTCTGCTTTTACACCTGGAGAGAGCAGTAGCCAGGTGAAAGCCAGCAAAAAATCAGACCCAGAAAAGCTACTGTAGGGCCAGCATCTATCAGAGTTAAGTGGATGGAAATTCCAAACTGGAAGCTGCCCATGCTTTTATTTCTGTACATTTGTGCTTCCTGCATCTTTCTGAGCACAGGATTTGTAGACTCATCAGAATTGCACTAGTGAATATACCCACCCAGAGTTCACTGACCAGATGAGTCACTTCATCAGCCCTGGGTAGGTGGATCCGCCTACCTGGGTGCCATCATAGGACTGTGTGAACTTCTGTTTTTGTCGAGGTGCTGGTGGGCCAGGCAAGCATAGCTCCCTCCTTGTTCCTTTCTTCTGAGCTGCCTGTTACATCCAGCCTGCTCTGAGGACAGGGCTCTCCCCAAAATGTTGGGGGCTGCAGTTTGCTGCTGCTGTGAGCCTTGCAGCAGCTACAAGCAGCTACAAGAAAGTGTTGAAAGAAGATGTCTGTCAGAGGTCAGGTACCAGGGAATTGGAAACCCTGGATTGCTTCCACACGGTCACTCAGACCCATCTGCTCCAAGAGCCCCTTCTCTCGAGCCTGGCTGGTGGAGGTGGCCCATCCCTGTCCCACTGGGCGGGAGGGGGCATTCATTGTCTGTCCCACTGGGCACAGCCACTGGCTCTGGCCCAGGCTTTGTGTTTCCTCCCATTGTGCCAAAGATTATCGGCACACACCACAACAATGATGGGTTATCGCAGTACAGCCTGCACACTGGAGAGAATAAGTGCAAATGATTAAGTGGTCACAGTAGACTTCCAGGCTATAAATACCTCAAGTGACTCGAAATCACAAGGTCAGGACTGAATCTCTGTTTGCCCCCACTTCCCTACTATTCTCAGTCCTTTTTTTCTTGAAAATTACTTGTAGTCACTTCCTCCCTCCATCTGACTCCTCCTCACTGGAGGGGCTGTCAGCACCATGAGGAACATGCCAAACTGGCATGTCTCCCCTCGGCTTGCAGCAAGTCTGCAAGGAAAAGTTTGTTGTTGCTTCCAGCTGTCACACTGTCTGGAGGAGATCCTGCTGTGCAGTACGAGACAGTCACTGCCCTACATCACTTACAGTCTCAAGAGGCAGCAGAGAGGACATGGAATCTTACACTGGGAAGTGGCTTCCTCATGATCACAGCAATTCATGACCAAAGCCTCAGCTCCTCCATTTTTCCCACGCTTTTGATCTCAGGCTGTCCACTGCAGATTTGTAATTTTGATGCCCAAGTTCATTTCTGACAAGCAGACACTAAGTTTTGTCCTCATTTTGGATCTGAAGGGGCCTCCCTAGGATAGTGATCTGCTGTGATGTAGCTCAGAGATTTTCTGCTCAGGATCTGTGGACCATCCCTGGACATCTGGAGTAAGATTTGCTTTCACGCAGGCAGGAACCAAATCAAAGCCAGCAGAACAAAACCAAGTTAGTTCTAAAGTGGATTTTTCTTTTAGAGTCTGTGCCGTAAGAGCTCTGCAGGTCTTCAAGCTAGTGAGGAGCCCTGTAGTCACTGGGTTATTGTTGGACTGAGCCCCAGACCACCTTCTTCATCTCTGTGGGCAGAGGAGACACCCCAGAGGAGCATCTCTGCTTTGACTCTTCGGGCACATTCAAGGAGCCTCCGGCTCCTGAGCCCCGTTCATTCTGCAGCAGCAGAGGTTTCCTGTGCAGGGTCTGTTTACGTTTGAAGCCACCACAAGAGTCCAGCCAGGCAGTTCCCAGGCCCGGCGCTGCATCCGGCAGGGCTGTGTCCCAGCTGGAGCGCCCCGGCGGGCGCTGGAGCGGATGAGCAGTGCCCGCATGGCCCGCGAGCACGGGGGCTGCCGAGGACGGTCGCCCACAGGATATCTGAGCACATCCTGTGTGGAGCAGCTCCAGCTGAGCTCCCGCACGCCGCCGAGGAAATCCTTCGTGTCGGGCAGAGACCAGAGACAGGGGCTGTCTGGGGCTGCTGCTTGTTGTGTGCTGACATCCTGGTGCAGTGAGTCAGCCCGGGCTCTGGCACGGACCGAGCGTGGGGGAAACTTCCCTCCCTGCTCGGGGGACAGCCTTCCACAGGGACTCAGCCGAATGCCAGCAAGCTGGAGCCAGCAGCCGGATGTAGCGTGAAGGGTTTGCCTTTTTTAGATGTGTTTTTGCTGGAGCAGGAGACTTGGGGAATGTGGAAGAGAAGAGATGCCTGGATGCTCTAGCCTTCCTGCTGCTGCTCAGCCACCGTGTTGCATCTCCTCTCCCCTCACAGCTGGTGTCACCAAGACTTGGCTCAGCCATAAGCCTTTTGTTTCCTTCTTGTGGGCATACCCTGAATCAGCACAGGTTTCTGGTCAGGCTGTTCATATCCTTGTAAATGTTTCTGTGTAGCTGCTGTGGCAACCCACAAGGCAAAGAGGAATAGCTTTTAAAAATAAATCCGAGGCCAGCATGGACATATGGAGCAGACAGAGGAAGGAAAGGGGAAGAGCAGTTGAAAGGAAAACATAGGTCATTAAAGTTGTCATAAAAGAAAAATGAAAAAGCTTCAAAACATCTGCTGGAATCATGAGCGACTTTTTACCGGGGCTCGGCAGTTTGTTGACAAGTCCATAAGGAAATTCAGCAGTTCAGTTTTGCTGGTAACTGCTCACCAGGGTTACTATTAAGAATTAACTAAGTGCTGGAGAGAAGCTTCCCTGCAAGTGCAAGTACAGGGCTCCTATAGAAGGTCCCATCAAGTTCTTCCAGCACAGACGTGCCTGCAGAGTTGAATTTTGTTGCTTTACAAGGACAAACAAATAAAATGCAATTAAACAAGCAAATTACTGTGAGATTCTCCTCCTTTGTCTGACAATGCTCAACATGGCTGAGCTTTAGAGAGATCTTTTCCACCATCCCCACTTCAGGACAGATGAGTAAAAGGTGTAAGGAAGCAGAGTGGTGTTTCATTGAATAAATGCCAGCTATCTTCCTCTGTGAAAACTGCAGAAAATACAGGTTGAAAATATGTGAGATTCTCTGCTCCCTCTGGGCCAATGCAGAACTGTTTTGTGACAATTTTTGCCTCAATCCTCTTTCAGTTTAGCTTTAATGGTCTGCTGGAATAGTAGCAATGAAAGATGAAACTGAAAGCACAAATTTCACTGTTTTGCTGCCAAAATAAAGAATTGTTCCCAGGTTCCTCCCAAGACTCTGTGAAATAACAGCTTATTCAGCCTTCTTGGGCTGAGTGTTTTCACTCACTGAACATGCGGAGGCCGAGCTGCAAATGTATCTAGGAGCCCCTTCTAACCCCCATCTGATGACAGGTGCACAGAAAATTCCATGTAGCATCCTGTAGTATCTGACTCCTGCAGATAATAAAGGTCTGCATTCTCTGTGTCAAGGCTCGAGAGGGGCAGGGAACAGGTCACTGCTATAAAAAAATGTTTCTATTGATACATCAGCAGCAAAAGGAGGGATATTATTGCTTTTGGGGAAACATTGTGACAAAGGATGAGGTTACTTCATCAAGAAGTTCCCCTGAAGTTCTGAAATTACCAATGTTGTCATGATATTGGAGCAAGTCTTACTTAATGCACGGACCTACTTCAGTGGGAGTTGCTGGTAATTGCCACTTGAAAAACTAAGCCATTTGGACATGCAGATAAATATCTCAACCTACATTTTCACAAGAAACAGCTACTACCCTAGAAAGACGTATGGTTGGGGTTTTTTGGTGTGTTTTACAGGAATCTTGCTAGGTAATTTTGTTCCATTAGAGTTTTTCATAGAACAGGCCCTGTAAGTGGATTGAATTACATGTTTGCTACTAGGATAATTGCAGTTCTTAAGAAGTAGGCTGTATTGTCAAATGGTTTCTCCTAGGCTTAATTTCCAAAAAGCATCTCCAGGGCTTTGTAAACTGAACTGTTATTTGCTCTTGGGAACTTTCATGGGAATTGTATGTGGGTTTCCTCTAAGATCTTTAGATGGATAATTTTGCTGCTTTTATTTTTCCAGATAATGATTACAAATGTCTTTATGTGCTACACTGTCCAATCTTTGACTGTTAGCTTAAACATTAAGGATTTGCTGTAAACAAACATGACTGCAACACCTGCTTCATGTCATAGTCCAATTTCTTTTTGGAAGGACTGCGTCCAGGCCTTGGTAAAATTACAAGCGCTCCAGATGTGTATTCTGCTGTCAGCTGGCCTAGTGAAATCATTGTTTATTGACAGGTTCCCAAGAGTCAGACAGTTCTCAGTCTGCCAAGAAAGACATGCTGGCTGCACTGAAGTCCAGGCAAGAAGCTTTGGAAGAGACACTGCGCCAACGCTTGGAAGAGCTGAAGAAACTGTGCCTGCGGGAAGCGGTAGGCAGTGGATGTTTTATAACCTGTAACACTTTGTTTCTCACATTGTTTTAGCATGCTTGTTGTTTGGAGGTGAGGTGGGGTCAGGAGATGAGGTTCCTTCCAGAGTCACCTCTTACAAAACCCATTGTACAACAGCCTCAGGGAGATCCAGCTGTTTCAACTCCAGATTGCAAAGTCCAGGGCTTTTTTCCCCAGAGAAGGGGACCCCACATCAGCTGGCTACCCTGTTGGCTTGGGACGAGGAGGGTGCTCAGCATCCGTGTCTGCTCTTTGAAATTTTTAATAAGTTGCATTCAGCCAGGCTTCTTATTCACTTTGATGAGAATATTCTGCTACCTAAATGGCATGGGAAGGCTATGTGCTGGTCGTCACTTCTCAGATACTTTTGACTCCATTAGCAAAGAAAACCCAAGGCTGGCACACTTTCTTCTTGGAGGAGGCCTGCCTTGACATTCTTTTCTTCTCTGAGCATGTTCTGCCATACAGCACACAAGGTCTCATCTGCTCCATGTGGATTGCCTTCATCCAGTCAGCACTGGCACTGCTGGATAGGAATACCAGTGTGGTGGCAGGCCTTGCAAAGAGGAAACACTGTGGTCATCTCAGGACATGCAGGACAGCTCAGGAACTCATAATCTTCCCACTCACCTGCCAGCTCATTTTGGAGTACATAGGAGGCCATTTAGTGATCCATTTAATGTCTGGGGAAATCACAACCCTGCTGCAGCTGTGTGGAGATTAGCAGCAGTGTACTCAGGTCATTCAGCAATCCTCCCATGTTTACTAGGACTGAGTATCTGATCTTAATAAATTGTGATGTGTAACACAACAGGAAGCTGGCTGCAGACAATGGCACAGAGATCTTCCAGTTCTTTCTTAATATTTGATGTGTATCTACCTTTTGACAAGAACGGGAGAAATAGGTCACTGGTTCAAGTGTCATTGCACTTTGCTTCAATTAAAGTATAGTTTTAATGCCAAAAAGAGCAAGTTGGAGAAAATACCTCTCAACAAAGAACATCCTCAGAAATCTCTGCTGCCCCTATTCCCATCCTTTACTCCTTGGGAGCTATCTCTTCCCACCTGAGAAGTCCTGGTTGATTTCAGCAAACAACTTGTGCTGAAAAAGGTCACAGATCCAATCTCTAAGTCCATTGAGCTGAGATCATCCACAGGAAAAAATCACAGTTCTTCAGGGGCTGACAGTTGAGGTCTGGAGGCTCTACTTGGCCCAGAGGAATTTACTACCCTGAGCTAACCCTGCCTGACTGCTGATGACTAATCCTTGAGCAGCACCGGATGCAGGGGAACATGTGCCTGTGCCACAGCTGCAGAGCTCCAGGAGCTCACAGCCCAGTGCATTCCCTTTAACCCCAGCCCTGCTTTTGCTGCAGCCTCAGGCACTTCAGGAGCAACCAGGATGCAGGCAAAAGCTCCCACTGGAGCATGGAGCTGGGGAAGAGGAGCAATAACTCCTTAATGTGCTGTGGCAAGGCTGGCCAGAGCCCATCTGTCAGCGTGTTAAGAGCTGGTAGAAAATGTTCGTGCTTTCCGTAGGTGATTGGAGAGAGGCAGTTAATGGACACTTAGAATCTGACCCTGTCTTGCAACCCTACAGCTCATCCATCAGCAGCTGGTAGTTGAAAGCTTCCTACTTCGTCCTTTCTGTTTTGGCATGGGACTGGCCAAAACAGAGGAAAGAGATGGCAAGCCAGGATATAAAAAAGTTAAAAGCGGGGACATAATTAAGAAAGCATGGCAAGAACCATTCATAACGCTGGCATCAGGTTACTTTGGGCCATCACTACTCTAGTTACTTATTAATTTAGATTACATTTCATGATCGTGCCTTTGAATACTTTTTAGCTTGTGGAGGCAGCGTGGTAGCCCGCATTAATTTCGTTCTGCTCTGATCTTTACAGATTTTACAGAAGATTAACTCTTTCCCTACTGCCCTGCTTCATTTTACATTGGGAGTTATAAAGAAAATATCTCTGTTGCCCTCAGGATACAGGAATCTGTCTCAGTGCAGTGCTTAGAGCCACATCTCAGTAGAAGGAGCACATTTTGAAAGAAAAACTGAAATAACCCCACAGGGCTGGAGGGGTGATGCAGAGTGGGATTCTCCGGGATTGCAGCTGTGCTTCTCTCAATAAGGGTCTGTGCATGCTGACACAGAGCTCTGCTGCAAACCCTTTTTGCTGGGAATTGCTCAAAGGGAAGATTTGAAAAGCCCAGGTCCTTGTTTCCTAGTGAACTGAAAGAGTAGAAAGAAAAAACCCCATTAGGGAGTGGAGGAGAGGCCAGGGCAGGCAGGGACTGGGCTGTGCACCCACACTCGCATTAAGGTCAGCTGCTGTTCTTTGGGATTCAGATGATTTAGGTTACTCTGCCAGCTGGACCCTCTCAAGGCTGATGCTAAGGAACACAAAAGCCTTTTGTCCTGCGTGGGGAGACTTTTGAGTACAAGGAGTTGGGGCTGGTACTTAGGCTCCTGCCTTTTTCTGTAGGCAGTTCAATGCCTTCAGTTCAGATATGTGTGCCTGTATTGTGTAGTCTGGGGGAAAAACCCCACTGCATTCACATCAATAGTGGTGCTTGCTGCTTCCTGTGTTCCACATATTCTGAAATTCTGTGAGGTTTCTGTGTGCTTCAGATTTTGAACAAATCTCTGCAAATAACCATATCAGTCTGACAGAGCATCAGCTAATAATTGCTCCAAAGCTGCCCATGACATCACTGGGGTTTGGAAGGCACTCAAATACATGAAGTGTTATCAGACAGGTAATGAGGTACCAGGCACTGCTTTTAGTGACCATTTCCACTGCATTCCTCTCAGACACATCATGAATCAGGTGGGAATGTTTTTCTGTGCAGGTCGTAACCTGCACGGCTGTTACCATTGCAGCTTTCTGACTCAGCAGACCTGCATCCTGCAGGAAGGCTCTGGGCTCTACTCACCCCTCTCAGGAGTAGCTGAGCAGATAGGAGCTCTTGGTACCTGCTCACCCTGCAGCAGAGATGAAAGCTTGTGTGCTGCAAGCCTGCTCAGCCTCAGGCCCCAACTCCCTAGGGATGGGCACCACTTACAGACCTGCCCAGGGCAGGCCACAAAGATTTGTATTCATGCACAGGTTAGAGAAGAGGTCCCCACCCTCAGTATCAGGTTCTGAGTTTGCAGGGCTGGGTGCTCTTCTATGTGTTTATCAGCTTGCTGAACTGGATATGTTGTTAATGAACACCTGTCAATTTAGAGTCACACAAGAGTGGTGTTGTGCTTTGCTCTGTTTCAGAATTTCCCAGAGCACTAACAGCATTTTCTGCTTACAGGAGCTCACAGGAAAGCTGCCACGAGAATACCCCCTAGATCCTGGGGAGGAGCCACCTATTGTAAGGAGAAGAATAGGAACTGCCTTTAAACTGGATGAGCAGAAAATCCTGCCTAAGGGAGAGGTGAGGATGTGCCCTTCCCTTCCAGACCCATGTCCCCACCTCAGGTCTCTGAGATGTCCATTGTATGACATGCAGGAGCCACCAGTCCTGTGGTCGTTTTTGTTCTAAATTGCTGTAATTAGACAGAGTACCCATTTGGGGGTTTTTTTTTTATATCCATGAGAATGGGGAAGCAGTGAGGGAGTTGGGGACTTCACTTCAGATTCAGAGTAAAGGTGTAATGCTTGAGGTTCAGCCCTTGCTTTGCTAGAGGTTACAGAAGTAGCCTGGGTGACCAACTGGACCATGGCAGTGCAAGTGCCCTGGTGACAAAGTGCAGTGATTTGTGTGAGCAGGGAGCATATCAGAAGTCCCCCAAGCCATCTGAGCCCTGATTCTGCCTGTCCTGTTTTTGCAAACAGGCGCTTGCTTTCCACTCCAGTAGCAAGCCAAATTCAGGCCCCTCTAACCAGGGAGAAAAGCATCACCATTATCCATCTCAGCCCTGACATAGCAAGATAAAAGCATTTTGCTCCTCAGTCCTTAAACAAAAGAGCCTTCATCCCTACCTATGGGGAGCTGGAGTTACATTTTTCTAAGTTTGCCAGGGAGTGTTTGTTCCCTTCCTTGCTCCCACAATGTGCTGGGTCAGTGCCCTGAACCATGGCTGTGAAAACAGGCCTGCAGCAGCTGTAAGGCGGGACCGGATTCACAGAACAACTATTGTCCGTGGAGGCACATTTGTCTCAAGACACTTGTGTATATTCCAGTCTTGAATTTCCTTTTTATTTTTGTAGGAGTAGAGACTGAAGCTGGTGTGACTGGGTGGTTTGAGGCTCAGTTCAGCCAGGGAATTAACTGTTTGTCGTTTTGTTGGCGTTTTCCTTCTGCTGAAAAAATAAACAGCTGGAGCTCTTTAGTTTTGTTCTCAATGGAGCCTGGGAGAGGAATTCCACCGCAGTCAAATATTCATGAACTAGCACATTTAATTAAGCTTTTCAAAGGGAAGCATGTCTTAGCTGAATTACTCCTAAAACCCCTGCAGTCTGTTGGCTGCTCAGTTATAACCTGATCTCCAGCTTCCCCGGTTCCTATTGCTACAGGGCAGCTTTTGGGGCCGGCGGGTGAGGAATCTCCTTACTCCAGTGGCAGGGTTAGGTGGGGAGAGCAGGAAGGTAAAGCAGCTCCTCCCCAGTGCAGGCACTCTGCCTTTTGGCACCAGCAATCCAAACACGCTGACTCAGCTCTTCTCTGCCTCTCTCTTTGTCTGTCAAATGTTGAGGCTGTGTTGAAAACCATAAATTTCTGTTCTCGAAGAATGATGTTGAGCTGTGTTTGGCTGCCAGTTTGAAAGCATTTAGGGAGGCTAGCAATAGTTTTCAAGCACTTTTCAGCAAGTGCAAACACTGGAAAATCAATTTAAAACAAAAGGTGAAATGCTCCCTCAACCACGTAAACCCAGGAACGAGATTACCAACTGTGACAAGGACCTGAAGCAAGGAACTTCCATCTGAAGGCAGATGATAGCTCTCATTTCCTTGGGCTTTATTTATAGGGGCCTCACTGGAGGAAAATAGACAATTATGGACAGGAGGAAAATGTATCTATTTTTCCTAGGATATACTGAATGATTTAGAGCTGAAGCTATGAAGGTCTGAAATTACAGCTCACATCAAACTCACCAATCCTTTAGCAAGACTTTTGTCAGAGCAAGACTTGCAGGGACGGGTCCTGGTTTTTTCTTGGTAATCACCTTTACCTGGTCTGTAATTCCTGACTCTGGGAAGGCTTTTACCAGAAGATGATGAATCAGGTTCCAGGCCTTAAACCCCCATGATGTCAAATTCACTTTTAATAAGTCTGGTACTAATAGAGTTTATAAAGTCTTCAAAGCAAAAAGGGATCTATTAAAAAGACAGAAGGGTTCAGTCTTCAGTGGAGAGAGGGAAATTATTATAGTTTTAAGGCAATGCTGACTCACCACTGATAGCAAAGGTATATTTTTTAAGCCAGAAGCCCAGAATAAAAACTTCAGAGAACGCCTTCAGTCTGATTAAATCCCACAGCATCAGCTCTTACACTACTGAACAAAGAGAGGATTTGAATTTGTGTAATGGGGATCTCCTTGAAAATATGGTTGTCTCACCATTCACTAAAAGTAGAAAAACTTCTCTCTTTTTTTTTTTTTTTTTTTTTAATTTGCAATATACTGGGTTCCTCTTTTTAGCAGACTAATTCCATTGAGCTATGGGAGATAGCAAGATCCATTGGAGATTAGCAAGGCCCTTTGAAGCTCACAGCCTGGGGTCCTGGTGCAGACTGGGAAGCTCTATTTCAGCTTATATTTTGGCATAAATCGTCCTAAATCCCTTGGCTTTGAAGGATAACCAAAAATGGATAGGTAGCTTCCAGAGTACACCTGGTTGCATTTAAAAACTCAGCTGAGACCCTGCAAGGGCTAATGCTGAGGGCACTGGTTTTTTCTGGCATACAGAGAGCTTGTTGTTACACACTACTGGCTCTGAGATCACCCTCCTCATAGGCTGGTATCTCAAGGAGACAATTTTCTAGTGCCATCAATTGCAGCAGCCCATAATTACTTCAGCTCATACTCACCCCTGGATTTTGACAGCCATACACTGGGGAGAAGTTAGCCCATCTTCACCCTCTTTTACCCCAAAGTGTTTGGTGGGTGCCAAGCAAACCTGCCAAGAAGGTTAAAGCAGTGTAATCAAATGGGGCTTAAATATGGAGATAGGAAACAGGGAGGAGGGGGTGGGAGGCAGGTGTGACCCACAGATGGGTGTTAAAGCATGAATGTGTGGTAGAGCAGTACAGCATCATTGAACTTGGCCATATTAAACTGCAGGGTTTAGGGCTGGAGCACACACATCCTCCTTGTATGGGTCATCCCTTCCACCACCTGTGCTTCCAGGCACTTGTGTGAGCAGGTGAAGGCAAAATGGGTATGCACAGGGAGGCCCTGAGGGCAGCAGCATGACTGTGGATGCTTTGCTGATGGACAGCCTTATTTGGAGGCCACTGGTCAGGTTCAAGAGAGCTCCCACATAGCTGGGCTTGGAGAGTTTGGTGGCAACCTGAATCCACTTGCCTTTCGCAGGAGGCAGAGCTGGAGCGCCTGGAGAGGGAATTTGCCATTCAGTCCCAGATCACGGAGGCTGCACGGCGCCTGGCAAGTGACCCGAACGTCAGCAAAAAGCTGAAGAAGCAGAGGAAGACATCCTACCTGAATGCCCTGAAGAAACTGCAGGAGATCGAGAACGCCATCAATGAGTATCGCATCAAATCTGGGAAGAAGCCAACCCAGAGAGCCTCCCTGATCATAGATGGTAAGTGGGACATAGGCCCCACAGTGTCACAGAGGGTCTGTGGAGGGCAAGGAGCAAAATCCTCACCAAATTTCCCCTTCTTCCTCTTCCCTGCCCTGCCTGGAGGACTCCTGGGGTGCTGTCAGAGGGGGGCTGTGCATTAGGGATGTGTTGTGCTGTGGGTGATGAGGGTGTCAGCAGAGAAGGCTGTGGCTCCTTTGCTCACCTGTGAAATTGCTCTCTTGGTGTCTCCTCCAGAGCAGTGCAGTACAAATGTAATTAACGTTAGCAGATTGGGGTGAGCTCTCTTGCTCAAAGGCATCTGTAAAATTAAAGTGCGAGCACTGTCATTGCTGTGTTCGAATATTTCTTCTCTTTTTCTTTTTTTTTTTTTTTTTACAATGTAATTCTCAGGGCACTTTATGGTTTACTGGGTTGTTGATTGGTTTTTCACGAAATCCATTAACTTTCTGACGTGGTTCTTTCCCCCTTGCGGATTTTTCCCTTTCCTTTTGACTTGCAGAGCTTTCTCTGTGCCTTTGTGACAGGAACTGAGATTAGAGCTGCTGTATTTGTGACCTGGGTACCAAATTGCACCTCAGTCAGGGATAACAGACAGCCATGAGGGAGGATAACAGACAGGTTGAGGGAGGCAGCTCAAATATCTGCATGCCAAGGACCTGAGAGCTTTCTTGGCTGCTGCAGAGGATGCTCAGAAAACATTTATTTTAATTCCACAGAACTGATACTTAGTGTGAGCCTTTAGTTAGCAACAGGATGATCACTTTTAGAAGATGGATCAACCCCAGAGTCCTTAAGGGCCAAGATGTAAATCTTGCTAATGGCACTGTGCCAGTTTGAATCCTCTGGGGATCTCGGCTCCCTGTTGTGACTCAGTCTTAATCCCCAATTATGGAAAAGAGTTAGCAGCTCCTTGGAAGGCAGCCTGCTATTTAGACACCCGACCTGCAGCTCTGCCCTCCCAGACTGAGAGGGGGCTGAGTCAGTTGTTCATAGGAATTTTGCCTCTTGCTCTGTGAGGAGGAAGGCGTGGGTGACTGCTTAAGCCTAAGACTTAGTGGACAAAGATCATGGTGCAGTTCAGCACTCAGTCACTGCAATGCTTGGGACCATCTGACCATCTTTGTGTTTTCTTCCCTTCAGAAGGAAACATTGCCAGTGAAGACAGCTCTCTCTCAGATGCCCTTGTTCTCGAGGATGGTATGTTGGCTGCTCTGTGTTCTAGAGGGCGGGAAGGGATGTGTGAACTCCTGATTGATACTCAAAATGGAATTACTGTTCTGTGTAATAGTCCACTGATAGATCCCAGGAACCAAAATGCTTGGTTTCCCCTGACTCTGTCTTGTAGTCAGACATCAGGCCTTCCATAAAGTTTCAGTTGTTTTAATGCTTCACACACTCTTGCTGGCCATTCTCTTCCCTTCTGAAAGTCAGGTCTTCAGGCTGGGCATGAACACAGGCAGGGGAGGCAGGGTAAGGAAGCAGGCTCTGTGGTGCATCTCTCGGGGCTGTGCTGCCATTGGAGGTGCCACACAACCATCACCCCTCTCCCTTCTCTTCACAGAGGACTCTCAGGTGACCAGCACAATCTCCCCCCTGCAGTCCCCACACAAAGGCCTCCCGCCCCGGCCCCCGCTGCACAACCGGCCGCCCCCTCCGCAGTCGCTGGAAGGGCTCCGCCAGATGCATTTCCACCGCAACGACTACGACAAGTCCCCCATCAAACCCAAGATGTGGAGCGAGTCATCCCTGGATGAGCCCTACGAGAAGGTCAAGAAACGCTCCTCGCACAGCCATTCCAGGTGAGCCAGCTCTCTCGGAGCTCCATCACAGAGATTTTCCCTGCTTTCAGGAGCGACAGGTGGGAGCCCTTTCAAAATTTATTAAGCTGTCCCTTACTCATAGGGGACTTTTAAGTATTTTGGCCACTAGGCAGGTCATAAAAACAGGCTACAGCCACATGATTGCTGTTTGGTACCTCAGTGTTATTCTATAAAACATTTAGAAGGGTTGGATGGTGGATCATGTGAGGGCTTTGACAGGGCTTGGCCTTGACCTCTGGCACTGTAGAAGCACAAATGCTGTGACACAAGCTCAGAGCAGCAGCTGACCCAACTCCCACTCAGCCCCCAAGATCCCAGGCACGTGCCTGAGCTCTGGAAGGATGCGTGGGAGCCGCTTCCCCAAATTCCTGTGGGAGAGCTGAGGCAGGGTGTTTCCTCTGCAGCAGTCACAAGCGGTTCCCCAGCAGCGGGAGCTGTGCCGAGGCAGGAGGGAGCAGCTCTCTGCAGAACAGCCCCATCCGGAGCCTTCCCCACTGGAATTCCCAGTCCAGCATGCCCTCGACGCCGGATCTACGGGTACGCAGTCCGCACTACGTCCACTCCACGCGGTAAGTCTTCCCTCCTTCAGCCTCACCTTGCTTACCCTGAAATTAATTTGCCTTGCTTTATCCTTCCCTCAGGGTATGAATTAATTCCCAGTTCAGGAAAGGACACCAACCAGCCCTGTTCACATAAGAGGCTAATGTGCTCATGCCAGTAGAGAATCTCTCCTGAACTGACATCCTGAAATCCCTTCAGATAAACACGATTCCGCCCCTCATCCTCCCCTGAAGTGAACAAGCTTTTCTTCTGCTGGGACCTTTCATCTCAGGGACTGTTTGTAGGCTCCACAAGTCACTTTTAAAATGCATGTGGAGCTGCTGTTAAATTCTGCAGTAAATTCCTCCATGGACCCAGCTGGAGAGAACATGTCTGATACAAAATGTTAAATAGTGTTAATTTTCCCTCATGGATAAAATGTTTGCACCTGTGCAAAGTTACATGGAGATCAAGAGCCTGTATAAAGCAATCCAGTCAGGGACCCAGGTGGCAGTGGAATGTAGCCCAGGTTTGACAGAGGTAAGAGCTGAAGTGTGTAAGGGAGGTAATTTGATGTGTGGGGCCAAACTTGACTGCAATTTTCAGCAGGATTTTTACAAACTGTTCAGCTTCATTGCTCTTTTGCTTTTGTGGCAAACCCCATGGACGCTGCAGGGAGCGTCATCAGCTGGGCCAGAGCTGTGTGCTGGTTGGTGTCCTGCCCTAAGGGGAAGTGCTACCATCATTTAGCTCAGAATAAGTCAAGAGTCATGCCAACAGATCAGCCTTGGGCAGAGACGACACAAGGCATTAAAGCTCTGGGTTAAATTTGTTACAAACTTTTGGCTGAGGGTACCTTTCAATGGTGCAATGTCTGTTAACACTGGAGCCAAGCTGTATGAGAAATGAGCCTGGCACAAGGCTTGAGATGTGGCCTTGACAGGGTAGGGGCCATTTGGGTGTTTGAAAAAACCATTGCTCAGTCTGTAGCTCATTCATGAGCTGCATGCCCTGGCTTTAGCCATCCATCATGTAGATGTGTTTCTGCTCCTTGAATGCATGGGTGGAGCTCTTCAAACAGTCAGGGTGAATAGAGACCTCCCGGATTTGGCCATGAATCAAGCCTTGTAAACTGTGATTTGGGGTGGTTTCCTGAAGGGCTGTCACCCAGTGAGAGTCCCACACGTGCTACCCATGGCTGGGCTCCAGTAACACTGAGCTGCTTGACAAGGGCTGACTTTTTCAATGACCAGTGGAAAAATCACAACATTCAGGGCTAAGTGTGGGGAGTTTGTCTGTCTCTCATCAGGTGGATTGCACCCATGCAGGACTTTCATGGGCCTCTTGCAAGGGAATCTCACCACCATTGTGGTCTGTGAGGTTTTGGGATTTGCCAGGTGGCATAAGGTGAACCTGGCAGCAAAGGGATGGTGCTGATCCAAACAGCTCTGCCATGAGAGAGATGAACCAGCAAAGCCAGGTCTTGAGGGTCCCAGGTGTTACCCTTCAGACTGGGCTCTTCCCAGGGTGGCAAGCCACAGAGGAACTGAGTTAGGCAGGGGTTTATGTCCCTCATTGTGCTGCAAGACTGAATATCACCACCAAGGAACTGGAGAGGAACAGGACCTAATCATCTCAAGCCCTGCAGCAGGAAAGCAGATTGCATCACAGGCAGCAGCCCCAAGCAGTGCTGGAAGGGTTCAGGTTTTCAATGCCCTCAGATTCCTTTGCTGGCTGTGTGTACAGACAGGGATAGGGAATGATTCAACCTGTTGACTTAAAGCCTGTTTTTCTTCCTGCTGCCCACAGGTCAGTAGATATCAGCCCAACCAGACTGCACAGCTTAGCTCAGCACTTTAGACACCGGAGCTCCAGTTTGGAGTCACAAGGAAAACTCCTTGGCTCAGAAAACGAGACAGGGAGCCCTGATTTCTACACCCCAAGGACTCGTAGCAGTAACGGCTCTGACCCCATGGACGACTGCTCTTCCTGCACCAGCCATTCCAGCTCAGAGCACTACTACCCTGCTCAGATGAACCCCAACTACTCCACCTTGGCAGAGGATTCCCCATCGAAAGCCAGAGAACGGCAGAGGCAAAGGCACAAATCTGCAGGCAACCTGGTCTCTTCCAATTCAGGGAGTATGCCCAACCTGGCTGCGAGGAACGGGACGGGACACCACCGTGTCTACCTGCACAGCCAGAGCCAACCCTCCTCCCAGTACAGGATCAAAGAATATCCCCTGTATATTGAGGGCAGCTCCACGCCCGTGGTGGTGCGGAGCCTGGAGAACGACCAGGAGGGGCACTACAGTGTGAAAGCACAATTCAAAACCTCCAACTCCTACACAGCAGGGGGGGATGTTTAAGGAGAACTGGCACGGGGATGAAGTGGACTCTGTCAGGCTCACCCCGTCCCGCTCCCAGGTCATAAGGACTCCATCTCTGGGCAGGGAGGGCCATGAGAAGGGCTCGGGCAGGACTGCGGTGTCGGACGAGCTGCGGCTCTGGTACCAGCGGTCCACGGCCTCCCACAAGGAGCACAGCCGCCTCTCGCACACCAGCTCCACCTCCTCAGACAGCAGCTCCCAGTACAGCACATCTTCTCAAAGCACCTTTGTGGCACACAGCCGGGTCACGAGAATGCCTCAGATGTGTAAAGCAACATCAGGTGAGAGCTGGGCCCGGGCAGGGATGTGGGAGGGATGAGAGAGCCTCGTGCAGCCCTGATCTGTGCCAGGCATTGCACCCCAGCTGGAGAGCAGTGCCAGAACACAGCGAATTATCTGGCCTTCACACACTGCTCACCAGGCCTGGAGGAGTAACACTGCAGGGCAAGCCTTGTCCAAAACATTCATCAGTGGGACTGTTCTTCCACGGAAATCATCACTTCTCAATGATGGGCTCAAAAGACAGAGAGAGACCAAAGCCTGGTTATTACCAGGTCTTTCTTCAGAGTGCAGTTTGGTTTTGAGTGATGGCACTAGAGGCTGAAGGAGACAAAGTCATGGGGAGCATCACTATTCATAATCACAGCAATGGGAGCAGTGAAGCAAGCAGGGGTTCAGCACAGACTGGGAGAATATATGACCTCAGTGAAAGACCAAAAGCATGAGAAAGGTTAAGTGGGGCATCCCCTCCACCCTCCACAAATGTTTGAGCAATGACATCTTTGTGCACTGCTGAGACTTGGTTTTCCCATGCAGCTCCAATAACTCTGCTGATAATACCCTGAAACTCAGAGTGCTGAAGTTTGTGCAGTATTAGGCCTCTGAGTCATGTACAGAGCTTTGCACTCCTCTGTGCTGTTAATATTAAATGGTAAGAAAACAGTCAAATTCATTACACTGAGAAGGGTACAATGTGCTGTGAAACAATCCAAGGTTAAATATTTACTGGCCATCAGTCACTCCTTGTCCAGCCAGTGTGGACAGATCAAGGACTTGCTAAAAACCTGAGCCACATGCCTCAGCCTCAGCATGGGAGACCCCATTGCTCTGGCCTCACTTGCCACTGCCTCCCAAGCAGACCAGTGCACTGTCCCATGCCACCCATGGTGGCTGCTGGCCTTCTGCCATCACAGCTTGGTGCCCAGTCCATGGTGACCACCCTGCTGGCACCAGGGGGGCCCTGCACTCACTGCCAACTCCAGTTGGAGTGGGGTCGGAGGCTCCTTGTAGGCCACCAGCAGCTGCCTAAGAAGGGGCTGATTGTCATGTGATGCACTCATAGGAGTACCAGGGGAGGGCCAATACACAACTGAGGTAGCTGCTAGAACCATCCTGTATCTCCCCATGAAAATCTGTCTTCCTCCCTTTGGTTAATGGGTATTTGTGTTCCATGCAGCAAGAGAAAATGCCTGAACACTGGAAAGCTTTTAGTTAGCCTTGGAAATGGTACCAGTTCAGGAAAATTGTGGGACTGGGGTGAGAGCACATAAAAATCACTGTCAGTCAGTCCATTCCCCCATTCAACTGCGTCTTTAAACCTAAATATGATACCTGTGCAGCACAAGTACATTCAGTGATCACAGCATGGCCTGACAAGTTGGCAGCATAGATTGGGTTTGTGTTCAGTCTGTTCCAAATCACCGCCATAAGAGGATACTGACCTCAGGAGCTGTCAGCTCCAAGAAGCAGATTAAAATTGGGTTTTTCCTTTCAGTGTCATTTGGCAGCACCTAAAGAATTTAACAGCAGAGAGCAGGGTATCAGGTAGAAGCCTCCATAATTTCAGCTGATCAGTCCTAGCTGATAGGTCAGTTGGGCTGCACACTGTCCTTCAAAGAGGATCAGACCTCTAGGCCTGTATTAAATTCTAGGCATGTATTAAATTCAGAGGGTCAACACTGTATGGACTTGAGGAGGAGGAAAGATTGGTCAGGTGATTTGCTGGACCCTCACCAGGGAAATTCCCACAAGAACCACTGCCCATTTTTAGTCCAACTTGCTCTGTCTTCATTCAAGTAAGCTAAGCCTTTCTTTGGTTCCTATTTGGACTGTCAACAAAGCCAAGCATTTTTTACAAATGCACAGTGAAAGGAAGTTGTTGCTTTTGAAATATTCAGAGCTGTCTTTCCTTAGCACCTGAACAGTGTACTTGTTCAGGCTGTCATCACTGCCAGCTCTGGCTCCTAGGGACATGGGACATCTCCCACCCCCCCTGGAAGCAGGAGGCTGAGCCTGGCAGGCTGAGCTCCTCCAGTTCAGGACCCACGGAGTCCAGGCAGCAGCAACCAGGCTTCTGTGCTGGGTGCAGTGTGGTGTGTCCCAGGCAGGATCAGGAGAGTCTGGCTGGCTGTATTCAGCTGGAGACTGTGTTCCTGCAGAGCTGAGGCCAGATCCAGCCTGTGAGGTGCAGCAGTGTCAGCAGAGGCCGTGCTCCTGGGCCGCATTTGGGTACAGTCACCCAGGAACAGGGCGAGGTCTGTCCCAGGCTGTGTTTACTCACAGCCAGACATGTTTCTGCTGGTCTGACCAGCTGATGCACCTGAACCACCCTGACCTTTGTGTTCTCAGCTCACCAGTGGTTTTTCTCCACCCTTGGTTGTTTTCCAGCTGCCTTACCTCACAGCCAGAGGAGTTCCACGCCGTCGAGCGAGCTCGCAGCCACGCCGCCGGGCAGTCCCCACCACATCCTCACGTGGCAGACTGGGTGAGTGTCTGTGGGGTCAGCTTAGAGAATCCACCTCACTCAGTGCCGGGAGAAAAAGCTCCCCAGACACAAGCACAGTAAGGGGAATGTTTCCCTTGTGCTCCTACATCTGCACAGAGCATTTCCAGTCTCCTACCTGTGCTCTCGTGGTGGTGGAGCTCTGGTTTAGGCTGACCAAGACATGGCCAAGGCATCCACACCCAGCACTGCTCCAAGCAGTGTCAGATCCTCAGGGAAAGAAGCCTTGCAGGTTCCTCCTGCTTGGACAGTCTTCTTCCTCCAGTCTTCTTCATATGTTGCAATAGCTGATGTTTTTTTAGCAGCCATCACAATGGCTGTCCACACCAAGACCTTCTTGAAAAGGCAAGGTTTAGTGCCTGCCATACCTGTGTATGTAGCAACCTCATTTTTCTGCTCAGTTTTCCCCAGCAATGTGTCTGCATGACTTTTGCATCTTTTTTCAGCTACCACTAACATGAAGGTGCTTCACCAGAGTATAAGGGAAGCATTACACACCTGTAGCCATTACTCATATAAATACAGTAACTGGGTTCTTTGGCACCTCTTTGCAAGGCAGGGAGTTCCAGGAGTAAATAGACAGCTTTTTGCAAGCTCCCATGGGTATTCTCTAGCACTCTCTGTCCAGAAATTCTGTCCTGCCATGTGAAATAAAGGTCATTTCCAGATCCCAGCTAACTCAGCACATCCCAGATCGTGGGATGAGATTTTGGTGAGATCAGCTAGATTCTGACACTACAGTCCTCAAAATACCCTAGTCCTTTGAATAGGAAATCAGATCTGATACCCTGAGTCATGAATTGGGACTAACTTTGAAAATATTTCACTGTGCAGCCACTGGAAAATCTCCTGCTCTCTAATTACCTGTGTCACCTATGACCAGGTTTGACCTCTAGTTTTACTCTAGCACTGCTTGTGACTGCACTTTAAATTGGAGATGAGGAGAATCATAACCACAACCCCTTAAGCTTACCCGGATTTTAAATTCACACATTTGACATCCAACCTCACATGGTCTTTGCATGTGCTTCCAGCTTTAGAACAGGAGAATGTTCTTAGTCCCATTTCAAAAAAAAGTCAATGGATAGCAAGATAGGCAAAATAGTTCCTACCTTTACCATACACTGAAATTTCTACTATTAAAAGTTTGAGTCTAAATTCAAATCTTAGTCTCTACCCCAATCCTAATTCATCTAAATATTTTAATGATTATCAGAATCAAAACCTGTAAGCAGCCAGCTGAGACACCTGTTTGGATAATCCCAGTTTTTCTTATTTTTCCATTCATGATGAGTCCTGCACCTTTTCTCTCACAGCAAAAGTACATCAAGCCAAATTCTCAGCCGGTGAAAGTGAAGTTATGTGGATTTATAGCTTAGGCCCTGCATCAACAACCAGTGCAAAAAGAACTGAAGACAAATCAGCACTTGTTTTGTACCTGAGCATAGCCCCCAAGGTGTATGTGTATAAACACAGGAGTGGATACATTCTGCCAATAGATGCACAACACAGATTCCCCCAGTGCAGGAGCTGTGCCCACCCAGCACAACTTAACAGATTGACAATTCTCCCCAACATGTTTATGTGTCACTAACTTTTCCTAAAGGTGATTCATCAACTGGTTTCCCCACTGGATTAATAAGCTCATAACAATGTCTCTGTCATGTCTTTTCTTTAACATTTCCTCTCTCCTCTTTCCTCCTTTTTTGCTCTCCTTTGTTCAGAGAAGCAACAGACAACTCACCCACTATGGATGAGTCTCAGTCTCCAACCCACCAAAGTACTGATGAATAGAGGTATAGTAAGGGAATGTTTTGTTCTTTCCTCCTCCTGCCCCGCAGTCCGTGAGCACAGTGCGAGTGCCCGGCCTCCTGCCGGAGCTGCCCTTCAGCTGTGTCCCCGTTTGGCTTCCAGCACAGCTTCCTGCAGTGCCTG
Source organism: Petroica traversi (assembly GCA_025920805.1). Classification (NCBI taxonomy): domain Eukaryota; kingdom Metazoa; phylum Chordata; class Aves; order Passeriformes; family Petroicidae; genus Petroica; species Petroica traversi. Next base: position 9,330,691 of record JAHLSL010000061.1, read on the forward strand.
GGAGCATTCGGAGCCCTCTCTGTGCCTTTTCAGAATCTGTGCCTGTGGCACTTTCCCCTGTGAAAGGGACTTGGGGCCAGCCTGCTCTGTGTCCCTGCAGAGGCTGAACAGGCACAGAAAGTGGGGGGGGGGGGCCCCCCCCCAACAAATCTTGGGGCAGTTGAAAGCAGCGTGGGCAGAGCCGTGGGAACAGTCTGGGAGCAGCTGTGGGGACACAGCCTGGATATGCTTGGAGGGCCTGGCCAGAGCTCCCTCACCCCTTCCTCCTCCCTTCCTGCCACAGAGCTGAGGCTGTTTGCTGCAGCAGCACCAGCAGAGAGGTTTTATGGAACAAGGACCAGCCCTGGCCCCATTCCTGTGGGAAGACAGAGGGGGAAGGGTGGAGGGAAAAAAACCCTCAGAGTATTTCTATTTTAATTAAACTGCCATTGCTGTCTGACACTCTCATTTGAATCTACAACCATTCACAGCTGGCATCTGTCAAGTATTTCAAGCCCAGCTTTCTAGAGTTATCTCATAAACCTCTGTACTCCAGCACAGAGCTGGGAAACAAAAGGCTCTTTAACATGCAAATGGCGATCCCTTACTCAGGTTCCTCTCAGACACCAATCCCAGGAAAACCAGGTGGAAAACAGGGCAGAGGAAGCAGGAACTGCATCAGATGTGAGATCAGTCCTGTGAGGTGGGGAGGGAGTGCAGGAAGGAGTGAGAACCCCTCAGTAAACAGAAAAAATACACATCTCCTCCTTCTGGCCTCAAAACCATCTCTAGTCTGCAAGTCGGTTCAAATCAAAGTGTGAGGGAAAGACATCAATTCTGGCTACAACTGCACAGATACAGCAGTCACTTTTCAGAAGATCAGATTTTTACCTGTTTTCCTCTGGGAAGGAGCTCCACAGCCAAAGCCAGGAGCTCACCCTGGTTGGAGCTCTTAAAATAAATAGCAAAGAAAATTCTCATTAATTGTCTTGTCTGCTCAGTACAGGCAATGAAAAAGCCAGGCAGCAAAAGAAGCAGCATCTTGTCAGGAAACAAACCTCAGGATGAGAGCATGGTCCTTTCCACATCAGACCTGACCTGCCCTCACTAGTCCCTTCCTGGTTCATCCCTGGAAAGCCACGTAACTCTGAGACTGCTCAGTGATGCACAAGCCTCTGCCCAGAGCAGAAGTGCTACAGGAAAATGCCACCATCCTCCTCCTTCCATGTTCCTACTGGCTGATACAGCCCATGGCCGAGTGAGCTGCTCTGAGGACTTGCTCCTCAGAGAGCATCCTATGGAAAAATCTTTATCCCATCTTACTACTGAGCAGGACAGCAGGCAGAGGCCTCAGGCAGGGCAGAGGCACAGCACTGCTGCTCTACCCAGGGCGGGGGGAAGACAACACATGCAGAGTGAAGTGATGTGAACATCCTGCATTCCTCTCCACCCATAACACAATGTTTTATGCTCATGGTTGAACTTCCCAGGAGAACTCACTGTCCTAACAAAGTTTCCTTTCTCCTGCAGGAACTACAATGATAGCTGTTTCCTGGATTCTCCCCTCTATCCAGAATTAGCAGATGTCCAATGGTATGGGCAGGAAAAAGCCAAGCCTGGGACTCTAGTGTGAACCCCTGACCTCAAGTTAATCACATCAATGCCATTCTGAGATCACCTCACTGCCTCTCATTTGCCTTACCCAGATGCACTGTCACCCAGCACCAGCTTCGACTCTAAGCACTTTTTTCTCGATGCAATTCAAGGCAACATTTATGGAACACTGGCCCTGAGACATCCACCCGGCAGCGCCAGAGCGAGCACATCCATTGCCAGACGGGTGCCCGTCCCTCCCACGGCCACGGGGCAGCAGGGGGAGAGGAGCAGCCATCTGAAGAGTCAGTTTCAAAACTGGTTTTCCTTTGAAACAATGGAAGCCTTTCAAGTTTCATATCAAAGATTAGTGTTCCACAGCACGTAACAGCAGTAAGAGTTCCATGACCTGCGAGCTGAAGCCAACAGCATTACTTTTAAAGGGGTGGGAAGAGGACAGAGGCTGAGAAATTGAGACCACAGTCCTGAAAATGCATCTGTTCTGAAAGAGTAAATCCCATCACTTCAGAGATGTGTCAGTCTCACAATCAGGTCACTGCCAAAGATCTCCACACCACTGTTGGCAGGATGAGTTGCTCAGCAAATTCCAGCTATAAGAAAATCTCCCTTCTTTAACTCAATGGCAGACACGACCACCCCTGCAAAATGGCATTTCCTTCTTCACTTGGAGTCCACCTACACGCAAGCAAAACAACCCCCAGTGCTGCAGACACACCCGAGGTCTGGGCTGATACCACAGCATCGCTGCCTGCAAGCAGCTATTGAACTGGACAGACAAGGTTTACAGAGGCATTATCTAAGCAGAGGCAAGTACTGCACTCACAGCATCTCTGTGGCTGGCACAGAGTGCCCACCAATACATGGAGAGGTTGGGATTGTATTGGTCGTTTTGATACAGATAAAAATTGCCAAAAAAAACCTTTCCACAAACAGATACAGCCAATAAATTTGAACCTATTTCTGCACAAAGCGTTAACGTGAAATCCAAGGGAAAGCACATCGCGATCGGCCTGGCACGGCCAAGCTGCGTTCGCATTTCGGTTCCGCTCCTCTTCCCTTCGTTAGCAGCAGTGTAGCAAAGGGCTCGTCACCCGTGTGCTGCCGTGTGGGAGAACCGGTCTGTCGGGAGGCAGGAAGGCTCCTGGAGCAGGGCTGGACACCCAGCAGACAGGCAGATCCTTCCCTTGTGGGAGACAAGGAGAAGCAACCGAGCGAGAGCTGCCCGCAGACACCAAACGGAGTCGCACGAGCGCGGCCTGGAAGGAGCTGCAAGTTTACACATACTTTAGAGCAATGCTTTATACATGTCAAGCCATGGAACTTTCAAAGGCCTCAAAGACACTTTTGTAACGAACAAGTGCACAATCTAGGTGGATGTTGAAGCTGGCACGTCTTAGTCTTCACTGCGGTGCTATGCTGTTTTTATTGCCACTCGATGGGGGCGGGCGCCCGGCCTTCCCCCGTCGGTGCGTGCAAACGTTGATTTCCTATGGGAAAGGCATTAAAAGAAACGGCTGGAGGGGGTTACTTTGTGAAAAGCAGAAACTGAAGTTAGCTTTAGTTTAAGGAAAAAGGAAAAATAAAAGTGTGAGCGTGTGTGTGCGTGTGTGTGTGTTCCAAGAATAACAACAGCATCTACCAGACAAAGTAGAGCAAAACGTTTCAAATTAAACACCACGACTTGGGGGGCTGCCACACCTTTTGGTATTAAGATTGCTGGAAAACTGCATTCCAGGCTTTAAAAGAGAATGGGTTCTGTGTAATTAGGCTTTGAAAAACGATGGGGTTTCTAAACACTAATGCGAGCAGTTCATGCCAATTCCTTTCTGCAATCACACCAGAAGTGCTGGCTTTAGTGCCCTGCTCTGCTGCCTCGTGTCACTTGTGAGGTGGAGAGGAGGCTGGATGGGGCTCTGAGCAAGCTGGTCCAATGGAAGGTGTCCCTGCCGCTGGCTGGGGGCTGGAACCAGATGATGTCACTTCCAACTCAAACCCTTCCATAATTCTATGATAAGGAAACTCTTTCATGTTCACACGTGAAGCATAAATGCATTATCCCTCTGGAAAAAAACAAACAAAAACACTGGCAAAGGGTTTACAAAGGTGTCCACACAAATCTTGTGCTTCTGGGCCTCCCTGAAGCATCACCCAGGAGTGCAACGCACTGTGACAGTAATTGAAACCTTGCTCTCAGTTCTGGAAGAACAGCCAGTGGTGAGATTGCAGCCTTTATCTGGACATGCAAAATGCTATTTTCACCATCTCTTTGTGCTTTGGGGTCTTTAACATGGGAATTATTTCAAACTCCTAATTGGATTTTTAGCTGGATAAGAGATAGTACTGATTAATGACATTAACTGATAAGATTTGGTAGCTAAAGTGAAAGGATTAAATAAGGACCAAATTAAGCTACAGCAAACAATTTAGCCCAAGGATTTTTAGGGGCTCTGAGCAACTGTCTGTTTTCTTTTTAATTTCCCTGGTAAGTGGTTTGGGTTTGGTTTTTTTTCTGTGTACCTTCTTTTAATTAAAAAGAATTCAACAACAGTGGCACTATGAGGCCTCTGGGCACTACAGGAAGAAACATTAATTCCTCCAAGACCAGCTCTGCAGTTTTGCAGCAAAGGTTAAAAGGTGGCAGCCCTGAAATTAGGGGAGAAAAAATAAAAATGTTTAGCCTGAATTGCAAACAGGCTGGAGTGGAGAAAAAGCTTTCTAGAAATGGATTGAGTTTTGCTTTGTGTTCTGCTTTTCTGGTTTGCAATCAAGGCACATGTGAGCAGCCAGTCTGGTAGTAAAGACAGATTAAGTAAAACAGGTTTTACTGTTTAGCTCAATTCAATTAAACACAAATGTACATAAAATGTTAATCATATGAGATTAACATACTTAAGTATAACGCGGAGGGGTATATACATAGCTACTATAGACAAGCACTTGACTACCAACTTAACCCCTCCTTTACTTTTTTATTTTTCAAGGCTCCATCTGCCATAAAGCCACAACCACGTTCAGTCTGTGTGTCTGACACTCCCTCTGTGTGGGCAGGAGCCGGGGGACAGTCCCTGCACGGGCTGTGCTGGGAGGCAGGGTTTATTTTTAAATGATATTATATGCAGTCGAGTGTGGAAAATGTTGAAACAGTCCAATTTGTTTTCACTCTGTATTAGTTTTAGTTTCAGGCATAGCCGATCCCCATTCAGGTGCTATCAGATGACCAGTTACTGCTTAGTTAACTAGATGTAAAGTTTTACATATATATTAATGTCAATAGTTTTATTACAAGTTGTGTAAAATGGACTCTCTAGTTTAAAAAAAAGGGAAAAAAAAGAAGAAAAAAAATTAGGTCTCTCCTGAACTTGACTTTAGAGCATGGAAAATGATTTTACTGGATTCTGTTCAACTGTAATCAAGGAAAAAAATATGTATGTTGTAGAAAAAGTTGCAGAATTAAAAAAGATCTGCTTTTAATTTATTCTTTTTGTATTAAGAATTTGTATAGTTACCTTTACATTTTGCAAAACGGTGTTGTCAACACTTCCTTATTAAAGCATTTTCAAAATGAAACCTTGCTGTGGTCTCTTCGGGAGGGCAGAGCCTGGGCAATCCTCACCACTGCTCGAGATGCTGGGTCCAGATGTGTGCACATCTGGCCAGGGTGTGCCAGCTGTGGGACCTGCCCCTGGTTGCCAGGGGGCCTGACTGCAGGAAAAACAGCATTCCCCCAAAAATGCCCATCCTTCAGAGATCCCTCAGGATTCAGCAGACCCATGCTTGCTCCCAGCACTGGTCCCAGGGGCTCAGGAGGACAGAGAGCGAGACTGATGTCCCACCACTGTGGGAAGCAAAGTCACAAATAATATTTACTGCCAACAGACAACTTGAAATAACTAAAATCAACACTCACTTACATGGATTGCATGCCAAGTTGCTGCAAGGCTGTTTCAGCAATGCCAACAGCTGTGGGACAGGCTTCAGCACCAGCACACTCCCCATGCTCTGAGGAACTGCCTGCTTGGTGACTTCCTAAGAAAAACCACTCCAAGAGGCTGTTCTAGTTCGGTAGGGCTGCACTGGGTTAGGGACATCACTGAACATCACTGTTGTCCCCTCTGTGGGCAGCAGTGACCCCTCTGGCCACCCAGCACCCCCCCAAAACCACAGGCAGCTTCCAACAGCCACATAGTCTCACACGAGGGCTCCCACACTTCCCAGTGCCATTCCTTCCTGCTCCTTCCATTTATTCCCACTCTCCAGGGAGCCTTTTGCCACCCCAGCACCTCCTGTATCATCCACCCAACCCCCCACATCCCACAGGGAACCACCAGTGGCAGCAGCCCGGGGCCAGGCAGCCCCTGTGGCCATCACCCAGCACTGCTGAGTGGGGAACCAGTGCCTGAAATAAATCCTCAGGAGCTCTGGGATGGGACCAAACAGCCACAGTGAAGGTTTTCAGACACCCCCAAACTCCAGGATCTTGGCTCAGATTTCTTGCCAGTGACTCCAGAAGTGCTGCAGGCTCCTCTTCCAGCTCTACACCACCTCAGGAGCAGCTTTCAGGGCAGCCTGCTCCAGGATCTGACACCAGCACTGCCCTCCTTGTGCCAGCCCTCTTGGAAAGCACCATGTTCTGTTCTCCTCCCCTGGGCCCAGGACTCTTCCCCTGAGAAGGGAAGCCACTGTCACCCCAATCAGGTTCATTCTTTGGGTGAGACTGGATGTGGTGATGTTATGGCAGCCAGCAGGAGAGGAACGTGGTTCCTCCACTGAAACAAACTGATCTCACATACACCTACCCTAAGAGCCTTTCCAGCAGCACAAATAGCAAATAGGGAATTCAAGGCATTCAGCAGCACCAGGCACAGTAATACCAGAATCAGGCAGGTACCGACAGAGTTCACCTTGCACAGGCCCTTCCACAGCCGGGCTCAGGAAAGGGTCAGGGACTGCAACAAATGACCAGGGGCACTGAAGTCCCAAAACCACTCCAGACACCACTATGGCGAACTCAAGACTTCATCCTAAGGCTACAAGTCTTAGGATTCAGCAGAGTTATTTCCGCCTAATGCAAGAATTATCAGAAATAAACATCTGGAAAAGCCTAGAGGGAAAAGTAAATTGCTAAACTGAAACATACCCTCCCCACAAAAAAAAACCCCAAACTGTCAAGCAGTGTGACAGCTGCACCACACCCACTCCTCCCTAAACTAGACGGAGAGTTGGGATTTTTTTGGCTAAGAGGCATTATTAACTATTTGATCACAGTCTGGTAGCTGCAATTTGGGGCCATCCAGCTGCAAAGAGCCTCCAAGTGATGATGAAAAGCAGCTGCTGTAACAGTGTCCCCCTGGCCCACCATCCCCCGAGGACCAGGGCTGGCTCTCACGTGCTGGACAGCTGGAAACTCTTACACGGATCTGCCGTGAGAAAGCAGTTCCCAGCTCCTCAGTTCCCCACACAGCACCATTCCACGGATTGCAGAGGGATAAAGTTCTTCCGTCATGGGATTCATTCAAGCAAGGCGGCCGTATTTCAGGGACTGTCAGCAAGGAGGCACATCGCTTAAATTGCATTCTTTAAAACCTGATCAGACTAAGCATTCCAACCTCAAATTCACATCCCTACAGGAGGCGCATCCCCACTGAATCCAGCACTCAGGGTACCATTAAAATTCCCCTCAATAATTAGCTCTAAAGCAGGAAGGAAAAATCCATTGAGCACTATTACAGATCCCCTAAGGAATCTGCCTCCTGCTAAAGCAGACGATACAACGCTCCTTAAACCATCCCCTGGCTACTCACTTGCTGCAGTTTCCAGGGAAATTACAGCTCTTCCGAACAAGGGACAATATTGTCCCTCAATTATTTACAGAGTTCAAAACTAAGGTCAAGATAAAGATTTAGAAACAGTTCAGGAAACCGTCTGGGTGGAGAGAGGGATAAAGCTGCAGTGTTACAAATGTTTCCGGTGAAATAACGCCTCCAAAGAGCATCTGTACAGAGCACTGCAAAGAAAATCACCAGAAACCACTGCTAATGAAACTCTTCCATGCTCTTCACCAACATCTGCCCAGCTTCTCCCCACAAATCCCCATCTCCTCCCCAAAGGCCCCAAGAGCCAGCGAGGTCTCATCCAACCTCATTTTATTACTTCTAAACTCTAAGCTCTTGACATTTTCTCTGGGGTCAAACACTCCAGACTGAAAATCTCCTGTGTCCAAAGAGGCACTTCAGAATCTAAGAGAGTCTCCAGGAGAACCTGAACTTCTTCAAGATACTCCTCCCAACTCACTGCCAGCTCACATCCCCCAGCACCTCTCACAGTGTCCCAGGGAACACCCAAGAAGACAGGTCACTGCTTGAGAAGAGGACTCCAGTTCCTGCTCCAAGCTGCCAGTTGAGGTGAGGACCCACACAAACCCATTCAATGGAATAGTGACACATTTCTTCAGGAAGTGGTTCTGCTCAAAACTAACAAGGTTTCAATATTTCACTGTTTGTGCAGAATTAGACATCATCGTTCCCAGGAGTTTCCTCACCATTCCCAGTCAGGATGCACGATGGTAAAGATTTGTGGCTGCTAGAAATACTGTTCATGGTCATGGGAGGTCCTAATTATTTTCTCTGCCATGCCCAGCAGACTGAAAATTTTCTCCAGATGTTTAAAAATGGAATTTGAAAGCCTCAAGAGCCATAAGATTACTTCCCCCAAGCCCAGAAGGTTTATATTAAAAATGTCATTACCAAAAAAAAAAAAAAAAGCCAAATCAGATGCATTCAAGATCAAAAACTCTTTGCACTGAGGCTGAGAAATATATAAACCTTTTATTTTAATTCCTGATAAATACCACATGAAAGATTAGCCAATAAAGTCTTTATATTTACAGAAATAACCAAGATTCAGATTCAACTGCTTCCCTCTAATCATCTCCCCACGTCAGTCTCCAATGCAAAAGCTGCCAAAAATGCTCCACATATGCTCCTGGCAGGGCTGAGACTCACCTAAAGCTCTAAAATATGGGAAACAGTTCAGTCTGCACAGTTCCTTGAATAACAAATTGAAATAAGAGTACGTGCATCGTCTCTTGGTCATTGTCTTGGTCTCAACCTCTTCAAAACCCATCCCTCTGCTGTACATTAGATGTGTTCAGCAAACAGCACAGATTTCAAAACAAACCTAAATAAATAGAGCTTGGAAAAAGGAAGTTGTAAAAAAAAAAATCTTTCTGCTTTTTTTTGCAAAGCCCACCCCAAGTTCCCGTTGGTGTTCAGGCTCAAACTCTGCCTCTTCTTGGTCTTGGAGACCAAAATGTGAGTCCCACCCTGGCCCCTGCAGAGCCTCACAGAGCGTTGTACTCCACACACTTGGATGGGTCTGTTGGGAAGTGCTTCTGGCAAATGGTCATGAGCCTCTTCAGCCCCTAGGAATTAACAAAACAAGGACAATTCTGTAATAAGGCTGCAGCTGTTGAACAAACTCAATAGCCTACAGTGTTCTTAAACTTAACGAGAAGAATTACAAAGAAAAGGCTGCTATTTTGAGGTTGGGATTTTTATTTTGGTTGTTATTCTGTTCAAAGTTGGAGGTTCTTTTCTATATTAGAGGAGTTTGTGGAATAATCAAGAAGGCTACAGCTTCAGTCCCACCTGATAAGAACCAGTGAAGGATCTCAGAAATTATTTAATCCCTCTTTATCACCAAGGGAGCAAATGATATTATAATTAGAGATATTTACATGAAAGCTGAATATTAAAAGCAATTCTGAAGAGCAATAAGCAATTTCTGACACCAAAGCAAGCTGCACAGCCAAAGCAAGAACCAAACACTTAGGAGGAGAACTGTGGTACCACACAAGACACCACAGAGGCAAAGTGAAGCAGTCAAGGAAAAAGGCAGAATGTGGACTTTTCAGTTATTTCTAGGCATCAGTTGCCAAAAACATACATGACAGGAACACTGTGATTATTTTCTTTCAAGTCACACAGCAAAGTCTAACAAAGAAGAAAGTCAAATGCTGTGGTGGAAGTGTAATTTAGCAGTGACACTGTACTCCAAAATGACAGTCATGTCCCTGACGCAAGACTCTCCTCATGGAAGGCAGGTCCTCACTCAGGGAAAAATGATTCAACAGGATGATGCTTTGGCTCTTCTAATGCAGGCAAGCATGGAAAGTCTGTCCCAGCACCATAAGGATTCCTTGTCTGGGATGTAATCAGGAACATGTTAGCTTCATGTGGCTGCTGGGAGAATGGGTAATAAACATCCCATGCTTCAGTTTGAACCAGACCATTAAACAAGACCCAGTATTTAAAACCGACATTGAGAACATACATGTTAAAGCCAGCTTTGTCTTGGTGCTTTAGTGAGTTGAGTAATTCAGAAGCAGAGATAAGAAATTCAGTGGGAAGATGAACTCAAGGGTTTCCTTGGCCAACAGATGCAGCCCCAAAAGCAGAGAAGGACAAACTGGGGAATTCATACACATCTTCCACCAGGTATGTGAAGAGAACCAAGCAACACTCCAGAGCAGAGATCCTTCTTCTCCAGGAGTGGCAACTGGACAGACATGGCCAATTATTGAGCAGCCTGACTAGAGAAAGGTTCCCCTGACAGGGGAGTTGGAACTTGGTCTTTTAAGGCCTCTTTCAATCCAAACCATTCTGTGATTCTATGAATTACTCACCACTATGACCATGCAAATTAAGACACACCACAACAACACTATTTAGTTTACAACTATTTACTCCATTAAATACTTCCAAGCATAACTAGAGCCTGTCTCTGAAGATGCATAATCTACACGCCAATTTTCACTTTACAAAATAATTAGCCACATTTAATTTGTTGTCTCTGTAAGTGTCTGGAGGTCCCTGTGACTTCACAATGATATTTTTTCAGGTTATGCTATTAAAAACTAGAGTTAAAGAGAAACCAAAGGTTCTACTCGCAGCCCAAATACAGGGAGACTCAGAGCAGAAGGGGAAGTTGCATTTTGCAAAGCCATTTCCTTGCAGACATCTGCAGAAGCTGAAAAGCAACAGGAGTCCTGCTGCTGCAGAAGGAAGACATTTATGTAAACCTCCCCTGCCAGGAGCTCTGAGCTCCATGATGCAGCTCTGGAGGCTTCAGAGTTAACCCAGAAGGTTTTTATCTCAGTGAAACTGCAAATGGCAAGAGACAAACACATTTAACAATACAAAGAGAGAAGGCTTCTTTCCTCAGACCTGTCCACCCACTGTGTTGAAAGGCCAGAGTAGAAAAACAGCACAGCTACTAATTCCACAACCAGAAGTCCACATGTGTATGAAGATGCCCAGGAGGAACCAAACCTGGAATTTTGAGCCCAGATTGCTGAACTTATTTATGAATGCATTCATCTAGTTGCAGACATAGTCAGAAGGACTGGATTTTACAGTATTAAATTCTGTGCAAAATGTTTAAAGCACAAGTCAAGCAGTGTGGGGTCTCAGGAGAATCAAGCCTGTCTTCAGAGCTGCTTTGATGTTCATGCAGGATCACAGCAGGTCAGAAAAACCCATTACACTGCTCCTGGCCCAGCACTGAAGAGCCATCAGGTCCAGGATGAGTTTCTATTACCTGGATGTTTCGCTTGTGCACACTAAACCCGTTCATTTCTAGGACCCTTTTACCACATCACCTGACACTGATGGTTTCTCAAACATCCCCCAACACGAGCAGACCTGTTGGCTTTCCAAAGCTGACATTACCTGTATGTATTTCCTCTGAGTTTCATCGTTGAGCACGTGGGCCACGTGCTTGGAGAAGATCTTCTCGCGGCCTGTGCGCGCGTGGATGCCGACCATGGTGACACCGATGGGCCAGGGCGCGTTCCCGATGGCCATCTGCAGGTAGGCATCGTTGGCCTGAGAGGGAAGGGAATCACTGAGCACCACTGCAACAGCCCCACACAGAGCATTTCTGCACTGCCAGGGGCAGTCAAACACCTAGTCCAGTCTCTCTGATCTGGTGTCATCGCGTGGTGTTAACCAATTGCACAACGCACCTTCCCGCACGGAGCTCCGAGGGAAGCAAGGACTATGGACTTCCCCTTATGAAAAAAGAAAAAGCACTGGATAAGGCAGCCTGGTTACCTTGACCAAAACTAAAGTTTACTGGGATTATTTTCAACTCAGGCATCTCTGGTTAAATAAGGTTACATTTGTAACCATGTTTATGGTCAGAACAGTAGTAGCAGTAAATCAATCTGGAATTTCCCTATCGAGAGCACAGCTGTAACATTTTAAAGCTGTAACAGACAACATTCCTGGGGAAAAACAGGGATAAAACTCAACAGGAGAAATAATAGAAAGAAAGGGAAAAATGAAGAGAAGTACAGAGTTTAAAAGAAACCCAACATAATAACTGAGAAAAAAAAAGTGATAGATACCATTACAGAAAAATCTGAAGGACGTGGAACAGGACATTCCTTCTCTATTAGAAAGAAGCTACAAAACTCACTGATAAAGAGTTCATTTATCATCTCCTATTCAGAAACTGGACAATAAGAAGTAGCAATCCTGACTAGTGGGTGCAGATTCTTGCCAGCTAGCACTGAACAAACTGGGAGGTGAATAATGAACAAGGCAGGGGGTTGCAGACAGACCTAAAAGCAAATCTGAAGAGGGGACAGGGCTTAGTCATCACCTACATGAGGCAGAATCTGAACAGTCTAATCAAATACCTACTTGCTGACTTAAATATACTTTTGTGATGAAACAGTATGTGAACATTCAACTATGGACCCTTGCAGGACTGTCACAACAGGATTGATTAAGGCTGAGCGGACAATTTGCATTCTGGCATTTGCCTGCTGTCTACACATTGATTTCAACATTAAAATCTTTCAAGCTTTTCAACTAAGAAAGCAGCAAGAATTTATTGCTGACAGTATTTACTGGGCTCCACAACGCAAACAGCAGGCAAAAAGAGACAGAAGACAACAGCAGGCAAAAAGAGACAAGGAAGAAGAATTGGAAAGGATGTATCTGTAAAAGCATCAGCCTAATGTAAAAAAAAAAAATAAACCCCACAAAACAACAAAATGTGTACTCAAGTAATCCAAAATCTCTCTGTGAAGTTTACTTAAAGCCAAGCACATCCAGGAGAGAGGTACTGCTGATTAACCCAGAGATACACTGCATTCCTGCATGCTCATTAGTTTGAGAGGGTATTGGAAAGGGAATTTCCACATAATGATGACAACCAAGAGAAAAAAAATGCTGCAAAATAAAACCCCACTATCATACATCCCACATGTTCAGTTCTGCTTCCAAATGATTTGGATTAAATTTGCCTTAGGCCATATAATGTTTTTTCAGTGTCAAAAGCAGGTTTGCTTGCTTACTTGACAAATTATGCCAAATCACAAGAACAGTAAGAAATACTAGAAATTTAAAGGCAAAAGACAGCTCAGTTTCCTCTGCATACACAAGGTGCTTCAGCAAATGCTATTGGTACTTGAGTTTCACTTCTGAAGGCAGTTACAAATAAAACCTAACACTGCCTTTGATCTTGTGTCCCAAAGTACTTCTGCCTCCTCCAGTGAGAAGACTTTGTCCAAAAAATCTTCTCATTAACTGACCTCAACCTTACCAGGCCACCTAATGTAAGTGTAGACAAAGAAAGGGACAGTGCCTCATATTGAGGAGTTTGCCTCCTTTAATTCCTAATTAATTAATCAATCATCAACACCTTATTACTATTCAATAGCTTCATTTAACCTTAGAACACCAGGTTTCCCCTACAGGGATGCTCTGCAACTTAATATACCCATCTCTGAGAAAAATTTTCTTCATGTTTGCAAAGCTGTGCAGCTTCATGAACTTCAAAAAAATCTTATGTCAGGCTATGGATCAAACACTACTTGGAGCCAAACATTTCACAGCCATTTTTGCTTTTGTTGGGATAGGTGCTGTATTTCCAGCTATGCATTTTCAAAATGAAAACAAAAATGGGAATGCTGAAGCAATAAACTCAACGTTTTACAACCAGACAGCATGAACATGATGGAAGAGTGCAAACAAACGTACCTTAACATATTCTCTTTGCAACATAAATTTAATAATATCTGTTATTGATTCTTTGATGTCTGCCGGAAGTGTCTACAGGAGAGAGGGGAAATAAAAAAAGACATTTACTTCAGAATAGCAGTTCAGGAAAATCATCTTACACAGCATTTATAAAACCTTGGCAACTACTCTTGCTTGAGGACTTTCACAAAAGAAAGCAAGTTCGTTATTCAGATGAAGGATCTGAAGAGGAGAGGTTAAGTGGTTACACCTGGTAGCTGATGGCAAAGTGCAAAATGCAACCCGAATCCTCTACCATGTTTGCAACCCAGTGTGCAGGTGCTGCTTTAAACAACAGCTGGAAAGGCAGTGGGGGAGCAGATTTCACTGACTGAGATTAAACTCAGAACTGAGTGTTAGGAGCTCTGGATACAGAAACTGTGATCAATTCACTTATCCCCTCTCCTTCTGTGAGGCTAACACTGCCCTAGAAAGGGCACTAATGCTGGAAAGCAAAAGTTGGAGTGGAATTTAAACGTGATTTACCCTTTTGCGAAGCTTTCTGAACAGTGGCCTCAGGTAGGACTCTGTCTGCTTCTGAGTGGCACTGTTCAGCTTCCCCTGCACGCCCCGTTTCACGTAGTCCTCTCTGGCATTCAACTCCTTGGCCCAAACTCCCAGGAGGACCTGCAGGGAACAAGCACATCTGTGTCATGGTGCCATCTAGTGACTCCGCCGGCACTTCAGACGGAACAGAGCGCTAAGCCACGAAGGCTAAGTGAGTTTTTTGGAGAAATCCAAGTTAAGAAGGTAAAACTTTTTTCAGAAGGATAGGCAAGGAGGGACAGGAACAACCCTCTTCTCTTAAATGTGCACACATAAATTAAAGCTTCAGCTCTTGCTGTGACTTTGATCACCACAACAGCCACACAGGCACTGGCTGACTCGGCTGAGAGGCAACACAGGTTTCTCGCCAGAAAACAAGGGAACTATTTCCTGCCATCCACTTGAACCTGTGGATGTCCTTTAAAACTCTCTAATTTCACTAACAGTATCAGGTGACATTCCAATTCAGCTTGCACTGTTCCAAGGAAACTCCTCCACAGGTTTTGATGCCACAGCACTACACAGAGGCAATTACAGACAACTGCCTCAAATATCATGCGAAAATCAAAACCGTATTTATTTTGTCTGGAAAAGCAGGACCAGATTTTGAAGAACACTGCTCTCCCAAGAGCTCTTTCCCAGATCTGGCACAAGCCATTGCTGTGACTAACAAAGGCTGTGGAGTGCCAAGTGTTTCAAAAAACCCACATCTTACACATAACATGTGAGTTTTTCCTCTCAAGCAGCTGAAAACTTTCTACTCATCTACTCTTGAAAGGGATCTGCATGGTAGTAATAATATGACACAGCTACAGAATAATTAGTCTGTTACCTTCAAGAATTTTGTTATGATGTCCATATCATAGTGATCATCACCCCGTCCTAAGGATTCTCCCAAAGCCTGGAACAGGGGAAAAAAGAGGCCATTATTTCTACTTGGTCTATTCTGCCAGCACCACTGCAGCAGAGCATGGTTCACTGCACCACAAACTGCAAGAAATTCCACAAGAAATCCCAAACACTGGTCATGAAACAGCTACAAATGCCACCGAAATTTGTTAATCTATCAAAAACATTTACATCACATTGCCAATATGATTATTTCTGAAAAGTCAATGCAACAGTAATTCTTAAATCATTAACTACTAAATTATTGGCATAATTAGCAGCTGTCTGACAGCACTGTACTAAGGGGAACTGTGGATGCACTGCATTTTTTGAGATCCCCAAAGCCATCAATTAACCCAATTACTTTGTTATACTATTTCAATTCTCTGATGTACTGGGGCTTTTTACCATTAACTACAACCGTGAATTTAAGGGAACAAATCTAAAAATAAAAAAACTCCAAGCAACAAACCACTAAAAAAACCCAGCTGTATGCTCCAATACTCCATCTTCATGCCAAAACCTCAAAACTATAAATACTAACAGCAAGTTTTATAAACATTTTCCAGTAGGTATAGTTGGATTTATAATCTATTTTCATTGCCCTCATGTTCCCAAAGTGAGTTTTATTTTTAAAAATATTCTAGATTTGGAGCCAAATTCAGTGTAAGACTTTATGCTCAAGGCAGTGCAGCTAAAGTAGCCTAAAATTAAGATGCAGTGTTTTCAAACTTTTTAGAAAGATTGTTTGCATGGTTCAAACCAAGCCTGCCCTACTACCACAAAAAGAGGTTATTTTGAGAGTTAACAAATCAATAAAATGCAGCTCCATTATAACTGCTGCTATCCATTCTGTTACTGCAGTTATTTTAAACCAGAACCCCTGGCACCATAACAAAAATACCAGACTATCTCTTAATAATAATGCATTCACTTCAGCTTTCAGTTATAAATCGTATTATTTCTTAAACACGCTTTTGGAAGGACGTTATGAAGATTAACTCCTGCAAAGAGTTTTGAAGATTAAGGGTAAAAGTCTTCAGCTCAAGTTAATGTGCTTTTCAAAACATTACTCTGAAATACCAGGTACTGAATGCATTTCCAGGCACTCACTCTCACAAACAGCACAGGGCTCTTTCAAAAAAGAGCAGCCATTTGCACTCAAGTTTCTGGGACACTTTATCTCTGCACTTCTTATATTTCCTGTGGTCTGCCTACTTCTGATGCTCATTTTTCTTTGTCCTAGATGTTTTCATATCAAACATTCTTTCTGTGTGTCTGTTTTTCAGAGTCCTTCTTCCTTGTATAGGGATAATTGGTATTGACCTTGTTACCCTCTCCAATATTCATTTGGCATTTATGACCAGGTAATGTATTGCAATTAAATTCTCTATTTCTCAAATCCCTGGGAAATGAACCTTAACTGCATCACTGTCTTTGCAGGCAACACCTGTCCTCTTTGGGATGAAGTGCTGTAAATAAAGACCACCTGAGCTTTCACATGCCTTTTGTAGGCACCTACAGTACAACTGCAGGCTTAGAAACCTAAATTTTCTCTTTAAGAATACTTCTAAATGCCTAAGTAAGCAGAAGATAACTTTGTCTAAACAATCCTGAAGCTTTCTCACAGCAACATACTACATCTAACATCCCTTAGTTATGATCTATCCCATACTTCTAGTTCTTCAATAGTAGTATTCTCCTCATGGACTTTCAGGTCATTCTGGGAGTCATCATCTCCTGCTTCTTGGCCGCCTACAATTTCATTCAGATACTGCTGGTCAATCTTATCCAATGCAGCCTTCAAGTCATTTCTCAGGCCCTAGAAAACAGAAAAAAAAAAAAAAGACTGATTTATGAAAAAAACCCCTCAAGTAAACAAAAGCAGTTCAGTACTGTCACTGTGATCATCCACCCTCTGTTCAAGGTGCAAATTCTGAAAAATATGCTTAAGGGTTTAGCGTTGTTGTTTGAATTTAACTGAACTCCAAGAAGAGTTTCTGCTTCAGTACTTAACAAGAAGCAGGTGCATGAACTCCTGCAGTGCTCATACCTATGAAAAAGATTTTTCACAGTATTTTCACCAAAAAAAAAAAAAAATGCCTGGAGGACAGAATCAGCCTCTAGGGCTTTCTTCAAGTCGTTTTCTCCAAGCAATGCACTGAACCACCCCAAAATAAACGAAAAGTAGACCATATCCATCATCAGCTCTACAAGTCTTCACATCTGCCCTGAAAAAAGCTGTAAATAAGGTAACACTCTTTCAGTGCTAGACATAAAACAATTATGTTGTTTCCCTTTACTACATATTATTTAAACATAGCAGAATATTTCACATAGATCTTTAGAAGAGGAAATTTTTAAAATCAGTTTTAAACCATACATATAAAGTTAAAAGGTCCTTTCAAATAGAACACAAAACTCGCCTTAATCACAGTTGAAGGATTTGCCTTCTTGTCTTGAGACATAAAATATAAAGCTCTATAAAGGAGTATGACATTTCTTACCCTCAAATAAATTCATCCACTCCACAGGGAATGGATATGCAGTTACTTCCCCTCTTCTGTCATCATACTTGCCTGTCTGGAGCATTTCTATTAATCATTTAGTTACTCTAAAAATGTCTGAACCACAAGGCTGATTGACTAAGCAACATGTAGAATCCCCCCAGACAGCAAGAGGAGTGACTGAAATACATAACAAAAACCAGTACAACCCTATTTATGGGCTCTCTATTTCCTAATCCTGCTCCTGTGATCAATGCTGCTGAAGGGGAAGTTGGCATTAGCAGAGCTTTTATTTCTTCATCTGTTTATCTTTATTTTAAAGACTTGGAGAGGAAAAGGATTCCCTTTGATGGGCAGCCCCAGGAAAGACATTTACAACAATTCAGTTTGCGACAAATTAGGGAAGAAAATACAAATTGTCACACTGTTAGTAAGGCTGTAAATTTAGTTAACAGTGAATGCAAAACAAACCCCAACAGCATGTCCTCACTTAACTGATCATTTCTTAAGACAAAAGGAAAGAATTCAAGTTATATCTTTAAGTCAGTTTTTGAGTTGATGGCTACTTCAAAAGCAAGGGGGCAAAATGACATTTCCATAACAAGTTACAGTTCTGGAACCCAGGGATCTGAAAAATCATTTATATCCCGCAGAGACAGAATGTAGTCCTGCTCTTACTTACCTGTGCCTTCTCAGGGATGCACATACTCACAAACACACGATTATTTTAACAGTAAATGACTGTTTCCTGCTCATTAAAAAGTAGGGCCAGCACAAGCTGGGGTATTAGTGCCACCTGAAGGCCCCTTTTCCAACTGACAAGGGCCTGGTAGGTTTCTAGGACTGAACTCTCTAAATTGTGCACAAAACTCTGACATCTAACATAGTTTCTCAGAAAAAAAATGAGACAAGAGCACATATTCTCTTTGCTGTCTATTATCCCTTCCTCCTGAAAATTAACAGCTACTAAAAATTCTTTTCAGTAATTTGTACAGGGTTACTCATTGATTATCCCACCACAAATAAGTAACTAAGAGCCAGTCTTACCTTGTTCACTTCGGGTGCAAGAATTTCTATCTTTCTCAGACGTTGAAATGCATCATAATCTGTTTCTCCAAACAGCCTGATGGGCTCTCCCCTCTCTCGTAACCTCCTGATAACCTGAAAAGAATCAAAGCACTCCCTGACGCATAAAGGAAGCAAAATAAAATCCAGAATGACAGATTTATTTACTTTGCTTAGAATAACAAGCTGAGCCAGACTGGAGAGGAAATGGCAATATTTTAAGCAGTAGAAAAATGTTCCAGACACTTTACAATCTAAATATAAAATTCCCACGGTATTTCAGTGAAAGGTCATTCCAAATATTACCAATCCAAATTTTGCATAAAATCCCAGGCTGTTTGATACGGCCGAACTTCTTCCTGCTCTGACTTGTTCCAACAAATACACAAAAATCACCCCTCTGGCAGAGCTTAAAAACCATTTTCAAAATCACAAGGAAGTTGACAATAATCTCACTCACCTATTTGTCTTGGCAATAAAAACACTAACTGTACTGCAGGTTGTCCCAGCACAGCTATGAGATGATCCACTGAAAACCCCCATCGTTAAGCATTTGGGAAATATGAAGTCCCATAATTTAACGGGACAGTTACTTTAAAAGTAGATATAACAGAAGTGAAAAAACCTCCCTCAACTTGATTCAAACCTCAAACCAAACACAAAACCAACAGCCCCCATTACAAGTCCTGTAAAAATCTGAATATCCTCTCAAATTAAGGGGTGGGGTGACATGCTCTGGTGACCTCAGCTGTGAATTTCAGTATTTCCAAGATTAGTGTATTCTTTACTTCTGAACTTCCTGCTTCTGCTTTGGGGTGTGGATCTATTTGTGAACTTAAATCCACATAGGCATTTTTATCCTTAGAAAAGGCAAAGAACATCCCAGGTGCTCTGGCTTTACGACTTTCTTCTACAGTCTAAGGTGAACTTCCAAAACTCAGTTTCTGAATTTTTGTTCATACCAAGGAGTTACAAAGAAAAGAAGCTGAGGAGAAAAAAATATTGCCAAAAGTCAGCATGCCATCTTCAGTACTGTCCAAGGATAATGCTGATACCCAGGGTACCACTCTGAAAGTGCTGCAAAATGTTATACAACATCTGTGTAAATCCCTGCAACAGAGAGGCTCTACCCATCTGTACCTCTCCATACATTCAACTGGACAGCAGACCCCTGATAAGCAAAGACAATCATTAATTGTCTGACTGCAAAAATGGAAGCTTATTATTTAATAAAATTGCTGTAAAAAGCACAGTTCACTGGATGAAAACAGCCCTAAATTTCAGGTGTGTTTGCTGTAACCTCAAGGAGTCTGTTTATGGTGATGGATTTTACCTCCTGTCTGGAAAGAGTCATTGGTAACTTTTCCTCTGCCAGTTCGAGTTCCAGCACTGGATTTGAGGTAGCCAGTGGTTTCTCCTCCTCCTCCTCCTGCTGCACCTACATTCAACAGACACAGTTACTCATGGGCAAGGGAAACAAAGCCACATATTGATGAGAAATGATGGGAAGATACAAAACTCTGGAACACAGACTTTATTATGACAATATAAATCTTTAGTTTCATAGTTTTATGGTCCATAATTGCATCTCACAGAACAATAAAAGTTCTTGATAGTATCAGTAATTAACTAACACTTCTGCAGGCTGCAGGAAGCAGTCTCTCCAGCAAACAGAAAGGACAGTTGCTGAAGTTGCCTGTCACTTCAGCAGGCAGATGCCAGCACTGGTGCCAAAAATAGCAAATCCACCCTCTGCCTGTTGATTCCTGCCCCTGTCCCATCCTCCCTCCCCATGCAAGACCATTTGCATCGCTATGTGATTCATCAGAAGGGGGAAATGATTCCAACAGAAAATACTCTGACAAACACAAACACTGGTACTGTTCCCAGCTCACTTCACTTCCTCACCCAGCTTCCCAGGACCAGCACATGCAGGGACAGAAGGACGGGAAGGAAAGCCCCAGGGCAGAGTGAGAGTGGAGCTGCTTCTTCCAGTGTCAGTGTCAGATACAGTGTTTATTACCTGCAGCTTCAGCAAGCTGAGCACAGTTAGCACTGATCCACAGTTTCTGTTGGATTTTGAGGTAATGCATTTCTCTAACCTTGCTTGAGGTAATGCATCTCTCTAAAAACCTTGCCAGTTTCTTGCAGGTAAAAAAAAAAAAAAACCAAAAACCATAAAAACCACAATTCCTCACAGGAACAGCATATCATTAACAACTGCTCTGAGTCTAAAAGAAAGTCCCTGAATCAAACAGAGCATTCCTTCTTCATTATTCAATATTTTAATAATGCAAAACATCTCTGATCAAAGTAACTTTGAGACAGCAGCCATGTAAGTACAGCTGCCTGTATAAGCTCAAACTCAACACTTCTGACAGCAGGAGCAGGTTGCTGGTGGTAATATTCCTATAATAAGGAAACATCTTCAGGGTTCTCTCATATCTTGTTTTTTCTTAGACTCCTTATTAGAATTCATTTCCTTTCTGTACTTGCTAAAAGGGAAACAATCCAATTAATGCTAGAACACCCTGCAGCACTCCCTGTGCATAGGCAGCCTGCATTGGGTTGAACAATTTGAGAAAGGTACTGAACAGAATTTTTTTTTAAAGAGGCTTTTTTATTCTTTCAGGCCACGGTGCCAGCCTTGCTCAGGTGTCAGTGTGATTCCACATGGCTGGAAGGATCAATCCGTGGGGTCCCACCTATAAAATTCTGCCACAAATCTACATTCAATGCTGTTTTAGAAAACACAGAAAAAGTCAATCCTACAACCACAGGTGTTTGGAATGAACAAGGAAAAGACAATTAAATCAAGGGAGGGGAAAATAAAATTTCCATCAATGCAGGGAAGGAGGAATTGACAGGAGACAGAAAATATGAAAGAATGGTGTAAAATTTTTCAATACACTCCCAGTGCAGGATACATACAAATTTTAACTTACAAACATTCTTGAAATCATAAAGAGACAGCAGCACTGGGAGAAAAGATGTGATCCATTCTGTCAGCTGGATTCCAAGTTATAAGCTGTATCTTTATCACAGTTATTTTTGTTTCAGTGCTTCCTTCAAGCAAGGGAAATTATTCCAACTTATAACTCTAAGCAAAGCTAAAAGGCACCTGAATTTAAAAATAAATCAGTCTGTGTTCCATGTGTCATTAACAGAGTAAAGAACAAATGAAGAAATCTGGACGGCTCTAAAAAGATACTAAATTTAACAAAGTAACTTATTTTAAAACCATTTTCAGGGTTGTATTTCACACCAAAACTGGTGCTGCAGCAGCACAAGTAACACCACTTTAACCACATCAGGTTGTGAAGAATTCAAGCTAATGCCCAAAAGGCATCAGGCAGCCATTTCCACTTGGAAGAGCTGCTGGATTCACAGAATTTTCCCATGACTTTATGCTGCGCATTCCGAGAATCATTTTGGCATTGATGTTCAAATATGCACAAAGAGATCAAGGTTTCAGAATAAGTCACTAACTGGGCAAAGGTCACTGGGAAACAAAGCTCCCATTTGTGCCCTCTAACAGCAAACAAGATTATGAAACTGTCTTCCCCAGGGAATGCATCCCCCCTCCCAGACACCCCGTCAGGCAGGCAGGCAGGCAGGCATACACACTTGTAAAACACAACATTCTTTCCATTTCAGTAAAACCTCACCCTGACACTGTTACAAGGCAGATAAAGCCTTCCAGATCACCCATTTGTTGCAAAATGCACCCGAGGTTACCAATTGTTTCCAATATGTTGCCAGCAAGAACAAAAATGCTGTTGTTGCACAGCTTCAGTGCTGGGTGGTTAATGGCCAAAACCCAAACGCAAATTTAGGAGAGTTGGCAGCTCTTTTTGATGCACACCCACACCATACTGATTTCTTTTGGACATTTTGACAATGAAGATTGGATAAAATTATCCAAATGTTTCCACTTTTCTCAATAAGGGAGGGGGGGTGGCTATATCAGGTCCAGTGTTCATGCCTAACAGCACAATTTAAAAAGAAAGGAAAACAAGCTTTGATCCCGATCCACTTCATGCTTTCCACAAATAAAAACAAACAAACAAAAAAAGAAATAAAAGCCAAACCATAACACAAACTTAAGTAGCTGGATGTCATGCATATCTTTTCCTGCATTGAAAATGGTTTTGGAAAGTCATACCTCTCCAGGTGGCTTCTCATTTACAGGCTAATGTATAACATTAACAGATTGAACAAAGAACAACAATTATCATTAACAACATTGATACCATTGATAAAAAAATGCAGACTTCAAAATAAACACACCAAGCCCTGGAAAAACAATTTCCATACCTTGTAGCCACATCTCTGGAAGTAGGCCTCCTCTTCCTTTTTAGCTAACTCACTGCGTTTGAAATACTTCTTACTTCCCTAAAAGACAGAGGAGAGCTGTTACCAGTTCACAGTTTTGTGTGGTTGGGGAAAAATGGCTCAAACTTTCTTACTTGGCTTGGTGAATTCAGCTACATCCTTTCCCAGAGATGCCTATATTGCCACAGAAAGGGAACTAGTTGGAAGCACCTCTGAAATCAGCAATACAGAGTTACTTTGCAGGATATATGTAAAAGAACAATGTGCTTGCCAGCACTTTAGAAAAATACAAGTTTTTTTTGTCATGTAAGGCCTTGGTGGTATTTGGTGTAAAGCTTCACTTCAGATGTGCACAACCAGGCCCAGGTTGTTTAGATAAACTATACAAAACACATAATTTGACATTAAAGCAAGGAGGAGGAAGAAAATACCCTTGGACACGATATTTTATAATCTTGCTTGTAGCACCTTTGTAGAAACGTGCCTGAAAAGACATTCCAGACACACACAGCTGGAAAATGAGGTCAGCCCAAAGCATTTTCCTCGATTAGTACAATTAAGACTTCTTCCTTCACACTTTGCCCGACGTACAACAGCCCCTGACTGCAGCCCCCTACTTCAGCCTCTGATGCCAAAACCCAAAATCAGACACCCCTGAAAGGGGCTCTGCTATGCTGTGGGGGTTTTAGGCACAAAAACTGCTCAGACCCTATCAGGATATGGGGTTTTCAGGAACACACACCGCTCAGACCCCAATCGGGTATGGGGTTTTTATGCACACACACCGCTCAGACCCTACAGGGATATGGGGTTTTTAGGCACACACACCGCTCAGACCCTACAGGGATATGGTTTTATGCACACACACCGCTCAGACCCTGCCCGGGTATGGACAGAACGAGGCTGTGGGGAGGGAAGAAACTACACTCTGCTCACCAAAGATCGCACTGACTTCTCTCATCTCTCGATGCCCGAAATAAACTAATCCAGCCCCAAAAGCCCACGGAACACAGCGAGGCTGAAGCCAGGCTGCATCTGAGCCCCCGAACTCCTCCTGGCTCCTGCCCGATCCCATCCAGGCTCATCGCGGATTTGGGAAATCCGGCCCTGGGCCGCTCCGCGCCCCCTTCCCCGGCCACTCCCGGGCCGCTCCCGCCTCGCCCCCG
>JAHLSL010000061.1:9355279-9366355 GCA_025920805.1 Petroica traversi
TCATGCGATGGGCCTTGGTTGCAGATGACAGCTAATATCAGATAAAGGGTGGCCTCAGGTATTAGGAAAAATTTCTTCCCCAGAGGGGTTGTCAAGCACTGGGGCAGGCTGCTCAGGGAAGTGGTGGAGTCACCATCCTGGGAGGTATTTAAAAGATGTGTAGATGTGGAACATGGGGATATGGTTATTGGTAGACTTGGCAGGGTCAATTATTGGATTTGATGATTTCAAGGTCTTTTCCAACCTAATTGATTGAATGAGGCTGGTTACTGGCCAGTCTCACAGGGTGCAAATGCCATGTAGGAAGGTGGGATGCCTGTGATGTTTGGTCTCTGCTTCCTTCAGGCCCAGAGGACTGAAGGAGCTGACAGGGACTGAGCTCCTTAGTGTTCACATCTCAGAACTAAATGCTTTTGTCATGAGGCACTCAGCATTTGTGGCACAGGTAGTAACATCAAGAAATCTCTTGTTTTCCTTATTTACCTGATTTTTTCCAGTTATTTCCACCCTGTGGCTTGTAAAGTCCAAAGGGTACCTAAAAAATCCTTGTTCTTGCTTTGAAGAATGAGCAAGAACTCCTCTCAGAATTAATTTCGCCTTTCTCAGACTTCTTCCTTGCCTTTCCCCATTGTAAGTTCCATTTCTTCAGTAGCTCTTTTGGAAGCTGTAACTGGCTTTTCGCCCACTTTAGATAACCTGAGCTGTGTGCCATGGCTCTTCTCTGCAGAAATGGCACACTGGTTCACAGAGGTTGTTTAACCCCAGGCTGGAGGGTTCTGGGTTTAGAAGTTGTGCTCTGCTTTACCTCAGGCTTGAATGCAAACGCTTTGCAATGAGGAAGCAGGAACAGTCCTCCTACGCTTTTCATAGCTCTCTAAAGGGAAATTATATCACATCTGATGGTGATAGAATCCAAGAATGTCTCTGTATGAGTCCTGGGGGAATGTGCCCGCATTTGGGTAAGGGTATAAGTCAAGAGGCTGTAGGAACACTTTGTGGAGGACTTTATGGTAAACTAATCCAGATGTCAGAGTGCCAGCTGCCCCCTCAGTTTACTCTAGAGTACACACAACCTTAGACTTTGCTTAATTTCCTGCTCCAGTCTGACACTGGCTTGGTTTTGGCAGGGATACAGTTAATTTTCTTCCTAGTACCTAGAGCAGTTCTGTGGTTTGGATCAAGTATGTGAATAACCGATAACATACTGAAGTTTTAGTTGTTGCTAAGCAGAGTTTATACTAAGTTGAGGACTTTTCAGCTTCTCACGTCCTGCCAGCAGTGAGACTGAGAGACACACAGCGACCAGGACAGCTGAACCCAGGTGACTAGAAGGATATTCCATACTGTATGGCATCACACTGAGTGCATAAACTGGGGGGGGAAACTGGTTGGGGGCAGCTGCTCAAGAGCTGCCTGGGCGTTGCTCAGCAGGTGGTAAGCAATTGTGTTGTACATCACTTGTTTTGTATATTATGTTGTTATCGTTGTTGTTAATGTTGTTCTTGTTGTTACTTTCTTCTTCCTTTGCTGTCCCATTGAACTGTCTTTCTCTCAATCCACAAGTCTCACTTTCACTCTTCCAATTCTCTCCCGCATCCCTCTGTGGCTGGGGGAGAGTGGGAGAGTGCCTGTGCACTGGCTGGGATTGAACCATGACAGACATTATATCTCAATTAGACACAGTACAAAAGGAAGGAGGAAAGCAACTCATACACAGTATTTGTAAGAAAGATGCAGTTATTGTCAGGTGATTCTTAGACCAAAGATCTCCCCATTTGTAAAAGAAAAAATAAATAGTGTGTAAGGGAGGAGTAAAAGGGACAAGGAAGCAGCTGATTAGTTTGTGTAGGTGAAACTATTTTGGCAAGGTTTGAAAGTAATGCTGTACCTCAAAAAGCTGCCTAAAAGTTCACTACTCAACTTTCTACAATTGCTCTTTTTCCAGTAGTCATAGTTCTGTGTTCTCTTGCCTCCAAATCAAAGCATCCTATAATGTAAATCCCCTCTGTGATCAAGACTTTGTCTTGTCCTATGGACAAGGAGTGGTAATCTACAGAGTACTACATCTCCCAAAAGAGTTGCTGTATGTATACAAATATGTAGTTATGTTCGTTCTGTTTTTCTGAGGACATTCACCAATATCTCCCTGAAGAAGGAAAGAAAGAAAAAAATCTTTGGTGTCATCCATCCATTTGAGATTTCTCTTTTTGAAGAGATTACAAAACCCTCTAATGCAGAAGATGAGGTGGTATCTCTTGTCTTTCACTGACATCTCATGAAGAGATCCAGCCCTGATTCTTGTCTGATCTCCAGGATGGCAAATCTGTTTGTCTCCTCTTTGCCTCAAGGTCAGGGCAGCATTTTCTGAGGGACATGGATTGTTGAGATGGTTGGGTCAGGTCTCAGCTGGACATAGTTCAAAGCTCCTCTGTTCCTCAGAACATCTTCCTGAGGCAATACCTCTGCTAGCAATTTGTTATGGATCTCTCCTCCTCTGACTGTCTCCATTCACATGTGCTCCTTGGTGCTAGGGTGGATATCTGGAGCTCTGCTTGTCACACAAACTCATGGTGCACATGAAAACTCAAAGTGTGAGCTCTCACCTTGGATCACATAATGCAAGCTATTCCTCCACATTGCAGAAGGATTTCTCCAAGTCACCAAGCGTTCTGAGGAGCTCTCAGAGCGTGGAAACTGTTTAACTGTGTTGTGAAAGCAGACAATTCCTTCCATGTGCCAGTTCCTCATCCATGCAATGATCCCTTAGATGACATCACTGCATAAGGTATTTGTAACACAGTGAAATGTGTACTTTACCAAGTTGTATTTCAAATTATCAGGTTATCATACATGGTATTACTCTACACATTAGAGTCAGTTAACTCATTGCTATAAATCCAAAGCTTGACTATTTGTTTTCTACTGCTTCTGTTTTACTTTTCAGGGCAGTCCTGCTGGTTTGGTGCCACTACAGCTGTGCATTTCTATCTCTCATGTGATTAATAAATGCGATATTTGCTGTCAGGGCTGTAGTCAGGCCTTTAAGCTCTCCCAAAATCACTTGCAGAGTCTTGGGAGCTCCTACCAACTGAGCTTGGGTCTGGAAGCAATAGTGTTACCCATGGTTTCCCCAGATCCAGGTTTCCACAGACCACCGAAACAACTCCACAGAGTTAACCACAAAGTTACCTTGAAGTAATTTCCTTCACAACATTAAATATGAAATCAAGACTGGAAAGGGAAATTTAGAAGTTATTCAAAATCTTGGAACATTAATAAGAGCCTTGTAAGCAATAGAAATACAAGCTTCAAACATACGTGAGGTGTTTCATTCCAATTTCTTGCTGGTTAAGTGATTGCTCAGCTTTATCTGCTGCAAACCAACTGTCAACCTACAGACAGATTACTGAAGGCAGCTCAAATAACCCAGTTTCACTCAAATAATCCAGATGTCATCTATTTGCCAAAGTGGTAAAATGGATCAGAATAATTTTGACTGCTCTCAATGGTTGTATTCAGTTTACATTTAGTTGTTTTCAGGTCGTATCTTTGTGGGCATCCAGTTTCACTTATCTATTTTATATTAAAGCAGAGGAAATCCCCAGTTCAGCCAGCATATGCTTTCACTCACACAGAGGAGGCAGAACTGATGCCTTGCAGCTGGCTAAGATTGCAGAACTCATTTCAAGTAACAAGGGCACAGAAGACTTTTGGAAACCCTCTTCAGATAAGTACATGGTTCCTTTTATTCATCTTTAAAACACTAAACCAAAAAAGACTTTGGATAAAATTGCCTTTACACCGTGACTAAGTATGTCCACTTCTGGCAAATGGAGCTCCATACCCAGTCTCAGTCTTTTTTTTATTAAAGCAGTCTTTAACTTTTTGGGAAGGATTAACCCACCTAATTCCCCATTCTTTACACCCACATTTACTTTGCTTACATATACCTCCGTTTGTCACATCTACAGGGCACCTTCAGTTACTCTATCAGACATGTCAGTATTTCTGCTAAGGATTGCAAACTGCACTTCCCTATAATCCCGACACTGGGAATGGGCCCCTCCCCTCCATTTAGTCAATTTAAGCCACTCATACTGGGCTTTCACTTTCTTACCTTTCCAAACAGCACACAATCTCCAGGAGCTCACAGTCAGAGAAATCCTCAGCTAGAGGGAAGATTGAGGAGGAAATTGGGGGTAGTGCTCCACCACAGGTGTTCAAATCCCACTGGCAAAGACAAGGAAAGCTCATGTGGGAGGGAAATGGCAGAAAAAAGGTTGCCACGTTTCTAACAAATGTAACTCTTCCAAAGTGTATCAGTGTATCATGAAGGTGGTTTGGTTTGCTTTTTAAAGTATCACTTGATTAGTTCTCATGGTAAGCCAACCCCTCCAACTCCTGTCTACCAGGACAGACCTCTGTAATTCACTGCTAAAATAGTTAGGAAAGTAGTAATGTCCATATGGATGTTACTGGTTAGTAAGGCTGGTGTGGCTTTTAGAAACATGTTTGAAATAACTGTTTGGCCACTAATTATCCTCTGATTTTGACAAAGGAATAATTATGAGCATTATTTAGGTTATCTGTAGGATGCATGAGTCTTTCCTATCCCATCAGCTTTATTATCTGTAAAACTGAGGTGGTGTAAAAAAATCACTGTTGCTTCAAAAAAGCTTTGCATTTAAGAATAGCTAATTATTGCCAAACTGGTTGATGTGTGAGATATCTGAGGAAAATTTTGTTGTTTGAAAAACATTATTCGTAGCTCAGCTTATGCCACTGTGTGATTAGAGTCCCTAATGAATCCGTCCCAAGATGTCACTAGGGAGACTGAGCTTTTTTGACAGCAGTGGCCATTTGTGGCTGTTAAAGAATCTAAAACATCTTGGAGGAAAATGATCATGCTGCCTTTTTTTGTTGTTTTGATTTTGGTTTTGCTGTTTTTGGTATTTTTGTAGCTGTTCTATCTAGCACTCCAGCAGTGCAGGGCAAATGATGTGAAGCACTGGACATCCTTACTCCCAGCAACAGTCTGCACTACATGTACCCAAACAACAAAGTCTTTCCAGGAAAGGTGCAGTTACAAGACTGTCCTGGTTTAGGGCAAATGCAGACTGGGTTGTCAAACTGCATGCACAGCATATTAGCTGTATTAACAGACACCACGACCCAAAACACCAAATAGATCTTATTGGATGGTATAAAAGCACACAAAAACATCTATTTTCCTTCCATTTTAATGTGTATAGAAGATAAATGGTTGAGCGTGAAGTATTGTACTTCTGAGTTCATTAGCTTCTGTTCAACACAGGCAAGAAATCTCTCAAAGTTATTACTAAATGATCATAGTCCTGTGTTGTTAGTATGATCCCTGCAGGATGTGTCCATCTTAGAGAAAATGCCCATGCAGGTGCACTGGCTGCCTCAGCAGAGAGGTCAGTGATCGAATGGGTGATGGAGTCTTCAGTATCTACACATCTCTGAAGGTAAATCCAGGGGGGGGTCACATTAATGAAAATGCTGCTGTATATATCTTACTGCTGGATAAAAGCACCATTTTCAGATGTTGTCAGTCTCCAACCTGACAGAGATTTAAAATTCACATAAGCTCTCTTTAAAAAGCACATGTGTGAGTAGATTTTGAACTCCATTGTACCTTGCAATGAAATTTCATTTTTTAGAACTGAAAAGCAGGCAGGTGGTTATGAATGTATCTGAAGCTATTTCTTTAGCCTGAAATGTAAGTTCTGTTGGAAAACATTTA
The DNA here is from genome assembly GCA_025920805.1 of Petroica traversi. Taxonomy (NCBI): domain Eukaryota; kingdom Metazoa; phylum Chordata; class Aves; order Passeriformes; family Petroicidae; genus Petroica; species Petroica traversi. The sequence goes on from JAHLSL010000061.1 coordinate 9,361,047, forward strand.
GGAAAATAGAACATCTTAGTAGGAGCTGCAGCAACTTTTCATGAATTTATTTTAGCTTGCATCAGTGTTCTGAGCTATAGGGATTATAATTTAGTAGAGAAACTCTCATTGGGAGAGGGGATTGATGGCGTTGAGGCAGCAGCCCTGTGAGTTGACAGGGATGCTAATATAGCCACAGCAGAAGTTTAGAGAGCAGATCAGAGCAGCTGGGTGGGCTGATAGAGAGGATCAGGGCAGCCCAGAGGAGCAGTAAGAGGATCCAAATAAGTGGATTAGTAGCATACCAAAGCACACATTACTTTTAGTTTTCAAACTCCCATTGATTTTACTGCAAGTGCATTTACTAATGTGTGGCAGGAGAAACGGAAGAGGATCAAGGCAGAATCGACACACAGAGAGCAGGTCCCTGTGGCAAGCTGGAAACAGCGAGAGGCTGGGCTGGGGAGCACAGCATAACATCCCCCCATCAGGCTCAGCCAGGACTTAGAGGAGCATGGCTGCTGCTTCCTGGGCTTCATCCCCAGCCTCAAGGAGCTGTCTAATGGTGTTAAATGCTTTTGTTCCTGCAGCTGATGCTGCATTCGTTTTCCATCTGTAGCTCCAGCGATTGCATCGCTGCGCTCTGGCGTCTGCCTTCAGCTGCTGTGGCTGAAGCAAACTGACACAAAAATGGAGGAATGATTGGCAGCATGACCCTCTTGGAACTCTCCCTAGCAGGGGGCTCGCTGGGCTGCTGGACCCTGAGCTGAGCTTGCTGCAGTTTGTGCCTGCAGCATCCATCAGAACTGCGACTGCTGACTGCTGTGCTGGGGCTCGCGTGGTTGACATTGACTCTGGGATGACCCAAAGCTCAAACGTGCTCTGAGGACACCAGCCTTGCTTTACACTTCACCTCTTAGGCCGAGTAGTGATGCAAAGACACATCCAGACTAAAATTTCTAGGCACTATTACTCTTTATATAGCATAAAATTCAAATTTCTAGGCAAAATAACAAGGCCTATTCACATTGTCCTGAGGTCCCTTGAAGCACTTGGGTTGTAAAGGCAAAATTAGTTCAGCTCATGGTTTCTCCATGTTGCAGAGAAGCAGAGGATGTCCATGTATATGGGCAGATTTCTTCTACTCTTTCACATTCTTTCTCATAAAAAAGAGCATTGTTGAGACCTTTTCTTCTTCATCCTTCAACCACATCTGTTGCTCAGACACCTTGGCCTCCTTTCCAATGCTCCCAGAATTCAAATCCCAACACTGGTTTGTCCTAGGGAAGAGTTAATACCTTAATATCCAGTTACCCCACAAGTACTGGATCAGTGGATGACCATCAAACACTGACTCTTAGAATACAGTGCCCTTCCTTGCAGCCTTAGTCCAAGCTGCACATAAAATCACAGAGGGGGGGGAAAAGTCCAACCTTACAATCAAAAGGGTTTGCATTCTGATACGGAAATGTTCAGAAGGTTTGCATTCAGATATGGAAATATTCAGAGGGTTTGACTGCACACACAAAGAACACTTTGTACATAGATTCAATTATATTCTTTATTGTTGAAACAGTTCTGGAATGTTTTGGTCTCCCTGAGCTGGCAAACAGATGAAAACATTGGTCTGTCCTGTAATTTCTTTCTTTAAAATTTATATGAGAAAGATTAACAAGCAGCAGAATGAACAAGAAGACATTTCAAAACTGTATTCCAAAGGGATAAAGAAAGTAAGGACAGAGACATGAAATGTTAAGTACTGTGACTCAAATGGTACAGGAAATCTTAAGGACTTGAAAACAAGTTAAACTGCACTCCTAACTTCAAAATTCTTCAGGACATCCAGACACCTTCCTCTCTAATGACCCAGTCCTTGGAATATGCCAGCTGAGAGCCTGCTGAAAGGAAAGGTTTGTAGTGAGACAGCACAGCACAACGTGGCCTATTGTCAGCTTGGGAGCTAAGTACTGCCCACATGTGTCATATGACCACAAAACCATCACTGGAAACACTACTGCAGTTTATAAAATCCTCAGTGTCATTCATTACACATAACTAACCAAAATAGCTCACCTATTAACCTGTCACCTGTGCAGCTCCTGGTCTCCAATTTACCTCTTCACCCTTCTCCTGCTTCCTAATACTGCACAGAACCTCATCAGGCTCCACGATGAGTGGTAATCATGGTGCAATTAATATGACAGTCAGCAGCCTCTCCCCACTTCACTTGGCCTCACATGAATTCCTTGACATTAGACTTGAAGCTTCAGATCAAATCACTGAGTTTATGAGACTTTCTCCAGTATAATTTTTCCAACGGAAAAGCTGAAGGGGTTCTTAGTACAGTAATTTAATTCTCCTCAGCTCTAGGACTCTTTAGTCCTCTTTGTCCTGCACCATCCTACTTATGAAAAATAAAATATTATAATGAACTGGACACACCTGTAAACAAAGAAAAAGGCTGGTACATCCTGTGTGAAGAGCACTGCTGCTGTCAATACTGAAATATTACTAGATTAATTATAATTAATTGGTTAGCTCATTATCTGAAACGAAAAAGAAAACGGAAAAGTATTTTACACATCAGGAAATCGTTGGGAAAATTACTATCAGTTAGAATGGGGAGGGGGTATTTTGAAAGTAACTTGAAGTTAACTAAGAAATAATCAGGGATGATCATACTGACTTGGGGCATTGTTGCAAGATAAAGCCCTTATTTAGTTGGCTAATTTCATGGCATTTTGAAAAATACATTACTCAATTAATGGTTTGAGGAAATACTTTGAAACCATTCATATATACAAAATGCTCAGAATTTCTCATATTTTCACCAGAAAAAAAACCTACTTATGGGTTCTTAATATGTAACAATAACAACATGATACCAAGACAGAAACTGAAATAAAATATGAAATTAAAAGCTGCCTGCCCCTCAGAGCCAGTGTGCACTTTACCCTAAGTCACTTGGCTGCCACAGTGATGCAGCCAGCGACTATCTAGGGTGACACAAGGCAGCCATTCTAATGGGATAAAGGGGACTTTCATCTCCACATTGCTCAGCTGGAATAAAGCAATGGTGGCCTGTGACAAATGAGCAGATGATCCCAGCCCTGTTTTAGGATGCCCACCCCAAAATGCCCCACCAACAGGCTTACAGCTCCCTGTACACAGGAGTCTTTGAGTTTGTGTGTTTTTTTCTAAGTCCCAGCTGAGAAACACCAGCAGTGCAGGAGAGCTGTCTCCAGCTATTGGATCCTCCTATGTGTTGTGTGGATAACTACAAAACTTTGACCTAAAGTCACTCTGTCCTAGTTTCTAATTCACTTTTATGCAGATGAGATGGCAGGATCGGGGCCGTGGTATCCACACTGGCTCATACTTTCAGAAATGAGAGCTGCAAGATTTATTCATCTGAGTGACCGCAATTAGGTTAGCTTACAGGATCAGGCTTATTCTGCATGAAAAGGATGGATCTCTCTAATTCACAAAAAAGGAAAATGAGAAATACCAGTGAAAAAGGGTTGTGCTAACTCTTGTAAAACATTTCTGGAAACTGCATCGCCCAGACTGAAATGTCACTTCAAACCCCGAGTGTCTCTTTAAGCAAAAAAATCAGCACAGGGAAGGAAAAACTAAAAGGACTAAGAGAGCAGCTGATAAACCACTGCCATCGCTTTTCACAAATTATACCCCAAAATGTTTCACAAAATTGAGTAACACAGGAAAACTAAAAGATGTTTTTATTTTTGTAGCACATTCCTTTGGCAAATGCAGGATAAAGTCCATCACGTGAGCAGAACTGTAAATGAGGGCCTTATGCTTTATAAAAATTCTCCTATTGTCCCAGGAAGGATGAGAGTCAAACACAACCATTTCAGAAATGGTCTAAGTCTTGTAAATAAAGTTAGTAGGCAGACGGGAATCAGCAGACTACTTGGGGAGGGGGGAAAAAAGAGAAAATAATCTTTTAGTAGGAAAAATTTAGACACACTACTGCTGCCAACTTCATTGCACTGTACCAGAGATTAATTGGACCCACAAAATCCAGCAAACAGCATATGACATCCATCTACCTTTGCTGCTTCAGCATCCTCCCAAAAATATATAATGCAGGATTTTAAATAGTACGTTAGCCCAGTTTCCTTTCACAAAGTCTTACAGAGAAGTTTAGGAAAATTCCAAAAGTAGCATATTGATTGCCTCTGGGATTTTCCACTTAGCAGTTTAATAGAAAATTACACCCCTACCCAATCTGTGAGGTTTCCATAACCTCCCTCATGAATTTAATTTTCCAGCATATAATAAATTTTACCATTAGGCATATTTTCTGATATTGCTTCACCATTAAGGCTATTTCCCAATTTTGCTTTTCAGAACCACGTATACCCTCTGTGAGGTGTCTGGATGGCACCTTGCCATCTAGAAGAATTCAGGTCTGACTATGTCTATGCACACAGGCTACAAATCACTATTGTTAATATTCAACTTACTTCTCTCCTGCTAATTTTATGTCATTATTCCGAGTGATAGGGTCAGTCAATATTACTGTAGCTAACGGGATTCTCCTGGGTACTCTGAGGAGACCAAGGCAAGAACTGCATTTGCATCTGTTCAAGTAGGCGTATGCAAGTATCACATACTCTTCTCCTTGTCACAACACAGTCTGACTACATGTAAAACACAAGATGATGATCGGAGCTGTGTTTGCAGTTATCAGTAGTCATAACTGTAAACGCCTGGGTCCTTTCTCTACAGGCAACAGGCAAAAGCACTCTCGGCTGTAAAAAAAAAAAAAAAAACCAAAACAAAACTGCACCCTGAGTGAATTTAGCACAGTGAGCGAACTGGAAGTGTGGCTGAAGGCGTCAAGTGGCAAATAAATCAAAGGCTAATTTCAGCTGTGTTTAGGCCAGCCGTATGGCTGCAGTGACCTCACAGTGACCGTCGGGAGGGCTGCCAGACGCCCTAAATCTCGCTCCTCTGGAGAGCCGAGACTCTTCTTCTTACTAAGGCGATCCAGTTTTTGGCTGAGGGATTCTCTTCCTCTTGCTAAGGCGATCCAGGTTTGGCAGAGCTCAACATGTCCCAGCCCAGCTGGCGGCTCGGCGCTCTTCTCCAGGCCTCGGTCCATGACACCAGCGGACACACCGCTGCGATAATCCCTGTAAAACACGGCAACAAACAGGTGTTGCCATCAGTTCCTGAGGTTTACCCACTTCCGCACGCCAACTTCAACCCCCCTTCCCGCCGGCCCTGGCCCGGTCCCGCTAAACACGAGGAGTTCCCCCCGCTCAGCCCCTGAGGGAGCCGCGGGCAGCACGGCGGGGCCG
>JAHLSL010000061.1:9366755-9426024 GCA_025920805.1 Petroica traversi
GGACACACACACGAGTGTCAATACTTGCTCTCCGAAGAGTGCTCTGCAAAATTATGTTTGATGCGAAGAAATTCAAAGATGGAAATAAACTCACTCGGTGGGAATAGTAAATATTAATGACTGCTCTATCGTGGCAGTGGGGGTCTGAGGCATCACACATGCTCCCTGTTTAAACGAGAGGGGCAGGGACCTGCCAGACGTGTCTGAAATGTATCGGAGGACTGTATCCATTAGCAAACGTATCAAGGGTGTAATTTTTACAGAGAACAGGTTTGGTTTGTGGTTTTTGGGTACTGAACATGCTCCCGACTTAGAGGCAGAGTTCATGCAGGACTGGGCTGGAGCATGGAGGTGGTGAAAGTGAAACGTGGAGAAACAAAACTGAAATTTTGCTTTGTTTCTCTCTGTCCTAATGGACCTGTAAAAAGAGTATGTGCCAGAAATAGGTGACTACTTTGCCAATCTCAGTTGCCATTTCTTATAGGTTTAGATATGCTTCAGTGTATGAGACAATCTATTTAACCTTATTCTAATAGGTAAATTCAGTTATTTTGGTACATTACTGATAATATTTTATCAATAATGTGGTCTCTTTTTGGATGTAGAAAGCCAAATAGAAAACTACACTAAAAGCATATCCTGGAGAGAAAATTATGTCTTTGTACTTTGAGAATGGAGGAGATAAAAATCATGTTTTGTATGTGAGTCTGTACTCTCATACTCTTTTCTATCACAGTTGATTAGAAAGATAATTATGTATAAATAGTTGTCTCTTGTAATTGGCCTTTGCCTCTTGCAGGAGTCATTCAGTAATGTCACAGTTTAGTGTTTACTGTTGTGAAATTGATATGGTTTTCCAGTGCCTGGACTGTGATATCCAAGGCAGAAGAAGGAAACCAAAGAGGAAAGGCTGTGTTGTGTGAATTGATTGGTAACACACTGTCTGCTACTGATGTGTGCCCATACAATGCTTATTCTGTCCCAAAAATAACCTCAGAGCACCTTATCAAAATGATCAATAATGACCAAATCAAGAGGAAATCCATTCCTGTGCTGAAACACAGCCACCTGTGGAGTGAAATGTGGTGACTTTAGGGCAGCAGCTGCAGGCCAGAAGAATATTGTGACCAGGTGGATGTACAGGGAAGTACTAGAGAAGAAACCATGCATAATCTGTATATCTAAGGACCATGAGTCCATAAGTCATTTATGTACTTGCTCCCATAGATCTTGGAAGTCCTTGAGAGGATGAAGGTGCAGAGTGTGGTAGGCTGGCCATCAGGTGCCCACAAAGCCACTTCATCACACCCTCTGCTCAACAGGCCAGCTAGATCCCAGATCATGGGAGGCAGCATAAATCCCACTGATTCAGTCTCATGAAAGAAGCTTTTACTTCCTCGATGTCATTTCTCAAACTTCACCTTTACCCATTTCACTCGCTGGGCGTGCTCGGGAAGCAGAGGTTCCCTTTGTGTAGCCCCTCGTCACTGACCTCTCCAGCTCTGTAGTGTGGTTGCTTTCCCCTCATTTTCTTTCCAGGCCCTTCTCATTCTATTGCATCGCTGAGTTAAGCTCAATTTTAGTTTACTTACTGGGTTGTTCCTCCTCTTGAATCCATGAGACAGTTGTGCTGTACAAATAAACATCACGTAACAAAAAAGTGACTTCCAGGAGACCTTTCCAATGCTGTGGCTGTTTGGTCAGAGGTGCAGGTGTGTTGCATGTGGGAGAAGGAGCTGCTTGTGCCACCCTTCGCTTGTCTTACACCTTTTAAGTGATTCCCCCAAAGTCCCTTCTGTGAGTGAACCTCTGCCTCGTTTTTTGTGAGGCAAGTAAACATAAAACCAGTTTACGGAGGGAGTAGCTGAGAGCACTGGGAACTGGGAGGGCGTTGAAGGAGTGAGGTGGGGAGGTGGCTCTTTCAAGACACTGAATATATTGTTCAGTCTTGAGCGATTTGCTGAAGGACAGAGCGTTTGCCAGTAGCAGAGTCAGAAATAGCATCCAGGAGAGCTGCCTTTAGACACCTTTTTTTTAAACTTGGACTTACTATTCCCTCTGTGCACATATGTAAACAAAGCTCTGGTTTTACTGAACACCTGCCTGGGGTTACAACAGAGACCTTCACAGCAAAATATTCTTTTATTTGAAATAGAAACTCAGTGGTGACTTTTTTTAATATCCTGTAACAGCATATACATCTCTATATGTGAGATGCCAGTGCTAATTCTTGAGATTATGACAGGCATTAATTTCTATAGGTGAATATGCTAAGGTGTCCATAATCCTCCTTCAGAATCGGGAGGCCAGTGACATCAGTATGAGTCAGGGCAGCTGAGCAATACAGCTCTGATATACATTGCTGATTCCTTTCTGAGATGAAGTTTGAAAGTTTGCCTTGGTCTCTGGGAAGGTAACGTTTTCATTATAAATCTGCTTTCCATCTGTAAAGCAAGAAGCCAGATAATTGGCATCTGGTGGGATAATTTGCTGTGAAAATGAACACAGTAATTTAGGGCAGGCGTAGCTATTCCCTAAAATCTGTGAAATATTTGAGCTGAGTCTCTCCAGTGTGAGCAAAGGTTTTTTAGGAGGTGCTGATACAGAGCACATTTTCTGTGGTTAATTTGATGTACATGAAATAAACTGCAGATATATTGATAAATTGTGTAGTAAAACTGTAGCAATGTGTTCAGTGTTCATTTTTTCCAGATCACTTGAGTTCTAATTTTTTTTATCGTTTTTCATTCCAGATTACCATCATGAGATATATAAGATCTCTGACTACAGCAATGATGTTAATGGGGAGACCAAAGAAACACAACCAGTTTTTTTTAGGTATGTGCTTGTGTTGATTAATTTCCGAGCAACATTGCGTGGCCATTTGCAATTAGGGAGGAAAAAACCTCTGTGCAAGCACTGAAAGTGCCTGCCATTGTTTAATATGACGTTCTTTTCAAGACCCTTTTATTCTATGAATTGCCAATATATCCTTTATTAACACTGCTAAAAGTTGTAATTTCAGACATAAATGTTTATTAGTGTCTACACACAGTGCTAATTATCACTCACTGAGAGAGCCAGATGCTGACTCTGCAGTTTTGCAGCTCTGTGCTCACCCCATTTACATTGCATATTCCCTGGCATGCTTCACTGGCAATAGTTTGTGTAATTGGGGTATTACATCTTTGACATCTGGATAACAGAAATTCAATTTCCAGGAAGCTGCTATTTGTTTGGTTTTGCTTCTGCCTTGGGTGGGATAGAGGATTAATGTGCTGTCTTAATGTAATGTCCTTTCACCTCTGGAGCTTGCCTGCTAATCCTGCCATGGCAAAATTAAATTAAATCAACAGTTAAAAATGTGTAAAGAAAATAGAGAAGTAATATAGACCAGCATGATATGTATTACAGCATATCAGTGACTGGCTATCAGTGAACCTTTACCTTTCTTGTGTGCTTTTTGTCCTGTATAACTCCTCAGCTGCAGAGTGTTTCTTCCTTGCCTGCTTCTAGGACCTTCCAGTTGCATCCAGGACCTTACCTGGATAAAGCACCTCTTGGCAAAGATTTGGCAGGCTAAATTCAAAGAAGTAAGGGCCAGTTTTTTGAGCTGTGTAAAGCAAGCTTCTGGACATTTTGTTCGGGCTTTGGAGAAAGTAGGTGACTTTGCAGCAAGAAATTGGGGATATCTGTCTCTCCTTTTCGGCACCAGGAGCCTAAACATTTTTGTGGGGTGATTTAAGGTTTCTGTGGTCTCTGTGTTGCCCCCTGGAGCCGGCAAGAAGCACTGGAATGTGAGAATCGGCACCTGAAGTTAATCTGCATGCAAAATGCCTTTGTCTCCTAAATTCAGAGTGCCGCATCCTCTTCTAGAGGTCAGCAGCAAATGGGAGAGAACAGGAGGATGTGTTAAAACAGGGGTGGGAGCTGCGTTAAATTCCCTTCTCAGCTTCTCACCATTAGGATTTTGAGCAAGTATTTCTTTCCAGCACCCATTTCCAGGGAGAAGCAAAGGCAGCTGCTGTGCTTTGTGTTTGGATTTCGTGTTCTGTAAGCACTTTTGGTGAAGTCTGATAAACCTGATGGAGTGAGCTCCACCAGAGGTTTACTTGAAATGCTTTTTCTTCCAGCTCTAAGTCATGATAAAGCTTTGGCAAGAATTAGGCATCAGCCAGGGTGCTCTAAGAATGTGCACAAGTCTGTGCTTTGTCATTTGTGCTGTGAGTCAGACCAACTGATCTTGATTTTGACTTGGTTGTGTTGTCCTTGTTTGGGTTTTTCTTTTTTAGTATGTCCAGTTTTTCATTGTGGCTGAAGGTGCTCTGCCATTTAAGTGCCTTAAGTTCACCTATTTCAAGAGTCAGTCAGAATTTAACCTTTAAGAATGTGAATCCTATCAAGGATCTTCCTTATCAGGTGTAGTCAGGTTATAATCACTGCTTCACTTGATTTCACTGCTTTATGCCAAAATTTATCTCAGAAGGATGTTTATTCCAACTTGTTGATTTAGAGTCAAGTTTGTTCTCCAGTTTAAATGATCCATGGGATCAGCAGATGAAACCTCAGTGTGATGCAGCCTTTAGTAAGGAATGGATGCTATGATAAAGCATAGAAACTATTACCTTTAGAGAAGGTGAAATACTATTGGCAGTCTATAAACAAGTGAAGCTTTATCAGGAATGGGATGTGGAAATGCCTTGGTTGCGCTGCTGAGCACGGTTAACTCAAAACTGCTGTTCAGGAGAGGGGAGCTGTTAGGGTAAATTAGCAAATCAGAATAATCCAGGTTGTTTAATGTACAGATAAATTAAGGATGAAATGTCAAGAAAGACTTGTTGAACCTAGATGGTCTTTTTTACATCAGCAGAGATGGGCAAAATACAGCTTTGTGTAAATGTAGGCTGAAAATTGGAGGAAGGTACAGTGCAGTTAAAGGAACGTGGTACTGGACATGACCTCTGGTGATTCTGATGTGTAGGGTCTAACTGCTGTCTGAACAGAGCTTGGGAGGTTTTCTCATGTGTTTTCTCATGGTGTTGGGAATGGGAGATGTGGTGCTTGTCCTCTCCCCCAGTCCTTTGTTCTGATAAGATGATGAACAAGAAGTCGCATCTTTCTAGATGAAGGACATGCTAACCACAGTCTTTACAAAATTGCAGGGGAATGTGGAATATCACTACTGTATTTTGTGGATGAGGATTGGCATGTCTTTTGTTTTGAAGGAAAGGGCTTAGTTATCTCCTACCAGGAGAGTCTGCTCAGTCTAAGAAAGAGGAGGCAGCCCAGAGTGAAATGTTTAAACCTCAAACATGGGTGAGATTTAAAACAGACCTGACCTCAGTTTTTCCACTTAAGTCACAGGGCTGCTAGCTCAGACTTAGTATTACAAGCCTGTGAGGGGACTATGTACACCTGTGTCTTGTGGATAGTGATGATTAAACTTGGACTGTCTATTAAAAAAACAATCTTTTGCATGCACCATATTGGGGTTTTTTTCACTCTTAGTATTTTATTACCATCACAAAAAAAAAGTGGAAATATAGTGTACCTCCAGACTGAGTGTTTTTACAATGCTTTCAACTTGAAATTCAGTCTCTATGTTTGAAAGGTTAATGCAGAAAACTAATTATATTATCCTGGTAATCAAATGTGTGATGAGACATTTGTCTGTGTAATTAACAGTGAAGAACTTTTATAGTTTCATAAAATTGAATGCTACTCACAGTGTGCTTGGAGCATTTGTTTTGAAGAGATGTCCAAAACAGAGATGTTTATGACTGATATAAAGTGGAACTGAAATGTACTGTAATGCAGGTGTCTGTGCATTTTACAGCATTTCGCATTGTTGAAATGGAAGGCAGTAGATTAATAACTTCGCTGTGTCATGGTAAAAATAAAAAATGTGTTCTTGGAGCACGGGAGCAATGCATAAGTTACTCACTAATTTCAAGAATTTATTCTGTCCCAGAAATAATGTCCTTTGCAATTTATTCACAGAGAAAAAGTTGACTTAACAAGTGACTTCACAGACTTGTGTTGCTGTTAATAGGATTATATCCCAAGTCTGGTTCTTGCAGTAGTGGTTTCTGTAATTAAGACTGCATAAAAGTTTATTTTATGTATCTGTGTTCTCTAATGATCTAACTTCGTAAAGTATTTCCCTTTGGGGCTAAAGCATGATCTTGGCCTGGGATATTTCCAAGAACTGGGGGAAGTTGTTGCATATCTATTATTACTTTTTTTAATTATGTGACCCCATTAATATATACTTTTATTGAACAGTTGCTCACTTGTCGTTTCCCGAGTGATTTAGCTGGCACAGCATGGCATGAAAATGTGTAACTTGGGCTTCTATACCTTCTCCTGTTGGGTGTTTTGAAACTGTTTCATCAGGCTCTTCCAAAGATTTACTTTGTTTGTGGGAGGAGTGGTGGCTGGGCCACCTGGTATGACCCAGTTTCCAGGGAAATAACCCCAAATCCTGAATGTTCTCAGGGTCTAATCCTGCGTTTGATTCTGCAAATTTTTTTGCTTACTTTAGTGTTTGTGGGGCTTAATAACTTTGTCTAATGGTAGCAGCGTTATCAAACCGAGTGTTTCTGTGCTTGCTTTGGGAGTAAGAAGTCTGATTTTAAGGTGATCCAGTTTTCCTGCATATCTAATCCTAGTGCTTTGTGTGGTGACATGAACATAGGAAAGTGTTTTGAGGTGATGTTTTGGAGCATTGCTAAGATGCTTCAGTGTCCCCATGTGTTAATTTGGCAGAGTCAGATTCTCCACCTCATAACTCATGGTGCTCGTGTGACCCTCTGACACCGTTCATGACCACTGCCCTCCCCACTGACTTGGGGTTTAGGTTTTTAATTTGTAAAGGGTGTTATTGCCTGTGTCCTTTCTTCAGTGTAGGTCTTACATGCTGGCAAAGACCTGGGGTCACCTTTTTGGAAAATGTGTGCTTACCCCATCAGTTTAGTTACACGGATGCCCAATTCCAGTTATGCACAGAGCAGTCACAGTAAGATTCCACGTGATTTAGGAGACCTTTGCTCTGATAAGGAATCATGCACATGGATCCTCTATTTTCCCTGTGCTGACCTCTGCGACTTTCTGTTTCAGGATGACTTGTGGTACAAAATGACAAAAAAATACCTTGATTTTTGAAAATTATGTGAGCACAGTTCTTGCTGAGAAGGGATGCTGAGCTTCCTTCTAGGGTCACTGTCTCTGAAGGAAATGCCTGAACATTATGTAGAATTCCCAAAGGTGTTTTGGTGAGTTCAACCTGAGTGAGCAGTGGAGACGTGTGCCCTGTGTGCACGTGCTTCCCGATTCCTTGAGCTGCTCTGAATCAGCTGTTACAGTCTTCAGACACAGCAGGCGAGTTTTGCTGGCCCCCTTCCAGAGAGGGCAGCATTAAAGTGGCATCTAATAAATTGCAGTTTAATATGCTTCATTATATAACCCTTTCCACTTATTTATTATTTCGTGTTGAGCTTTCACACCATATGCTTAAATTTCCACTTTTTCTCACCTCTGAAGCCTTGTTTCCATACTAACCAGGCTCATGTTGTCAGCTCACATGTGCTTGTCTGGCTGTCTGTCACTGCCATTCCTACCCTCCCACTGTTCCACCAGTTTCAGCCTAGTAGGACACAAAGGTGAAAGTCTGAGATGAAAGTACCTTCAGTAAGCAGTCTGATCCAGGAAAAAGCCCTATTTGTATGGTCAAGAAAGGAAAAAGTTCCACAGACATTTCATCAGCCCAAAAAACATGAAATTAAACTATATTTAATAGAAGAACTGTATTTTAAAAGTCCTTAATATTTCCCAAAATATATGAGAAACATAAATGTTAGAAATAAAGAAAGTAATTGCAAAATAATGGACCAAGAGAACATGATGGTTATTTGCCTTTGTGAAGTTGAAGAAAGGAAATATCAAATACAGATGATTATCCAACCTCAATTCTGTTCACCCATTTATACTCTTTAAAACACACATTAATACAGACATGGTTACCACATCTCTAATACTGGGATAAAATTAATGCTTGAGCATATGGATGTGGTTGCATATAACTTTGTAATTCTTTGCAGTTCTATGATAATATTTAATAAACTGTTCAGGAAAAGTACAACATGTTGGTAGGCAATGTGATATTTAAAATTTAATAAGTGTAACAGTAAAAAGATGGACAGACATATAGGAGCAAAGAGTTTAATAAATAAATTATCACTAATATGTTGTTAATTGGAGTTGTTTACAGGCCTGGTGCTTCACACAGCTGCACACTTAACATGTGGATGCTACTGCACCCTGGAACAGTTCTGGTTTACATTTGTGCCTTTGTAATTTTAAACATTCTTGCAGCTTTCAAAGCAGGAAGTTTTTATGTCCTGTACACTTTCAGGAAATAGATGGACATGAATTTTGAGGAAATTACTTTTTTATGATTGTGTAGCATTTATTAAAGGGCTTTGTTTTGGGGTTTTTTTTTGTTTGTTTGTTTTATAAAATTACAGTCAGGTCATGTAGGAAAAAATAGGGGCTACTGTGGAAACAAATGTAACAGTTATTAAAAATTGTTTATATGTTTTTGTTATGACAATTGACATCTTTACATGCAACTGTCTAAATAGAGCTGTAAGTTGCCATGGTTCTAATTTGAGTAGCATTTTCTAAGTGTCTTAATGTTTTGCAAATAACTTCAATGGCTTCAAATAAAGCCCAGGGATGTACATGGATATCCAAAGGGCAAATCCTGTGGGCAGCCTTTGGAGGCATCCCCATCTCCTCAGAAATGGTGAGGACCTCTGGTATGTGTACAGAGAGAGGCTGAAGTATGCACCACTCTTCTCAGACCTCAGCATCTATCTTGGAAGGCTTTGCACAGATAGGTAAAACAGATTTCTATGTAATAAACTATTTTTGTCAGTGATTTATTGTTCTATTTGGCATTTAAAGGAAGGTTGGCTCTTTCATAGGACATACTAATTTGAGCTGTGTTTTCTCTGTGTCCCATCTTCTTTTTTTTTCATTTTTAAATTACATGGTTATTATCTGTGAAAATTATCAGCAGTGGAATAGCTGATAACAAAATACTGTCCTTGAGCTCTAGAGCTAATAACCAAATGAGATAACCAGGGAGCAAGAACTTAAATCTCTTACTGGTGTTGCACCCATCTTCAGATTCAGCTGGTGTAACATCAGCTGCTCTCCACTCCAGTGGGGAGGATGCTGGTCCTACTGGTTACCTACAAAGTAAAACCTGGAAAAAGGCATGACTGGGAGAGGAGTGATGTAAATTTGCTCTGAAGACTTTGTCAGGCGTATAGTCTGTAGGTTTTTAATGCTCTTCCTTTTAAAAGGGAAGATGTATTTTAAAAACAAAACAGACAAAAAACCAAAAAAAAAAACCAGAGAAATCCCTGAAAAAAATCCCAAACCCCAACAAACAAGTTTACAAAGGATGAATCTTCCTGTTTAAGTAAGGAACTACCTAAACAAAAAAATAGGTTTATGTAGACTGCAAGTTCAGGGTTTATTGTAACATAAATGTAGTGTTTTTTTTCTATCTGGAGATAAGTGTGTTCGTGTCACTGTATAGGAAGACTTCTATATAAAGGAACAAGGGAACAGAATCAAGGCTGAATAAGCTCAATTATCATTAATATTTTATGTAATTGGGAAACGGAAATTTAATCTTTCTAACAACATGTCACCCGACCAGACACGTAGCACAGTCCCTGCACCCGGCAGGAGCAGGTGGGTGGGAAGCTGTTTTAATACTCACATACGTTTTGCCATTGAGTACAAATCCAAATTGCCAACTTAAAACTCACAAGGTAATATTAATGGCACAACAGGAAGGGATTGCTCCAGGCTGTGGTGTGGTGGGAACATGTGGAGCTGGGATATGGGCAGGTACAGCCATACATAGGAGAAAGGCAGCGTGCAGTGTAGGGGTGTGAGTATCTCGGTAATTGGAGTCCAGTGCTACTCTGCAGCCTTTTGAGGTTGGGAACTGCAAACAGTCAACCTCTGGTTGGGTTGGGGCCAAAAAGTGTCATTTTAAAGGAATTGGTGCTGTTACTGTTAATTAAATCACACCCGCACACATAAATCCGCAGGCACACCGACAAAATAAATAAATATGGTGCAGAACTTCCTTGCAGAGGGTTTTTCTCGCCTCTTTAGCTGGAGTGGAAATGGTGCTGAAGTGTTGCAGTACGGGGTTGGCAAATATTTTTCTAAGTTTGGACTCAAAGCTTTCTTGCAAGCCGCCCACTCTCCTTGCTGGATCGGGGTGGGCTGGAGCCAGCTGGCACCAGCCCAGGGAACCAGTGCACCAGGTCAAGCAGGAGATGCTGGGATCCAGCAGAGGCTGGAGCACATTGTTCAGCTCCTCTCCCCTTCTGCTTATTCTCCTCCTAGAGCAAAACCTCCCTCTTGGGTGTTCAGTGTCTCTGGGTACACCAGGCTTGCAGCAGTCCCACCCACGTTGAGCTTGGCCTATGTTGGGGAAGGGTTTGCTGCTCTTTTAGCTGTCTGGTTTAGCTGCTGCCTAAACATGCACCTAACTTTAGTCGACTGAGTAGTGCTATTGAGTTGATAAAATTGTTCACATGCCTGGCATTTAGCACACTTTCAAGTACCTTGTTGAACCAGAGATGGCACACCTTGCATCTTGGATTTTTGGAGAGTACGTTGGTTTTTTTTCTGAAGTTTCGTCTCTACAATTGCTCTGCCAAAAACAGGTTTATCTTGGGAAGCACAAATATAAATTGAATAGAGGATACCAGGCGTTATTGTATTAGGTATTCTATAAAGGAAGGTTGATTCATCAGTTTTTAGATCTTACTTATGCTATTTGCTTAGGATGTTTGATTTTTCTATTATCAGTAAAAAAACCAGAAGCCTCTTTCTTCAGAAGGGGCAATGAACACTTCCTTATTACTCACAAAATGTAATGTATGCTTTAACGAGCAAAATAGTTACTATCTGCCTCAAACACATCTATTCATTGTGCAATCAGCAGTTTCATATGTAAAATTAATACTTAAATGGTGCCAGGAGTATTAAGTTTGTTACTTTTATTATTTAAATGCCCTGAATTTATTTGGAACAGTCACATTTTTCTTGTCTATATTTTCATTTTCTTTTAGAATCTACATTTTTAAGACATCTAACAATTCAGCTATCTGCAGTTACACACGTACTAGCTACTGTTTAATTTATTCCTGTATAATCCAGTATTACTAAATTCTGTGGACTAAGGAACTGATTCTGTTCATTAAAATCAATAGATGCAGTGCTGTTCTGCATGTATGTAATGTGGTGCTGTCTGTGCTTTATTATTTTTGTAGGATCTATCCTTCAACATACAGCAAACTGAAAGATAAAGGGTCTGATCCTTTGGGCTTTACTCAGGGAAAATATCCACTGATGTCAATGCCTGAATAGGATCAGTCTCTTAAAAGGACAGTTTATTTGAAACTGTTCTAGCTATTATTATTATTTCCTTCTGGCAAAAAATAATCTTACTCATCACAGCCTTAGAAACAGCATCAAGAAAGCCAAGTTCAGCAGGTCTTTCAGGCACGAGAGCCGTCAGCCATGGCTGTGTGAAGGCATAGCCTGCTACAACCCAACGACCATTCAACCATCCCTTTTCTTTCTTGTTGTTATTTATTTATTTATGTGCTCCAACTCTTATTGGCATCTAAAACCACTAATCACTACCCATTACTGTTTTTGCTAATTTACAGTGATAACTGTGGCTCTGTTTTCATTAGGAGATGAAAGCCGGGAAATTAAAAAACAAATTACAGGGATGAGAAGATTACTGAATGACAGCACTGGAAGAATCTATCAACGAGTTGGCAAAGAAGGAGAAAAACTGAAGGAGGAGCCCCAAGATTTAGACTTAGCCTGGGCCCAGCGCCTGAATCCCCCTGCGGAGTCCCAGGCGAGCCTTCATCCGTCACAGAGCGGTGCCTGGAACGAGTTATCACCCCAAGCCAGCCATTTTTCAGGGCAATATGGAACTCGATCCAAAACGTTCCAAAATCAGTCTCGAACTGTGGCATCCAATGGTATGACCTGTGTTAGATACTGAGAATAGTACCTTTTTTTTCCCCCTCCTTGTTCTCTACTAAGTATCTACCTTTGTTGTGATGATATATTGTACCACTACACTGAAAGCAGCTGTAGTTCAGAGTCTACAAAATGAGCACATAGTTATCACTTCAAAAAGGTGTGAAAGTGGGCACGGTGCATCCTGCTACCATCTGTCTTAGCTTTTAAAATGGTTTCCTGGTGATAGGATAGAATTACTCAATGCCTTTACAAGCTTAATTTCTGTACAGTACTTACTAAAACAGCTTTTGTCATTGTTATTAAATTCATGGCTAATTAAATGTCAACCTCTACCACTCCTCTTTGCTGTGAGTAATGTAGCACTGTTGTGACACCACTTGTGGAGCAGGGTTCTACTGCCTTTCATAAGGGGATGGCATCGGCCTTATAAGAGGTCACAGAACTGCAGGTACAAAATTCCATCACAGCCTTAGGCTTTTATTCCAATGAGACTATTGGAGAAAAGAAGTGATGGAGTCTACCTATGAACAGCATGTACTAGAGTGTGGAAAATGCAGTACTGGCAGAGAATTCTGCCCTGAAGTAGATGGCAGTGTGCCTTTAAAATGCCTTTTTCTTATTAAGTCCCAGAGAATGGAAATTTTGCTGCCAGATTAAAAAACTCTGCTGTCAAAACCCCACCATAACAATCTTCTAAATATGGAAGGACCTAAAATTTATCACACATCTCCTTCTTTGTCCTTAGAGGCCCTGGGCACTGGCAGGGACAGTTCTCTGCATGCACAGAAGTGCCCAAGCCTGCATAGATTAGGTGCCTTGTTCCCAAATCCAGAAAGTAGGTGGAGCAGCACCTCTATCCCCTCAGGGGCCTGATTCAGCATGTGAGCTAAAATGTGTTGACAGGATTTGGCCCTATATGCAAGAAAATGTCAGGTTTGATTTTTTTGTAAGTGGAGGAAGGATTCAGTTGATTTACGATCTCTTACAGATTTGGAGTGGTCTATGGGACTTGGAAGGGTCAGGCTGAGCATCTCCTGGGCTGGACAGAAGGAATGCCCAGGCTCCCAGCTCTTGGGGGAGCACCTGAGGAGGCACCTCCCTTTGCAGCTGTCCTGCTGCTGAAAGGAATGCAATCTTTTGGGTTATTACATAAAGGAGGGTGTGGGCACTCTCCTCTGGCCACCTTGAAACGACGATCTGTGTAGCAGTTTAGTTTGAGTTGTCTTCTTCTAGTGTGGTGGTGTGATCCCAGCTGCTGCTTGGGCTCCAAAGCCTGGTCTCTAGGGAAGAGAAACTTTTAATGCATTTCTGAGCAGCAAGTAAGCCCTGAAACTGCTCTCCTCCCGCCACTCCCAACCCCTTGCATTGGGAGCCTGAGCATCAAACTCAGTATTTTTGATGTTATTCAGAGGATGGATGAAGTTCTTAAAAGCTGGATGGAGAAATGCTGAACAATACTGCAAGGGAGATACTACTCCTTGGTACTTACCATGGTGTTTAAGTTACCAGAACAAAACTGTTCAAGCCAGACATCAGGTTATTACCTGGGGCTGTCAGACTTAGGTCATCACTGGGGAGATGTTCAGGGATCTGTAGTAAGTGAGCTGAGTCCAGAACACTGTGGATAGATACTCTGAAAAATTAAGATGTATGTTGTAGGCCATCTGAATTGCTCAAAGTTGAATGTAATAGACACATCAAGTTCATCTCACTGGTGCAATTATCTACTCACAGGGTAGAGGTGGTTCAAAGAGAGGCTGGAATAGATGTTTAATAGGTGCTGATCTAGAAAACATTCATGAGAAAGCTATTGACAAAAAATAGAAGAAAGTAAAAGAGGAACAGAGCAAGCCTAGACATTGCTGCAATAGAGGGAAGAGTAGGAATATACTTGAAAACAGAAGGGATTTATTCTAAATCAGACTTAAGGTGGTGGTTCCACAAGTCAGGATGTTAGGTTGACATCTGTGACGCACCGATTTTAGTGGAAGCCACCTGGGACTACAGTGAGCACCATGTCTGTCCTATCAGAGGCAACAAACTCACGCTTGAGTTTCATTTCTTGTGTTCTGTACCAAATCCAGCAGTGATGCAGCAGCTGAATTACTTTTGGGTTGTATCAAGATCCTTTTCGCTGGGTAGTTCTTGCATGCTTTTCCAGTATAAACTAGTAGTGAATTAATTCCCTGTCAGCAGACCCAGCTGGAAGAAAACACTGTCCTGGGCTACTTACTGCTCACATGAGAGAAGCAACCCATGTACTTGTGTCATCTCCTTCTCTCAGTCATGCAGGCAGGTATCAAATTTGCCTGCTGGCTGGCTTCCAGAAGAGAGGGAGATGGCTCTTTAAAGACTCCTTCATAAAAATAAAAAGTCTGATCTCCTTTTAAAATTAAAAATTGATTTATAACAAGTTGAAAAGGGTTGCTTTTGTCCTCTAAAAATGATAAAGATAGTGCTTAGAACAATGACTGAGAACACTCTACTAGATATTTCTTACAACACAATAAGTGATCAGAGGAGAGGATAGAAAGAAAATAAAAAACCCTCATGAATATGTAAGGAATCAGTAGAACCCTGCTTTGATTTGAAATATTTGTGGTCTCTTTTCCCATTCCCAGTACCTGTGGTAGATTTACATGTGTAATTTCTATCAATGCTAATGGGGATTATAAAGTAAATCCCCTATGCCTCAATGGGAAAATAGGCCCTTTGGTTTTCCATCAGGTGCCTGTGTGCCTGTGTGTTTTCATTAGGAATATGTTATATTGCAACAGAAAAGATGTACAGGTATTTACTGATACAATTTATTCAAGTTTTCACATGCAATTCCCTATGATGTAGAGCCTTCGTTAAGAGGAAACAAAAGCCACCAACCCTGTTTCCTCCTGCAGTCCTTCAGATAGCATTTCCAGAAGCCCACTAGAATATTGAATTCTGATCAAGAGACAGGACAGGCTTTATCCTGAGGATCTTTTAGGCTAAAACAACTGAGAAGGGACTGAGGGAAAGATGGTCTTACTTTTTATTTGTCGTCTGTTAATAAAATTCTTTTAATTTCTGGGACTCCCATTTCTGGGGTACCTGCTTGTCTTACTGAAAGGTACAGAGTTATGCTGGTGCTATTAAATTATAAGCATTCTTGACATTCATATACTTAAAATTCTACTTATAACACATAGGTAAAGGGTATTGGTAGAGCCAAGTTGAGGGATCCTGATTAATCTGCTGCAAAGCTAAAGATAACATTCTTTTTTTTTCCCTCTATACCTGTAACAATGGGCTAAACACTTTATGGGACATTGAAAAGGTAAAATCCCTTCCATGCCCCAAGGAATCTCCAGTGAATAGACTGTGTACAAAGGAAGGGTGAGATCAAACTAGGCAGAGTCCTGCTGAGTCAGAAACCTTTTTGTTTCAGTTTGAGATTCTCAGCCTGTTTTCCAGATAACTTTTTAGTTCTAAAAAAATTGTTTTATTTGTATCTGAAACCTTGGAGATATGAAGCCAGTGGTGCTATTGCATTTGCATTTGCTAGATTTGTAGGGATTTTTTTAACTACTCCATTTATCTTAATACAGTTTTAACAGTTTTTATCCATGGATGATATTTTAAAATACCAAATTTTGTAATTGCAGCAGTGTAAAGAATCTAAATATCTGAGGAAAAGAGGAGGGTGACTCCCAGAAGGTGTCAGCAATCTTTTAGTGATGCATTTGTTTAGCTTTACATCTTTGGAGCATGACCATGAGTTTGCTCAAGTCTGATCAATGTTGCTTCAAGGAGGTAGAGTACAAGTGCCTGGGAAGGGAGATTTGAGGATGGAGGGACACATTGGAAGAATTAGGAAAGGGTGGGACTGATTTAGTGGTGGCCAGATTTTCAGCTATTTCAAATGAGGATTAAATTCCAGGAATCTGTGTGGGTCTGACATCAGGGATCTCTGATGAAAGAGCACAACCCAAACCTGAAAAGGTATTAATAGCCTGGTTTGGCTTCGGAGGAAAACAGAAGTAATAATGAAAAATGGGAAGATTTATAATTGGAGATTAAATGAATTGCTCATGTTCACTTTAGCTAGGTAATGATTAAAGGGCACCAGATAAGTGGCTGTGGAAGAAAAAGGGAAATAAACTGTCTGAAGTCTACAGGTGACACCAAGTGAGGTTATTTTGTTAGATGTATTTGTACCTAGCTTCATAAAATCGTCATCCCTCCTCTTGCATTCTGTGGTAAGCAGTAAAATAGCCATCAATTTAAATGATGGGAAGAACATTTGGAAAGGAAGGGAGGGGCATCCCATGTAGCATCAGCTTCAGCCAAATACTTTTGTGTTTGTTGAATTTTGAAATTTTTATTTGCAGCATTAAAGCTAGAGATGCACATGTCTTAAGCTAAAGTGCAGGATACAGCTCTCCAGGCAAAGTTTGAAATCCCTCAGCTGTTTCAGCCTCTTCTAATTAATAACAAAAAATGCAAACCTTCTGGAAAGTAAAGCAGAAATAAAGGCACTGCAGAGAACTAGAACTATGTAAGTTCAGTTAAACACTAGTAAGAATTTCTGGAGAAAAGGAATCTCTTGAGCTACTGTATTAATTTTCAAAGGGAAACTATAGAAAGCCCATCTTGTAGGTCACAGTGGTGGAAAACATAATAGAAAACAATCCCACCCTAGCAAATGGAAGAGGGAATTGAAAGCTTTCCTTGCTTGTGGTTCTTTTCTGTCCAGTTTTGTTTTTTTTTCCTCCAAGTAGGGTATTTGTTTTCATTCTTTATTCTTCACATGGTAAAGAATCACCTGTAACATTCAAGCAGTTTAAAAATTCCTAGACCCTCATTTTATGTACAGTACAAACCTTTATTGCGCAGACTGTCTTCGTTCTTTGTAAGACTGTTCCAGGAGATGGGCTTTTTTTTTGTGTGTGTGATAAAATGAGTGTTTGTAATGAGGTTTGGTGCTTGTGTTATTCAAGATGAACCAGCCTGACAATAGAGAGTCCTGCTGTGAGGAGTGCATTATATTCACGCTCTGAGCAGTCTTCTCCAGCCCATGTAACATTGCATCCCAACTCAATATAATTGCATGTGTTAGTAATTGAATAAAAACTAGTAGTCCCTTCCTCTTAACAGGAATCATGTTGAAAATTGTTTCCATGCATGCTTTTGATATAATTATCAATCTGATATATTGATCAGAGTTTCAAACACCTGCTAATTGTTGTTTGGGTGATTTTGTGTGGGTTACATCTTCCCCGTTTCATTCTGCTCTCTTTCAGGAGAAATCCCAATGGTGAATTCATCAGTTGGACCAAACTGCTGTACATGTAATTGCCAGTCAACCCTGCAGGCAATTCTTCAAGAGCTCAAGACCATGAGAAAATTGATGCAGATCCAAGCAGGTACAGTGATCAGTCCCATGTGGGTATACCTGTGAAAAGCATCCAGTTGAGGATGGCCCAGCTTCTTGCAGGAGTGTTTGATGAGATGGCATTTGGAGGTCCTTTCCAAACTCAAACAGTTCTACAATTCTGTGATCTTCCTCTTAGGGAGTGCTCTAGGAAATCAAAGTCAGTGTGGGCACTCAGGAAAACCTGGATTGTTTTCTGCTCTCCTGACATATTAGTCAAAGTCAGATTTTCACAGGTTTCTTGGTAATGTGACTTTTACTTCTCAGATTCTTACCTGTAACATGGGATTTTATCTTTTAAGTCTAAATTGAAAAGAAAATCAATGTGATCAGATATGTATTGAGAGCTGAGTGGGCAGGTCAATATGCCATAACAGTGTGCAGTTTGTTTTCTTGGTGCATTGGTTCAAGGGTGCCAATTGCTACTTTACTTGTGTTCTGCTTACCAGTTCACTAATCTTAGGGTTAAGAAAAATAAAGTTTGAAGGTAGCTGAAAGTTACCAAATAACTCTTTATTCAAGCCTCTTTCAGCTCTGTGGTAGTCTCAGCTGAGCTAGCCACTGCATATCATGGCCTCCACCCTTCCTTTGGCTGTGAAGTACCAGCTTTCAGTGTGTATACCAGCAGTAATCTGTTCACTGGGGAAAATTATTGAGTCTAGTTTTCTGCTAGGTTGGGAGCTGAAGCAGAGCAGTGCAGAGCCAGAGGAGTAGTTGAGCCAGCAAGATAATGAGAATGTGGTAGGCAGAGTTAGGTCATCATAGGTTGATGTGAAGCTGCAGGCTCGGTGCTACCCAAAAATTAGTGCTAATACTATGAGGAGATAGAGATGTTGGAGATTTTGTCAGTTGACTTGCCCATTTAGCATGAGTGATGGGGACTGGAGTCATGGAGGCTTCTCTCCTGGAGAGGCTGTGTAAGACGTCTGTAAGAAAAGGGAGTGTTGAGTAATTAACTGAAATATGGGTGGAGTGAAGGGCTGACTAAACTCCTTGTCTCCACTGCATATAATGTTTGAGTGAGTGAGTGATGGGAACAATCAGACAGGTTTTGTAATATCAGTTGACACACATAAAAATGCTTTTCTAGAAGTCATCAATTTATAGAGAAGAACACAAAAGCCCAGTTTTACAGTTTTTGCTGGTACGTGGGGTTCTTTATGCAGTCACACCAATTTCATTGAAATCACATGGGTAATTGAAAAATGGCTTGTGAGTTAGAGGTAGAAACTGGGGTCTATGGCAAAAGAGCTGACTCCTCAGTAGCAGGAGCATTTCTTATTTACAGAGTAAGTGCCTTTGTTAGTTTGTGAATCTCTTGATTCACTTGGAATACTTCATATGTTCTAAAATTGTGGTTTTGCAGAGAAAAAAAAATTTGCATTTTTGCTGTTAAAAGAAAATTAACTAAAATTCAAATTTGTAAGTGAAAGTGTAATAACTTATTTTAGTATTCAAACACCCTACTGTCTTAATTATAAACTACACATCACAATCTTGTAAATCCTTGCCAGAAATAAAATATTCCAGAAATCTTTCAATAAACAATATTCTGAGGTTTATTTTTTCCCCAGGCTTTGTAGATGAGGACTTTTTGTAGCTCTCTCATATCTTGAATGAGTTTGATCTGCATGTATAGCACTTCTTTGTTTTCCTTTGTTTGTTTTGACCTCGATTTAGTGATTTATCCCCACACATAATTGTATCTTGATATCATTCTTCTGGAGGGCTTGTTCATATAGATACAGGTTCAGAACTGGTGCCTTAATTTATACAAAAGATTGTGGACACTGGAAATACAAAATATTGATAAATGTAAAATATGGTTTCTTATATTTCAGAGGTAATTCATGTCAGTTTTCGTGTATGAGCAAAACAAACTTAAACAACTTTGGGTTACCTTTTTTCCTCAGAAATTAGACTGTTGAATAGTGTTTTCACTCATTCTTGACATTATGGTACTTGAAATGTTCTTGCTGAGCTAATTAACTTGGAGACCACAGTCATAAAAATAACTGTAATTGCATTAGCACTTGTATTATCTTACTTTATCAGGAAGAGATCCTCAAAGACACTGAGATTCTCAGTCATTCAGAGGGCACACAAATTAATCATCACTTAAGTGCTTCATGTCACCAACCATCTAGTGGTCACTAGGAAAAAGAACTACATATTCCTAATTTTCTTGAAATACTGTTCATCAGTATAGCTTGAAAAGCCTCACAGCAGAGCTCACTGTCATTATCCCCATTGTACAGATTGGAAAATTATGCAAAGGTGATAAAACTTACTTGTTTCCCATGCACCAGCAGCCCTGAAAATCACATCACTTATCTAGAAAATAAGTTCAGTGTGTTGGTAGTTTAGTGGTGCATCTGTGTGGTTATTCATGGTCTTTTGTCTATAAAATTAATGCGTTCATTTCTTTCCTTCAGTTGGGACTCAAAACAGACAGCAGCCTCCTGTTCCTCTGATTTGTGCACAGAAGTCAACAATGTCAAGAAAGAGAAATAAAAAAAGAAAACTGCCCCTCAAAGCTGTTGAAGCAGTTACCATGAATAAGAAACCCATCTCAGCAGAGAATGAGAAGAGGCTGCCAGCAAACCCAGAACCATCAAGTCTGCAAGAAATTGAACCTCCACTGCAACCAGAAACCCCTGTTTCAGGGTTTGGAATTATCCTTGAATCAGCTTCATCAGATGTAAGTTAAAATTTTAATATGCAGGATTGCAAGATTTTGAAATGCTGACTCATTCAGGAGATTCAGTTACTCAAGTCACGTTGATGCATCAACAAGCAAGTTTTGGGTAGGGGTGATGTTAGGGTTAGATGTGTGGAGTGCTCATTATGGGGTTTTGGGGGTTTTTTCCAACTTTGACAAGCATGAAGTTTTCGCTTGAGTTAACACTCCTGTTTTTTGAGCTTTCAGTTGAAACTTGTTCTTCATCTTTCCTAACGCCAAGAGTCACAGTTAAGATGAGGAGCCATGAAAAGTGCAAGATGTGTAAAGCATTCGCAACCCCATCATTGCTGATGAGCCCATGTAGACCACACGTGTCTTTATACTGCCAAGGAGTATTTTTGTGCTTTCCTGCCTTTCTGGTTCCACTGGCTTTGGAGGACTCCTCCTCTATAGAAAATTCATATTCTGTCTTTGCTGAATTGGGTTTCTTGGTCTTGATTGCTGTGGGTGCTGGAGTAGCACCTCAACACTGTTGATGATGTCAGCATGACTAAAGAGGCCAAAATTTGCCACTCCAAGAATGTGCACTTTTCCCATAGAAAATTGCAGTAAGCATGTTTTCTTGATTCATGTACACACTGATAGAAATTCCATGTATCTGGTGGATGATTGGCTTTGCTTAATGACCAAATTCATGTCATCCGAACCAGTTCACCAACGAGTAAACTGTTCATTAATTCCTCTAATATATTTTTAATTTTGAGCAGGCTCTTTCCAATTTCCTAAGTACTGTGAGCTAGAAAAATATAATTAAATTCAGTATCAATAAGCGTAAATGAAAACAATGCAACAGATAATATTCTACCCTTCTGGAACAGGGAACTAATAATAAAAAAGAGCAGTCAGGATAATTCAGTTACAGAGATGCAAGCCACACTACTAATTAGGTTGCAGTCTCATGCCACAGAGTCAGTGTAGTGATACAGAGTAACTAGTTTGATGCTTTTTGTCAGAGGGTTTCCTTTTGTAGTGGTGAGCTTAATAATGTTTGAGGTAAAGGTTTGGGGAGGACTGGAAATTTATCTCCAGTTTGCAATTTGTGCTTATAATTTTTCTTCGCTCTTGGCACTCTTGTCAGCTTGAAACACGGTTTTGAAAACAGTTTTGTGCTTGCAGTGGAATTTAATTTGGCTTTATGAATGTGTTCCATCGCTGGACACGATTCTTTGTAGTTGCCAGTTTGACCTGAGGAATAAAAGAAGAGAAAACATGTGGCTTATAAATCAGGTCTTCATCTGTCCTCCCATGCTTGAGCCTCTGCTTGCTGTAACAGTTGTTTGACTAAATTTACAGAGCCAGAACCCCGGGACAAATAAATTTATTTTGTTTTGTCTTTGGAAAAAAGCATTTGAGTTCTGAAAACAGATACATTTAATGCAAAAATAAAATGTGACCTTAAATATTTTGAGAAGGCTTAAGAAAGTCACTTCTTTGAGAACAAATGGCATCATTATCTTTTTCTAGTTTTTTATAAGTGTCTCTGGTGTGTTCACAACCAGCATGTCTGTGTGCCTGAAAAAACCTGAAAAATGTTTTACAAAGCGCCATAAATGAATGTTCCCTTAAGAATATTCCACAGGTTGTCTGTAGTGTGTGCTGTGTCATACGTCACCCTGCTGCCACTGCTATTTTGCCAGCATTTATTGAACTTTAAGAAAAATCCAGCTTTAATGGATATAAAATTGGGGCTGCCAAAACCAGTGCAATTAGTTCAGACCTGCTATGATGAAATACTGCTACTTAAGGAGGTGGAAAATATCTTTGTGAGACAAAGCCTTAATCTGGCCTATGGACCAGAGAATCTGCTTTTTAAATGTAATGATCTGATTACAACTCTTAGTTGAACTTGTGTTTGTTTTACAGTTGTAATATTTCATTTATAACCTAATCATTTTTGATCTACATATTACAACCCACTAAAATATCTAGGATTAAATCTAGTTCACTGCCTGTTAGTTTTAGCAGAGCAATAGCCTTTAGCATTCAGGTCTTTTTTATTTTGTTGTACACAAATAGTTTACGTACCAGCTCCTTTTGCCATGATAATTTTCTATTAATAATTGCTTTTTCTTTGAGAAATCATTCAAAGTGATCATCAAGTTCAAATGATTACTGATTGTCTTTGATTGAAGAATAGCTAACTACTAAAGGAAAGCAAGAATAAATCACAGTTTTGCCTTCAAACTGTTTCACTGATAAACAAATTAATCCCTATATTAAGAATAAAACGGTCAAAAGTAAAATAATACTGACTCCTCCACACTTGTGCAGCTGTAATGTTTGAAATGTGTTTCACAGCTGTATTGTAGGGTGGTTGGTGCACCTGCCAAAGCATAATGGTCCTAAGGGAAGACCAAGGAAGAGGGAGCCACCCACAGAGCAGAAGAGAATCTTGGTCTTGGTTTTTCAGTACAAATAAAGAAGATGAAAGCAAGGCCTCATGATCTTCTGGCTTTTGGGGTTTTTTAAGTAGGAGGTGTCAGAAGAGATACCGCAGGAACAACTGGCTTTTGGTGTGCACTACCAGCAATAGTGTGGCCAACAGGATCAGAGCAGTGACTGTCTCTCTGTACTCAGCACTACTGAGGCTTCACCTCAAATCCTGGGGTCAGTTTTGGGCTTCTCACTACACCAGAGACATTGTAGGGCTAGAGCATGTCCAGAGAAGGGCAGTGGAGCTGGAGTGTGGAGAAAAGGGGGCTCAGGGGGGATCTTATCACTCTCTGCAACTCCCTGACAGGAGGGTGTAGCCAGGTGGGGATCGGTCTCTTCTCCCAACTAACAAGGGATATGACAAGAGGAAATGGCCTCAAGTTGCATTGGGGAAGGTTTATTCTGGATATTAGGAAAAATTTCTTCCCCAAAACAGTTGTCAAGCACTGGGACAGACTGCACATGGAAGTAGTGGCACTCACCATCTCTGAAGGTATTTAAAAGATATATAAATGTGGCACCTGGGGACATGGTTTAGTGATGGGTTAATGGCTGGATTCAATGATCTTTAAGGCTTTTTCCAACATAAACTTTTCTGTGGTTCTATAACTTCTCTGCCCTGTGTGTCTGTATCCTTGAGGACATCTTAGATGGCTATCACAAGCCCTAACTTACAGAATAGGACAAGTATCCTTCATCACCATGTCAGCTGCATTCTGGTTTTTGATTTACATGAAGTAGAATTTTTCCCAAGTTGTGAACTTGGCTTGCATTTATTTACTCTTGAAAAATCTTTTCTGTCACCAGAAGTTTAGAAGTAACACACTAAAAACCTACCTACATCTGAATATTGTCAAATGTCAGTAACTGACTGTTTTTCTGGATCAGCATTTTGAAAGTTCTTAAGGTAAAAAAACAAATTTTCATCCAGAACAAGCTGAGGAACTACATGCGTCTTAGTTTGGTTTTTTTTGTTGTTGTTGTTGCTATATGCATGTTATAAGATTCTTCATCCTGGCTTCTCAAAGCATTGAAATCTTCAGTTTTATCGTGCAGTACTCATCCATATCCCATGAGAGTACATGCTTTGGAAATATTCTACTTGCTCCAACACTCTTCATACTGATTTATAGAAATCCATGGGAAAATAATTACACAGCCAAATTGTTCAAATGCTGGCAGCCCTTTCTTCTGTCTAGACTCAAGATGTTTGCAGGTGATATGATGGGAGATGGCATTTGCTCTTGCTTTGTAAACATCTTTGAAAATGCATCATCATTGGTAGATGTATTTCATGTAGGGGAAAAAAAGGGCAAGTTCTTAGGAGCAAGGCTCTTATGTTGGCTTATTTTCTCACATCATGATTACCGATTCTTTTAACTCCTTGCCAACTTCTAAACAATATTTTAAAAATTTTAGTATATTCACAACGTGTCTTCATTCTAGATATATGATTATTCCATGAAGAAGTCTTACCATAAGCATTGTATGGTACTCACAGAAGAAATCTCTGCAAATACTGTTCATGTAATTTCTCATATGTACAGACAGGGGCAGCAAAAAGACTCTTGGTAAGGGGACTTCTTCGATGGCCTTTGTCTCCTTTGGCCCTCGGTGTACTTGAGAGAAGACTCTTGTGAAATACAGCATGATTTTCTTTTCTCTTCTTCCCCTACATTTCACTTTCTGGCAGTCATTTAAATCCCTGTGATTCCATGTTGAGAATTTTTGTACTGAAATAAGCTGTCTGTCTAACATCATCCTCTTCTAAACGTGCATTTTGGGACTATGAAAAGAAGGGACAAATGGATGCTCAGCAAGTGCTGGCTCCAGGGGCAACCTTGAACTCATCATCTGCTAATACTCATATGGGCCATATCTTCACTGGAAGCCCTCTTGGGAAGCCATGTGGAATGGGCCAGTATCCCTGCATTTGTGCTTCTTGGAAGTGCCTGGCTGCCCCACAGCAGACTCGTTCACAGCATTTGGCAGCGAAACAAGTCCATTAAATGGTTAGAAAAATGTCCAAAAAGCATCTCTTAGGAGCACTGCTCTGGGATCATCCTCTGCTTTGTCGTCATTACCCGACATTGAAAGGTATCTCTTGTCTTTTTGTAAGCTGTATGCCTAGAAATTATGTCAGTAATTGTTAACTTTTACAGACACTAGACAAGGAGTGTGATTGTTTGATTTGCCTTTTAAGGTACTTATTCACTGATGGGGCTTGATTTCAATGAATTAGGCTGCTGTGGTCCTGAATAGCTGGGAAGAGATTCATGGTTTGATGAAGTGATTGTGAAGTCTCACCAGATGCATGATTGAAGTAAAATAATGTCTTTGAAAGCTCGTTTAATTAAAACATTTGTATTCCTTTGGTAGCCAGAAGTGCAACTTGCAGAAGGCTTTGACGTCTTCATGCCGAAATCTCAGCTGGACTCTATACTATCAAACTACACTCGCTCAGGAAGCCTGCTCTTTAGGAAGCTGGTCTGTGCATTTTTTGATGACAAGACTTTGGCTAACTCTTTACCAAATGGCAAAAGGAAAAGAGGGCTCAATGACAACCGGAAAGGACTAGACCAAAATATTGTGGGTGCAATAAAAGGTATGTTTTCTGCTTTCTTTCATATGTGTAATTAGAACATATTCTCAGCTAAGGAGAGTGTAAGGGGATTAGAATTTCTGACGTGTGTTAGGTCTATTAAAATATGCAGTCTTATTTTTATTCCCTTTCATTCACTTGTTAAAAATAGCTTCTACGGGGACAGCTTGTGTTAATTTTAAGCCAGTGATCCAGGTTTCTGAAGTCAGGCTCTAAGGTTAGAAACTCAGTGTTCGTATAAGATAATTATTTTTTTCCCCAGATATCAGAGATGCACAGAATCTTGAAAACATAATGACAGTGTAAGTGATACCCTTCAATCAAAGTTCTTAGTCTTGTACTGTATTTGACTGTGTCTGCTCTGTAAATTGTTCAGTGAATTGGGGAGAGATGGAGGAAGATAATACTGGCATGAGATGAGTTTGATGCCTGAAAGTACAGTGATCCTTCTCTTGGGGGAGCAAATTTCTTGGTGTGAGTACCTTTTGCTGGATGATTTTTCCTAGCAATCACTGCTATCTAGCTTCCAAAAGAAGACATACACCTTCAAACTCTGTGATGACAACATATAAAGAACTGGTATTAGGCCAGAGATTCTTAACTGGATTCTACTTTGAAATCTGATATTGTAGGGACAATACCCACATTACCAAAAGATGGGCCAAAAATAAGCTCTAGGAGTGGAGTTTATTTTAGAGGCTGTTCTCAGGTACAGGTTGCTA
Organism: Petroica traversi; assembly: GCA_025920805.1. Lineage (NCBI taxonomy): Eukaryota > Metazoa > Chordata > Aves > Passeriformes > Petroicidae > Petroica > Petroica traversi. Next base: position 9,392,765 of record JAHLSL010000061.1, read on the forward strand.
ACTTAGGAAACACAGGGCAATGAGAAGAGCTTCTGCAAGTCCATTGGCAGCAAAAGAAGGCAAGAGAATCTTCTGCCACCACCTCTGTGCCAACTTTGGGACCCCTCTCCCCATGAAAGAAAGGCATTGACAAACTGGCTTGAGTCCTGTGGAGGGACCACCAAGACTTAGGACTTTACCACTTACCTGCTTAAAAACCCAATGAGGGGAGGCTGAGAGAACTGGAGGGAAGATGATTCAGGAAAACTTTTCTGCTGTTCCCAACTACTTAATGGGATGATTAAGTGGAGAAGCGGAGTCAGACTCTTCTCAGAGGCACTAGAGGCACTGAACACGTAGAAAATTGCAATTTGATATAAGGAGAATCATTTTCAACGTAAGGGTGGTTGAGCAGTGCAAGAGGAGCTCATAGGGGCTGCAGGATCTCCATCTTGGAAATACTCAAAATGTGACTCTTCACAGTCCAGAGCATTATGATCAAGTTGGCCACGCTTTGAGCAGCAGGCTGAGCATGGAGGCCTTCAGACCTTCTCAAGTGTGCAGTTCTGCAATGAAGTGTATGTTTTCTCTATGTCATAGTCTTAATATATCTTGCAGAACATCTGACAGACTTTCTTACAATCACACTTGTATTTTGGTTTAAATCACAAACAATGTTTTGTACCTTCTTTTCTTGAGCTCAGTAATCTGCAAAAATCTGAGTCTAAATTCTCTCTATCTGTGTCTCGTTGTTCCTTAAAAGCTTTAATAAATAAGTTAAATGAAAGAAAGAAGAGTTCAAAATTACTTCCGAAAAACCCACTCTAGTTTGAGCAGCACTTGATGAAAGAAATGTTTTACAGAAGATGCAACAGCACTACTAAAATAGCAACTGGTACCCACTGCAGAGGTCAGTGTGTCTCAGTTGCTAAGGTTGTGTTAGTGGAGCAAATTCTGAAGCTTGGCTTAACTTCTCCCCTTGAGTTTAGGAGAAGAAAGGGGGGACTTGTAGTTCCAAAAGAAAAATTTCATCTGTGATGGTACTATTAGGTACCACTGCTATAAAAGTGATCTTTATTGTCATTTACAGTATTGCCCAAATGCTTGTGCCTGACCCTTGACAGGGAAGCCTGTCTCTAAAAAGTGTGATGGAATAAGATGCCAAGGTCTGATGTCCTGTGGATCTTCACTCAGTCTCGCTCCAATAGCTCTCTTTTTCCCTCCAAGGAGCTGGGCTATCAAACACTGTGGTTTCATTTATTCCAAGAAATAACTGAGCCAGTATGAAATCTCCACAAGAACAACATCACGTTGTTTGCATTATTGTCATTAGGACATTCCTCTACCACGTGCCCAGATATCCTTTACTGGCACTTTTAGTCCTTTTCCATGACAAAGATACAAAAGGCTACATTCATGACAAAAACAGGCAGAGAATTTAAAGGAGAAACTGTTTGCATGAAAATCACTCTTCCTGTCTGAAAACATTTTCACTGCCATCCTTACAAGTAATTTAATGCTTCTGCAACAGAATGATTAGCCAGGGAGCAATTCTCTTTCTTGACTTTGGGTATTCAGTGGCACTTGTATCAGTTGCAGTGTTTCTCTTGGGCAATCAGCTTCTCTTGTGAGTCTTTCACTCAGAACTGGGGGGGAAAAAAGAAAAAGATGAAAAAATAAAACTAGTCAGAAGCAGTTATTTTTCCTTTGTGTCGTTGACTAGAAATTCAGCCAGCAAAATCCTTCCCTGCAGAAATCAATGAGCTGTGTTCAGATATAAGTGTGATGTGTCCCTCAGGGATCCCTTGTGGGACCAATATGATTTAATATTTTCATCAATGACACGGGCACTGCTTTCTAGGGCACCCTCAACAAGTTTGCAGATGACGCCAGGCTGAGTGGTGTGGTTGGTTGACAAGAGGAAAGGGATTCCACCCAGGACCTTGGCGGGCTGAAGGAGTGGGTCCATGTGAACCTCCTGATGTTAACAAGTGCAAGGTCCTGCATCTGGGTCAGGGCAATCCGCTATATCAGTATAGACTGGTGGATGGAGGGATTGAGAGCAACCCTGCAGAGGACTTGGGGGTACTGACAGACAAAAAATTACATATAAGCCAGGAATATCACAGCTCAGAAAGTCCCAAGTGGCATCACAAGAATTGTGGACATGATTCTGCACCTCTGTTCCACGGTGGTGAGACCCCACCTACAGCGCTGCATCAGCTCTGAGGTCCCCAGCACTGGAAAGACATAAACCTGTTGGAGCAATTCCAGAGGAGGCCACCGGGATGATCAGAGGGCTGGAGCACCTCTGCTATGAAGACAGGCTGAGAGATTTGAGGTGGTTCAACCTGAAGAAGAGAAAGCTCTACAAAGGCCTTATTTTGACCTTTAAATATGAAAAGGGGGCTTGTAAGAAAGATGAGAATGGATATTTTACCAGAGGCTGTAGTGAGAGGATAAGGGAGCAGTGGTTTTAGACTGAAAGAGGACACATTTAGTTGGACATTAGAAAGCCTTTTTTTTTTTTTAATTAAGATCAAGCATTCGAACAGTTTGCCCAGAGAAGATCAGCTTGGACTGGGCTTTGAGCAATCTGATGAAGTGCAAGATGTCCCTACTCATGACAGTGGGGTTTGGCTAGATGATCTTTAAAATCTCCTTTAAATTCAAACCAGTCTATGTTTCTATGAGAGAGGGTTTGTTAATACCATACAGCTTGGGTGGACTAGAAAGGGCAGGTCCCAATTCTCCTGCCTCCTTGCTGTTGCATTCCCATTCCTTTTTGTCCACATTGTTATTTCTCTAATCACATATTGAGCAGTTGCCTGTTTTAAGTAAGTAGGAGTCATAAGTCATTGACCAGGTTCCCGTTGTGTCAGATACCATATGGATTCAGAAGGGAAAGATTATTTCTACCTTCAAAAAGATGATGTTTGTTGCAAATCAGACACGGTGAATGTGGGGGGGATGTATTGACTTCTGTGGGCAGCCCTCAGAGTTGGTATGATGTCCTTGCAGATCAGACTGCACAGGGAAATGTTGCTGATGCCTGCCTTGCCATGGTTTTGGGAAGCTGGTAACATGGAATGAGTTCAGAGGGGGGGATTACTTTCGGTTTCCTTAGACTTAGCAGGTAGTGCTGCTTCAAAAGTGTGTGTATAAAAATACTGAAATTGTCATTTTTTTGTTGCACATTTCCCGATCCCATTTGTGTGATATTTATTCTCAAGGATTACAAATCCCTTGAGCTCGGACCAGCTTTCTCACTTTGTTTGCCAGTCATAATTGGACACTGGGCTCTGAGACCTCTGACCAAGTTTACAATAGCAATACTAACAGCAAGAATATTTTTTCTATTTCTGCACTTGTTTATTTTTTGCACACCTCTCAGTTGCATGATGAAAATCAATTGCATCAGTCTCACTCCATTTATAATTCTGTATATAATTTTTGGTATAACACTGTTAGGTTTGCTGTAAATATGGATTTAAAGATAAAGTTGACCCTCTCTGTACCATTTTTACAAGACACAAAATTGGACCTGTAGGATATTTCTTTTTTTCTCAGTAATAGTGCTTTTTTTTTTTTTTTATTTAGCTTTATAAAAATTCTATTCCATCTGGTTTGGCAATATAAGAACTGTGGAGATTTCCACAGTGGTAGGACTTTACCCTTTCATTACTTTGCCTGCAGCCTTAGGAACCTGACCAAGAGGCCACCAAATGACCAGATCTCCAGTTTTCTACCTGTACCATATGGGAGGCAGCATTTACAAGTGACTGCCACATCTGAGACTCAATTCTAAGTACTCTGTTACTTTTCTGTGATCATTTTGTGTGAAATTCATGAAGACATCAAGTGTAGAACATTTCTCTGGGACAGGCTTTTATAAGTAGTAATGATGCCATTCCAGTGATATTTATGCAGACAAATCACTTCTGAATGAGGAACTTGTGAAACGCTGAGTTGGGCTTTATTCTCACAACCCTACATTTGGCCATTAAAATTCTTTTTGAAAAGTGAATAATTTTATATATTTTTATTTAAATCCTCTCCAGTCTCCTTTTCTCCATTTTTGGTGGCATGTTTCAAAAAGGTGGTATCTTTTTATTTCAGTCTTTACAGAAAAATACTGCACTGCTAACCATGTGGATAAACTTCCTGGTCCTAGGGACTGGGTCCAGATTCTTCAGGATCAAATTAAACTTGCAAGAAGACGATTAAAAAGAGGCTCAGGTATGTATAAAAATATGAAGAACAACATGTGAGTGTAAGATTAAAAGCTTAGAGCCTTTGTATCCATGGAAGTGCTTTTCCTGTTTACTGTAGAGTTGTACTTGTTCAATTAGAACTCTAAAACTTCAGCATGTTTCTGTGGGTTTGGAATGGTAACAGGTTTAGGAGCTGTCTCTACAGGCAAGTTAAGATTGAGTCTGTCTTGAATGTTGTCTCCTTTTCTTTAGTAGCCAAACTCTTCTTCCCAGAAATTAGCTGATCCATCCAGGGTTGCAGGTAAAAGTTTTTTAATTCTGTGTTGTTTAGTCTGACAGGCCACTCACTGCACTGTTAAGACATAACCCAGCTGACCTTTCCCTCTAAACTATGTATGTCTGGAAGAATAGATGAGTCTTCTCACATTCTTGTGAAAGAATCAGCAAAAAAAACCCCAAAACAAAGCAAAAGAAAACCCAGCCACGCACCCTGGTTGTGCCAGCAAGGCTCTGCAATACGTGGGAGGCAGTTTGCCAACAGCGACAGGTAATCTAAGCAGGGTTTTGCAGCAAAGCTGCTCAGCTCAGGCTGGGATAACCTGGATGCTTGGGACCAGCCTGCAGGGAGCTCAGTGCTGAGCTTTCACCCCGACAGCGCACGGCTCCTGAGCTCTCAGCTCCAGCCATGAATGTGCAGCCTGGAAATCCCCAGGAGGATTCTTGGGAAAGCAATGTTACTGATTAAGAGACATTTAATTACCTTGTAAATCATAACTAGTCTCCTTCCCATCCTCTTCCCTCCAGTCCTACAAGGGGCTTTCTCCATACGAGGCTTCACTTCCTCTTTCTCATTCTGCAGTTTTCTTAAGGCTCTCTCGAGGTTTTATTTCTTGCCTGTCTGTCCCTGGGCATATCTGACACTGTTGTCTGAGGCACTTCACTTGTGCCACCTCCATAAACAGAATCTTTTGCTGTTGCTGTATTTAGCTGCCTGCCTTTTCCCCTCTTCCCTTCCGCCCATCACCACAATTAAGAGCCTGTTAGCATCCATGGGCTGACAGGATGGGAAACCTGATGGCTCCGCAGGGGATGCTCACCCTGTGGTCCCTGGTGGTGAGCGAGACCACAGGAAATGTCCTCTCCATCTCCCCATCTCACAGAGCCAGCCTTTTCTGTCCAAAGCTGCATCTCTGAAACACACACTTAGGCTGGCATCTGAAATCATTCTCCACAACATTATTAATGCCAGGAGGGAAAAGCATAAGACTGAGGAAAATGAGAAACACCCAGAGACAGAAATAACGCAGGGGGAGGAAAAAAGTGCAGATTATTCGGTGGCATAAGCTTCCCAGGGTAGAGAAACAAACCAGCACTGGCCTTAAAAAGGGTTTCTTGTGTGTGTTGGGGGAGGGAGGACAGAGGGATACAAGATAATCTTGTTAAAGGCAGTGTCAGATTACTGGTGTTGTACAACAGGATTGTTTTCTGTCCCTTCCAAGGCTGCCTGTTGGCCTCCCCAGTACAGGAGGGTGGAGTGGGATGTCAGGCTACAGTAGGGTGAAGGGTGCAGTGCAGGATGTGGGGAGGAGAGGGTCCTTGGGTTGTCTGCAGAAGTTCCCTCAGGAAAGAGGATTGACCTAATTTTGTTTTGATTTTTATTTTCTTTCATCCTTTTTTATTTGCTTTTCTTCGTGCCTCTGCAGGATATTAATTAAAATGACAATGACGTTCAGCTTTTGCTTTTCAAATGGGGCCACCTCTATCTCTGGTCCTTGCTCAGGGTGGGAGAATCTAAGCAGAGGATATTGTGTCTAAGCTAGCAAGACTCCGAGGGAAAATAAGTGAAGCTGTGTAGTGTGCCTGAATCAGATAGGCTCCCCTGTCTGTGCTGCAGAGGGAAGGTAACTTGTTCACCTGTTTGTGGATGCATGGTGAGCAGCAGTATACATAGCACCCCTCAAGTCTATTTGTTGAAAAAAACCCTGCGGAATACCTAGATTGATAGGAAAGCTCTTTTTTTGTTCTCTTTACTGGCCAATCCCTGAAGTGCCCCAGTTTCTCTCTGATGTGGCCACAGGCACACATGCTGTTTCATGACACGTGTGTCAGGAGTGACTGAACACACTGCTGTGGCCACTCTCACCTTTCCAGCCCCTGCCATCTCCTCTGGTGGCTGTAGCTAACCCAACCTGACCTTACACTAAAGCTAAGAGGTTTCCCAGGCTTTTGTGACACCAAAGCAGTAGATGGGAGCAGAGAGGCAGGAGCAGATTGCTGGTTGCAGTAACATTGCATCTCATGTTGCTGAAATGAGATTTGTTGGTACTTTTGTGCTGCAATTGTGAGCTTCTGATATGAGGAATCTAGAGCTGACTGAGCAACAGATCTGTCTACCTCCATGTTTTGTGTCCAGCATTGGCTGTTAGTAGATGCCTGGGGAGGTCTGTGGGACAAGAGGGAAGGATGTTGTGGTGTTTGGTGGGATGGTCTCTCAGCCCTCAGCAGCTTTATCCTGATACAGAACTAGTGATGTTGGAATTACGCACAGTTTCTCTATTCATTGTGAAACCTTGCCAAAATTATGTGTAATTTACAGAGACTAAAACAGGAGGGGAGGGCAGGCATGGAGAGATAAGCTTTTTCAGGACTTCCTGTTGTAAAACTTGGCTTTTAAGTGTTTTAAAACTGTGGGACTTGCAGCCAAGTGAGATACAGGATTTATCACTCTTCTGTCTAAGCTCCTGAACTCTTCCAGTCTGCCTGTGGCCAGTGGGGCAGAAGCTGAGCAAGTGTCCTATGTCCGTACTCCCAGGTCATTCTATTTGAGTTTTGTCTCCACTTGCTCACTGGAAAATGCCAGCTGAGCTTGTGGGAATAAACTGAGGTGCCCAGAGAACAAATCTGAACAAGTATTAATCTAACTTCACCCAGGACTTTCTGAGCCAGTGTGCCTCCCTGGTACTTGATCACCTTATTTATCACATCAGTTCCTGGTTTGTTGAAATGCACAGGCTTTATATGGAGAAAGCTTAAGATGATCCATTTATTTGAGAGGTCACAAGACAACTTTTTAGTCAGCGCTGTGTTGGGTTAAATTTTAACAGCAGAAGTATTTAAGAGAGGACGGGCAGGCTTTTCATCTTGCTTGCCTTCCCCTGAGCCATTCAGTACATCCTCTGATGAGTTTTTCATTTCAAACCAGACAGTAAGACACTGCATTCATGAACACCCATCTCCACTTTATCCTGTGAAACATTATTTCAGTCTGAAAACTGAAAATCCTGCTCTGTCTTTCAATTACAGCAATAATTTCAGAGAATTCTATCAAACGGCTGGGGTGGATCTGTTTTTTGTAGCCTTTTCTATAGGATGTACTCCCATGAGTGTTTCCAAATTAAATGAAATTATGATCACTAGATCGTAGATGCTGCCCAGCTTCAACCTTATTTACTCTGTTTGGCTCATCTCCTAGAATTAGGGACTGAAAAAGCTCCTTATTTCAAAAGCTAATCAAAAAAACCACTTAAAAATTCTGCTTTCTAGAAAATAGTTCCCCCGTGTAGATTTTTGAAAGGTTGTTATCCTTAGGCAAATAAAAATTCATTTACGTTCTGAATCAATGACAATATTTTTCATAGCTGGGAATATTCTATTTTTAAATTTATTTCTTTTGCTTCAGCTTTTTCTTAGTTCTTTTAGATTATTGCCTGAGATCTGAGACTCGGGTACGGTTTTTTTATTTGTTAGATCTGAGAATAAAGCTGCCACTGCCATTAAATTTTTATTGGCCTTGTTCAGACTTTTCAAAATTTCACAAGTTAGCTGTCACAAAGGGGAGAAGAGACTGTGAGGTTAATGTTACAAACAGATGTTATAATTAAAATTAAAGAGTATGATAATATTCTTCAGCCTTGACTACTGGTCCCGTGTCATGCCAACAGCAGAGCATAGTGCAGCACAGCTTCAAAATGCCAGGTCTGTCTTCTCCCAGAAGAGAAGCTGAACCATTGTGGTGGGTGGGATGGGATGCAAAGTTGCCCTGCAAGGGAAGAAGTCAAAGGAAATGCATGTGCATGGGTTTTCTCTCTTAAAGCAGCATGAATTACAATGTAAATTGCCTTGTAATTTACGGTGCTGGACTTGCCCCAGCGTGGTCTCTTCACCCTGCAAAAGAGAACATGAGCAGGTGTCTGGTGGCCTTGCCAGTGGCAGCACAGAGGGAGACAGTCAGCCATTATCACAGAGATCTTAAATCGGGGAAAATCAGAGGGAGCTGACTGGCTGTTCCTGTCACCTCTGTGCCGACACTGCATTCGAGCCTTTTGATTACTAAACTCTCCATCCATTAATAAGCAACAGGTCAGGGTTCACTCATCTCCCACAGTAAGTTCTTCCTCCCTTTTTATGTTTTGAAGAGCCCATGAGCCATTACTCCATAGTGGCTGTCCATGGGAAAGCTGATGCTGTGGGGTAATGTGTAATAACAGTAATATGTAAATTACCACATGGTGGGATTCCTGGGGCTGTCCTGTGCAGGACCAGGAGCTGGACTTGGGTGATCCTTGTGGGTCCCTTCCAGCTCAGGATATTCTGTGGTTCTATTCTAACAATGCCACCCTATATGGGCTAGGAGCTGTTCTTGCCAAGTGATTACTTTGTGTGTAACCTGGAACCTTTGGATTGCCTGACTCCTTAAAGGAAAATACAGCAATTTTGGAAAACATGCTGAAAATGTTCAGGCAAGATTCATTTAAATAATTTGTGTGCCATGACACTTCATGCTTGAATTGTTGTTTAAAATTAACATTATTTTGTTGCAGTGCAAAATCATGGGGAAGAAGGAAAAAAATTGCTTATTTTTTTTTCCTGGAAATATGCCTTTTCTCCCATGTCCTTGTTCAAGCTGCTGCTTCCATTGTTTTGCATGAGGTTTTTTTCTTCTGTTTGTCTTCAGCCTTCTGATTCCCTGGTTTGTGCTTCTGACACAATATCCATGTGCTGCAAGAGACTGGGTTGATTTTTGCTTAGCAGTACACACAGGGCCAGGAATGATGTAGGATGAAGTCCAGCATGTGGTACAGTGTATTTGTGGCCAGTATTTTAGATAAAAATAGCCATATTAAAATAGTAACTGCTGTATTCAACTTTCCAGCCCTGAGCCTGTATGTATTTCTGCCCAAGGAGCAAAGCAGCAAGCATACACTTAACAGACAGACATGTAGCTCAGAAGCTACGCAGTTTGGGGGGGAATCTAAGGAAATGCCTACCGGGATTATTTTGCAAGAGCTGCTGCACTCTAAGCAAAGGACAGAGAAGAAGCTCTGAGTTCCCACAGTAGGCTCTCTTCCTGCTTGCCTTGTCTTGCAAGCTGGTTCAAGACAGTGAGGTTTGGCTGGCAGTCTGTGGGTGTGGTTGTCGAAGGCAAACCTTCCTTCCTTCTTGGAATGACATGTGAGAGGCTGGTGGTTTATATCCATGTTAGGAGGTCGAGGTGTTTGCCATTCCTCTCTGTTGTACTTCACCTGGAGCTGCAGTTACACAGCCAGTTTCATAAAACAAATCCTGGCAGCTGCTGAGAAGAGTGAGTAGCTCTCTGGGCATCTGCTGCCCTCCCACTCCCTTTCTGGCGCTGGCACAGGCATTCCTGTGGCCATGTTGTCAGTTTTTAACTGGATCTGATCTTGGTGACTGTATAAACATTTGTGCTGGCATGAGGAACAAGACTGGAACAATTGGTGTACAGCTGAACCTCATCTAGCAGTCTTCTGCCAGATTAAAATGGCCAGGTAACTTCTGGTTCTGCAGAGTTGGAGACTCAAGTCCTTATCTTCTGAAAGTTCCTTGTTTCCATATGTTTCTTTCTGTATTATTGCCTCCCTCTGGGTTTACTGCTAGCCTGGTGTAAGAAGAGCAGTTAGGCAGAAAGGTGACCACATCTCTGGAGCTACTTCAGGAATTGCTGCAGAGATTTCTAGAAAAGCTGTCTCTACAGAGGGCAGCCTGTTGGCACCACTACTGATGCTCACAGAGGGAAGGCTCTCCAATCCATCCATTGCCAGCACTCAAATCCGCCTTCCCCCATTTCCCCCATCTACCCAAGGGGCCAGATGGAGCTTTGTCTCTTGTATGCTGAGTTGCTGTGCCACAAAATCACCTAGTGCAGGTAGTTCTTCACAGCATTGCTAAAAGTTGGCCTCAGACTGACACTCCTAATTTTTAAGCTGTGTATATTCCATTGGCTGAGTCTCCGCTTCTTGTTACACCATGCTGTCTCCTCCCTTGCACATCCAGTCCTTCCATCAGTGAGAGTCTGGGCCAGATTCAAATCAGCCTAGGTGACCCCTTCCCACTTAGTGAGCCGCCTGTCCCTTCCAAAAAGTCAATGTTTTCACAGTGAGCTGTACCATGCACTGAATTTGTTCCTGTTCAGAGTGCCACCTTCTCACAGAAAGCAGAAAAAGGTGTCAATTCCAGGCACCAAGTCACTTGCAAGTCTGTGCCATGAACTTGTCAGGGCTCTGCATTTAAACCTTTTGTGGGAGGAAAGTGGCCTGGACTAGGGTTTTAAGTTTATGTTTTCTTTGGTTCCATTAATTCTACAGAGAGCATATAGCTAAAAATTTACCTGACATCCAGGCCTATGGGAGAGGCAGCAGTCTCTTGGTCCAGGGATGGATAGACAAGTGTTGATGAATTACATTAGAAAACTAATGCAGATTAGGAGCTGGATTAGACATTATCATCATGAAGGCAACAACTCAGCATCCTCATGTGCAGAGCCGGGATAAAGATGATCAGGACAGTGGCACTGAGTTGCTTAGTGCATCTGCAGCCTTGGTTTTCATCCCTGTGGATACTTTGCAGTAAATCGATGTGAGCAGATATATATTCACCACACTGACTGTGTATGATGTAGTTCATAGGACAAGGGGTGATCATTTTAAACTACAACACATTTGATTTAGATTAGTTATAAGGAATAATTTTTATCATGAGGGTGGTGAAACACTGGCACAGGCTGCTCAGAGAGATGCTGGATTCCACATCCCTGGAATTATTCAAGGTTAGGACTCTGAGCAACCTGATCTACTTGAAGCTCTCTCCCTGCTGATTTCAGGAGGGTTGGACTGGGTGACCTTTAAGATCTCTTCCAACCTAAACTATTCTGTGATTCAGTGATAATGGGCTTGTCTTGTATGACCACACCTCATTTGCTGAAGTGCCCTCAAAGATCTCTTTGTGCTTCAAAAGCCTTAAATATCATGCTGCAGTGCCAAAAGACAAAGGTAATAGGATTTTGAGTAGGGCTCGTGTAGGTTAGGCACTGATTTCCTGTTACACACCTTTGACTTACTCAGGGTTCACATACACGTCCTGCGTACTACAGCCTAACAAGTCCCTGCACATCTGCTGAGTGAGACAAGCTATGTCTGTGCATTCCCTTGGCCTCTGGCAAACACAAAATGAACAAATTAGGCTTTTAGCCTTCCTTCACCGTGGGCAAATTAAGTCAAATGCTCTTGCATAAACTGTAGGTTGAAAGCACGTGTGTATATGCATGGTAATTGCCAGCATGGTCATGTGCTTTTTAAGTTACACTGGGCACCCACTGCATCTTTGAAGACACTTTGCCCTAGTAAATCTGTCCCCTGCAAAATGAGTTTGCCTGTGGTCATGGGAAGTTTGGGTGCAGAAATGGGGAGTGTTCCTTTCCCTGCAGGCATCGGATGACTGTTGGAGGGTGGAGTTCCAGCCTGCAGGGCTCTTCCTCCAAGGACTCCTAGGGACTTTTCTTGTGACTTTATCAAATGATCACAACTCCTTTTATCATACAGATATCCTGAAACCTTAAAAAGAGCAAATGTTACTCCATTCCATTGCTGGCACAATTGGTTCTTAATACCTCACACCCTCTTCTGAGTTTGCATTTTTATTATATGACCTTTTCCTCCAAGCAGTGAGTTTTTAACCGAGCATTTGCAAATTGCAGCTGAGGAAAGTAGATAGAAAATGCAAAATCACTTTACAGTCTGTAGCTTTTTAATCACATTCTCATATTCAGTAAAAGTAATGAGATTTCTTGTTTATATTTGTAATCAGCAGAGGCAACTGACTGTGATGAGAAGCCGGACATTTCTCTACTACAAACAGGTAAAATGCATTAAATTTTTTATCTGTCTCCCATATGTGTTTTTGTTTATTTATGGCATAGAAGCACTTTTCAATAATCCTGACTTGCCATGTACAGCTGAGTAATTGCACACAGGACTCTGCTATCTAAAGTTTTGAATGGTCTGTGTTAAAAAACAAATGCATCAGAATCTTACCATTTTCCCCTCAAATTCATATTCATAAAATCTCAAGGTCCATGGGAGCAGCTAAGCTAATAAGGCCTGTAAGTTACACTTCTTATGCCAGATAGGGACTTGTGCTCATCCCTGATATTTCTGGGAGTATTTTTTATCTTTTAACAGACTTATTGATAGGGACAAACACAATAATTTGTAGTGTCACATCTGTTGAGTTGTCCAAGGTATTAGCCATAATATCTTGGACTCACAGAAGGATTGCAGACATATTTACCTGCTAGTTAAGTGTTAGTTTACTTATTCTTGAACTGCAGCCACCCTGCCTTAAAAGCCTGATGGTTGCTATACAGCAGCTTGGCTGTGCAGCTGTGTAGACCAGGAAATAATATTTTTCCACGCTGTTGAATTTGGTGTTGAAATCACCAGTCTCACCAGACTGAGACTGAAGTTTGAAGCACCCTCCCACTAAGAGTTGGTCCATCAGTAGGTGCCGTTGATGGTACGAGCTGAGCTGCCATCCCCTGAAAATCCAGTGGGGACAGAGTCTGGGGAGATGGTCATTTCCCTGCATTTCAGAGTCTGTAATGTAGTGAGATGCTGCTTCTTATCCCCAAAGGAGGGAGGATCTTGGGCAGACAAGTAACATCATAGATTATAGCACAGTTTTGTGTTATTTCATTTAACAACAAAGAGTGGTTGGAGATCAGCGGTGCCATTGCTGTGAAGAGCAGGGCAGGGCTGGTACTGGGTTTCTGAGCACAGCACACTGTACCTGACAGCTGTGGGGAGGACAGGAGACTACTGGTGACCATCACAGCATCTGTCTCCTGTGCCAGGACTCCCTAATCTCCCTTGCATAAGGGCTGGAGAAGGCGCTTTCACACCCCGCTGCTGTGTGCTGGAGCAGCAGCTGCCAGCCGTGGAGCGCTGTCGGAGCACGTGCAGTTACTAAGGAATTGACCAGTGGAGCAGTTGGGAGCACAAGCAGCTCTAGTCTGGCTCTGGCATGGGCCCAGGGGGGGCTGGGAGCACGGGTACGGCTGTGATGAAAGGTGCAGGAAGCTCTGCATTGAAAGGTCCCTTCCAAGCGACATCCTGTTGGTTTCTTTTATCAGGGAGGGAAGCAATTCCGCTGTGAGAGGACCCTAATAAAGGTTGTTAATGCGATGTAGCTTTATCTTTTCATTGCCCTGGTAATCACATTAAGGAGCAGAATTAACAGTTTGCTGTACATTTCTTGGGGCTCAGTTTCTGTAGTCGCGAGTCTGCTTGTACATCAGGGATGGAGATGAGCGTGCTGAGATGGTTGTGGGAGAGAAGACGACTCCCTTTCCACTCCACTGCAGATCACCATTGTGATGTGCTTGCTTGTACACCTTTGAGCATCCATGCATGCAGCTTTAGAGCTGAAATGCTTGTGTGTGATGTGTACTGCTCCACACTACCTGTGGAAGGATGCCTAAATAAACCACGCTGCAGTTTGCATTGGGGGGGAGGTGATGCTCACAGGCTGTGAGCCAAGAATTTGACTCACACCCATTATTATATGTGTGCCAATGCCTCTTTATAGGACATATCTGTGTAATATCATACTGTTGTTGGAGGCAGATTATTTAAAGTGATACACAGACAGTATAATGACAGTAATTATGAGACAGAGCCAAAATATAGATGCTTTCTATCAAGGAATGTAGCAAAAGAGGTGGAATATGATTTTTACAGGGGTCTCTCCCTGTTTTAGTACAGCTGGTTTTACAAAGGGGTGTTTGACAGGTTCTTTAAAGAGAGTCTGCGTGCAATTTATTCAGCTGTCTTCTCTGTTTAGCTTGAAAAATCTTTGGGGAAAAGTCTCTCTGACTGTGTGTTTGTACAGTGGCTCATGCGATGGGCCTTGGTTGCAGATGACAGCTAATATCAGATAAAGCGTGGCCTCAGGTATTAGGAAAAATTTCTTCCCCAGAGGGGTTGTCAAGCACTGGGACAGGCTGCTCAGGGAAGTGGTGGAGTCACCATCCTGGGAGGTATTTAAAAGATGTGTAGAGGTGGCATCTGGGGATATGGTTATTGGTGGACTTAGTAGTGCAGGATCTTAAGTATCTTTTCCAACTTAAATGATACTGTAATTCTGTGATCAGTGGTTAACCTGGTGCCTTGGTGTAATAAAAACAGAGTGAATTGGCTTGCTTGAGGGGATCTTGCAGGAGAGTGGATGGGAGGAAAAAAATGGGGTACAGGAGCTATCCATGAACAGTTGCTCTCTTGATCTTCAATAACTGAACAAACTGTGAAACAAAAGTGCCCAGGGAGAATTATTTGAATCGGCGATAAGCTTTGGGGGCAAAAAACAAGTGAAAACTCAGATGCCTTTAATCTGCCTTTCCAGCCCTGACAGACCTGCCTGTGACACTGATGACATTATGAATGAGGTCTGGGTATATGTGACTAGTGATGCTGAAATGTCTCAGTCTGAGTGGTTTTGGATTACAGCCTCTGGCTGACACTTCATTTGGGACACCTCTGTCAGAGGTGTGGTTGCTCTCAACTCTCTTCATCATTGGTGGGAAGAGAGCTGCTTCCAGAGGGAAGGCCAGGTCAGCTGCAGGTCGTGATGGGACGTGTCTCTCATTTGGTGCCTGCAGGACCAGGCTCTGAGTGCAGTTAATTTGGTGCCAGTGCCATTAGCCAGGTCTGAACCAGCTCCCTCTGTGCCCACAACTAACAAACTCCTTGGCTTTGAGGAGAGCGGGGGGGTGCTTTGTTTTTAGAAACTTCTTTTGGAACTCAAAAGCCTGGTAAAAAAAATAAAGCTGGTACATCCTTATAAAGCTAAGGAAGACATTTTTTCCCAATTATATTTTAGCACTCCTGAGCAGAAATAATGTTCCTGTGTTAAAATCACCCTCTACACTAAGAGGGCCTTGGCTTTAAAGGCTGTTGATTGAAGGGTGTTTAAAGTAAATTGGAGGAGCTGTGGCAGTTAAACTTGCAGGGAACTTTGGTGTATTGACAGATAAATCTCAAGAAAATACTAGAAGAATTGTCTCTAACAAATGTTATCAAAGTTCAGGTCTTGGAGAGTTCCAGCTTTTGCACCTTCCCAAAGCTGCAGGCTGTGTCCAGACCTGAGCTGAGACAGATCAGACAGCTTCGGGGATAATTATCATGGGCTCAGTGGAGAGGCTGATTAGTTTCTTGGTGATACAGGATACCTGGAGGGTGTGAGATAGATCTTTATCGGGATGAGGATGTGGCAGCTTTTAGAGTCTTTCTGTGCAAGTTGGTATTGTGAAAAGGCTCATCTTATTTCAGTGCACAATTTACACAAAGCATTAGGATTTTGTGGTTTAAAAGAAAAACAAAAGGGAGGCATAACCCATAAGTTCTGCATGTGAGAACAAATGTAAACCAGTTGCAACACCCTTTTCTTGAATTCTCATCTTGTAAATTGTATTGGAAAGATGTAGGCAGGTATAGGACCATGAGGTAGCACTCCTTACCCCTACTTTGGACCACAGCTGTGCTGAGAGTTTGTGTAGTTTCTCCACACTGGGGTTAATTTCAAGATGAGAAAGAATTTTGATATCCCTAACGGAAGCTGAAACACTAACATCCCAATCCTCAGGTCTAGGGGTGATACAGCTTTGTGAAAAGATGAGAGCAATCTCTTGGTAAAGAAACGGATGATAAGAAAACAGCAACAATCCAATTCTATATAGGTTGTCTCCTTTTCTCTTGAAATACAATATCAAGAAAATGAAACTTGGAGGAAAAAAAAAAAAGAAAAACCTTTTCCAAAACCTTAAATATAAATCCTTTATTGTAATATAAATCTTTATCCTTTCAATGTGTGATTGTATGAGTCTTCCCTTTTCATTGGGTGTATTTGCCTCTCAGGCTGATTGATGTCTGTCTTCTATTTGCCCTGTGTTCTTAGCGCTCTCGTCGTAATTCTTCTGTCCATCTTTTCATTGTTCTGTTTAGAAAAAGCACATTCTTAAAGTGCTTTAAAAAAGATGGGATATAATCACACCGTGCACCTTTTATAGGTGTGTATATATATATTTCTTTTTTCTCCTATATGCATTTAGACTGCTGTGGAGTGGTGGGGGTTTTTACCAAATAAGATCCCAAAGTATGTACTCAAGGTTTAAAATTCATGGGGTGCTTTTTTCACTTCTTCAGAACCATAACTTCAAAGGGGTGAGCATTGCAGTGCAGACTAATGGAGCGCTTTACATCTGAAGTGGGCTGCACTGTATGTTGTGTGAAAAACTTGGCTGGCAAATTTTGTATTCAAAAAAATCTATTTAATTTGCTTTTCTTTAGCCAATTGAGCTCTACTCTAAATGGAATTTAGCAGCGCTCCCTGTGTGCACACCAGCAGTTCAGCCCCATCACTAATTAAAGTTAAAACTCAAATACATAATTTCCATAATTCTAAAATACTATTTTTTTTGTTGTTGCAAATTACTGATATCTTAAATTCTTACATTTTTTTAACCGATTCCTTCAAACTCTTTCTCCCTTCAGGTAACCTTTTCGACACCACAACAGACCATCTGATAGATGCAAACCCAGATTTTTCAGTTTGAATTTCACATCCTGCATCAGTGTTCTTAGCGGATAGAAACATCCTCTCCTTTGAGTAATGTTCCTGCAAGCTCAGCACGAGAACTTCAGTGTACCACAAGACATGGGCATCCATACGGTTTTCCTTACAAATCTGTGTTTTTTCCATGCATCTTCCATGTAGCCTCAAGTAACGAAACCGCCAGATTGCTTCACTGTTCTTCATCTTAATTAAAGATGATTCCCCGCCGCATCCAATGCATTGCTGAATTAGCAGGGTATCCACTCTGAGGTCATTCTCTTGCCTATGTTTCTCCTCCATGATTGTATTTTTCCACATGACTGTATGCTTGCCAGCAAGGTGTCATCGTAAACCACACAGAAGTTGTGACTCTTCCTGTCCCTATGGACCAGGGTGGCCTCTCTCTCCACAGTGAGCCCTGGGGACTTGACGAGTGTCTGACTTAGTGAAGCTCTTTGCTTCTGCAGACCCACTTTTCCTTTCCTGGCTGCTGTGGTACCAATGACCAGTTACACACACAGCTCTGATTAAAAAATCCGTACTGGATTTAGGAGGAAAAAAAAGCAGGATTTCTCCCAGCAGTGCTAGGTTCCTAGTTTTAGCAAGGAGAAGCTATTCCTCAAACTGTTCCCCCTATGTGGTCCTAGTGGGATGGCTCTTGAGCATCTTTGTAGTGAAGATTGCTGGAGGTGGTCATTTTCCCCTCACTGTTGCCCCAGCTTGCTCTACCACCTCCATCTATTAACTTTCTGTTTTCTGGGAAGAGGGTCTGCTCACTGTGGTTTTTCAGCCACTGTCCTTGGCAACAATACTCACCTATTTTTAAAACCAAGTCACCTTTCAACTGGCACTATATTGATATCTCAGCAGTTAAGACAAGTGAATCAATCAAGAAATTGCACTACCCTCTTAGACACTGAAAGGGTTGGTCCTTTTGGGTCAGGGCTAAGGTAAAACCGTGTGTGGCCCTCCCTGCAAACCTTCACTTCTGCACCTTTCATCAGCACTAAATCCACTTTAAAAATGTTGCGAAGAAATCTGGAAGGTCTTACCTGCAACACCTATTGATCACCAGGCAGTTTGAGCACCTTTCCTGCAATTCGAGGGAGAGCTTGCTAGAGCCTTTGCCATTGTGTTTCCTTTCCCTGTGTGTATTATCTTAGGTACTTTTTTTTTTTGGGAAACTATTTGGCCTTTGAGTGTCTCAACAGAAGTGCTATTACAGAGTGGGATGGTTTTCAAAATACCCAACCTCTTTTTTTAACAATCCTAAAGCCTGTTTCTCAGGTGTCCTGGAATATCCACAATTAACACTGAAGCCAACATGCATGGTTTGTTCTCTTGGCACCTAAGAAACCAGGCCCCCAGCTCTTCCCAGCCCACCTTCCATGGACTTTAGGAATGACCATGTTCTCTCTGAAACTGTGGAATAGATTGAATGTGCACTGCAAACCTTAAATTTTGAGTCTTTCCTTCCATCATGGCTTGGAGTTGCCTGCATTGGGCAGGGGGCACCGGTCCGTTGTGTTGTAACCCTTCAGCAATGAAATCAGCATTTTGTAAATTTGGAAGATTGCATTTGTGTTTACTTACTGTGACTACTGTTCAGAATTTCTTCAGAAATCTTTTTATAGGGTTTATTAGAGAGAAGAAAAAAAATCATTCCATATTTAGGTAAAAATGTCTCAATCTTCTGTATATATGTTTTATTAATATGTAAATATTTAGATATTTTTAAATTACTATGTTCTTAATAAAGCGACAAGGGACTAGTTGTGAAATGGTGTATAACATTGTGTCGTGTTACCGATCTCTGGGAAATCCTCTTTGTCAGTTCAGAAAAGAAAACCTACAATAAATAACTTTAATTGAACGTGCGTTCCTGTGTTCTGTGCTGGATTCCCGTATTTTAGAGGAATTACTTTGCCATCAGTGGACTACACATAGGAAAACCCTAAGAGTAACCACCAAGATACTGTTTTTTCCAGCTGGCTCAGCCAGAAACCATACTGCGTTGCCAATCTCAACAACATCTATATCCAATCATGTAATAACTCTTGAGAATTAAGTACTGATATGCTTGAAGTCTAATTTTAATTGAATTAGGTGCCTTTATAATCTGCACTTAAAAGGTTAAGCTCTGCTTCTATGGAAACAACACACAGGAAGGACAAACCAATACTCATAGGTTGGAGTAGCTGCAAAGATATCTGCTTGGTAATTCATTATCACACCCTCATCAAATGTTTAGCCTTAGAAAATACTTCCTGCAAAAACATGTTCCTGGTAATCTTCCATCAATTCCAAGGAGCCAGTGAAGTGAAGCAGTGGCTCACCACACCTTTTTGGCTTTATACAAGGAGCACTATGGAGACATTGCTGGTAGAAAGTCCCAGTGAGAGCTTCCTTCACATTTCGGTGGCTGCCCAGAACAGCTGAAGCCTGGTGCACATCCTGCATCCATGACAGGAGCCAGTGCAGGCCCTCCCCTCTGGGAGGTGCTGAAAGAGCATCTCAGTCACAGATCACAGGATGGTTTAGGTTAGAAGGAACCTTTGAAGTTCTAACCCCTGCCATGGGCAGGGACATTTTGCACAAGATGAGTTTGGCCAAAGCCCTGTCCAAACCGGTCTTGAACCCTTGAAGGGATGGAGCATCCACAGCTTCTCTGGGCAACCTGTTACAGAGCCTCACCAACCTCATTGTAAAATTGGTTTTTTTTAATATCTAATACAAATCTACTGTCTCTTAGCTTAAAACTGTTGCCCCTTGTCCTGTCCCTACAGGCTCTAGTAAAAAGTCCTATCTTTCTTACAAGCCCCCTTTAAGTACTGAAACACCACTCTAAGGTCTCCTCTTCTCTGGGCTGAGCCCCCCCCAGCTCCCTCAGCTGCTCCTCAGACTTGTGCTCCAGACCTTCCCCAGCTCTGTTGCCCTTCTCTCCAGGGCCTCAATGTCTTTGTTGTAGTGGGGAATTAAAAAGTGTCCCCAGGATTCAAATTGTGGCCTCACCAGTGCCAGGTTCAGGGGGACAATCACTGTCTTGGTCCTGCTGGTCACAGTATTGCTGATACAGGCCAGGATGTTAAAGGGTGGCTTTGTTTGGCTTGGGTTTTTTAAAACAGGGAGCAGGCTAATGCACTGTTGCTTGTAACAGTGGAGAACAGTGGAGAACCTTGAATTGTGTTTAAGGTAAAATTACGAGTAAGAAATGTTCCTGTGTGCTGCGATCTGCACAGCACTAAATATCATCTGTGCTGCAGAGCCACCAGCACGTGCTGCTGCCAGGCTGCAGGTTCACCTCTTGAAACAGCTTTGGGATGAAGCAAGTACACTGCCAGTACCCACACCTGAACTCCAGCCATGCTCCTGCTTCCTTGCTGGCCCATTCGGCCAGTGCATCCCTCTGTCCTGTGTACAGGATACTGGAGATTAATACTTTGGAGAAAAAAAATCCATCTGAAGCTGAAGAGGAAAAAGGATATCCTCCTGGTAACATGAAAGGAAACTGGAGCCCAGGCTTTATAAAAAATGCATTAATTGCGAGACAAGAAGAAAGTCATCTCAAGTGCCTGTGACATGTTGGTTTAGAAACGGCTGGCTGAGTCTTTCAGGGGAAACACACTCTGTCACATCAGAGAGGTTTGGGGATGGGTGGTCCTGATGCAGCCACCCCTCCTCTAGAAAAACCTTTTCCCCAAAAAGCCTACCCTCTGCTGAGGCCTCGCTGGGAAGCACATTTCTCCTTCTCTGGGGAAGGGAGGGGGCATGGCCCTAGGGAAAACCCATGGGTCCACATCCTCCTAGAGAAACAGAGGTAGCCAGCATTTTGCAAGACTTTTCAAAAATAACCCCCTTGTGCATGTTCTCCCCCAAATCTAAAGCAGCAAAATGTAGGAGGTACTGAGATACCTCTTCTCCCTGCACTGGCTCTCCCACTGTTTGAGCATCCCCATAGCTGGGCTGGGGTAAGAACTTTCCCCTTTTCCTGCCACACTCTCATCACAGAGAGGCATGAGAGGGGTTTGTTCAAGTAGGTCAGGTATGATTTCTCATCCGCCGACTGCTAATAAAAGCTACCGATGTGAAACCTATAACATTATGTGTATAAATAATTTAGCTCCGGTGTGTAAACATCAATCTGGGTTTTAAAAAAACTGAAATAATTCCATCAGCTTTTTCTCCACCCTCCATGCATATGTTGTTATGCCCAGCTCTTAATAAGAGCAGAAAACAGCTAATAGTGGGGGAATTTGGAAATAAGAAAGACATACCTTTTGTGTTTCAGCTCTGGCTCATTCCTCCACCCAGATCCTCAGAGTTGAGGAGGAATCCAACATAACTTCATGTTAAAGTGTTCACAATGCCACAGTTACCCCTGAAACTACCAACCAGCATGGGCTGAAAAGCTTCATCCACCTCTGCTCAGCAAGAGCCAACACACTTGTGAGTACCATGGCAGCCATGGCTCCTGCTGAGCCTGGCCACAGGGCCAGCTTGGGGTGGCAACCGTCCCTAGGTTGGGGATGTCCCCTGGCCTTGACCATCACCAGCACACCCAGGAGAAATGTCATTTTCAGCTGATGCCTGGACAGATTGAGGTGGATGGAAAAGGCCAACCCTCACAGTTCTGCCATCCACTGACCCTCAGGTGGCCTGGAGGACCTTCCCTGCCCCAGGATGGTTCAGCAAATCATATGGACTGCATGTGCACTCCAGCAAAGGAGATCTGTCCAGGAGATTTTAAAAAAACCTCACTGGCAGCAATGCTCCCACACCACAGGATCCCTGTTCCTCTTGTGTTCCATGCCCAGTACTGCCCTGGACACATCAGGTGAAAGTGGGTGTGGGCTGGAGAGGGATGAGGGGGGCATTTGCATGTCAGGACAGTGTAAGCCTGTGCCAGCTCCCCAGCGAGTCACTGGGAAGTTAGCAGGGATGGATCTGGACTGGAACCAGCATGTGGCTACTGCCATTACCACGGCTTAGAGAAAGCAAAGATTAATGTAATCATTTAATCCCAAGAGATTTCAGGATTCGCCGACTGTATCTCATGTCTCCATTCATCCTGGCACAGGGGATGTGTGTAAACTGCTCTGCTCTTAGCTGGACCTCTGCTGCCTCCTGATTTCCCTTTTCCTGAGCTCCTGCATGGGCACTCAGTGCCCAGCTCTCCCTGCTGTCACATCCCTGCCTCCTGACACACCTGTGGTAGGCCCTGCCTCACTTTTTGGCTGATGAGAATGGTGACATCATCCACCCTTTGTTTTCTTGACTTTTTCCTGGTTATGGCTCTGTCCTCAGAATTGACAGACCTTCCATCTCCCTGGCCTGATGCTGGCAGCACCAGCGGCCTTTCTGCTTCCTGCATCTCCAGCTGCCCTGCATGTACTGCCCTGATGCTGTAAGGAGAGCCAAGACTGGGCTGGACACCCTGCAGGGAAGGGTTTGCCTCAGGGTTAGAAGCAACCTTTGCCTGCATAACATTTCCCAACCACCACCCTCTGGCTGGACAGCATCAGCGACACCCGATGACTCGCCATGGATTTGTCCTTTCTGTCCCTCTGGTCCAGGGTACCACATGTGGTCTCACACCACCCAGTCCCATCTTGCCTTCCCTCTTTCCCTGGGGGCTAAAACACAGACAGAGGCTCCTGAGCAGCCCATGGCTACCCTGAACACCCAGGTGCTGCTGCCACACCCCAAGGAATGGCAGTGGATGTGCTGCATCCCACAGAGATGGAGTGCTGCTCCAAGACCTCCACCTCCTGGATCCTCTGCTCATCAGGGCATCATCTTCCCAGCTTCATCACCTGAACAGCATAGAGTGCCAAACCCCAGTGCATTAACATAGATTTTACATTTAACATTCATTACAAATGAACTCCCACATGACTCCTTTGCTGCCTTTCACTGAACATGACGCATCTTCCCCCATCTCTCATTTAAAGTCCCTTTGGGGAGGCCTTGGAGCAGTAGATATTCCTGCCTCATGCAGGCCCCCAGCAGCCCTCTCAGTGGGATGGTGTCCCTGGGGATTGGCCTGACCCAGATGCCAGACCTTGCACTTGGCCTTTTTGAACCCCATGAGGTTCATATGGACCCACTCCTCAACCCTGGCATCCCTTCCCTCTAGCACATCTGCAGCACCACTCAGCCTGGTGTCATCTGCAAACCTGCTGAGGGTGCTCTAGAAATCACTGTCTGTGCTCCTGATGATATTAAATCGTTTTGGTATGAGTCCTTAAGGAACACCACTCCTTACTGGTTTCCACACAGACATGAAATGTTTGACTCTTTGGTCATGGACAACCAGCCAATTCCTTATCCACCCAACAGCCCCTCCATCAAACTCCTACCTCTCCATCTAGAGGCCAAAGTGATGGGGAATGATTATATCAAAAGCCTTACAAAAGCTCTAAACCCCACTGCTGTAGCTTGTAGGTCCTACAGGATCTAACACCATTTGAAGAGGAATCAGGTGGCAGCCTGTCTCACCCAGATTTTATCCCTGTCACAGAGTCAGAGAAACACCCCCCCCAGAGGGTCTTGGGGTGCTGTGGGGCTGAGACCTCTTCTCCTGATCTGGCAAATCAGGTGCTGTAGATGCACACAGGATGCTGGCACTGCAATGCCCCTGAGAGGCTCTGACCCAGCAAAGCCCAACCTTGGCACGCAGGGCCAGGGCTGTCTGGGCCTGCAAACCCTCTCCATGCTGCAAGTTCTGGTCCTTGAAACCGTGAGGCAGAACACTGCTGGGCCAGCCTTGAACAGCTCTCCCATATTCTCTGTCCTCCTCCAAGGGGGACCCACCCACCCCACGCATGAACCAGTTTGCTTTGGTCGGCCACAGACCCCTCTGTGAGTGCCAAGGTTAATGCACAGCAGTGGTGCCCTCCCAGAGAGGGTTGGATGCCAAACCCCAGATCTCTTCCTCCAGAAACAAATTGCTCTTCAACTATTGCCATCTTGTGGCGTCTCTGACCCGTTACTTGTTCCTTTTATCTGCTAATGGTGTTGGTGAGAATCAGCAGTGTACACAGGCAATTTTAAAATGAAATGTAAATGAATCAGAAATGCCTACGGAGGAGCCATTAGCATAAATCCAATCAAAGGGCTTTGTTTAACTTGTTAAAAATGACTAAATATTTAGTGAGTGTGGGTGGGTGAGGTGATTCTTGCTCACACTTGGGAAGTTTTAGAAGCAAAACTAATTCTGATATCTTAAATGGCTGAACTTATAAGCAATTTTCTACCCCAAACTGTGCCTCCTTGGTCTATAACTGGAATATCATCCCCGGTTCAAGATCACCTCTAAAATATTATCACAGAATATTCTGAGTTGGAAGGGAGGGACCCACAGGGATTATCAAGTCCAGCTCCTGGCCCTGCACAGGGCACCCCAAAAGTCACACCATATGCCTGAGAGAATTGTCCAAACACTTACTGAACTCTGCCAGGCTTGGTGCTGTGACCACTTCCCTGGGAGCCTGGTCCAGTGCCCAACCATCCTGGGTGAAGAACCTTTTTGCTCATATCCCACCTAAATCTCACCTTACCCAACTTCAGGCCATTCCCTCAGGTGCCATCACTGTCACCACAGAGAGGAGTTCAATGCCTGCCCCTCCTCGTCCCCTCATGAAGATGCTGAAGAGCACAGTGAGGTCTCCTCTCAGTCTCATCTTCTCCAGGTTGAACAGAACAAGTAACCTCAGCTTCCTCCTCCAGACTCTTCACCATCCTTGTGGCCCTCCTTTGAACACTCTAATAGCTTAGTATCTTTCTCATATTGTGGTGCCCAAAACTGCACCAGTATTTGCTTCTAGGAGCAGTCAGCTCACTCAACGAGCTATTTGGAGTCGTGAGCACTGCAGGCATCTCCTGGCAGAGGGAATTCCTTTGGAGCAAACCCTGCCCATCCCAGTCATCCCAGTGGTCCCACCGGGTGGGATGCTGAGGGTGCAATGCAAGATGGCACCACCAGCACTGCAGAACCACCATGACCACCTGTGCTGTGCACCACGAAGACTACCTTGGGGTCGTTAGACTCGATAAAGGGGAGACTTTTTTTATAATGAAAGTAATGAAACACCAGAAGAGGCTGCCCAGAGAGCTGGTACATGCCCCATCCCTGGAAACACCCATGGCCAAGTTTGCTGGGGCTCTGAACAACCTGATTTAGTTGAAGATGTCCCTGTTCATGGCAGGGGGGCTGGAACCAGCTGACCTCTAAAGACTCCTCCCAACCCAAACCATTCTGTGATTCTCTGAACAGGAGACATTCCAGTGCCAACAGATTTTGTCCAAACTGGTCAGAATGGGAAGGGTTCACTGCTTTGCCCCCAGTGTTTCCTGCTGAGTGTCAGGAGGTGCACATGAAGCTGATGTTTGGTGGCAGTTTCAGTGGCACAAGCAGACCTGCCCCAGCTCCCTGTGTTCCTCTCTTGCAGTCCACCCATCCCACCTCCATTCCTTGCACTCCTACATTCACAGCAGCTTTTGCAGAGCCACTCTCGTCAAACCAACCTTAAAGTAAAGTGGAGAAACTTCATTTTTTGGAGCCCACATCCCTGACCCATCCATTACATATGTGGATAGTACTAAGGATATTGGTCATGGCAAGGTGTAGCTCTGCAGCTTGGATTAAATAAAGAACTGAGTTAAAACCAACGCTCAGGCTTGACTCTGCTGTGTCTCCTTGGGTTCCACAGGCATCACTCAAGCTGGCAGCAGACGGGGCTTGGGGCAATGCTTTGCATTTGGGAAGAGCAGCTATTTCCTGCTGCTTTGCTCTCTGGAATGGAGTTGCATCGGGCGGGTGTTAATTGGCTTTCTGGAAATCAAAGCAGCCGGCACGGGAGCTGTTTGCTGGTCTTTGCTTCCCCCAGGCGCTGCCCATCAGCCGGCTGCGCCTTGCCGTCTGCGCAGGGAAATACCTCACCTGCAGGGATGTTTCTCCCCAGGGGTCCCCAGGCCGCTCCGAGCATTTTCCCTTTCCCACAGCCTTATCCCGCTGTCCAAGCGTGAGGTCCTGCAAAGGTAAATGCTGCTGAGGAGAATTTACTTAATGTCAATGCTCGGCACAAATCCTGGGAAATCGCACTCAAAAGTGGCTGCAGGGAGGGGAAGAGGAGCAGTGGGATGCAGGGAATGGGAAAGAAATGGAGAAATGGGAAGACTTCATGTGTGGTTGTTGCTCCCCCTGTGTGATTTTGAGGTTGTTACTTCTAAATACTGGAAAAAAACCCTTTCAGAGAATGTGGAGCACCCCATTTCAGCACTACTGCCAGGTGCATCTGCCGAGTGCAGGGCTGCATTTGGGGGTACAGAGATATGGGGAGCCCTGACGCCCTCCTCCATCCCAGCCAGACACACCAGAGGGGTCTCACCTCCTGACAGCTCCAAGGATCCATCACTCCACTGAAACAGCCTTTGCATGTCTTGGTGTATGTAAATCAGGGGCTTTCCAGGAGTTTCTTGAGGGAGCAGTGCGGTCTCATCAATCCTCACTCCCCTTGCTGGCTGGACTGGGAGCAGGAGAGAAGTTTCTGTGCCTCCTCTGCTGTGAGACTGTTATGGCAACACACTCACATCCAACCCCTCAAGGAAATCAAACCGCCCAGCCCCTGCTTAGGGGCTTGGGTTTGGTTAATTTTTGCTTTTCCAGTGGGGGAAAGCACAGTGGTTATCCCTGAGGGTATGAGATGAGGCACTGGGCACACCTGGTCTCCTCCAGGGCACCTCACTTGCAGCTCTGAGAGCACTTTGCTGATGTTACACCCGTTTCCCCTACAAACCACTTTTTCCCATTTGCTCAAGTTTTAAGTGCCTGGTTGGCACAATTCTGGGTGGGATTCAGCTTTGTTTCAACAGGCAACAATTCAGGTGTGTTTAGTGGATCCTAATTACATACTCGCCTGCTGGGGCAGAGAAGGAGAAGGGGCAGGGACAGACCTGGAGCTCTGGCTGCACTGCATGTCACCCTATGCAGGGAAAAGGGAGCAGCAGCATCCCTCTATCTCCCTGGTTTCCAGCAGGAAGAGCCAGCAGGTTTGCTGAGGTCATTTTTCTCCTTTCAATGGCCAACTCATTTCCCTGAGAGGTGACTGCTCCTCTGCTTGTGCATCCAACCAGCCTTAGTTCAACAAGTGCCTGGTGTCTCAAAAAGTTGTGGATCCCCGGAAGTGTTCAGGGCCAGGTTGACTTTGAGCATCCCAACATATCAAAAGCTGTCCCTGTCAACGGCAGGGGGTTTGGACTAGATGAACTTTAAAAGTCCCTTCCAACTCAAACCAGTCTGCAATTCTGCAATTGATTCTGCAATTCTGGGGTTTAAACAGCAGATTTGCCCTCTGCTGTGCTTTGGCAGCAGGACATTTCCCCCATGGATCCACCTAAATTCCCACCCACCAGTACCAACCCCCCCCAGCTACTGCATAGGGCTGGCAGCAGGGAAAAGCAGGAAAATCCTGGACGGAGAATAATACAGAAGACTCCTTGCCAGAGAAATTATCTGAAGCAGGTGGTTCCAGCTTGGAGAAACTCAATTTATATTCCCAAATGACACGCTGGGAGCTGCTCACAGCTCCATCAACAAGCACAGCACAGGCAAGGCAGATGTTTTGGCGAGTGCCAGCAGCTGGAATAGGGTGGCTGGCTCAGCTTGGCTGCACCCAACGCTCCAGACAGTAATTTGGGAAGTCAGTGTTCAAGGCTCATCCCAAGGGAGCCTGTATCGGGTGGCTGCAGGTCTTCCTGGCAGGATCACACAGCTCATTCTGAAACAAAGACAGGTAGCAGAGTGCAGAGCGGGGCAGGAGGAGACACTCCTACATTATTTATAGGCTCCAGCCTTGGCAAAAATCTTGGCACAGAAAAGCACAGGCTCTGCTTGGGGCCAAAGTCCATGGTGGCAATGATGTGGTTGTGCCCCTGCCATCCACACTGCAGCAGCAGCTCTGCCCAGGGCATAGCCCTGCCAAAGGAAGTGACCAACGTCTGGGGATGCCCACGCTCAGTGTGGTGGGACGTGGCTCAGGGACACGAAGCCCTACAAAGAGAGAAGGACACAAGGAGATTCTAGTGAGCAATGCAAGGCACGAGGCTTGTCCATTCAGCAGGCATGGCTGGCACAGCTGAACTTCCAGGTCTGGAGGGGGAAGAAGGTGGTTCCCACATAGGCTGGGCAGTGGCACTGAGGACAGGGTGGCAGAGGCTGCTGCATCACCAGGCCCCATGTGACTTTATTATTTTCCATGTGGCATTTTCCATGCCAATAACAAAGAGCAGTTCTGTGCCTGCTGTCCCAGACCGGCAGAAGAAAGGGGATGGATGAAATGTTCCCCAGGTGTGACACAGAGAGGATGTGACAGGCCAAGAGAGCAAAGGCTTGGTGGGAATACCAAATCCAATGCAGTTTTGGAGAGATGTGGGTAAATCCAAGAGGGGCTCAGCAGAAGCCACCCCTAATGCTGCAAGAGGCCATGGCAGGGCATACAGGCACATCTCAGACACAAAATGCCACCTTCCCAAACTGCCCACAAGGCTTTCCAGAACCAGGCACACTCCCATCTGAGGTACAACTCAGCCTGCCCACTCTGGGGAGAGCCCTGACCATCCCAGTCCAGGGCTGGTGGCTGCTTTTACAAGCCATGCAGATGCCTGGGCAAAAAACCAAGTAGAAACGTAACTTTCCCTTGAGGTTTTTGGGGTGGTCAAATGCAGGAGCAAAGTATGAAATGCTGCATAAGGGATAAAGAAGAGACAGAGGTTGTGAGGGTGCCTCTTCATAGGAAGGGTTAGGGCAGCTTTGTAGCACAGAGGTGTTTAACTGCTGGTGCAAAGTCAGCCAGTGGCCCCTCACTGGGCACACAGCAAGAGAACAAGCACCAAAGCCTCAGCAGCAGCTGTGAACACACCACCCTCCCCATCTCACACCAGCAATTGATGGAAAATGGGGTCCAGGTGAGTCTAATCAGACCCCACTGATCACTCACAGGCAACATCACCCTGTTTGACAGCTACATGGTGGAGGTGGCAAAGGGCTGGTGCTGGAGCATCATCCAGGAGCAGAGCCCCAGGACCCCTGCCCATGAGTGCTCCCTGCATGGAGGATGCTTACGGTGCAGGGGATAAACACAGCCTGCAAAAACACAGAGGAAACTGCACTTCCTTGAACTGCCATAAACCACAATGGGAATGTTTAAAAGAAGCTGCCAGGCAGGTATGATTTACTTGGCTTTTGATAAAATCTCACGTCAGAGACTATTAAAGCACCTTATCAAAGGTTAAAGGGGCAAAGTCCCCATTTGGCAACAGAAAACAAAGACAGAGAACATCTGCTCCTTGAAGCAAAAATGAGCAAACACCAAGGCACAGCAGAGGTCACTAGTGGCATCATTACTATTTAATACCACTTGTATATTAATGAGAGGCAGGAAAAAGACAAAAAACAAGGCAAAGAAAGCCAACAATGGCCCAAACTTACTTTGCTTTGTCAAAACAGAGAGAGGTGGGGAAAAAGCCATGCTGTGAGATGTGCTTTACATGAGAAATTAAATTACCACACTAAGGTTTGCCAGTGGAAGTGGTTTCAGTGCATTAAACTTCATATTCAGCCCAAGTGAGGCTGAACCAGCTGGTCCCATTTTACCATCCACTTCATTGTGAATTCTGAAATGAAGACAAAAAAAAGACAAACACTTTCACTGTCATTTCTTACCCTGGTTTTAATCAGCCAGTATTTCCTCATGCTTTTGTGATGCCACAGTTTCTTGGTTACAAACATGGCAGCGGAAGGCTGCATTGTTTTATTTAAAAAAAAAAAAAAAAGGTTTCTGCTGACATTTAAGAAACAGAACAGGGAGAGTTCATACTCTGATCATTTTGTAAACACCAAAGATGCAGAACCAAGCCAGAAGCCTACATGGATCAGAAATATTGCTTAGATTTAACCCGGATGTGTACACAACAAAGAACCTTGGCCAAAGAAATCTGAGCTGCTAATAATCCACACTCCAGGTCGTCCATGGAAAAAAGACTGATGAAATGCAGGCCATGCACCTGTAAAGGCTACAGACATCTGTCAAGTCCTCAGTCAGCACAGGAAGCAGCTGGCTTTGATGAGGGGTCAGGCACAGCACAGGGGGCTCTACCTTCTTTTCCTTCTCCTTTTTGCAATTCGTAAGGTGCGTGGAGCAATCCCTTCTCATGGCATTGGACCAAATTGCTCCAATCACAGAGTTTCTGCTGGAGATTTTGCACACAGATACAAAAAAGCCTTTTGCAGGGAGGGAGGAAAGGAAATCTGATCAGTTTTTAACTCTAGAAAAACACCATTTGACTTCAGGAAAATGTTCCAAGAAGCTGGTGGTTCCAGCAGTGTGGGCCCTCCCCAGGGCTGATGGACCCATCACTACTCTTTCAGGGTTTTGCTTATGACCCTGCATGAAAAGGACATTCCCCTGTGTGCACAGGATTCCCTTCCTGACCCTACACTTCCTCCAGCAGCTGTTCCAAGCATGAAACCCTGGAGAAGCAGGGGGCCTGTGTGTGCTGGGTACAGCCACACACCTGAAGCTGCAGTGCAGAGCTGGCTCCTCTCAGCTTGGCTTTCTTGGCAAAGCCACTTTTCTACCCCTTGCCTACCCACACAAAGCCTCACAAAGCCTCATCCCAGCACAGGCAGCAGGGCCTGGTGCACACATCCACTGGGACACCTGCAGATCCACCCAAGGATGCTCCAACACTGTCTGTGCCAAGAAATTGCTTTTACTTAATCAGGGCTTCAATTATGTGCAGTTCTCATCTCTATACCCTGGTCCTGGTTAGCTTCAGCTCTACAGTCACATCTGTACCAGTACTAATGAGCATGAATTTCCATGTATTCATGTTTTCTTTCAGCCATGTTACCACCTGGAAATTTCAATTTATTTTTTTCCCCTCTGTTAAGGAAATGTCTAGTCCTCACAGATGTGGGGGGGGGGAAAAAAGGTAAAAATATGATCCAATTCCCTCTTCCATCCAAAAAACATCAGAAATGAAAAACATGTAGGTCAGGGTTCAAAATCAGCAACGTTATCTCATGGTTTTCCTTATTCTTCGTGTCTGTTTTTTTTTTTTTTTTAAATGAGGTGCTGGTTGTAGAGGTGATGGCTAAATGCTGGAGAAATGTTAGATCAGAGCATCTGATTTCCAGCTCTCAAGATACTTACAGGGTTTTTTTCCAAATTGAAATAACCTCTCAAGGAACATGCAGACGTGATATAAGGCCAGCAAAATCAGCTTGGATCGATGGCAATCAGAAGATTCTGAGATCTTCCACCTCCCCTCTGTCTGGGAGGAGGGAGAGGCACTAAAGGGTTCAAATTCCAGGTCAGGACTGCAGATGCCACGTCCTCGATTCATCTCTGCTGTCAAAACCATCAGCCAAATGCCCCACAGCTGCTCACGGAGAAACAGCTTCTGTGTGTCAAGCTTGAAATGCTTTCAGAGCAAGTCGGAGGAGCCTGAAAATCAATTAATTATACAAATATTAGTGACTTCCTAAATGCGCTCAGTGCCCGGAGCTCCCATGCACCTCTGGTCCTCTGCACCAAAGTCCCGGGGCACTATATTTGCTGGGAGATGAAAGGAGTAATTAAAATCAGGCAAGAAAAGCAACACTTTAATTTTTTCTCTTTCTGCTTGTTTTTAGGCAGGACTTTTTCAAAGCCAGTTGCACGAAAAGCAATCTTTGAATTAACAGGCAATTACTTAATTAGGTACTTAGCTGCAAATTACATGAAGTGAAGTGCCTGTTTTTATCTATTTGGAAATGTAAACTGGGCCCTGTGCTATCCCTAACACAGAAATTCCCTCCTTTCTGGAGAAAACTTGTCTGGCTTGTAAAGCAAGAGACTCAACAGAATTCTGGCTTTAATCATTTGGGGAAAGGGTCTTTAAAAGCACAAAAAGCACTTTCAGGGAGAAAAACGAACTGAGAAGACACTGGAACTCAGAGATGTTAAGGACATATTGGATTCCAGTAATTTGTACATTAAATGCATAAGAAAAAATTGGATGCTTTGCAAATCAGAGATGGAAAAGGGTTGACTTGAGCAAATAATCTGTGACAATCCTGGCTGTTGGGTACTAAAACACAGCACAGTTTCTACAGTTGTGCTGCACCCACTACCACCTGCTGCAAAACAGGGTTACATTTTTCCTGAAGCATGCTTAAAAACATATTCTGGGTAAAAAAAGTCACCAGTTGACACACCCAGCCACATTGTAGTGCTGCTGCTGTGGTACCTGCAGCCTTCCATGGGCCACACACTGACCAAGCCCCTTGAACATGACACCTGAGGAGGTGCCATCCCTATCTCCCTGGGGCCACAGTCTTGGCTCTACATTCAGAAAAATTTAATGTTGGCTAAATTTTGCCCATGGCCAGGTCCACTTGACCCCCTTAGCTTCCATCTTGCCCATCATTTTGGTGTGACATGGATCAAATGTGACTTTTTGTCCAGCGTCTGGGCAAAATTCAGCATTGGTGGAGGACATGGCTCTGCGGGTGCCAGGTCTCCTCAGCTTTAGTTAAATTTCCTATCAGAATTATTCCCAATCACAAAGTTTTCATATTGAAGGAGAAGATGTCAGAGCAAGGAATTCCACAGCCAGACTCACATTTCTCAGGAGAAACAAAAAGGTTGAATAGACATTGTAACAGGTTCCCGGGAAGGCGTTTAAGGAAAGCCTGGAGGTGTCACCCAGCGCCATGGTCTGGTTGACACGGTGGTGTTCGGTCATAGGTTGGACTCGATGATCTCGATTTCCAATCGATTTCTAATTGATTCTGTGATTAGGGGAAGATTCAGATTAGATATTAAAGCAATACTTTTCACAGCTGGGGTGGCCAGGGACGGGTTGCCCGGGCAGGTGGTGGTGCGGCCATCCCTGCAGTTAACTTTGAGGCGCCGGGCGCTGGCTGAAGAGGTTCAGTATTTAAGGGGTTACAGTGGCAGCGCTGGGCTGGACTGGGTGATATTAAAGGTCTCCTCCAACCTCGCCGATTCCGTGACAGCGCGAAGGGAACGGCCCCCGCACCCGGCCCCGCTGCCCTGAGGCGCTGTGGATGGGGGGGCGGTATCGCGACATGTCGCGCTGCGCGGGAACGCGCGTGGGACG